>JALMGJ010000016.1:1692500-2332500 GCA_023362775.1 Charina bottae
AAATCTGAAGAAATATTACAGTGAGAGATCAAAAACAGTAGGGTTGGGTATAACTTAAAATAATTAAATCAGATTTTTTTTCTTTTTTGTTTGGAATCTGGGTTGTATAAATAGAAAAATTCTTTTCTTTTTATTTCTATATGCATAGTATAATAGTATGGTTGGGTATAAATTAAAAGACTTAAACTAGAATTTTTTCTTTTTATCTGGAATTTGGAATGCACAAATAGAAAAAAAAATTCTCTTTACTTACATATGTATAGTTTTGGAAAAATTAAAGTGTACCAACAATACAGGAATGGATGTTGAAATTACTAGAAATGACAGAAAATGACAAATTGATTTGCCTACTAAAAGAAAATTTTAATTATTATTCTTTAATGAGTGGAAATTTTTGATGGACTATTTGCAAAAAGCAGGAGGAGTAAAGCTAAATATGGGGTTTTGATGATTAGATTATAGATAAATAGTATATAATAGACAAGGAAAAATATATGAATGTTATATGAATAGCCAGCATGTTGAAACAAACTATATACTTTATTCTTATGACCATAGACGGATCAAAGGTTATCTAATTTCTATGTATGTCTTTTTCTTTATTTTTTTTTTCTTTTTTCTTTTTCTTTACTGCACTGTTATTTTTCTTTTCTTTTAATTTGTATTTCTTTTTCCGTTTCATCTTTAACTTTTAGCTTTGTATATTTAAAAACCTAATAAAACTTATGTAAAAAAAAAAAAAGGAAGGTGTCCAAAATGCTACTGGGGAAGAGCGGAGGGCAATTCCGAGTAGCTCCAGAAAGAGTGAAGCAGCTGGGCCGAAGCCGAAAGGATGCTCAGTTGTGGATCTGTCTGGAAGTGGAAGGAAAGTCCGATGCTGTAAAGAACAATATTGCATAGGAACCTGGAATGTAAGATCAATGAATCAAGGTAAGCTGGATGTGGTCAAACATGAGATGACAAGATTGAACATCGACATCTTGGGAATCAGCGAACTAAAATGGACAGGAATGGGCGAATTTAATTCAGGAGACCATTATATATACTACTGTGGGCAAGAATCCCTTAGAAGAAATGGAGTAGCTCTCATAGTCAATAAAAGAGTGGGAAAGGCAGTACTGGGGTACAACCTCAAAAACGACAGAATGCTTTCAGTTCGAATCCAAGGCAAACCATTCAACATCACAGAAATCCAAGTCTATGCCCCAACCACTGATGCCGAAGAAGCTGAAGTTGACCGGTTCTATGAAGACCTACAACACCTTCTAGAACTAACACCAAAAAAAAGATGTCCTTTTCATCATAGGGGACTGGAATGCTAAAGTAGGAAGTCAAAAAATAACCGGAATAACAGGCAAGTTCGGCCTCGGAGTACAAAATGAAGCAGGGCAAAGGCTAATAGAATTTTGTCAAGAGAACACGCTGGTCATAGCCAACACTCTTTTCCAACAACACAAGAGACGACTCTACACATGGGCATCACCAGATGGTCAATACCGAAATCAGATTGATTATATACTTTGCAGCCAAAGATGGAGAAGCTCTATACAATCAGCAAAAACAAGACCTGGAGCTGACTGTGGCTCAGATTATGAGCTTCTTATCGCAAAATTTAGGCTTAAATTGAAGAACGTAGAGAAAACCACTAGACCACTCAGGTATGACCTAAATCATATCCCTTATGAATATACAGTGGAGGTGAGGAATAGATTTAAAGGATTAGATCTGGTAGACAGAGTGCCTGAAGAACTATGGATGGAGGTTCATCAAATTGTACAGGTAGCATCTAAAACCATCCCAAAGAAAAAGAAATACAAGAAAGCAAAGTGGCTGACTGATGAGGCTTTACAAATAGCTGAGGAAAGAAGGGAAGCAAAAGGCAAGGGAGAAAGGGAAAGATATAAACAACAGAATGCAGAATTCCAGAGAATAGCAAGGAGAGATAAGAAGGCCTTCTTAAATGAACAATGCAAAGAAATCGAGGAAAACAATAGAATGGGGAAGACTAGAGATCTCTTCAAGAAAATCGGAGATATCAAGGGAACGTTTTGTGCAAAGATGGGCATGATAAAGGACAAAAAAGGCAGGGACCTAACAGAAGCAGAAGAGATTAAGAAGAGGTGGCAAGAATACACAGAAGAACTTTACAAGAAAGATCTTAATATCCCTGATAAATACGATGGTATGGTCACTGACCTTGAGCTGGACATCCTAGAGAGTGAAGTCAAGTGGGCCTTAGGAAGCATGACTAACAACAAAGCTAGCGGAGAAGACAGTATCCCAGCTGAGCTATTTAAAATCCTAAAAGATGATGCTGTTAAAGTGCTGCACTCAATATGCCAACAAATTTGGAAAACTCAACAGTGGCCACAGGATTGGAAAAGGTCAGTTTACGTTCCAATTCCAAAGAAAGGCAATGCCAAAGAATGTTCAAACTATCGTACAATTGCGCTCATTTCACATGCTAGGAAGGTTATGCTCAAAATCCTACAAGCTAGGCTTCAGCAGTATGTGAACCGAGAACTACCAGAAGTGCAAGCTGGGTTTCGAAGAGGCAGAGGAACTAGAGATCAGATTGCCAACATTCGCTGGATCATGGAAAAAGCAAGAGAGTTCCAGAAAAACATCTACTTCTGCTTCATTGACTACGCTAAAGCCTTTGATTGTGTGGATCACAACAAACTGTGGCAAAGTCTTAAAGAGATGGGAGTACCAGACCACCTTACCTGTCTCCTGAGAAACCTGTATGTGGGTCAAGAAGCAACAGTTAGAACCGGACATGGAACAACCGACTGGTTCAAAATTGGGAAAGGATTACGACAAGGGTGTATATTATCACCCTGCTTATTTAACTTATATGCAGAGTACATCATGAGAAATGCCGGGCTGGATGAATCACAAGCCGGAGTTAAGATTGCCGGGAGAAATATCAACAACCTCAGATATGCAGACGATACCACCCTAATGGCAGAAAGTGAAGAGGAACTAAAGAGCCTCTTGATGAGGGTGCAAGGAGAGAGTGCAAAAGCTGGCTTGAAACTCAACATTAAAAAAACCCAGATCATGGCATCTGGTCCCATCACTTCCTGGCAAATAGAAGGGGAAGAAATGGAAGCAGTGACAGATTTTATTTTCTTGGGCTCCAAGATCACCGCAGACGGTTACTGCAGCCATGAAATTAAAAGACGCTTGCTCCTTGGGAGGAAAGCTATGGCAAACCTAGACAGCATATTTAAAAGTAGAGACATCACCTTGCCGACAAAGGTCCAAGTTAAAGCTATGGTTTTTCCAGTAGTAATGTATGGCTGTGAGAGTTGGACCATAAGGAAGGCTGAGCGCCAAAGAATTGATGCTTTCGAACTGTGGTGCTGGAGAAGACTCTTGAGAGTCCCTTGGACTGCAAGGAGGTCAAACCAGTCAATCCTAAAGGAAATCAACCCTGACTGCTCATTGGAAGGACAGATGCTGAAGCTGAAGCTCAAATACTTTGTCCACCTAATGCGAAGAGAGGACTCACTGGAAAAGACCCTGATGCTGGGAAAGACTGAAGGCAAAAGGAGAAGGGGACGGCAGAGGATGAGATGGTTAGATAGCACCACCGATTTAATGAACATGAATTTGAGTAAACTCCGAGAGACAGTGGAGGACAGGAAGGCCTGGCGTGCTATGGTCCATGAGGTCACGAAGAGTCGGACACGACTAAACGACTGAACAACAACAACAAATTTGGATGACTCACAATGGTGCTTATCTTGGGTTTTATTTTGGGTCTTATCCTTGTTTTTCTTCGTGGTAATCTTTTGTTCCTGGGACTCATTTGAATTTAGTTTTTAATTAGTATGCTGTTGATGTAGTTGCTTTGTTGCATTTGATGCTCTGTGCCATCCAAACTCCTTTGAGAATGGGGCAGGTTCTAAGTACTGCAGAATTAATTAATCAATTTAATTTCCCAGCCAACGATGATTGAAGGTAATGTGAGGTTAAAATCAATATATCAAAGTACAGCCCAGTTGGGAAAAATTGTATAGCATACAGAGATGGGAAAGATAACCCCTGAAATGCATTAAGAAATATGTAATCAAAAGAATATTTAAGAATGACCATTCTGACATTATCCTAAGTTGTATTTAAAATTAAATTAACACTTTCTTACTCCTGGAGAGGCCTCATTAAATTAAAAATTGGGAAATATTATTATCTTTAGGGATTGAGTTTTATTATTTAGAATTCTCAATTATTTTTTTCAAAAGTACACTTTGACTTGCCTTTCCAGTTGTTTCATATATTTTGGAGAGCTGTAGCAATGATAAATTTTAATCAAAATAAGTGCTAATTTTAGAACTAGCAGGAATATAAAGTGACATATGAGATAGATGCTTTATGAAATATTATGCTGAATTCTCAAAACGATATTTAAATATTATGTTACTAAATCTATATGAGAAAGTATACATACAGTCAGAAAATAAACAAAAAAGAGCACTCATGCATAAAATGTGCTAAAATAAAGTGTATGAGACAAAATTTATTTACCAGCTTATTCATATTTCATCGCATTTTATAGCTGTTGTTATCTATAAAGTAGATGGAAGCATCTAAATAGAATGAACTCTAAATCCTTTGTCCTAAAGTCCTATGACATTTGCTTATATCACAGAAGGAAATTTAGTTTAAGCATCCTTTACTTAGGGAGAAAGGTGGGGTATATCTGCCATACAGAAATTACCAATAAATCCATAAAGAACACACTTTTAACACAGCAAGTTTTACCATATGTTAAGAGGTAGAAATGTGCCCTCTCGCAATGACAACTATTCATTTCAAGGGGGTGGGCTGCAACTGGAAGCTATAGGGCTACATATACAAAAGAAGGATTTGAAACATGACATTGTTTAATGGAAGGGACTCAGAGAATGCCATCCCTGTTAGGTCTGGAGCAGCGGTAACTCTAAGGTACTTTATTTATTTATTTATTTATTTATTTATCAAATTTTGCCACCACCAGTGCACCCCTTCTAACTTTCAAGGCCACTCTGAAATATATGTTGTTGCAATTCTGGCTTTTTATGCAGATTAAAGTACACACATATGCGCCCACACACATGTACACACATGCATAATTTGCAGGTGTGAATGAGCTCTTAAGAGATCAACTGGAATGCTAGGCTGAATGTGTAACACATGACTTGATCTCTTGCTATTTGATTTCTCAACACATCAGGACACATTGAGAAGCATATTTGAGAGATCAATCTAAAAAGGCAAGTGATGAAAGGATTGCAAGAAGCTAAACAACAACTAGATGTACTCGATACAGAAGAATTAGAAAAGAAGATAAATTTTGCTAAACAAAACCATTTTGAGAATGCAAACAAACCAGGGAAAATGTTGGCATACCAGATTACAAAAGAGAAAGATTTACAATATTGGCAATAAGAAATTATTATACACAAGATTGGAAGTTACAGAAGAACTTGCAGAATTCTTTAGGAAATTATATGCTAAGCCTGATATTGATGAGGCAGGCATGAATAAATATATCAAGGACTCTGAACTCAAAGATTTTAATGAACAATATAGAAAAATATTAAATAAAGCTATATCTATTCAAGAAACCAGAGAAGCAATAAAACAAATTAAGTTTGGGGAGGTGCCAGGCCCAGGTGGGCTCATAGCTCAATATTATAAAGAACTGGAGGATGAACTCCTAGAACTGCTGAAAAAAATGATGAATAAACTCTCAGAGAAAAGAGCAATACCACAAATATGAGAAGAAGCATATATAACTTTGATTGATAAAGATGGGAATGATTCAGAGAAACCACAGTCATATTGACCAATCTCCTTATGGAATGTTGAGTACATTTTTTTTACTGCAATATTAACTGAAAGGTTAAAGAAGTGTGTTCCAGATATAATACATAGGGATAAAACAGGTTATATTCCCAAGAAGAATATTAAAGACAATATTTATAATAAATACATCCATTAAAAAAAGCATCAACAATAATTTCTTTAGACACAGAAAAATCCTTCGACAATATGGAATGGCCATTTCTATTTGCAGTATTGAAAAAGCATATATAAATAGCAAATGGCAAAGATCACAGCAAAGGGAACATTTTCTAAGCATTTTTTAATATGTAAAGATACCAGACAAGGATGTCCAGTTTCTCCTTTACTATCTGCAATTGCTTTAGAAGTATTAGGAAATAAGGTTACAAATGATAAACAATATCAGGCATTAAGATTCAAAGAGAGGAATATAAATTAAAGTCTTATGTGGATGATATAGTAATAACTATTTTACAACTGCAAATTGCAAAAAAAACAGCTGATGAAAGAGTCAGAAAGAGTCAGGTTGCCAGTCAACAAAGACCCAGTGAAATATGTGGGCTGTATTTTACAGTAAGAAAGATATTTCAGAATAATTACAACAAATTATGGGGAGAAATTTTAAAAAAATGAAAGGTGGGAAAATTTAAATTCTCCTGATTAGCAACAATTGTGACTGTTAAGATGAATGTGTTATCCAATATAATTTTTTTTTATTTCAAATGGTGCCAATATCAGTCCCATAATTTTTTTTGCAAGATTGGCAAATAACAATTTATTTAATAAATTGTTAAATTTGTTTGGAAAGGGAAAAATGTAGAGTAAAATAAAAAACTCTACATGATTCAAAAGACAAACATGGGCTTGCTCTCCCAAATTTTAAATTATATTACTATGCAAGTTATTTGTCATGGATAATTGAATGGATAAAATCCTCAAATAGCAGAGTGTTGATATTAGAAGGTGTCAGCCTAGCTAATGGACTTCACCGATACTTATGGTATAAGGATACAAAAGAAGACAAAAACTTAAAAGGACATAGTGTAAGAGCTTGGGGGGAAAATGGAATTCCACAAAACAGTAATAAATGCAGCAATCTTGCCTTTAGCCTCACCCTCAAATGCTTTTTATTTTGCAAATAATTACTGCAAAAAAAAAGTGTAATTACATATGCAGATATGGTGCATCCAGACTCTAGAAACAGATTAAAGATACAGCAAAGATAGATGATAGATAGATAGATAGATAGATAGATAGATAGATAGATAGATAGATAGACAGATAGACAGATAGACAGATAGACAGATAGATGATAGATAGATGATAGATAGATGATAGATAGATGATAGATGGATGGATAGATTAGATAGATAGATAGATAGATAGATAGATAGATAGATAGATAGATAGATAGATAATTATCAATATAAATCTACCACAGTTGATGAATTTACAGATTGCTGGAAGAAGAAAAAGTGACAATAAGAAAGAAGGAAGGTTTTAAAGACAAATGACAGAATTTGAAACACTTACAAAGAATGAAGACTACCTACTAGGACAGATATATAAATTGCTATTAAAATGAGACATGGAGGCAGAACAAGTAAAATATTGTATAATAAAGTGGATGCAAATTTTTTTGCATCTTTGTCATCTTTACTATGTTACAAGTAAATTGCCGTACGATAAAATAAAAATAAATATAGAGATTCTTAGGATGACACAATAAACTTAGTTCTATATTCTTAATTGATTTTAAATTTTATAATTGTAAGCTCTTTGTTTATTTTTGAATTTTTTATTCTTTATCCACAATGTCTATTTCTATTTCTGTTTTTCTTTTATGTAGCTATTCACCCTGTTCCTTTAAATGTTTTAACAAATAAATCAATAATTGTTTTTAGAAAAAAAAAGAATATATGAACTATCCCTTTTGAAAAGTGTTACCTTTATGATGACAGCCAGTGATGTCCACAATGGACTCCATAACAAACTGCAAGGATGTCAAAATGATGGTCAGTGAGTGATTAAGTCATTGCACAAACACTGCTATTATGTACTTGCATCATGTCTAATAAAAGTCATGTAGCTTTTACTTGATGATCTCATATCTTATGGGTTATAATTTGCTCCGTTTGTCCCCTAGCTGCCAATATATGCATATTATATTTTGTATTATGTCACAGTGATTAATCTAGGGTAGTTAATTTATGCATGCAATCACCTCTAGATGGTACAGTCAATAAGTGATTAATATACGTTTGTTAGATGATCTGAAAAGACAACTGGGCCGGGTTCCAATTTAGGCCCTAAATCATTTCTTTTTGGTTCAAAAGCCATATTTATAACAATTCACACACACACCCTTGGGAAAAGAGCCCCAAAGTTACTCACTCTACTCCTGGATGGTGTGTTAGTGGATATAACGGCAAGAAAGGCACAATCAGAAGGAGAAATGAAAAGGTTCAGTAAACATTTTAAAACAAAATACTGAAAAAAGAAGACTAAGTAAAGTTTGTATTGCTTTATTGTTATGTCCGTCTCCAACACACACACACCAGCATATATATGGGATGGAAAGATAGATGTGAGCTTGTTGAAAATGTCCAACTTCTAATTAAAGGAGTTACTGTATTTTCTGTTTTAACTCTAGAATTTTATACCAAATCACTCTCCCCAAACCAGTTGTTAACCGTTGAGTCTTTTGGACAGGATTTTATTTTTACTTGCAGATTCATACCTTCTGACTGCTTCACTAGAGATTCCTCTGTGCTCTCTCCTCATTTACATGTTGATATGTCATTCATCCTAAAACCCTACTCCTTTTTTCTGGTCTCCTGATGTTGACATCTTTTGGTCTCAGCCCAGTGTCTTTCTTCTGCAGCTCCTTTTTCTTAAAGAACTTCCAACTCCTCCTTGTGATCGATCACAACTTTCTTTGCAGTCTCTCTCATCAGCTGTTGTTTGGATCTTACATGCAACCTTTTATTTCTAGAACAACCTGAACTACCTATTAAAACATGAGTACATAGTTGATTCTTGAATTTCATTTGGGATGCTGTGCACAGCACTTTGGTAATTTCCCCACCAGAAACTTCTAACCATCCCTGTGCCAAAATAACAGCAACAAGGACAAGTTTTACATCATTTCCACAATAGTTCGGTAATGCTATAAGGTCACTGTAAATCACTAGTGGGGAAATGACCTTTGACTGGCACATTCTGCCCACAACACAGCTGTCTTTTAAAATATTGGCAATTGCAGTTAACACTGTATCATAATTATTAGGTGGAACTAAGTCTCACATGGAAGGTGAGACTTCCTATAAATGCCATTCAGAGTAGAAATCTTTGTACATTCCACCAGAAATGTAATATTTTCTAATGGACTCTGATACAGCAGCTGATAATTATCCTTAGGTACCGTATTGTAATACTGTATTGTTTGCCACCTTATAGCCAGATCCTTAAACATTGACCTCTAAAACTGCCAACACAGGATAAGGCTCAGACTGAAGAAGCTTCTTGGATAAGGAGCGAAACGTTTCCACTGAGAAAATAGAAATCCAGTTGACATGATTCAAGCTACAGACAATTCCACCTGGATGACTGAGAACCTTCATCGACAGGATAAGGCAATAACTTGGCTCTGCTTTGAAGTCGTGTAGCCCAACTAAGACAAAATATATCTTTTTTAAAATACCTTTAATTGCTTTTTAAATTAATAACAAAAAAGGAAAAACAAAACTGTCGGAGCGAGCGCGCGGAGATGGAGCGGCCTGCCTCTCTCCTAGGCACCAGTGATCCAAGTACTATGCAGTAAATAGACTCCAAACAGAAGTTATATCAAATATCCTATTTACTTTATATACATACGTATTTACAGATCACTTCCACAAGTAACAAATGATACACCATCAACGATACAGCTTTCACGAGGTAAAATGGGAATAAAATGGAATACAGAATATCTCTGCATTTATAGTCAAACTGACCTATCACATTATAGGTCAATCTTGTTAACTACCACACCCAACCTAACTCTAAGCACCTGTTGAATGAGTCACACATGACACATCATTCTTACAACAATGGCTGCTAATTGGGTGACTGTGCAGAATATTTCACCTTTTACCTAGAAATCAAGCCTCTCTGTATAATTTATATCTAGAAGTAAATTCCTGGGTTTATCAAACCCCAACAAAAACACAAAAATAATAGTAATAAAGATACATACACTATCAAGAAGAAGGAAAAAAACATTAAAATTGCTATTACAAAAAGTTGAAAAAATACAGCAAAGGAAAAAGACAAAGTATATATTTAATATTGGTAGGCACAGAACTCCCTCTCTTATGTCACTGAGATTAGTGTTCCTCTCCTTCCCCAATCAATTAATCTAATACTATTTCTCACCGATTTGTTACAGCTTATTGTTTTTTCTTGTTGCAGAAATCTCTTTTTTGGTGGGAAGAGGCAACACCTCTGAAAAATATCCAAATGTTTGCTCACTCTATTTAGAAGATTTTCAGGAGTGTAGAACAATGCCACCAAAGTGGCCCATTTTAAAGCAATTCAAAATTGGCTCCATATCCATAGCATTATGATATATCATCTATCTATCTATCTATCTATCTATCTATCTATCTATCTATCTATCTATCTATCTATCTATCTATATAATATACCATATCCACCACGCCCCCTATCCATAGCATTAAATGTCTTTAATTCTTTAACTGCCTACTTCTAAAATGTCCTTCATGTGACCAACTCTGAGCTGAAACAATCTGGATGAACACTAGATGGCAGAAAATAGGGTTTTATGCATTTTTGCACCTCAGAACTAGTCCTGCTGGCCTAGCAAATAACTACATGGGGACGTATGTGCTGTTGATCACTGTGTCGTTACAACTTTGCGAATCATATACATATGATTTTGGTCCATTGATGTTTGCCTGGCAGAACAAAGTGGTTAGGTTTAATTATTTCTGTAACATATGAGACTCTCATTCAGGGAACTAAGCAACAGTACCCACTTCTTCCCAGCAGAGGTAGATGTGTAGAAAGATACGTAATTCCTGCAAGCTCTCCTACTCTCTGCAACCGGTAACCTTTAGTTCACTATGTGTTCTCTTGAGCTGTCAGTTTCATGTTCTTCTGCATTGTTTCGTTAATCTCAAATTCCTTTTCCACTGCAGAAGAAGACATTTGCACGTTTATTTGATTTTTTTTAAGGAGCAGAATGAAAGCCTCACCCAAATTCAAAAGGCACAGCTCTTCTCTGCATAGAAAGACTGATTTTGCAGGGCTGTGAATGCTGTAAAATTGATTTGGAAGAAGTATCTCAGACCTCACACAAACACAACAGTCTTCCCTGGTCCTTAAGGCAACCCAGTTTGCTCTATAATAATGTGTAGACAGCTTAAAGCAGCAGAACCATTTTTCAGTTTCACCCAGAGATGCTGCATTTGCATGAGGTCCAAAAGCGTGTTGTGTCTTCCAGATTATTTTTGAAGTGTTCATAACCCTTCTATTTTGTATTTATCTGTGATGTTTCCATTGAAGATTCAAAATATGACAGAAAAAAGTAACAAAACAAATAGATGACAATTTTATTCAGCACCACAGGTATGGTTCCATACAGGTCTGCGGACAACTTACAATCTCAAGATGATTTTTGTGGCTCCTGGAACCTCCTCTAATCCAAGCTATTGAGATGGAGTGGTGTGCTTTTCTGCTATAATGAGTCAGAGAGTACATGAAAACACATGAAAATTAAACCAGGCTTAAAATCATTTTTTTTAAAAAAAAGACAGACTTCAGAACTTCTCCCCCTAATAAAAATTGGCTCCATTGATTTGTATCCCATATTCTCAAAATTTCCCACACCGAAGTTAAGCTCTCAAAAGAAGAGTTTTCCTCTCCCCTGCCATTTTAAAGTGTGTGTGTATGTATCTATCTGTATCTGTATCTGTATCTGTATCTGTATCTGTATCTGTATCTGTATCTGTATCTGTATCTGTATCTGTATCTGTATCTGTATCTGTATCTGAATCTCTATCATCTCTATCATCTCTATCTCTATCTCTATCTCTATCTCTATCTCTATCTCTATCTCTATCTCTATCTCTATCTCTATCTCTATCTCTATCTCTATCTCTATCTCTATCATCTCTATCATCTCTCTATCTCTATCTGTATCATCTGTATCTGATTCTGTATCTGATTCTGTATCTGATTCTGTATCTGATTCTGTATCTGTATCTGTATCTGTATCTGTATCTGTATCTGTATCTGTATCTGTATCTGTATCTGTAGGCATGCGTGTGTCTGTGTGTATGTATGTATGTGTATGCGTGTCTGTATATACACACACACACACACACATACACACACACACATACAACCCCCCCCCTACAAAACAGTTGAGTATCTTGTTAGAAAAATCAAATTAAATGAAATCCTCTTCTATCTCTAGTAAACTCTTGTTTCAGAAAGGTTCTCATGAATAAGTTTGGGGAGAGAAAACACTGGGTGCTACTTAGATCAAGGAGATTTTGAAGTACACAAAGTTGATTGCCCAGGTTTCTGCTGTTCCCAAGAAAGCAACATAACTGCTTCTTCTATTTACTTGGGGGAGTTCTAACAATGAAATTTTCCTGGTCTTAGAGTCAGATCAGGTTTTCCAATTATACTGACATCATCTGTGAGAGATCCCTACATGGATAATGCCTGGCCATCCAAAATGAAATCTCATCTGATTCTTGGGCCATGGGGGAAAAAAAGTAAATGAAGCATATATCTACCAGCCCTTATTTATACTAGAAATCAAATTATTTGTGAGGTACAAGAAGGCTGGTATTTGAAAGGCATGGGAGAGCAGTGACACCGCCTTTGTCTTATTTACCTCAAGATGCCTGCATTGGGGATATTTAGCCAAACACTCTCCTAGACTTGCCCTGTGCAGCTATAAACTATCACTTTTATTTACTGACATTTAGGCATTGCAAATAAAACAATAACATGCACCGCAGGAGTTGTTTTTTTCTTTTTTCACAGAAAAGCTGTTCAGATGGACAAATCTCCTGTCAACCTGTGACTGAGAAAAATATTTGCAGCTTTGACTTTAAGAAAGGAGATATTACAATTTGCAAATATTCTTGTAGCACAGCTGCTATTTCTGAAGATCAGGAGGTGAAAAATGAATTTAGGATCACTGGACTGAGAACACAAGAGGAGAGGGAATACAGTTCCTTCCATTTTGATAACCACCACCTGAGAAAGAGAATGATGCACCTATTTTAGCTGCTGTTACACCCTCTGCTTCTGCCTTTTGAACCAGCAAAAAAGTTTTCTTTGCTCTTTCCTCAGCTCCTTAGGTTGGTACTACTACTACTACTACTACTACTACTACTATTATTATTATTATTATTATTATTATTATTATTATTATTATTATTTATTACTATTCAATATGAGCCCCAAAATAGATGGCTAAACCTTCTATCCCCCTGAGGAAAATTCAGTGAATATTAGTGACATATGAGAGACAACAGTATAGCATGAAAGAGAAATCATGGGGATATCTTGCATGAGAAACCCTGAAACTTGTTCTAATTCAGGCTGTAGGATTTAATTTAAAACACATAGGTTAATTCATAACTAATCCAGTCTGCTGCTATCCCAGAATAAATACCCAATTGCAGACCAGCAATGGGTGAATAAGGTGGCTGGGAATTTTCTATCCTAAAAGAAAAGGCAGACTTTTTTTAAAAAAAGGCTGAAAAGTGAAAAAAAAAATCAGGGTTGGAGCCACTGTAGATAAAATTGAGGAGCACTAAAGCTTACTCTCATACCCTTTTTTATCCTGTTTAATTCTCCCGTTTGACTGTATGTAGAAATGAAAAGGAAAAAGGTCAACAAGAAGTAATAGCTAGAACCACCTTATTTTTGCACCACTGCTTGAGTCTGATAATCCTCACTTATGCGGCTAACAAATCTGGGCTGAAAAATGTGAACATGGGCTAGAAGGCAACAAAGAATTAGAGTGTTCTGTACCTCTTTGCTGCCATCTAGTGATCACCTGGATGTTTGCAGCACAGACCTAGTATCTCTGTTTTCTAACTCTACTGCCCACTGAGTGATTATGATCCATAATGCACAAGGCATCTCCCACTTGGAAGATTTTGGGAACTGGAATGAGATGTAGTGACTCATGTATATCAAATTGTGCAGGGGTTGCCCATACAGTGTCTGCGAGTATAATGTCATTCTAAAGACATCAGGTGGCATCCTCAGGACCATGTTTGTGTAGGTGTGTGTGTTGTGTACAGAGAGAGAGAGAAAGATGAATACCATTAGTGTTTGATGGAAGTGGGGGGACAAAGGAGGCACATGACAGCACAATGCAAACCCCTGAACTAAGACTTAGGTACTTATGTCTGACCCTGGGATGTAAGTACAAAAACCAAGGTTTGCATTGTGATACCATTTAAAAAAATAATAATTGCAGCTAGCCGAGGACACCAGAATTTCATAAAATCATCAAATATTTCAAGCACCATTTTCAGTGTGAATGCTGAAACCTCATGCGATCTTGGCAACTGGAGATTATGGCAATTACTTTTGGGTCTTCCTAAGCACACAAAATCAAAAGCTTGTTATTAGTGCTGGAGTGGGAATTAATTTATAGAGAAGAGAGGTACAAAGAGAATGTACCTTTAATAAACTTCAGTGAAATCCAGTGTTATCTGGTTCATAGGACTACCTAACTACAGTTTAAGAAGTATCAAAACCCACCTTTTCATCCAGGTCTTAAAAAATTTATGCCCTTAATGTTTTCTGTCTTGTCTATCATTATATTGTTGTAAACTGCCCAGTGTTTAGCAAATAACAGAGCCAGTTTTGTCTAGTGGTTAAGGCAATGGACTAGAAACCAGGAGACTGTGAGTTCTAGTCCCGTCTTAGGCATGAAAGCCGGCTGGTTGACCTTGGCCAATCACTCTCTCTCAGCCCAACTCACCTCACAGGGTTGCTGTTGTGGGGAAAATAGGAGAAGAAAGGAGAGTTAGATATGTTCGCTGCCTTGAGTTATTTGTAAAAATAATAAAGGTGGGATAGAAAATAAGCAAACAAACAAACAAACAAATAAATAAATAAATATGCTAGTAGTAGGAATAATAATAATAATAATAATAATAATAGCGTAGCGTAGCGTAGCGTAGCGTAGCATAGCATAGCATAGCATAGCATAGCATAGCATAGCAGGGAAGGAAAACAACATTTATATTAGAATAATACATTGTTGAGAGCCAGTTTACTATAGTGGTTAAGGGCCCTGGACTAAGAATATGAGTTCTAGTCCTTCCTTAGCCACGAAGCCAGCTGGGTGACTTTGGGACAGTCACTCTTTCTCAGCATTAGGAAGAAAGCATGGGCAAGCCACTTCTAAAAATATTCACAAGAAAACCTTGCTGAAGGCACTCACATACATGCAGAAACACACATCAATAATAACATTATGAACTAATTATAGCTAATAATGTCACCAATTACTTTATAGCTATTCAGTACACGTGTACCATTTTTTCCCATGGTGGAATAGAAGATGGCATACATGCAGCTCTGCAGTGATCTCCCATTTAGATGCTATCTAAACCCAGCCCCATTTAGTGCCACATAGATGGATGTATCCTATGCCCTTAGGCCCAATTCTGTGCTCTTCATCTGGTAAAATATTAAATAAAAAGTGAAATGGTGGTGAAGGGCAGTTATGGCTTGGTGTAAACCATAAAATCTGGGACCAAGCCACCATAATGGAGTGTCATAGAGGTGTTATTTTTTTTTTTCCAGAAAATATAAACATCTAGCATCCCATTGCTACCATAGGCCAGAGATGCAAAGATAGAAGGATTTTCAGCTTACTCAGGCCTTCGGTTTCCCCTTAGAACTCTTGCTCCACAAATGAGTGAAGCATTGTGCTTTGACAGGAACTGGAAAAATAACTCTATGAGCATAATTATAGATGAGGCTGAAAGCCTTTCATGAAAACTCTTTCAAACTTTAGCTCTTCTCTCCTGTTTTGCTCCCATAACTGGCTTCATAGATTGTATCTCCTGTTCCTTGCCAGAATGATACATACACTTTGTGAAATTTGTTTTCACTAAATAAATACTAAGGAGCAAATTCAGGATGTGAGGGAAAGGTATGATTCCCCTCCCATGTCTTTACCTATAGATAATGATAAGAAAGAAAGATATAACTGTCGAAGGCTTTCACGGCCGGAGTTCAATGGCTGTTGTGGGTCTTCCGGGCTGTGTGGCCGTGTTCTGGAAGTTGTGGTTCCTAACGTTTCGCCAGCATCTGTGGCCAGCATCTTCAGAGGGCAGGAGCACAGATAGAAGCAAAATCTCCGGAAGACCCACAACAGCCAAAGATATAACTATTATAAACCATCAGGTCTAGGAAGGATTTCCCATAAGACCAAATAGATTCAGTGGAGTCTGTAACAAACTGCACTGATGCCAAAAGGAAGGTATGCATGCGGTTACATCATCACACAAATGCCACAGTTATATACAGTACTTGTGTCATGACATTAGCTATTAGCACAAATTTGCAACACTTAAATGATGGTATCACCACACAAGGGTCATGGTTTGCTCCTCTGCCTCGGTATATGCCCATGAATATGTTATGTATACACATCCATCCATTCTATACAAATCCACATATACGTATGTCTGTTCCTGATTGTTTTCTCAGAACTGTAGTCATTTAATCCCCTTTCTAGATACATTCAGAGTAATATAATACATTTCAAATAATTTGATATCAAGAGATAACTTTCATTATTATATTATTGATCCCAGATACAAAGTTCTGGTGTCCTGTTCCTTTCTTTTCTGTATCTGTTTGAAATATTAAATAGGAAATCATTTCATGGAAATATGGAAGTGTATATAGTCCTAAAACTGCTTAATGCTATATTAAAAGGGTTTGATTCCCACCTTTTTCAAAAGAAAGAGATTGCATCTGCATGCCTACCTCATATCATGGCCTAGGACACATCTAATACAACCATTTTAAAACTAACTGTGCTGCCATTTTGAATCACTGCTGTAAGGGGCACCAGAACTTTATATATCTTGACATCTAGTCTATTGCACTAGAAGCATCAAAGCATCTTGTGGCATTTTAAAAAAAACTAACACATATCTTGAGGCATATGTTTTTGTTTGTTTTGTGTGTGTAAGAGCTGCAGTCTACAGATGGATACAATATTTTTTCAGAGTTACAGGCATTTATATGCATGATTGCTGAGGGAGTGTAAATAGCATGAGGAAAATTAAAACAGGAAGTAATGGAAATTAGATACAAAGAAATAAAGTAACAGTACCAATGTTGACCATGAGGACAAAAATCAGAATCCTTTTGGAACAGTTTGGCATGCAATCTAATATAACCTACTTGATGGGATCCAATTGGCATGCCTGCAATTGACTTTCATGTTTTATCTATCACAATAAAGTTGCAAATAGAAAGGATATGAGTAAATTTACTGTTTATAGTGACCATTTGCAATAAAAGTTATTGGTGTTACCCTAGACATTATGCCATAGGAAAACTAATTAGTTCATGTGATAGAAAATACACAACAGTTAATTAAACTTGCAAATTTGGCTTTTTCCCAACTAACAGGAAATTCTGGTTTGGTTTACTGGTGATTTGCTGATTAATTTTGGTCCTCCAAGCTCAGGAAGCTTTAAGAGTCACAAAAAGGACTTCAGGGATTGAACATGGCCATGGGCTAGAGCTACTGTAACTTCTTACATTTTATCTCATAAATAGGAGTCAAAAACTCATATCCAAAAATAGCTTGACAAATAGCTTCAGATCATTAAACTAGCTTCATACTTTGTTACAGCTCCTTTTAGGTAAGCTTGATAAAAATCTGACATTTTCCCCCCTTTGCATCTTTCTTTTCCTGGCGATTTCACTTAAAGATTTATCTATCAAGCTCTTTTGCCATTAGTAGGCACCTGCTTCTTTTATTTGTAATCAATCACTTCAAATGATGAAATACATCTCCTCATTCAGACATAATGCAGCATTTGAAACAGTGATTAACGACTCAGAGTATTCTGGGATTTATGACTCAGAAGGAATAATTCTGAGAAACCAGGAGGTACTTTGAACTTTGAGAAAGAGGTCATTATCAACAATCAAACTTGTGAAAAATTAACATTTCCCCAGGCGGTCCCACACTGCTCTTATCTGTCTCTTTCATTCTGCCTTCAACAAAGACCCAATGCTACTCTTATAAAAAGAGGACACACCACTATGTTCTGTAGCAGGAATTAGAGAATTATATTTGACCTAAAGTTGCTTCTTTATATTATTTTCTTCTTGCAGCAAATTAGGAACTGGGAAGAATCACTATTCCATTATCATATCACTACTGAAAGCATGGAGTTATTTTGTTGGTACATGTCTGACCTTTTCTCCTATTGTACTCACTATGCCTATCTGAAAAAAAAATCTTTAAAAGCATTGAAGCTAGACTTATGTTTGCATTGTGATCCTGGTATTTCCTCTCATCATATCAAAAATGATATATTCCCTTTTCTCTAATCTTTCTAGTTAGTAGATAAACCCAGTAGTGGAATTCTATACCAAAAATGACATTAAGGATGAACAGCATAATAATGTTTAGTCTCTGAGTAATCCATAGTTTACACATTTGCATATATGCTTCGCTAAGTGATAGTACTTAGCTGACCTTAGCTGATCACAGAAAGCTGAGCAGGATCTGATTAATACTTGTATGGGAGACCACCAGGAATCTCAGGATTATAGGCTACACTGGAAGTTAAAAATATTATCCTAGAAGGCAGTGACAAACCATTTGCATATTGTTGCTGTGGATGTATCCATGAAGTCACCTGGAACATAGCTCAACTTGAAGGAGACTTTATGTTACTATTTCAGGCCTGCTTAATTTGTATATATTATCTAGCTGATTCTCACGAGCCTTTTAAGCACAGGAGGTAGTCTAACAGAATTTGGATAAACCTGCCACATTTGCTGTTAATCTGAAACAACACAGGCAGTGTGAATGTAATCCATGCCATAAACAATATATGTGGTTGCTGATCTTCACTCAAATTAGGGGGTATAAGTGTAAGGAAATGTTCTAGAAGACATTGTTATGTGAAAATCAGGTAGTGATCTTGACTGTGTCATTTAGGATTCAGAGTTCACCTGGCAATCCCAATGTCAGGACTCCGACAAGCACTCAGAGCCCTGCCATTAAGAAACCAGTTGCGAGAACAAAAGGAAAGAGAAGCTAGCACGGAAGCGGCAATCAGCGCCGGAACGAAAACAATAAACCACAAATGACCGCAGCCCAACGATGATTGACAGACAATCAAGAACTGATACTTACCTGACCCAGGCGTGGGAAGGTTCACATTGGGGGGAGGTGGGGCTCACAGGGAAAAAGATTTAAATACCCATAGACACTCAAGTTCCCCATTCCTGTCTTTCTTGACACTAACTCGTGTAAGCCGAATAAACTGTTTGCTTCCCAACGCGAGCGTGTGCGCGTAGTTACTGGGAGAAACGCCAACGGACCACATTGTAGCGATCCCTGACATAAAGACAGGAATCACCTAGAGTCGATAATCCCAGGGAAGTCGCCTGAAACCTGCAGGAAGCCCCACGGTTGAGATCGGCTCCAACCGCCTCAGCAGCCAGCCCTGCGAAACAGAGCATGGAGCAAGCCGGAAAGCCTCGCAGCGAGATGGAACCCGGTACGTCTCTTGCAACAGCAGCAGCGGCGACAGCGTAATTGGCGGCAGAAGGTCCCTCCGAAACCACCGAATGGCAGAGGGTGAAGAAAAGCAAAGAGAGGGAAGGGAGAGGACCCCCCCAAACCCCCACACAAGCGCACAAAGCTGGGTGGCAGAGTGGTCCCTCGGAGTGGGGGGAGGCATGCTCCCGGGGCCGGGCAAACAGATGGCCAAATCTCGGATCTCTCAAGCACAGAGAATTGCAGCGTTAGAAGCCAGAGCAGCCCACGTGGAGATGGGGCTAGACAACATGGACCTAAAGCTTACAGCAATTCAAACAGCCCTAGAGAGACTGCTGCAAAAGCCACAGAAACGTGAAAGGAACAGGGGCGCAGCTAAGGAAAAGGTTCGAGGACACCCTGTCCCGCATGTCAGCTAAGGCTGAAATCCAAAGGCTGCGGCAGGGACATCGAACGGTGGCGGAATACGCACTAGAATTTAAAAAGCTGGTGAGCCGTTTGCCCAATTGGCCTGAGTCGTTCAAAGTAGAATATTTTCAAATGGGCTTGAGGCTGGAATTACTGGACATGGCGGCAGGGAGAGGAGACCCAGAAACCCTCGATGAATGGGTCCAGTTGGTGGGGAAAGTAGAGAGCACAAAACTGCGAATCCGCTCCTACCGTCAACTACAATACGCAGGGAGAAACCAACAGACAAGCCCATACCACAACAAAAGGGACTATGATAAAAAAACCATGGGCAGAAGAGAAAGAACGACGGGCAAAGGACAAACTGTGTTTCAAGTGCGGGAGAGAGGGCCACAGAATTCAAGATTGCAACCAACCAGCGGAGAGGAGAAAGACGGGAGACAAACACCACAAAGCCCCCCCCCCCCCCTACAAGCAGAGGACAGCGAAGGCAGCAATGGAAAGATGCAAATATGTGGAGCCGGAGTCCACCACGGACGAATCTACAGATGAGGAATTCGTGCTGGTGGGAAACGACAACGGCCTGCCCTAAAGTGCGCCACGGGACAGGCCTTCAACAAGGGGCGCAGCGACACCCTGACGACCGGAGACTGCCCCACAATGCAAGTCAAGGTAAAACTGGAAACCTTAGACGGGAGGGAGCAGCTGACGGGGGCAGCAATGCTGGACTCTGGGTGTTCGGGGTGCTTGATGCACCCATCGATAGCAATTGAATTGGGACTTAAATTGTTCAAATTAAAATCACCCATCACATTCTGCCAGCTAGATGGGTCAGAAATGAAATGGGGGCACTTCACAGAAGCAATAAAAATGTCAATCGGCACGCATGTGGAGACCCTACGGTTCATTGTAGCCCCCATATCAACACAACCAATCGTTCTAGGGCTCAAATGGCTAAGAGAAAGGAACCCCCAGATCGATTGGGTGTCAGGAGAAATGGAATTTGTAGACGGGACGTACCACACTGACACCAATAACGTCACAGGGGATGGCACAGAAACAGGGGCAGCAGGGACCGCGAAGGGGGGGAGACGCAGCAGGGGGAGACAACAACATTCCCAGAACACTATATCCCAGTAAGGGAGGTGTTTGGCGAACAGGAATGCAACCAGCTACCCCCCCACTGGCAAACAGACTGTGCCATAGAGCTCATACTGGGAGCCACATTCCCCAAACCGAAAATGTATGCAATGACCCAAAAAGAACTACACGAACTATGCAAGTTCATAGACAAAAACCTGGCATGAGGGTTCATTGAGCCAGCTAATTCCCCCTTGGCAGCCCCGGTCCTTTTCAGAAAGAAAAAAGATGGATCCCTATGCTTGTGCACCGATTACAGGGGACTCAATGCCATATCGGTCACAAACCAATACCCCTTACCACTGCTGAAAGATATGCTGGCACAACTAGCAAAAGGGAAAATATTTACAAAATTGGACCTGAGGGAAGCATATTACAGGGTCAGAAAAAGGGAGGGGGATGAATGGAAAACAGCTTTTAACTGTCCCCTAGGCTCATTCCAGTACCGTGTCCTCCCATTCGGGATTGCGGGGGGGCCAGGCATATTTATGAAATTTATTAACGAGGTCCTGTACGAATTCCTATACCAGGGAGTCATCGTCTACCTAGACGACATCCTGATCTTTTCAGAGAACAAAGAACACGAACAGTTAGTAAAAGCAGTACTTGAAAAGCTCCTCGAAGCAAAACTATATGTTAAACTGACCAAGTGCGAGTTTAATAAAGAAAAACTAGACTTCCTGGGCTTCCGCATATTGCATAAGGGCATCGAAATGGACCCTGCCAAAGTACAAGCAGTCCTAGGATGGGAACCCCCGTGAACCAGAAGGCAACTACAGGCTTTCATAGGGTTCGCCAATTTCTACAGAGAATTTATTAGAAATTTCGCGCAAATCACCCTGCCATTAACTGACTTATTAAAAACAAAAAAGAAGGGGATTAAACCAAACGTGAAACAGGCCAGCGCTAAGATGAAGTGGACGCCGGAGTGCCAGGAAGCCTTCGACAAACTCAAAGCCCTCTTCACAGCGGAGCCCATACTAAAGCACCCCGAGGTTAACAAACCATTCATAATCCATACGGACGCATCCGATAATGCAATAGGGTCAATCTTACTGCAAGCCGATGAAAAGAACAAACTGAGACCCTGCACTTATATCTCCAAGAAGTTCAGCGACACGGAAAAACGCTGGCATGTTTGGGAGAAGGAAGTGTTCGCTGTCCGGCATGCACTAGCCATGTGGAGACACCTACTGGAGGGCTCATCCATGCCATTCGAAGTGTGGACTGACCACAAAAACCTAGAGGCACTCAAAGCCCCTAGAAAACTAAACCCCAAACAGCTACGCTGGGCTGAGTTCTTCAGCAGATTCAATTTCAAATTCAATTTGAAGTACTTCCCGGGGGGAAAAACCACCTGGCAGAGACTGCCGCAACATGAAGGGAAGGCAGAAGAGGTCACAGAATCACTGTTCCCACGCAGCCAGACATCCACAACAAACAACCAAGTAACACAGAACGTGCAAGGGGGGAACTTAGCAATCACACAAAGGCAGGAGGAGCGGCAAGCTGGAAAATCCCCACTAGAAGTGGAAATACAAAGAGCAATCCAGGACGACACATGGTGGGGCACAAACAAAGAAATGCTACAGGAACACGATGGGGGTTGGTGCAAAGATGACAAGTTAGATGTACCCAACACAGTCAGAAAACGGGTACTCGAAAACAGCCACGACCATAAAACAGCGGGGCACTTCGTCTTTGTCAAGACCATCCACCTCGTGAGATGCCAATTTTGGTGGCCCACGTTGCGTAGAGACGTAAAGGCATATGTGAAATCCTGCCCGATTTGTGCCACAGCAAAACGGACAATAGGAAAACCCACAGGATTGCTGCAAAATGTTGCAAGTCCCACCCAAACATGGAGACAGATTGCCATGTACTTCGTGGTGGACCTGCCTGCGAGCAAACGCAAAACAGCAATCTGGGTGGTGACAGACCTCTTCTCAAAACAAGCCCACTTCATCGCATGCAACGGGATCCTGACAGCACCAAAGATGGCCAAACTGTTCATCCAAAACATCTACCGAATACATGGGACACCCGATCGCATCATCAGCGACCGTGGCAGTACATTCACATCAAAATTCTGGAGGGAGTTCTTAAAACTAATTGGAGCAGAACAAGGACTGAGCAGTGCGTTCCACCCGTGCACAGATGGAGCGTTGGAACGCCGGGTTTCCATACTCGAGCAATACCTCCGATGCTACATAAGTTACCAGCAAGACGACTGGGTAGACTTGCTGCCATTCGCAGAAGTGGCGTACAATAACGCAATACACCAGAGCACCGGATTCACACCATTTAAAATAGCCACAGGACAAGATTTTGCTACCATCCCAGAGGTGACCATGATCAACAGAGAAGACGCGCACGGACCATTACAAGCAGACAAGTGGATCAAGAAAATAACAAGCAATTGGCCAGTAATGCTACAAACATTACAAGAAGCAAAGGCTACATACAAAAAGTATGCAGATGAGAAAAGAACGACAGAGTGGGAACTCAAGGAAAGGGACAAAGTTTACCTCTTGACAAAAAACCTAAGATCAACACAAGCATCACGAAAACTAGCCCCAAGATTCATCGGACCGTTCTCCATAATGAAAGTAATTAACCCAGTAACGGCAAGACTGCACCTACCAAAATCACTGAAGAAGGTCCATCCAGTTTTCCACACAAGCTTACTAAAACAGTACCACCTATCACACCAATGGCACCCAGAAGCCCCAGAACCAACAGCGACTATCGTAAATGGAGAACCGCACTTTGAGATCGATGACATCTTTGACTCAGGGTGGCATAGGGGACAGCTCCAATATTTAGTTAAATGGCAACACCTACCAGTCGGCTTCAAAGAATGGGTGGCAGCCCGACATATGCAAGCACCTGAACTAATTAAATGCTTCCACCGCAAATTCCCCGAAAAACCCCATTGACTAACACACTAACATTTTTTTTTATCATTGCAGTTATCTTAACGAACTTTAATTAAAGCATGGAAATGCATGAAGGCGAAAGAAGGGAGGGGGTGGAAGATCTTGGGCCGGAGGCATGTCAGGACTCCGACAAGCACTCAGAGCTCTGCCATTAAGAAACCAGTTGCGAGAACAAAAGGAAAGCGAAGCTAGCATGGAAGCGGCAATCAGCGCCGGAACGAAAACAATAAACCACAAACGACTGAAGCCCAACGATGATTGACAGACAATTAAGAACGGATACTTACCTGACCCAGGCGTGGGAAGGTTCACAATGGGGGGAGGTGGGGCTCACAGGGAAAAAGATTTAAATACCCATAGACACTCAAGTTCCCCATTCCTGTCTTTCTTGACGCTAACTCGTGTAAGCCGAATAAACCGTTTGCTTCCCAACGTGAGCGTGTGCATGTAGTTACTGGGAGAAACACCAACGGACCATGTTGTAGCGATCCCTGACACCCAAACAGTGAATGATCATCACAAAATGTACATATATAAGATAGGTAATCATTATGTTTTGTAAATAGTGATTGTAAAGCCATATGTTGGGTCAGCTATTTATTTATTTAATTTATTTATTTATCATATTTATATCCCGCCCATCTCCCTCTCAAGGAGGGACCCTGGGTGGTTTATTTACTAAGCTATACTTAGTATGTTTAACCTATAAGTCCTAATGAAATGTATGGGAGGTTGAGACTCACCTCTGGAGTCTAGAGATTAATGGCACATCCATTTAGCTCCCTTTTGACAAATAACCAGGTCTCCCTTGTTGAACAAAAGGAGTGAAGAATTTATGTGTAATATTTTCTTCCTTTTTCCTCGGAATCATCCAAATGGGGTGGAAAATATTTCTTTTCCCTGACTTATTAAAGTGGGTGATGAGCTACATAGGGCTACTTCATATGTTTATTAACTTGAGATATTCAGTCCCTGATACACATATGTCAGGGCTCAGAAGGTAAAAAAAAACATAATATAACAATATATGGGAAATAACCTATAGAATGGATAGGCACAGTTTTCAACCAACCAACCAAAAAACCAAAAAAGAGAAAAGGAAAAGAAAAGAAAGGAAAGGAAAGGAAAGGAAAGGAAAGGAAAGGAAAGGAAAGGAAAGGAAAGGAAAGGAAAGGAAAGGAAAGGAAAGGAAGGTAAAATGTGTAGCTCAACAGCCACACATTGCTGTCTTGATAACTTGACAATATTTGCCTGGAATTGGGAAGCAAACCCACCATGGCTAATGTTGAGTCCTAGAAAATAAGATGAAAATACTATGGTCTAACAAAACAGATAGTGAGGATAGATATTATGAGCAGTGGTGCTACCAAAACTCAGAATTAGATGATTTATAATTTGAATTTAGTAATGTTAACTCTTAAATGTATAGAAAATCCTCACTTTAAATTAATAAACTATTTAAGATTCAGATTTTTCATAATTCAACAACATATTTACCTCTGATCAATGTATTTGATCAGGCTGTGCCTGGTTGGCGTGGCCAAGCAGCCAAACTCCACTACCTCTTCTTTAATGGCAACAGCAACATGCTGGGTTTTGTGATGAATAGGAATCCTCATTCTGCTTCTGCCCTTTCTGATTCTGGAGCCTCTATTTCTGTTGGTGGCTTCATGTCCGCATGCCATTGTAAACAAAACAAATGAGACAATAGCTTATCAGAGTAGGATACTGAAATGCATAAGGTGGAGAAAATAAACCATATTATATATGTCATGTTCCCAAACTGCATTTTGATGTTACATATAAACAAACATTAAAAGATACTTTGAAATGTTTTAATAATAAAAAGGTAAAGGTTCCCCCCACACATTTGTGCAGTCATGTCCGACTCTAGGGGCTGGTGCTCATCTCCGTTTCTTAGCCAAAGAGCCAGCGTTGTCTGAAGACGCTTCCACGGTCATGTGGCCGCATGATGTGAGTGGAACGCTGTTACCTACCCACCGAAGTGGTACCTATTAATCTACTTGCATTTGCATGCTTTCGAATTGCTAGGTTGGCAAGAGCTGGGGCTAGTGCGGGAGCTCACTCCATCACACGGGACAAGGGATTCGAATCTCTGAACTTGCGATCTTCCGATCGACAAGCCTGGCATCTTACCCGCTGAGCAACCACGCCCCTTGTATTTTAATAATAGGGGACTTTTATTTTCCATTATACCTTTGCATTCATATCCCAGTGAGAAAGTTAGAAATTACAGCAATGTCAGTTTGCCTTTTCATTAATTGTAACAGCTAAATAAGTAGAAAATAAAAGAAAGGAAAGAAGAAACTGTGTAATTAATTAATTAATTAATTAATTTCTGACTAGCAGAAATTAATTTGAATGGAGGATTAATCCTGGAGAAGGCTGTAGGTTGTCACCAAGAATATGAAAGAGTAAATAAAATAGTAAAGTAAATAAATAGTAAATAGTAAAGAAAATTTATCCTGCATGGAGGATACAGTAGATGGAATCAACTGTGACTCTTTCAGAAAGAAATTAGTACACTTGAGTTTATAGCAGTTTCCATTCTATTCCAGCCTGAGATGATGATGGCGGTGGTGGTGGTGGTATTCAGGTCCTTTGAAGAAAACTCCAAAGTGACTCTTAGCCTGGGGTGGAAGGAAACTATTGAGAAAGATTGATTGAGAAAAAACTGTTGAGAAGAAACTAATTCTTTCTTGCTGACTCCAGTTTTCTGGATTCTCCAGACATGAATATAAGAGGGGGAGGAAATAAAGCACAATGATACCTGCAAGATTGATGTCAGCTCCACTATGTAGACCAGACCAAGAAATCAACTCCACAGGAATTTTCAGGCCTTTTGGCTATAAAATAAATTTGTAACTCCACAGGAAGATTAAAATTACTTAGTTAAGATAGTAACAATAGTAACAAAATCTTGCAAGTCTGATTATACTCATGTGAATTAGGGAGGTGTCTGAGCCACTTTCACGTTCCTTCTGCCTGTTTTGGATTTAAGGCATGTTTTTCTCCTTTTTGCTTTGGTAATGGATCTCACCTATTTCTGTCAAGGTAATCTTTACTCTCAACAACGACTGTGTATTGTACCAATAACACTCCTTCCTTTCCAGTCACTGATGGCTGCCCCTGCACACTACTTTGTCTTGAGCTGCTGGCCCAGTAAATTTCTTTCTTTCTTTATTTATTTATTTAACTGGCCCTTTCTTTTTCCTTTTTCAAATTGTTCTACAGGGAAAATGGTAAAACAGACTCTCTGACTTCTCTTGCCAAACTATGGTAGAGAGGAGAAGCAGAGAAAGAAAGAGATGTATTTGGGAGTTCGCTGATCATTACAGATATTCTGACCCTGACCAAGGATTCAGCTGCAGTAGCTACTAGTAATTCATCTTCCTTTTGTTGTAGACATTGTAGGAAGTGAGCCATCTTAGTCTATGTCCTGTCCCAGACTTTGATTTCTCTTGATGGTATTTATTCATAAATAAAATAGTAATGACCTTCCTTTAAGAGATGTTTGTGAGGATGAATGAACTAAGAATTTTAAAGCACATTATGTGTAAGATTGCTATATAAATGGTAATCGAAACAGCATCTTTGGTACTGAAACACAAAATAACTTCACTTCTATGGAATGTTAGCACCAGATGCTTTATAAAACATTAAAAACGCTGGGGGATTACTATAGAAAAGAGTTGCTTTTCCATCATCCCAGCATGTTATAGTGAGAAGAAAAACTCGGTAAAAATGGAAAGGGAAACTGGAATAAATATTGAACAGGACTTTCAAAATTGATGGATTTAATGACTTTGAAATGGTACATCTTTGGTACATTTTCTTTATGTCTGAGTTGAATATTAAAGTCTTCATGCTGGCTTTGTATGATTAAGTCGAGCTTCATACTGTTTAAACATGTGAGAAAAGGATCGAGCTTCATGCTGTATAAACATGTCAGAAAAGGAAACATTTGCAGATATTTTGAAAGGGTATAAATCAATAGATTGAATTTAAATTATTAATATTAAAAGAGGAAAATAAAATGGGACTGAGCGAGCTTATGCGTCTTTCTCAAAATTAAGACTCATATGTTCAGAAGGACTCAATTTTGGGTAATTGTGTACGGTCAACATTGTACTCTGATAAAGGACAAAGGAAGGAAAGGAAAGAATCAGACTAAAGGTGGGCAATCATGCTCTGTTATGCACTTGGTACAGATTGAAGTTGAGCATACAAGTGAATGACTGTACAGGTGAACTTCCTCTTTGGCCATCCTTACAACATACTATTCTCTCTCTGTACGTGTGTATGTGTGTTTCTGTGTATATGTGTGTGTGCATTTCATCTTTCACCCTAGCAAAAGTATTATCCCTTTGATTTTCTACCCCACTAAAGGATAGGGGAGAGGAAAGGTTAAAACAAGGGTGCTTTTTAAGGAAAATCTAGCTCAGCTGCTAAGGCAACCAGGCTGGTATTTCCTGACCATGATCTAAGACAGAGGTTGACATGTTGTATTCCTGGGTGACAGGATACCTACACAACACCCCTAAAGGATGTGCGTGGAACCTGAAATTGAAACATTTTATTATTATTGTTTAAATGGATTTTCATCCATTATGAAAATTATTAGCTTATTATGAAATATTATAATAAAAATATTAGCTTATGAGACAGCTCTTGTATGGTTTCAGTGCTCTTGCAGATCTCACAAGATTTCACATGAGAACAAACAAGATCTTGGTATCTGTATATGAATCTCCAGGGTTGAGATTTCTGACATCTGATAAAATTTCAGCCATTTTTCTTTAAAGGGACCTGGGTTTTGTGGAATATAATTTGAATGGTCCCCTTTCCCTGTAAATTAAATACATATCTTGTTTTTATTACTTTTGTAATATTTTTTGTCACAAGTATTTCATAACTAGATTACTTCTGTGTGTGCATCCCTTAGAAAATTACACCCAAGAATTGGATAACACCCATATTCAGACATGCAACTTAATGCAGCTCAACATTACTTTCAGTCTATACATGTCTACAGACATAATCCCATCCACATTCAAGTCTAGGGATGGGAAACAAGTTCTCACTCCTCTGTTTGTTAAAGCTATACCCACTAATTCTACAAAGTTCCTAGAAAAAAAAAATCTAAGCAGGACTATATAGCTATGAAGGTTCTCAGTCATCCAGGTGGAATTTTCTGTAGCTTGAATCATGTCAACTGGATTTCTATTTTCTTAATGGAAACGTTTCGCTCCTTATCCAAGGGGCTTCTTCAGTCTGAGCAAAGTTGGTAAGGGAATCCTAAATATGTTCCTAGGTAGCTGTGTGACCTTACACCTGGGGCTAGATCATGGTTATATTGAGATGTAATTTTTATGTCCTTTTATCATCTAATGGAGGGTCGTTAAAAACACCATGCTGCTGTTGAGCTTCTGAAATGGTCTTAATCTTCCTAGGCACAGAAGACAACACGGGGAGGAAGATGGGGGAGAGTTTGTGCCTGAGGCCCCCACCTCTATTCAAGGAAGGATTTTCCAAGTTGGCATAAATGGATTCCTTGACCCCTCTCTCAAACCACCTATCTTCTCTGTCTAAAATGTGAACATTAATGTCCTCAAATGAGTGTCCTTTTTCTTTTAGATGAAGATAAACTGCTGACTCTGGTCCTGTGGTGTTATTTCTCCTGTGTTGTGCCATCCTCCTGTACATAGGTTGTTTGGTTTCTCCAATGTAGAGTTCAGAGCACTCCTCACTGCACTGGATTGCATAAACTACATTGCTTTTCTTATGTTTTGGAGTTTGATCTTTGGGGTGTACAAGCCTCTGTCTCAGTGTGTTGGTGGGTTTGAAATATACAGGTATGTGGTGTTTGCCAAATATCCGTTTTATCTTTTCAGACACGCCAGCCATGTAGGGAATGACCAGGTTCTTTCGTTTACTCTGAGTCTCAGCCCTATCTGTCGACAGCGACAGATAGGGCTGAGACTCAGAGTAAACGAAAGAACCTGGTCATTCCCTACATGGCTGGCGTGTCTGAAAAGATAAAACGGATATTTGGCAAACACCACATACCTGTATATTTCAAACCCACCAACACACTGAGACAGAGGCTTGTACACCCCAAAGATCAAACTCCAAAACATAAGAAAAGCAATGTAGTTTATGCAATCCAGTGCAGTGAGGAGTGCTCTGAACTCTACATTGGAGAAACCAAACAACCTATGTACAGGAGGATGGCACAACACAGGAGAAATAACACCACAGGACCAGAGTCAGCAGTTTATCTTCATCTAAAAGAAAAAGGACACTCATTTGAGGACATTAATGTTCACATTTTAGACAGAGAAGATAGGTGGTTTGAGAGAGGGGTCAAGGAATCCATTTATGCCAACTTGGAAAATCCTTCCTTGAATAGAGGTGGGGGCCTCAGGCACAAACTCTCCCCCATCTTCCTCCCCGTGTTGTCTTCTGTGCCTAGGAAGATTAAGACCATTTCAGAAGCTCAACAGCAGCATGGTGTTTTTAACGACCCTCCATTAGATGATAAAAGGACATAAAAATTACATCTCAATATAACCATGATCTAGCCCCAGGTGTAAGGTCACACAGCTACCTAGGAACATATTTAGGATTCCCTTACCAACTTTGCTCAGACTGAAGAAGCCCCTTGGATAAGGAGCGAAACGTTTCCATTAAGAAAATAGAAATCCAGTTGACATGATTCAAGCTACAGGACTATATAGATTATATAGAGCAGGGGTCGGCAACCGTTTTTGTACCAGGGACCACCTCCGTCGGAAATTTTTTCCCAAGGACCGGGGCGGGGTTTGTGGGCGGCAGCCAATTGGTTGGATGGGGGTGGGGTTTGTGGGTGGCAACCACTCGGACAGATGGGGGCAGGGTTTGCAGGCCTGCCACTCCTCTACCAATCAGCCTCCCCTCGCGGCAGTGGCGCGCGCGGTGAGGCTTTTTGCCTCCCTTCCGCTCCGTGCAGCATTTTTTCATGGATCCGAAGGCATTTTCGAGGTCCCCGGAGCCTGCCCTTTTGATGGGGCACCCCAGTGGGGTGCAGAGCAGACTTTTCACCCCCCACACACTTTTGATCCCCATGTTTTTTTCGGCCCCTACCGGTAGCACGGGCGTGCCTCCACTTCCCTGCCGCACAGCTGATCAGCATGGAGATTTTCCACCTGCCCCCCCCCACCGCCACTTTCTGTGGTGATCCGAGGCTTTTTTGCCTCACGACAGTGGCGCTCTGCCAAGAAAAGCTGCGGTTGCGAGGCGAAAAAGCCTTGGATCACCACAGAAAGTGACAGGGGAGCACCCCGGGCCGGAAAATCTCCACACCGGTCAGCTGTGTGGCAGGGAGCCTTGCTGCAAGTGCCCACGCTGCCTACGTCACGAGGGGAGGCTGATTGGCAGGGGTGATCCTTGGCCTGACTCCGCCCGCCCTTCTTTGCTGCGTGCTGATAGGTGGAGGTGTTTCCCCTTCCGGGCTCCCAGTAATCAGCTGCTCTGGCTCACCCTGCAGCCCACTTCCTAACAGCCCGCAGACCACCAGTGGTCCATGGACCACAGGTTGCAGACCCCTGATATAGAGGACCTTGAAGCCACATCTCCTAGGGAACTGGCTTAATCTGCTACTCAACTTGCATGTCAGAAAATGTGAGAAGAGTCTAAAAATTGCTCAAAACGTAATAAGCAGGTTGTATATTTTTTTTCATATTTGGTGGCAATGTTGTAAAGCTCAATTCTGGAAAATGATTCATACTAGAAACAAATTAAAAGGTGAATTCCTATTTTAAGCTGCAATATTATTATTAAGCTTTGCTAAACTATATATTCAACCTGTACGCAAAACACATCATGCGACATGCTGGGCTTGAGGAATCCAAGGCTGGAGTTAAAATCGCTGGAAGAAACATTAACAATCTCAGATATGCAGATGATACCACTTTGATGGCTGAAAGCGAGGAGGAGTTGAGGAGCCTTATGACGAAGGTGAAAGAAGAAAGTGCAAAAGCTGGGTTGCAGTTAAACCTCAAAAAAACCAAGATTATGGCAACAAGCTTGATTGATGACTGGCAAATAGAGGGAGAAAAAGTGGAGGCAGTGACAGACTTTGTATTTCTAGGCACAAAGATTACTGCAGACGCTGACTGCAGCCAGGAAATCAGAAGACGTCTACTTCTTGGGAGGAGAGCAATGGCAAATCTTGATAAAATAGTTAAGAGCAGAGACATCACACTGACAACAAAGGTCCGCATAGTTAAAGCAATGGTATTCCCTGTAGTAACCTATGGCTGTGAGAGCTGGACCATAAGGAAGGCTGAGCGAAGGAAGATAGATGCTTTTGAACTGTGGTGTTGGAGGAAAATTCTGAGAGTGCCTTGGACTGCAAGAAGATCAAACCGGTCCATACTCCAGGAAATAAAGCCAGACTGCTCACTTGAGAGAATGATATTAAAGGCAAAACTGAAGTACTTTGGCCACATAATGAGAAGACAGGATACCCTGGAGAAGATGCTGATGCTAGAGAAAGTGGCAAAAGGAAGAGGGGCCGACCAAGGGCAAGATGGATGGATGATATTCTGGAGGTAACGGACTCAACCATTGGGGAGCTGGGGATGGTGACGGCCGATAGAGGGCTCTGGCGTGGACTGGTCCATGAAGTCACGAAGAGTCGGAAACGACTGAACGAATAAACAACAAAACTATATATTCCTCCCTGGCATACTGTATTAGCTTTGTATATGGTAATTACCACATGGATATTATATCCTTTTTTCTACAAAGTCACTCATACACACACACAGACTGAGCAGTCTCTTTGTTGGCTAAGCATTTGCTAACTAGCTCCTTGCACCCCTAAGGTACTTTCTCTCTTCTGCTAGTTGCAAAGAGTAGAACTCCAGGTAGGCAGTGTGGTGCTGCTGGGAGAAGCCTTGTACTTTCTTCCTTGTATCTCTGGCTTACTCTTATAGGCATCTGCGGGGCATAGGCCAGTGATGAAATGTATGTCATCATGACATTGCAATGTAAAGTCCTCCCCTTATGTAATTACATGTGAGGTGGTGAAGCAAGTATGAAAGTGTGGAACATGTCCTTGTGTCATGTCATGATACATTTTAACATTGTGGAGTCACCGTGGTTGGGAATGGATATTTACAGTATGTTTACTCGTGTGTATTTTTCTCTCTCTCTGGCTTTAAAGCATTGTCTCTTATTCTCTTTATCTCCTTAGACTGTCCCTTTCTAAGGTAACCTTTTCTTCTTTTTCCTAAACATTGCTCTTGGCTAAATTTTTGTTTCTACTCTTTCTCCACTTGGAATCTCTCTCTCATACACAGCTTCACAGCTTACTTTCATATGTTTGCCTAAGTCCTAAGTTTCATTTTCTGCCTCTATATTCTTTGGACAAAAAATCCCTTCCTAGACTGAGGTCCTTAATTTTGATTCCCTTACTGATTCCAAGCTGCTTAGTAGCTGTAGAGGGAATAGGGCAAGGGTCGGAAATGGCAGCTCGTGAGCCAGATCTGGCTCTTTGGCCCCTTGACTCTGGCTCTCTCTCTGTGTCTGCTGCCTGACATCCGGAAAGCCGGTCTCCGGAAGCAGCAGGCTTGGCGCGAACCCTGGGGAAGAAACAGAGACGCTGATTGGTGGAGGCTCAGAAGGAAGGACGCCTCCACCAATCAGCGCGTGCCAAAGGAGAGCAGAGAGGCGGGCTGAACAAGGCGAAGCCCGATTGGCCCTGCTTCCCAAAGGTGCGAAAAAAAGACCGGCGCAACTTACCTCCATTGCCTGAGACAACCCGCACAGAAGCCTCTAGATTCCGCGCCGCATCCTGTTTCCAGGCCTCGCCTTGCTACCGCCCCGGAGCCCTGCCTTGCTTCCGCATGGGACCCTGACTCCACGCCCAGCCCAGCCCGGCCCGCAGCTTCAGTGCCCTCCCCTCGCCATCGCGAAGGTCCCAGGCGATGGCGGGGACATGTTCGACCTGCTCGTGCAGCACCCGGGCAGCCTGGGCGAGCCGCGGGCCAAGTGCTACTTCGCCCAGATCGTCCACGGCCCACGCCATCTCCTACTGCCACACGGCCCGGCCAGGGGGGGGGGGGCTGGACGGGGTGGCCGCCCCCGGAGACTCCGCGGCCCCCCGGCTGCCAGAGGCTGCCCGGGCCAAGAAAGTAACTTGAGTAAACATCTCAGACAGCCCTTTCCCTGGTTCACACAAAGATAAAGTGAGGAAGGGGGGAAGCACATTCAGACTTGCAAGATTCTGTTGCTATAGCTGTTACAATAAAAGTAGTCCTGACCTATATGGTATTGATTTCTTAGTCTGCTCCACCTTGTAGGGCTGTCAGTAGCTTCTTTATTTTCTCCTTAAACTGTACTTACTTTCTTCAGAGTTTCTTTTTCCCCCCTTGCTTCTAACAGTTACAGATCTTTGCAGCCAGAATCAGTGAGTTCCTTACTTTTGGCAAATTCTTACCAGTGACATCAATGCATCAATGTTTGAAACATATAGGACTTGGTCTGCTGCAATCAACATCTTGACTTTTTTGACCCACTCTTTGTGGATGCTGCTGCTGTCTCCTTAAATTATTTTTCAAATTCAGCTGGATTACACACTAGGCCAGTGGGGCAAGATGTGGAATGGAGAAGTCTTCTTTCTTCCCTCTCAGAGTGTAGATATCTGAAAAAACATCATACGGCCTCTTGATATCTTCTGATGAACAAATTTATCTGATGAATATGCTTTTGTAATATAATAAAGGTAAAGGTAAAGGTTTTCCCCTGCACAGTCGTGTCTGACTCTAAGGGGCGGTGCTCATCTCTGTTTCTTAGCCGAAGAGCCAGCAATGTCCGAAGACGCTTCTGCAGTCATGTGCCCAGCATGACACACGCGGAACGCTGTTACCATCCCACCGAAATGTTACCTATTTATCTACTTGCATTTGCATGCTTTCAAATTGCTAGGTTGGCAAGAGCTGGGGCGAGTGTGGGATCTCACTCTGTCACGCAGTGCTTGGGTCTCGAACCGCCGACCTTCCAATCGACAAGCCTGGCGTCTTAACCACTGAGCCATCACGCCCCCTTGTAATATAATAGTATGCCTTTTTATACAGTTCTAAGACATGTATACTTTTTTTCAGAAAATAGAAACCACTGGATTCTGTTTAATGGTTTGCACCCTTGATTCTGAGAAGTTCATTGAGAGCAGATCTCCCGTATCTACTCCAAATGGAATCTGGATTTTTTTCCCTTATTTGTTTTGCACTTGACATGTTTCTAGTTGCTATTTTCATTTTAATAGAAAAGTAGTTTTATGGTATTTCTTGGACATTATTCTCAAGTGATGCAATGGAACTGCATCCTGTCTTTATATAGCATGAGGATTTGCACTAAGTGAATATCTAAGAATTAACTTCAAATGTTAGGAAAAAAATTCTTATTGAAAAACAGTGTTACTAAATTGACCTCTTTCACAGGTTGAATACTATTTTATATACATGTTTGTTCCCAAGTATTTCAGCACTTGAGCCTATAACTGCATCGAGTTTATGACTGGGTAGTAATAGATCTTCTGAAGATTGGAAAGAATATCAGCTAATGGTTAACAACATAAAGATGAATTGTGTTTTTTTCCAGATTGAACTTGAGGGCCATGAAAGCTTTTCCATAGGAGCTTTTTCATAGACCCAAAATGAGCAGGGGTTTGTTTGCTTGAATCACTCCCACCTAATTTCCTTAATCATTGCTTGAATCTCAACATATTTTACCCACCCACCACATAAGTACAATAAATTAAAAACACTAGGGTATTTTTTAGGTGTCTTTCCTTAATTCTATTATGACATGTTAGCCCTCTGCCAACAAGTTCCATTCTATGTTAAAATTCTGCATTAACTGTGGAATTTGTTTGTTTGTTTGTTTGTTTTTTTGCAAGGTGATGCAATATTTTTGTTGGATACCCTGAATTCACTTTATCAGACCTCAAAATAAAGCCAGACTGCTCACTTGAGGGAATGATATTAAAGGCAAAACTGAAGTACTTTGGCCACATAATGAGAAGACAGGATGCCCTGGAGAAGGTGCTGATGCTAGGGAAAGTGAAATGCAAAAGGAAGAGGGGCCGACCAAGGGCAAGATGAATGGATGATATTCTGGAGGTGACGGACTTGACCGTGGGGGAGCTGGGGATGGCGATGGCCGACAGGAAGCTCTGGTGTGGGCTTGTGCATGTAGTCATGAAGAGTCAGAAGCAACTGAACGAATAAACAACAAAAGCAACAGCAAAGGTTGTTTGACATTAAGCGTGTTCTCCAAATAAATGGCTCATAAATAATGTCTAATAGCAAATAACATTTCTACACAATAAATACTTTATGGTATTTGGTATTTGGTCCTGATACTATTAAGCAACCATATCTAGATGTTCCCATTGCCATAACTAAGCTTTCTTACTGCTGAAAATATTCCATTTTTCAGAACAAAACAAAAGTAATAAGCACAGCACCCAAAATTGCTGGTATAATTTCTTTAAAATATTCAGCAGCAACGTCCCATTTTAAAACTTTTGCATTGTACATTGGTTCCCAAATTTAATGCTTTTTCCTTGCTTGTTTATTTTTATACATTTTTAAAAAAAATTCTCAAAGGATTTTTAGATTTTTCTTTTGGCCAAACCCATTTTTTCTGCCCACACTCTGCCCTCTTTTTCCAGTATGTCCAGTATATCTTTTTGCATCCTGTCATGATGCTTAATGGTGAAATGTAGCATAGGGAAAGATTCCCAAGCTCCAGAATAATGTCCAGAGATGCTAACGAAAAAGAGCTCTGGATTGAAGAGGTTTGCATTCTCATTTCACATGCTAGTTCTGGAATGAATATATAATCCATCAGAAAGTCTATTTAGTATGGAAGCTGGTCGAGTTTCTAAACATTTTATTATCATATTTGTAATAAAAAAGGAGACCCACTCCCTTACAACAACAGCCTCGTGATGGATTAGGAAATGTATATGAGAAAATAAGGCCAGACAAGATCAGGCTACACTTTGCTCAGTCATTAGAACTAGAAGCAGCACCCTGGTTTTGGCTCTGAAGACAGAGGTCAGATGCATATTCTGCATTATTATACCAGTGGTACAAAGCCAAGAATAATAAACCTGTACTGTAGTAGATTGAGGACAGCATTTATACCTTCTTTTACTGATATTATTACTATATTTATGCATCCACCATATAATAGAAGTTATTTGGGCTGTTAAGAAATATGACACCAAAATACAGTACAAACAGTAAAAAAAAAAGAAAAAAAGTTTGGGTGGGGGGTAAGGAATCTCGTAGATCCATTGAGAATTCAGCAATGGAGGTAGCCAAGCTGTATCAGTCCAATCTTTTTCTTCCTTCGAGAGTTTAATCTTACATTCAACTTTGTCTTCCATTCAGAGGTTTCTTTTGCAGGAGGATTGCATATAAACAAGCTGATGAGAATAATTTTGGGTTAATAGATCAAATGCTCAAAGTCCAAATTATTTCCATGAATTGTGTGTTTGTATGTTATGAAAAGCTAAAAAGAATGTGCAGTTCTTCCAGTCTTAACATGTGAGACAAGGTTACATGAGGGGTGGTATCTTTTTTCAAATGTAAGTTATCTAGAAGTCATGTAAATAGATATAATTGAACCTCTGAGGAGTAAAACACATCAAGTGGAATATTGTGCACCCACACAGATTCAACAGCTTGAATCTCCCCTGCTGATTTTCCCGCCAGCTTATCTAAAGAAGCTATGTGGGACATCTGGTGCTCTGCGGGTAACATGGCAGCGCTCCAACAGATTCACAAAAATTCTGATTTTCCTTCGTGCAACTATGCAGTTAAGTTTAAAAATGCAAAAGCCATAATATATACTTATCATGTTTTCTTTCATTCCTTTCCATTTGTCCAAAAATGGCTCCCTGATAGCAATGTCTCAGGGCAATCTAGACAAGTGTCATAATTGGACACTCCTAATGATTCACCCATGGGCACTTTTCAACCTCAGGCCCAGGAGCTTCTTTATTACTTAAAGTTATTGTCACAATTTTGTTCTACTAAAAATGAAGAACTAAAAAAAAAAGCTTTAAAGTTATTATAACTGTAATCTTTTGTATTCTCAATGTTTGTCTGAATATAGACTGTGATTTTTCCCACTATTTTTAAAAAGAATTCATCTTGTTAATGCCAATAGGAGCTGAATCATCTTTGCTGTGTGACTATGAATATGGAAATACAGCTAATCCTCACTAAACAACCACAATTGGGACCGGAATTTCAGTTATTAAGCGAAGCAGTCATTAAGCGAATCCAATCCAATTTTATGACGTTTTTGCAGTGGCCGTTATGCGAATCACTGTGGACATTAAGTGAACCACATGGTCATTAAGTGAATCACATGGATTCACATTGATTTTGCTTGCCAGAAGCCAGTCAGAAAGATCGAAAATGGTGATCACATGACTGTGGGAAGCTGCGACGGTCATAAATGCAAACTGGTTGCCAAGCACCCAAATTGCGATCAAGTGACCACAGGGAAGCTGCGAAGGTCGTAAGTGTGAGGACCGGACACAAGTTGGTTTTTTCAGCACCGTCGTAAGTCTGAACCATCACTAAATGAATGGTTGTTCAGTGAGGACGACCTGTAGATTAGAGCATGATCATAACTGATTCCATAGTTATTCAGTTGGAACTTACTCCCAAGTGAGTATATAGGACTGTAGTATGGAGCAAAGTAATAGGGGCATGGTGGCTCAGCAGGTAAGACGCCAGGCTTGTTGATCAGAAGATTGCAAATTCGGAGGTTCGAATCCCTAGCCCCGCGTGACGGAGTGAGCTCCCACACTAGCCCCAGCTCTTGCCAACCTAGCAATTTGAAAGCATGCAAATGCAAGTAGATTAATAGGTACTACTTTGGTGGGTAGGTAACAGCATTCCACATGCGTCATGCCGGCCACATGACCGTGGAAGCGTCTTTGGACAAACATGGCTCTTAGGCTAAGAAACGGAGATGAGCACCGGCCCCCAGAGTCGGACACGACTGCACAAATGTGCGGGGGGACCCTTTACATAGAACCTTTACCTTTATGGAGCAAAGTAAAGTGGTAGAATGGAATGTACCATTTTAGGCTTATAAACATATAATAATCATCCTAATTAAATAGACAAGTAGAAAACTAACTGAATAGTCCATTTACAAAACCTATAAACATGAAATTATTGAACAAGTAGGAAGCCAGCACATCTGGAAGGAAGCTAAGTTAGAACATTTCCCACATGACTGACTTTATATTAATTTATTCTGAGGTCTGTATTACCAGCTGTATTTGTTTAAATACATTTATGGTTTACCACAGAGGCAGGCAAACTTCAGCTCTAGGGCCATATGCAGTCCTTATCCTGCTGTGGTCCTTGGTCTTTTCTGAAGGCAGGCCTCCAGCAGGTTAAACTCTTTGTTCCCCGGCAGCCTAGTCTGGTGAGGAGATCAAAGAAGAGAAAAGAGGATGTCAACAAGAAAAAATTCAGTTTCATCTTAGCCCATCCCTGTCAAGAAATGTAGCCCTCAACAAACCAACCCTGCAGGAATGTGTTGCTTATTCCTAATTTAGAGTGTAACATGAGGATTAGTGTGTACCTTAGAAAATGTCCTTAAAAGGCCTTACTGTGTCTTTTTGAGTCACTGTGACTTTTTGAAAAAGTTTGTCATGGAAACTGGACAAGTCCAATTACTGCCATGTTAAACTCTTCTGTATTACCTTTATAGGTAAGGAGTATCGCTCTATGCAAACAATTTGGAGGGGATAACTCTGTGCCATGGATGCCTACAGGGGCAGGGGGAGATGGGGTATCAAAAACTCAAGATGGCCCATATGATTGTGCAATCCCTTTTTTCATTTATGCAATGCACGTTAAAAAGGGGCAGTGCTTCATTTGCACAGCCACATCCTCCAATGTTGACTTTTTTTAAGCGTCCCCTTACAGAAGCCCCTGCTCTGAACCTGCAGCTCAAAATGTTGAGGTATGGCATCCATGTCCTTTGATCAGAAGTGTCTTCTATAAATGTACTCATCATCATGTAATCAATTAACTCATGAAGCATCCCTCTGAACAGTTTGTGTGGCCTAGATCATGGTCCTGGTGGCCATCAGATTGAACAGAATCTGTGGTCACCACATTAGCCTTTCTCAGTGATGCATCTTTCAAAATGATATTGATGGCCTTTGCAAATAAGATAAGAATATGATTGTTTCAGTTTTGCTGTCCCACAAGAAGAGTTGTTAACAAAGGTAAACATATATCTTGACCCATGCCCCTCCTGGCTGGTGAAAGCAGCCAGTGAGGTGACATGCGGCTGGGTCCATGCGATGGTTCTTGCATCCTTGGGAGAGGGAGTGTTTCCGGCGGCCTTTAAGGAGGCGCTGGTGCACCCCCTCCTCAAGAAGCCATCGCTGGACCCTACAGTGTTGGATAACTTTTGTCCTGTCTCCCACCTCCCCTTTTTGGGGGAGGTGGTTGAGAAAGTGGTGGCATTACAGCTCCAGAGGATTCTGGATGATACGGATTATCTAGACCCCTTTCAGTCAGGATTCAGACCGGGATATGGGGTAGAAACTGCATTGGTCGCACTTACTGATGATCTTTGGCGGGCACGGGATGGCGGAAGTGCATCCATCCTAGCCCTTCTTGACCTCTCAGCGGCTTTCGATACCATCGACCATGGTATCCTTTTGGGACGACTCAGGGGGTTGGGGATTGGCGGCGTGGTTTTACGCTGGTTCAACTCCTTCCTCCGGGGCCGATCCCAATCGGTGGTTATAGGAGATGAGAGGTCCGACCCTCGGCCCCTACGTTGTGGGGTGCCACAGGGTTCAGTTCTCTCCCCTCTCCTATTTAATATATACATGAAACCGCTGGGTGAGATCATCCACCAACACGGGATGAGGTATCATCAATATGCTGATGATACTCAATTGTATATCTCCATCCCGGGTGAGTTAAGTGTTGCAGTGGCTGCCCTTTCTCAGTGTCTGAAGGCTGTGGGGGCCTGGATGGGGAACAACAGGCTTCAGCTGAACCCTGGTAAGACGGAGTGGCTGTGGATTGATGGTGCCTCGAGATCCAGGGAGTTGTCATCTTTAGATCTGGACGGGGTGGCACTACCCCGTTCAGACAAAGTGCGGAACCTGGGTGTCCTTCTGGACTCACGACTCCTGCTTGAAGAGCAGGTGGCAGCCGTGGCCAGAAGGGCATTTGTACAACTTCGAGTTGTGCGCCAGCTACGCCCTTTCCTGGATCGGGAGGCCCTCCGCACAGTCACTCATGCCCTGGTCATCTCCCACATAGACTATTGCAATGCGCTCTACATGGGGCTACCCTTGAAGAGTATCCGGAAGCTTCAACTGGTCCAGAATGCGGCTGCGCGTGCAGTTATGGGTGCCCCAAGGTCGGCACATGTGACACCTCTGCTGCGCGAGCTGCATTGGTTACTGGTTTGCTTCCAGGTCCAATTCAAGGTGTTGGTTGTCACCTTTAAAGCCCTACATGGCATGGGACCAGGTTACCTAAAGGACCGCCTCATCCCCAGAACATCGACCCGTTCCACCCGGCTATGCAGAGAGGGCTTGCTTCGGACCCCGTCTATAAAAGAATTCCACCTCACGGGGTCCAGGAGGCGGGCTTTCTCGGCAGTGGCACCCGCCCTCTGGAATATTCTGCCCCTGGAGGTGAGGCTAGCCCCCACACTTATGACCTTCCGGAAACAACTGAAGACCTGGCTCTGCCACCTCGCTTGGGATGGGGGGAGTAATAGCTCCTCTTGGGGTTGGCTTGCTCCATAGGGTTCTTTAAAGCCTAACATCAGAGCCTCTTGGATTTTATATATTTAATTAAAGTATGTATTCTATTTTATAAATTTTTATATGTTTTAATTGCTGGCTTGGTGTAAACCACCCAGAGTCCCCTCCGGAATGGGGGGAGATGGGCGGTGATATAAGTTAGAAATATAAATAAATAAATAAATATTACTTCATTTTTAGCCTTAAATGATGGGAGGCTACAGAACTTTTTTGGGGAAAAAGAAGTCTTGACAGTAATGTCTTTTTCTAATTATGTATTGTGCTTTGTGCCAAAGTGGTGCTTAGGGCTGTGGAAATAGCTGCATTGGCATACAAGCATCAGTGATGTGCAGGAAGTGGTTGTAACCTCAAGCTTATCATCTCTGGTATATTGTAGGTGAATATTATACACTAAAAGCTGCAGTAATAGAAATTGGTAGTGAATCTAACATTTGTGGACCTTCCCTTAACAAATCTCCCAAATCATAATAACAGAGGTAGGAGTTAGGTTTCCTTTCTTTCAAATCCTTTGAAGGTTAATTATTTTCATATGTTTAAACTGTGAATGGACAATTGCTTTAAAACTTTTCTTGCAATAAAAATAAAGTATCTCTAAAATGTAGTGTTGTTGTGTTTATTAAACACCTCTCCTCTGTTCAAAACTATTAATTAGCTTGGATGCTGCAGTGTAACTTTGAATTAGACATGTTAATGTAGAGAGCTGAACCTCAGTATATTAGGATCCAGGATTTTTTGTTTGTTTCTTGTGGTTCTCAATTTGTTTGAAGGGATGTAGATGACCAGGTTGTAAAATGCAAAGAGAAGAATGAGAGTCTATGGAGTGTTGAAATTATCATAGGCAAAACTATATTTTGCTTTGAATCAGCAGTTATTTAATTTTGTCAAGAGGTCAACTCTTAATCTTACTCCAGCACCAAAGCTCTTTCTTTAGTCTTTGGGTACGTATGAATCTTGGTTGAATGAAAACTGAGTGCCTGTAATGTTATAATTGCCAGCAGATGGCAGCACTGATGCATTAGCAGTTTAGACATGTTCTTTAGCATCTGTTCTTTCACTTAAGTTCGCAGGAAGTTGCTCAGAGAAAAAGTTGTGCTGCTACTGTTTGTGAAATGGAAGCCTGTAGTGAGTACTTGCCAGTATACTTAAAGCAACACAGCATGATCGATTTTTTGACTAAAGAAGGAGTGCCTCCAATTGAAATTTACCATCAAATACAAGTTGTTTATGGTGATAACTGCATTGATGTGAGTATTGTGTGTTTCTGGACCAAAAAATGTAAATATGAACCGTGAAGAACTGATTTGTATGATCAAGAATGAAGTGGATACCTGCAACAGCAACTGACAAGTTTCACATGAGAAAGTTTGATGAATTGATTCAGGACAATTGGTAGATCACTGAAAGGGAAATTGCTGTCAAGATTGGCATTGTATAGGAACCTGTGGGTCACATTATTGATATCCTTCAATATTGGAAGGTTTGTGCAAGATGGGTTCCTTACAAGCTGAAAGCAAAGATAAAAACTTCAAGAGTTGAAATTTGCCAACAGTTGTTGTCATGCTACAAGAATGAAGATGAGAAATTTATTTACATCACTGTAATAGCCAACGAAAATTGGCTCATCATTATGACTCAGAAATGATCTGTCAGTTTATGGAATATCATCACAAAGCTTTACCCATGGGAACAAAAAAAAACCCAGTCTTCAGCAGGAAAACTCATGGTTACAGTTTTTTGGGATTTTTGTATTTTTTTCCCCCAATTTCTATTACTGCCCCAGCTCCCCCGAAGGGGATGGAGATTGTATCATTCCCATGGATTTCCTTGAACTTGACACCACTCAGAGTACTACACTGCAATACTCAAAACCTGTGAAACAATTATTAAGCAGAGTTTAGAAGCAAAAGAAAGAAACGTTGCTGCAACATGACAATACTAGGTCACACATCCTACAAGCTACCGAAGTTGAATCTCACTGTCTTACCCATCTGCTATACAGTTCAGACCTGACACTGTCTAACTTCCATCTTTTTCCAAAATTGAAAGAATACTTTTGTGGGCACCTGTTTGAATGAAGAGATAGAAAGGTCTGTCAGAATCTCATCGAAGACACAAAATATGGATAACTATATCCAAAATATAACTATAATGTCTGCCATCAACAGACACATAGAGGTAAACAACATTTACATACCATTCATAAGAGACAATAGAAAAGCCAAAAGACCAGAACACCACCTTGCCAGCAATCAACAACTAGATAGGCAAAGATTAACACCAAGATTAGCACCAGAGGAGCAATCAAACAACACAATAGACCCTAATCAAGGAACTATTAACTCAGTCAATCAACCAAGCAGCAAACAACAACCCAATTAAGGTACTACCAAGGAGAGTACAACACCCCCACCAACACAGGCAGGACAAGCCATGGTATATAAGCAGAGAGCAAGTGCCACTCCCTTTTCGCACTGAAGATGTTGCCTAGCCTGGCAATGAAACATCTGCAAGAAAACAACAAGGCTGAGAGAGCATCAAGGACTCCACAGTTATTTTATGACAGCTTTAAGATGTTTCTCTATTATTAGCAGAAGGTTGTAGTTTATGGTGGTAATTATGTGGAAGAGTAAATCTAGGTAACAAAAGAGCTCATTTCAAGGATTATTTTCCTATTTCATTTATTAAAATATCCCTTTTTTAAACTAAAGTTATGGAAGTGGTGGCATTACTTTTCATTCAACCCTCATATTTATCCATTACATTTTTATTCAGTATTTCCTCCAAACATGGGAAATTTGGGGGATGAAAAGCTGTTTATTTGTATGTTCATTTATAAATTCAGTTTCTAAGGCTGCCTATTTACCAATAATTCTGGATGGCTTACAGGAGATTAAAGATGGCTAACAACATTATAAAAAAATAATAACACCAATAAAAGAAAATGGCTGTGGCAGGGGAAAGCAGACCTGATTAATCAATTCCATTTCAAATAGCAGATTCACATATTATTCCGGGCCACTTCAATTACTATAAATATGTTTAAGAGGTTAGTTGTCATGATGCCAGTATTGTAGTCTTCAGCAGAAAAATAAAAAAAATGTAGCCTTTTGTTGGAGAAAAGTTGCAAGTAAAGCTTATAAGATAGGCAAGTGACAAACTGTAAACTTTCCTGAAACTTGCTTAGCACCATAGCATTCATTGACATTAGTTGGTTTCAGTACAATCTCCTTAATTTTATTAAAACTTCCCATTTCTTCAAATAAAAATAGCTCAGGAGCCCAAACAGATTTGAAACAAACAGATCACGTAGCAGCTGTCCTTAAAATGTATTGGAAATATATTGAAGATTAAAGGATGTAGACCACTTTACTTAAAAAACACTCTTGCTTGTTTCAGAAAGCACAAGGATCTAGATGGAAATAAAAAGCCCCCAGAAGCTAAATGCTACAGAGAATATTTAAAATGATATGAACTATGGACATGCACAATAACAAACAGGAAAATCTTTCCACCAGCTGTTAACTAACATTTGAAAACCAAATGAAGCAAACTTGGAAAATAATGCACCAGATGGAGAAAAATAATGCACACCAAGGGGAGAACTGTGGAGCGTTATCTGCCATTTGACCAAAGTATGTGCTTCTCAGCAATTAAATGTGGTTATGATACTACCCACCCTCCATGCATCTAATACATGAAAAGCACACTCTATTTTAACATCATCCTTAGCCTCACTGTGAGAAGATATAGATAAATAGCATTCTGATGTGAACATATTTATTGTCATCTGACCATCATAAACTACTATGGCAATGAATTCTAAAGATTTCTGGTGTAATAGAGCAAGTTAAGGTTATTATTATGTGCTGTATAAGCAAGACTCCCTAAGGAGACTTATGCATATGGGATAGGACAGGATGTATCAAGAAGCTTTGTCCAAATTCTATAATGCAACAATAAAGGCTCCGGAAGAAATGGTGGGTACCAGCAGGTGGTTTGGCTTCAGGCTTTTCTCAAATCACTCCCATGCCATTTAGGAGATCTCTCCCTCTATCCCTATCAACTGCATCTCCATCCAGATCTCCACCTGACTTGGCACAAAGTCTCAATTCCAGTCCAAATTCTGAGAGGTTTTTTTAATTTATTCTAACCTACCAATGAAAAGAATTAAAAGAATCTATAATTTAAAAGAAAATAAACAGTATATATCAAAAAAGCATAGCCAGCTGGAAGTCTCTCTCTCTCTCTCTCTCTCTCTCTCTCTCTCTCTCTCTCTCTCTCACACACACACACACACACACACACCCCAAAAACATTATCTCCCAAGGCCTGGGAGAACCACCAGGTTTTAAATAGTTTCTAGAAAGTCATTAAGGTGGGACACAATGTGGATCTCTGGAGGGATGTCATTCCAAAGGGCAGGCACCAACACTCAGAAGGCCCACTTCCTGGGTCCCACAAGTTGATATGGTTTAATCCAGCGGTCCCCAACCTTTTTGACACCAGGGACCGGTTTCGTGGAAGACAATTTTTCCACGGACCGGGGGGGGGATGGGCGGGCCACGCGGGCCAAGGGTGGAGTTCGATGGGTGGGTCATGGGCAGGCCATGGGCGGAGCTCAATGGGCGGGCCACGTGGGCCATGGGTGGGCCATGGGAGGAGCTCAATGGGCGGGCCACGTGGGCCATGGATGGGCCAAGGGAGGAGCTCAATGGGCAGGCCACGTGGGCCATGGGTGGGCCATGGGTGGGCCATGGGTGGGGCTCAATGGGCGGACTGTGCGGCCCGGTTCCTAACAGGCCACGGACCAGTACCGGTCTGCGGCCTGGGGGTTGGGGACCCCTGGTTTAATCAACAGGACCCAGAGTCAGTGTGTTGACTCTGCTTGACCTCACTATATGGGCAGAAACATTCAGAACAGTTCAAAAATGGTCACAAAACCTTGCCCCAAATTTGTTATTCTGGAATTCCATGACACTGCAAAAATGAAAACCCAAAATGTCATCTTCTAAGAGAAGTGCCCTTAGCTCAGTGACTCTTCTGATCAGACCTCTAAATATTTACTCCAGTTGCAGCTTTTGGACAAATGGTAAAAACATGGAGACATGTTCTCTTGGTCACTGATTGGGAGTAGATTTTGTCCTTCTAGAATTACTGGGCATTGGGAAAATACTGCAGAAGAGTTCTGAGCAAGCAGTTCTGAGCAAGCAGTTTCTAACAATCAGAACCCATAAACACATAGAGAGAAAACTAAGAGATGAATGTGACATATGTCAAACTCAGATTAAAGGCTGTGATCCAACTTCACTTGTGGCTGGGAGAGTGTCAATACAGATTTTGGAAGAGAAATATGACTCCTTACCTATTCTTATGTGAATAGTCTGTTCTTTGTCCATCTAAAGCAGGGGTATCAATTTCTGTCATTTTCAGGGCTCTGCTGGACTTTCTAGGTCGACACTGCACAAGTGGATTAGGACACTTATAAAATTTATTTTTTTATATTTTATTTAATAATATTTCAGAGTTTTATTATCGAACCTTAGCAACCACATAGATATTCCCCAGGATGATCTGTCCCAAACCTGGCTCTTCAGGTCTTCCAACCAGGTATTCATTGCTACTGTAATTGTATCCATCTACTGTATCCTACTGCTGGTTGTCCTCTTCTTCTCTTTCTTTTCACCTTTCCCAACATTACAGCCTTCTCCAGAGAGCTAGGTCATCAAATAGTGTGTCCAAAATATAATTTGAGCCTGCTCATTTGGCCCTTGAGTGAGAATTCTGGATGGATTTGTTCTATGATCCATTTGTTTGTTTTCTCGGCTACCCATTATATACTCAATAGTCTTCTTCACTACCAAAGTTGAAATGCATCAATATTTTTAAGTGTATTACTTATTTTTTATGTCCTTCTGTTATTAGGTTATGTTTATCTTGAAATTTTATTTTTTCTAGGAGGAGTTACAATTATATACTGAGAAGGAGGAGGAGGAGGAGGAGGAGGAGGAGGAGGAGGAAGTAGTGTATGGCTCCCACCTTATAGCTATTCTGGAGTTCGTTAAAACTGTGGCTCTGCTTCTAGGCCTGGGGCTAGAGTGGATACCGAGCCTTTGTAGTTTTTTGCTGGTTTGGGGTATGTTTGGTTGTTTTACTCTCCAGATGTGCATGTTTTCTATTGTTTGGTTGTGGGATTTTTTTTTGGGGGGGGGTATGTATTGGAAGCCACCCAATACTGGGAGATGGCCAGTCTCCAAATCAAATCAATCAATCAATAAGTAGAAGCAGCAGCTGCTGCTGCTTTTTTCTTCATCAGTAGAGGATGCAATGACACTGAAACTGTTTCATAGCCTCTTTTAATGATAAAAAATTAAAAAAACATGCAGTGTTTATTTTTGTTTATTGTGGACTAAATGGAAGATTTATTATGTTCCATTAATATTTATTATATTAATAAATGTTCTTCTAGGCAACATGGGACGGCTGGAACAGAATGTGAAGGATATCTGGAAAAGTTCAGGTAGGGTTGGAGGAAAGCACTGCCAAGAGGCTGGAAGGAAGGAATGGGCTGGGTTACGGAATGGTGCCCACTGAACCTGAAGGAAAGGATCGGGAGGTGGGTAGACAAAGACAGGGATGAAGCAGAAGAGTTGAGAGGAAAGGCAGAGAGAGGGAGATAGATGCAGGGGGGCAGCAGAGACAGAGCCGTTGCAACAGATAGGGAAGCAGAGTCAGCGAGTGGAAGGGAAAGGCCTTGTTTGCAACAGCAAAGGAAAAGTTTAAACTTTGTGTAAACCACCCAGAGTCCCCTCTGTGGGGGGAGATGGGCGGTGATATAAGTATGATAGATAGATAGATAGATAGATAGATAGATAGATAGATAGATAGATAGATAGATAGATAGATAGATAGCTAGCAATGGAGAGCAGCCCGGAAAAACTGCAGTGGGTGGGAACAGAGCAAGGGCTGAAGGTTGAGGGAGATGGGGAGAGAGAGAAAGAAGGGCATTGTGGGCTGCATCCTGCTCTCAGACTACATGAATCGTACAAGGCAAGGTTTTTGTATTTTGGCTACAAAAACATAGGATATATCTTGTATGGTTATGCAATGTAATCAGCTTTTGTATTCTTGGCCTGACCCATTCTTGTTTCTCTAGAGAATCTCCAGACTGCTAGGAGGAAAGGGATATATCACATTGTCTCAGTTAAATAATAGAGAAGAGGAACATCCATTCCTGAGGGGAAGCCCAGGTGAACTCTCCCAACAAGAAGAGAGCTCTGGTTTCCCTGAAACTGAGAAGCTATAAGTAATAAAAAATAATAACAATGTTTTGTCCTTCCCACTCATCACTCCCTGCCTCCAGGATATGAAGTTGAGGATGCAGCTTGAAACCCAGAAATATGCTCTGAATGTATTTTGGAGAATCTCTCTCTTTTGAAACCCTTGCCTAAACTTGTACTGAAGTCAAAGGATGACCATGGTGCGGCTTTGTTAAGAAGAGCATAACAGGGTAAGGAAATTATGTACCAGTTCCACCCCAGTCCTCCTCAATTAGTTTTAAAAAAAGAAACAACAGTTCCAGTTAAGGAAAGTTCTTTTGTTGTCAGCAGAGATTTTAATGTTGCAGGGAAATGAAATTATTACTCAACGTATGGAGATTATTTTTTAAAAATGGAAGGAAAATCATTTTTTTTGTTTGCATTACGACCACATAATAACTTTGTATAATCACTGCAGCAAGTGGTGAAAAAGACAGGAAATGAGTAAAAACTGTCCACAGAGAAAATTAAACTATTGCACTGAATTCTCTACACGCTTACCCTTTCCTATGCAGAGAGATTACATTTACCTCAGACGATCATTATAGAAGGAGCTCTCAAATCCAGATGTCAATATGGAAAAATGAACAAACTTCTTTTTTTAAAAAAATAATTTGTTTCATTAAAAGTATATGTCATTTTAGTACTTTTTCCAATATTTGAACAACCAGATGGCTTGATGTGAGCTATTCACACTTTCTATCATGCTCATTTGTTTGAATACAAAGTAAAAAAAGAAAAGGCAGGGTGGAGAGAGAAATTACTCTCCCCACCAATGAGATATACCAATAAAACAAAATCAATTGGAATGGAAGCTTGCCAGCCCCTTTTTTTCAAGAGAACTCTTTTAGCTGTCACAATCCAACAATTAATGTGATACAGTATGTGCTGATCAATTAATCAATATCATCTAAAGAAGATGGAAAAACTGAAACCCCAAGGCTATTTGTAACACGCAAATCCTTCCTGGAACCTCTTCTGAACAAAATTGCCCCAAATCATTAGTAATGTTTCCTGCCATTTTGAGGTGGGTAACCCCTAAAAACTGGACTGCACATATGTGATATTGTCCCATCTGCTCTACATCAGTGGATATTCAAATCCCATTTTTTCTAAGAATTCTACACCAGGTTGACATGATTCCATACTGTACCATCTTCTTCCATCTTCAGTGATCTTCTCTTCCTTCAGGGACTCCTTCAGTTGTCTTTAGCCCATCCTGGAATCTACAGATCAGCAGCAACCAAAATTGTCTAAAACCTAAATTTGTTTGCCAGCTCCCTCTTCCTCCTCATCTTTCTCTGTATATGTGTGTGCATGTGTGAAGACCTTATCTGTTTCACTCCCTGTTTTCCCACAGCAAACGTATCACTCAGGGCCACAACTGGGGGGGGGGGAAGTGGGGCATGTGTCCCGGGCACCGCGCTGGGGGGTGCACCAAAATGACACCCGGGGTGTGCCAAAATGACAAAATAACCCATGGGGGGCCCCGCGGAATCCATGTTTGCCCCGGGTGACACAGACCCTAGTTCCATCCATGGTATCACTTCCAGGTAGACATGTATGTCTGAAGATGACTTTTCAGCTTAGCTCCTCCATTCTCCAGCTGCCAACTCACTTGGACTTTCTGTCTGAAGCACAATCTTACTTTTTTCTTTCAAGTAACAGCATGTAATGGATTGGATCTGGTGCATGTACAGCATGATTTCCGAACCCAAGGTGAGGATGGGCAATGTGCTGAATCTACTACTCTTACTCCTGCAATCTCTTTTCTGAAGATCTCCACCACCACCCTTTCCCTTCTCCAGGCAAGTTAAACCCTTTTTCTATAACAGTGGTAAAAGTCAGAGATGAGGTAGAGGGGGAAAATGGTCTGGAGTCAAAGAGTTTAATATCTACATGCCTTTTTACCATTGAAAAATCACATTGCTGTCCCACCGCTCTTTTTGACCTGCTTGTAGACATGACTGCATTTGAAGACACAGGTCTCCTATCCTTCAGTACAGTTGTGGCTCCATTTCAGAAAAACTGGAGTGCCAAAGGGAATGGCAGCAGGGGCAGGCTTCTTGTAATCCTGAGCATATTAGGAGCTGTCTTCATTAAGCTAAGAGTCTTCCTTGAATTCTGTGGCAACTGTACCTCCACTGGGCAATTCTATAATTTGATCTCCTCAAGCATAACTCCCTGATTCATACGTAGGTGTCAACCATAGCTCTGAGAATTCTTTCATAATGAGAACCTTTCCGCACGATGGGTTTTTGCTCAGAGACCGTTACACACTCTACTTCCAACATCAGTTGCCCGCTCTACATTTGGGAAAACAGGCTTAAAATTTGGAGCTTTTATGCCTGTAATGGAGAGCTGATTGTTTATTTAAAGGGTTTTTGTTGGTTTGTTTTTTGTCTTTTTTACCAACAGATGACTCGTGGTAGGTACATGCAAAATTTCTGGATGCTGTTTGAAAGCACAAGATGCAATGGTATTGCTGAAGCTAAACAGATTGGCCCACTGCTTGGATAGGAGGTCATCTATGGAGGAATTTAAGAGACAAACTTAGAATAGAAATGCAATACATTTTAGAAATGTGTAAAATTCTGATCATTGACGTAATAAAGGATGACTGACTGGATATATGTGCTTGTGGTTAATTACTGGGAAGAAATAGGGCGGTATGGCCTACTCAGTTCAGACCAATTAACCCATTCTTTTTCTCAACTATCTCCTGGCTAGGCATTTTACTTGGTCCTGATATAACCAAAACATTTTCATACTTTCCTTTTTTGCATGTTCTTCTCTATATTTATTTATTTCCCATTGTGTTGCCACTTTGGTTGGTAAGTACAAGGACATTTCAGATATGCTAACAATAACTGCATTGTGTTTCCCACTACAGAACCTAAAACGTTGGTTGTTGAAGTTTGGTATCTCACTGTTTTAAAGAGCAAATTTTGGAATTCCTTATTCCTATGTCTATAGACAAACCACTTCAATAATAGTAGTGTACTGTTTCTGGTAGCCTATAGTACACTTATAATAGAAACCCTCAATTGTAGGGAGATCCACTTACAGAATTGTGAACTGAAATGGTTTCTGCTAATGCTGTTGAAGTTCTCAGATTTTCAAACCCCTTCCTGCTTCTGTGATACACTCCTTCTGCTCTACCAGTTGCTGTCTCTGGAACAGCAGATATGCAGTAGTTTAACATTCAAATGCAGCTTTGGATTTTCTCCCAATTCTTGCATGAGATTAATAAGCCCTCAGTTCTGTTTTCAAAAAATATGAAAGCAAGGGAACATGTAAATATTCTAAAGTATTTTATTTTCTCTTGTCAGAGCAGAATTATCTTGTCTGTGCATAGCTAGCTGCCACATTTATTATACACAATAATCTTGCCTCTATTTTTAGGTAATGAAGCAATCAATGATTCAGATAGAAATACTAAAAGGTAATCCATCTTTTTAAAATGATCTTTCTGCTTCTAACACACACACACACACACACACACACACACAGAGACGTTCACTCACACACAAACAATTGCTATAATATGTAATTATCATCAAATACAATTTTTGCTCGTCTATAGTTTCCTTTCTGTGCAAAACAGGATTTTGCACAGGGAGCTTAAAGTGGATCGTATTTAAGACAATAAAGGAGAGAAAATAACAGCCTCTGTGTTAAAAGGACCTTGAAGAGTGTCACTGATTCTCAGAATAGACTCAGATTATTTTGCCTGCTGACTATGTGCAAGGAAGGTAGCCTACTTGAGTTTTTTTCTTACTAATTTCTCTTTTTCTTCTAATTTCTCTTTGTTAAAAGGATCAAAGGAGAACATAGTGTAATTAGAGGAAGAGGAAGAAGAAGAAGAAGAGCAATTTCCTCCTTGAACCTAAAGCAACAAGATCTATAGGGAAATTCTGTCCCTGCATCAGCCTTTTCCCAAACTGTAGGACCCTTCCATATTCATTAGAAATGAATTTTTGCTTTCCTTCCATTTTCTTTTAAGGACAAAGGAAAGCAGCTGCTGCTGAGAAAACTAAAAGAAGATGTCATGCATATCAGTTCCATGTCTAGAAGTTTAGACTGGCAGATAAATATTAATTCAACACTAATGTTAACTGTGCTGCAGCTAAGGTCAACATCTTTCAGGTACTTTCCTAAGAACTGTCCTCAGTTCTTGCCCTTCTGCCTGTGCCCCAGACAGCATTGGCTGTCTTGACAGTCACCTGATTCTGTCTAGTAGTAGGGCTGGTGGTGCAATTGCCCTCCCAATTCAGCCTCCCAAATCAGGTTTGTGTGGGAAAATTGTGTTCTGTCTAAAGCAGTGTTTCTCAAACTTGGCAACTTTAAGATGTGTGGACTTCAACTTCCAGAATTCCCTAGCCAGCATGGGAGTTGAAGTCCATACATCTTAAAGTTGCCAAGTTTGAGAAACACTGGCCTAGAGGAATTTATTTATTTATTTGATTTATCTAATTTCCTAATTAGATAATACTTCAGTTCAGAATCAAAGGAAGACTGTTGTCTTTGGCATTTACCTGTATTCCACTCTCGTTGGACCAGTCTAATCCAGAAATGCTTTTCATTCTAAGATTTATAATCCTAAAAAGTTTCTTTGGATAACCCACCGCTTGTCTATCTGATTTGTTGTCAAGTTGTGCCATCAAACTCCCTTCCCCTTTGTTTTTGGGTTACCTATCCCTCACCTCTCCGTAAAACCTTAAGGTCATTTGCAGGAGAGCTACAAACACATTAAGATTAAAATCCTAAAAAAGGCATAAAAAATAGACCATTAACAATAAAATGAAATAGTTTTAGGATGTTAATAGCACTTCCCAAAGCAGCACATCAGCAATAATAACTTGTTGGTTAAGACTGTAACCCATGCACCAAGAATTGAATTTGATGAAAACAAAAATACATTTAGGTTCTATGAAATACATTTTCCTTCTCCAAAGCCACAAAACGAGGTCCAAGTAATTTACATCATTTGTTGTTTCTCAAAGAACAGACTTCCTAAAATAAAATCAGTTCAGTTACAGTGGACTACAATGTTTCTCTCTTTAGACACAACTATTTATTCATCTTCACAGCTTTTAGCCAAAAGCTGTTATCTGAATGCAATTAACAGGAGTAGTTTTAATTCATTTTCATTACATCTTTCTTTCAATAAGCTTTTATCCTCATAACAATCCGGAGGTAGGTAAAGCTGATAGACAGTGAGTAGATAAAATTCATCCTTAAGCTTTATGAATGTAAGACAAGAAAGACATGGATAATAAATCTGGTCATGTGATCCATTATTCTCGTCTATCATTTTTTGGCAGTTCTTTTTTTTAATCCCAACAAAGTCCAGACATTTTTTTTGTCTGTTTTGCAATTTTCCTTGGGTATTAGGAAAAGCTACCCCAATATATGACAGATAGATAGAGGGAAAAATTGTATATGAGTTCCCTAAACACACACTGTTTATGAACATTTCATGCCAAAATATGTGAAATATTTGAACTGAGTTTAATTAGCTTGACAGAAATCTCTGCAGTATCCCCTCCATGCCACAACACACAGTAGTCTATTATGGGTGGATGATACTGTTTTCTTCTAAAAGAAATATTTGCTACAATTATAATATTTTTACAACCTTTTCAATATTACCTGGATTTTAAAAAAATATACAACCTACTGTGGCTGTTGTGGGTCTTCCGGGCTGTGTGGCCGTGTTCTGGAAGTTGTGGTTCCTAATGTTTTGGTTGGCAGTAGTGGGCACAGAGATTTACCTCTACCTGGGCACAGAGATTTCGCTTCTGTCTGTGCTCCTGCCCTCTGAAGATGCTGGCCACAGATGCTGGAGAAACGTTAGGAACCACAACTTCCAGAACATGGCCACACAGCCCGGAAGACCCACAACAGCCATCGAACTCCGGCCGTGAAAGCCTTCGACAATACATACAACCTACTGTTTACATTATGCTGTCTTTGTTTACCAAGGACAACCTCAAAGAAGAAAAGACCAACAATACATTTTAAACCATTCAGTTTTATCAAAAGGCTTACAAACCCAGTGGGAGAACCCACATTATATATCCCCCCCTCTCAAGGTGAACATGCCTAACTTTCCCAACAACAACAACAACCCTGTGAGGTGGGTTGGGCTGAAAGAGGGTGCCTGGCCCAAAGTCCCCCAGCTGGCTTTCATGCCTAAGGCAGAATTAGAACTCACAGTCTCCTGGTTTCTAGGCCAGCACGCACCAGAATTATAGTCCAGTATAAAAGGGGAATTATAAACATAGTCACAAGTTGTACAGTGAACTAATTTCAATTTCTCTGTGTCTAATTTTTCCCTTCTTAAATTGGATCATCTGTTTTTGCATTAGTTTGATTTTTTTTTAAAATGCTAGACTATTAGTATGTATTCTTATAATATATAAAATTCCCTTAATACACATACTGTATGTTAATGAATATTTAACTAAATCATTTATTTTTCAAGCAGTATTCCTTAGTGCTTGTTTTATAACTTTCATCAATGTATATATTGGTGAAACTTGATAGAATATACTGTACATCTGTCCTTTGCCCAAATGTATGGATTTTTATATGAACTATTGACTGAAGAGAGAATTGCATCACAAAATCTAGAGAAGGGAAATCTAGAGAAGTGTGACAATGAGCACATTCTAATTAAAATACATCTAGCAGAAAGCAAACTGAATGCTCCCTCAATTGTCTGCTCTATAGCTCGAATAAGACTAGCTGGAATTCTGCCAGATTCATATTTTAGCTCACTGTTAAGCAAGCAGAAAATGCAGTGAACCAAGGAAGGTGTACTGAAAGAAATTTGACGTCTAATCTCCTAGAACTCTCATCTGGGATCCTAATCCATCAGCCTGATTTCATATATTGTGGTGACATATAAATATGCAATGTTGCCTGGAAAATAACAGCCACCTGCTCCTCAGGCCTTCTCATATTTAACAGTGAAAGATGGATACGGAAGATAAAAACACTCTTCTCAAAAGCACAAAAGACAATTAATAATGAGGAAAGGAAAAATCCTTTCCAGTCTGCAAAGCACCAATAGTTGGAAAGTGGGAGGAAACCTGCCATTTCTATCTTTAAATGAGATAGAAAAAATGCACAAGTGGAATCCCTGCTAGTTAAGGTGGAAAGGAAAGGTGGGGGGGGGGGGAACACCATGTAGGGCTTTTAAAATCCACAAGGATTTTGTTTCAATGTGTAATTGCCTTTCCCTCCACTCTCACTCATTTTTAAAACCTGTCACTACCAACAGATTCAGAGATGAGGTCAGTGGGGATCAAATGAAAGAATAGATGGGAGTGTCTCTATAAGTTGTTGGATTTCACCCAATCCTTCCTGAAGTGCTATTGTACTAAGAAGTGTGTCAAATCCCTAGCAGCTGCTCACAACCAAGATTCCTAGATTCCTTAGAGCAGCGTTTCTCAACCTTGGCAACTTTAAGATGGGTGGACTTTGAATCCCAGAATTCCCCAGAAACGCTGCCTCAGAGTCTTCATTAGTTTGATTTAGGTTACAGAATCTTGGAAACTGGATTTTGTATTTTAGGAAACTGGATTCCTATTTATAAGGAAGTACATTGATGGAGGGGAGTGTTTTGATCTCCCTGCTCCCTGCTCTTCTTTCTAACTGGTGCAGGGGAGATGTTCTAACCTGTTTGCTGTGGTAAGGAAGGAAAGCAGAAATATTCCAGCCCTGCAGAATTTAGCACACTGCCATTCCCATTTGGAGAGTCAGATTATTTTATTACATAGAACTGTAGTAATGGGTGAGCTGGGGAGAATCTAGTATCTGCTTTGGCTCAGAATCTAGCATCTTCAAGGCGGAGGGCAATCGTCTTTAGGCCTCACCCCGCTAGACTGGAGGGTCATATAGAAGTTGCTGTGGTTCAGAGTAAAAGCACAAACTGTATAATACCTACAAAAATTCCAAAGTCAGATTATTGACTCTAGTATTATTGATGACAATGATGATAACAATGATTCTTTAGAATCCTGCTGTTCTTCCAGAAGCTTAAACAATATATAATACACCCTCTTCCCATTTTTTCTGAGAAGGAGAACTGCTTACCATCACGGCTGCCTTGAATCCTCCTTCTTCTGCAATCATCTCAGGAGGGGGTGCCAAGATCATTAGAGCTTTTCAGCTGCAGGTTTGGGGTTTGTTTGCTCCCTCCCTGCCTTGTCACAAAGCTCTACAAGTTGTCTGATGGCCCTAGTGGTCCCCCTTTGGGCTGTCTTTTTGTTTTGGTTGGATTTAATTCTGGCTACGCATTTGAGATTAGTGGAATGAGATAGATTTTGTTGCAGGACTGAATGGAGTTCTACTTCTCAGTCTTGTTAATGTAATGAACTGGGCCCTCCTACAGCACCAGATCTCTCAAGACCTGAACATTATAGGTATTAAACACATTTGTATATTGTGGGAGCCAAACACATACATATATCAAATTTATATCAAATAAAGTGAGAGGTTTAAAAATGTTTGCCATCTGCAGGTTAACAAAAAGATCTTAATACTGAATGGCCCAAAAGCTAACGCAGCTCTCGGGCTACAATGGTCAATGACCTAGATTGAGTGTAGGAAAACAAATGAATTAAGCAAGTTTAGGAGAAAGGGTTAAGAGTTTTAGGCTGATGTTGAATACTTTGGGAGGAGGCACCTAAGCAATTATACAGAGAAGAATTTCTGAATCAGGACAGCAAAAGGCAAAAGATGCACCTGACCTAGTTTGCTGGATTGTGGATGGAAAAGTGCACCCCTATGCCTGCACAGCGACCAGGTTTAAAATATGTTTCTTTCTTGTGTTTTCCCAGGTTTAGCTCATTAACCTGCCACAACAGCAGCTGCAGTACTACTAGTGTAGTGCAGTGGCTATCATGTTTGTCTCACATGCAAAGCATCTCTGGTTCAGAATTGGGCAGAAACAACTTTTTTGAAACTTTTTTTTCCCCCTGAGCTTTCTATTTTACTCATTAAAAACGAACTCACACAGGACAACTTGTGTGTGTTTTAACTAGTGAGCTCTTTAATACTGTACTGGTTTCTGTCACTTCAGGTAGAAGAGGAAACTAGCAAACTCTTGTCAATTTCACCTAGCTATCAAATAGCCTAAATGGATAAACACTGCAGAGGACTTGTCACTGCATTTACCATTTATCTGGGGCTGGATAAAAGGAGAAGGGGGGGGGGGGCATTTAAATGGTCCACTGGCAATGTAGTAAAAAAAAAACTTTGTAAAAGTATTAAGTTCTTTCAAAAGTTATATAAAATAATAAACCAGAACAAAGGGCTATTTTGACATTGTGTTGTTACCAGTATCAATAGGAGGCTCTATTCACACCATGTGGATAGCCAGGCCAGCTAAAGATCTGGCTTTAACTTTAACTTTCCCTTTCCCTTTTCAGGCAAGTTAATGATTCACTGTATCAAACCCTGGGAATGTTCCTTTTGGGAGAAGGCATTGAGTTCAGCACCCAAGGCAAAGTGGTTGTGGAGGGCAGGGACCACAGGGATGGGGGCTGTAGAGACAACACGGAAGACCATTGTTATTTCGAGGAGTTAAGTGACATATTTTGATTTTCTCCACAAAGAAGATTAGAGTTTATTTTGAGTTATACTGATGTTTAACTGGCTTGTTTTTATTTCTGTTTGGAATGAGGGGGGAGAGAAGAGAAAACCCCAAGATTAAAAGTTTAAGCATAAGTCCACTCCTCCAACAGCCCCTCCAGTGGCTTGGAATGGGGGGGGGGGGGAGATAAGAGATTGTTGTTGTTAGACACTAGCTTATCTGTATAGCTTCCCAGGTTCTTGGATTATGTCATAGACAGGTGCACAGACTCTGAGAACCATCCTAGTAAAGGTCGGGTCATGCAGCCTCGGTACCATGAAAACAGTCACGGGGTTTGAGGGCCAGACTTGGATAAAAATCTTAGGATTGTCTTTTGAGTTTGGGAGCTTCTGCATGGACTATGTGCGCTGGGTGCTGTGGAACTTATGCCTGGGTTATTCCTGCTGCCTTGGTCAGGAGGCTCCTGGCAGCTGAGGGGAATAAAGTTTCACCTTGTTTGGGTATGTAATAATGATTTCTTTCCTGTATGCTATGCTTTTATGCTTTTGTTTAATCTGCCTAAACTGTGTTTCTGGTTAAACTGTGTTTCTGTTTAAATTTGTTTGCTTAAATCCACTGGTGTGCTTATTGTCTCTGGATCTAAAAGAACCAATTGCCTGAGCACCTGATCACTGCTTGGACACTTGGCAGAACAGGGGCATTCCCACCACAGCACAGACTAGCCAAATGGAGTGGAGGCATCTGCCTATAATGCAATGAAGCACAGCAGACAAACTAGTCACCATCACCCTTCCCTCAGAAAGTTAAAAACACTCATTTTGAGGTGATGGAGGAAAACACAGGTGGCAGTTGCATGACTTCAACTACCCAAGCTGGGGGTAGTTGAAGTCATGCATTTCTGTCCTGCAGAAATTTGGGGGGTGGGGTGGGCTCACACTAGGACAAGCAGGAAGACAGATCTGCCCAGAGAGAAATGGAAGAGCTGCTTAGCTGACCAGTATCCCAAGTCTTCTCAGACTGGCTGGATTGAGTGGGCCTTTTTTTTCTTTCCTACTTTCCTTGGGGAGTTTGCCAAAATAAAGAAAATCAAAATCAAAGACTCACTTCAAGATTCAGGAAATCATCAATAACAGGTTAGACAGGAAACTGGACTGAGGGGGGTGGGGGAGAAATAAGAGATGATTTAGCACCATGATTGGTAATAGATGGGATAATGTAAACAATTATCTTAAAAGGGATTTACTAAGGTGATTGGATATAGAAACAGCAGCAGAACATGACAGACATAAACCCTAGAATCATCCCCTCGACCCCAAATCTCTTTTGGCTTAAATAGGATGGTTTGAATCAGCTATGGTTCTATGGTGAATACTTCAATTTTACAAGTGTTAATCAAAGGATTAATTAAAGAAGTATTAAGAGGGTTCTTTGGGGATGGGGAATGCATGCAAAATTTCCCTTATATATCTTAGGAAGTGTCTTGTGAAAGTTTTAATAATGGAAAGTGCCTTCTCCTCTGCTTTGGGTAAGCTGAAATAGCCAACATTCAACTGCAAGCTATTTTTACCTCAGACATGTGAGGGACTCTGAAGAAACATTAGAATATAACATTAGAAAAAACCTTGCTGCTCTATACAAATGATAGTTACTGTTTCCTCAGCACCTAAGATTCTGTTCCTGTGAGAGGCTGCCTCACTAGTCTGGCTGCAAGAAGCAGAGAGCTTTTAGGATTTGCTCATGCTTTTCAACAGCATTCCTGATTTCAGGCTTCTCTCCTTGCATTCCAACAGTTAACCCAAATAATATGTATCTAAAAGCTCTGATTACTAGTATTTATTAGAAGGAAAGTTCAGGATACAACACAAGAATAACAGCAAGTACTCTAGTTCCAAATGAGACACCTAACTATAGACAATTTAAGATGGCAAAACTCTTGTCCATTTCCTCATGCTTTTTCAGTGTAGGGAGAGAAGGCTCGGCTCTTTTGCGAAGGCAGGAAAGTCTGTGTCTGTTCCCTATTTTGATAACTGCCAGCCCCTTTATCAGTGTGAGAAGTAACTCTCACACTGACTGTCAGATGGACTAATAGAATTTCCCCTCATTCCATATTGCTGTGAATTGTGAAGGTGGACTATCACATATTTTTTTTCGGTGCGCATTTTGCCACAGGAACAAAATGGCACTCCTTCACTCAACAGAAAGGGCTAACAATGTTAGAGGAGAAAATAAGTTTCAACAGCCTTCCATTTTCTTTTCCATAAAAATCAGAGAGCTACTGAACAAGGTGTTTTGTTTTCCTTCAGATTAAAAGCATTTGTCAAAAAACTGTCTCCCTTTCCGAAGAAGCACTGTGAGGAACATTATATTGTGTCATATCAGGATGTTGAGAATGCTAACAAATGAGGAAGGGCTGGAAGTGATTTATCCAATTTTATTCACACTCAGTCTCACACCTAATTGATAAACTGAGTAGAGTCCATTTGCAAGAATGTTTAGATGATGGGTGATGTATGTTTCTTTCAGAGGTATCAATGCATTGATGAACAATTATGCATTCAGAAATTTAATGCATGATGGTGGCAAATGAATTCCTACAGCTGTTATGCAAAGCCTAGTTCAATTTTCTATGCATAAGATAAGCATAACAATTGCAAATAAATTTATGCTACTATGGAAGCAATCTGTAGCACTGTGAGAGGCAAAATAAAAGCACGTGACATTCTCTGATGGCTGTTCTACATTGCTGATCAGGACAAGAGAAACTACCCCCCCCCCCGGGTTTCAAATGCAGCTCTAAATAGCATTATTACTATGGAGTGTCGGGTATATGTTTATATAAGTGTGCATATCAGAATATAAGACAAACATGTAAGATACTTATATGATTCTAGAAATACATACAGACAAAAAAGGAGTAAAAGCTGGGGTAATCATGTTGGCAGGGTAAACAATTTGGAAGCTCCCACCCAAATGATATACATTGCCCGAGTTTGCATGTCATCCTTGAGCAGGGGCCATGCTAATCTTCTCTGTATCGTTCCAATTTTAGTATATGTGCTGCTGAAGCGAGCATTGCCCAGTAATCATATATCAGTATTATAGCTATGTGAAGCTTCCAAGGGGTGTTTCACTTTAAAGTTAGGAAAGAAACATTCTCCTGAAGGTACTACATAAAGCAATGTGGTCCCCACACTGAGAAGACTGAGAAAAGGCTTCTTCAATGAGTCCTGAGGAAAATATTGAAAGTAGCCTTTCACCCAGCAATGGCCAAAGTGGTTCCAGACTGAGCTGTATATAGATGGTGGTCACAAAAAACTAGCACCTGGATCACATTCAACACATGCTGAGGGCCCCCCAAGCTGAGTGGCTTTAGCAGGTATTCCAGGATTCATCCAGGATTGGTGGCATTCCTGCAGTGTTCTCTGAACCTGCCCAGACTGGACCCCTTGATATGTGCTGCAGTCTCACTGCAGTTTTGATGGATGTGAAAATCCCAAAGCTGCTAGCCTGGAGCGAAGTTTAAGAAGAGCCTTTCCCACAGCATTGTCCTGAAATGGATCAAGCCCAGCTGAACTTCTTGATCAAGGCAAATTGGATGACCCATTTAATTCAACAAGGGAATCACAATGCCACTCTGGCCCAAATTGCTTTTACAGAACGACTGTTATGAAAATAGTTGGTCCATATAATCTTCCATTTTCCTTCATTTAGAGTGAGGATGGGACACCAATGGCCCTTCAACCAAGTTCCAATCTCCAGGCTATGAGACAGGAGTTACAGCCTAATGATATCTGAAGGGCTATATACTACCCAATGCAGAATGATATTGTGGACAACCTGCAGCGCTAGTTCTCTATTCTAGTTCATCAGCTACTCTATAAAGTTGAATTCAAGATCTCTGTGGAATGCATCCATATGTTTTCACAGGGGTAGAGAATAGAATGAATTAGAATGTGGAACTTTCCCGCATTCAGAAAGAGAACATATTGAACACTTCTCTTTGTACCAGAAAACTGTGGACTGATATTTCTGACATTTAATGTGAATATTCCCCATTATGGTGTTTGCAAAATTCTGACCCAAAGCAACTAAAATACAGGGAAATTTTAAAATAAAAACAAGATCCTAAGAAACCCTAACTTGGCAACCCTTATATTTATTTCAGTTAAATTTGGCATGCTTAATCCCTTCATAAAGTTCTAATATCATAAATTTCACTCCATTATTTTGATGGACAAAAAAAGTTACAACCACTTGTATTTCTTCCTTGCTGAACAATAGGACAATAAAGGTTTTCTTTAATAAATCTCACTCTGGATCTGGATAAGTCACATTAGAAAATCTGTGGTTCAGACAGAAGTGAATCAGGATATTTCCAAAGCTCTAGATGAGGTTCCTGAAATAAACTATAGCTATCTGAACTGAAGACAAGTTTTTTCTTTGCATTTATGAGTGTAGGAAATAGGACGTGGCTTTATAACTCATCAAACTTGCTCACATATCACTCTAAGTGATTATTTGTTTAGCAAAGGTTTATTAAATAAACCTTTGACTAGATTAATATCGACTGGATTAATATCTTGAAATAAAGTTAAACCATGGTCTTCAAGCAATAACAACTGGATTCAGGTACTGTAATACTAAGCCAAAATCAAATAAAACACATTATAGTCTAATGTGATGTGCCAAACCAGTCTGAGTATCAATAGATCTCAAGAGTCATGATAGAACATTTTTGTCCTCAGCTGCTCCTGATGCTTATATTTAACTGGAAATGTTCAGGATTAACATTTGGGACTTCTCACTGGAAAACACCTATCCCACCACGGGAATTTCTAAAAAAAATATCCAGAAAATACTGTTTGTCAGAATATATATTGTAGTATTTCCCCTCCACTCCCTGTAATGCTTCTCACATATATTTCTGTGAATCACACTGTCTAGAAATTGTGTGATGAACATATATAAGTCAGGTGGAGCTAATTTGATCCTATAGGAATGAATGCCTGATATGTGCTTTAATTAATGTACATGGCTTTGGCAAAGCAGATAGATAGAAAAATGATTTAAAATGTGATATATACATAAACTTGCACATAGGACAAGAAAGTTTATTGTACTCTTTTGGGAAACAACAAAGCCTCTAGCTCAGTTTGCATATTAAAAAAAAATCTTGTCATACAGCACTCTTGGGCTAATCCAACTTCAAAACAGATATATATCTGAATGCACCATCACATCAAAAAGCAAAGAAAAAATGTTTGAGCTTTGTTTTCTTTTGGTTAATAATCTCCTGATTATGTTCTGGAATCTATGTGTTTCTGGGTGTACATGCTATGACAGATATCAACACCCACACATGTCAACTCTATGCATGTTGGAAGTTCCAAGCTTACACCGCATCCTTTCCTGCTCCCCCCCCCCATATGTACAACAGTTCTTCTTCAGAAGTTCTTTTAATTGCTTTCCTTAATAGATTCACATTCTGTGGTGTTTCTTCTTCCTATTGCTGCAGACTACCAGTAAGTTAATGATTATCAGAGTCTAATTTCTAAAAAGGGGTGGCTGAAATTCAAAAGCATTATTTCTTGTATTTGAAAACATTTTGGCCTTTCATGTTCAAAGAGAGAAATGTGAAGAACTGAGCCTTATGTTTGCATTTAAATCATAAGGAGTCTTCTTTTATTCTGAGAATTATTAGAAGCCCTTTTGTGTTATGAGTTCCAGGCACAAACTACAGGATTCTGGTGCAAATGAGGAAAAAGAAACTGAAGAGGGTAAAGGGAGAACAGGAAATATGGATTTGTAGTGATCTTGGGAGATTCCAGTTCAATGGATGCAAATACTGAAAGAGTTAAACGAAAGTCAGCTTGGATCAACCAGCCCATCCAAATAATTTGACCCTGTTACCAATCTCTATCCTGACTCTAAAAAGGTAAAGGTTCCCCCCGCACATTTGTGCAGTCGTGTCTGACTCTAGGGGCCGGTGCTCATCTCCGATTGTTAGCCGAAGAAAACTAAAACTGATTTCAATTGTGTAGGAATTGAAATAAAGTAGAATTCCATAAAATTACCTTTCTTCATTGTTACCTATCTTATGTATTACAGAGGACATCCTTGCATGTGCTTGTAGCACTTTCCCTCACAGAATAAGACTATCTTGTTCCTGTGTATGAGTTCTAGTAAAAAGGTAAAGGTTCCCCCCACACATTTGTGCAGTCATGTCTGACTCTAGGGGCCGGTGCTCATCTCTGTTTGTTAGCCGAAGAGCCAGCGTTGTCCGAAGATGCTTCCATGGTCATGTGGCTGGCATGACGCATGCGGAACGCTGTTACCTACCCACCGAAGTGGTACCTATTAGTCTACTTGCATTTGCATGCTTTCGAATTGCTAGGTGGGCAAGAGCTGGGGCTAGTGCGGGAGCTCACTCTGTCATGCGGGATTCAAACCTCCAAACTTGCGATCTTCCGATCGACAAGCCTGGCATCTTACATGCTGAGCCACCACACCCCTATCCTGACTCTACTACCTCTCTTAAAAGTCATTGTGTTTTCCTGAACTCCCTCCGTGGTAAGAAGTGACCAACCGTAACAAGCTTTTCACATCTTGGGGCTGTCTGTGGACAGCGTCAGAATAAGAGGAAAAATGCTGCTTTAACTCCACTGCAGTTAGTTACAACTGACCACACAGGCTTTGGGGATAAAGTGAAGACTGCGCTGAATAATTGATGCTTTCGAACTGCGGTGCTGGAGAAGCCTCTTGAGAGTCCCTTGGACTGCAAGGAGGTCAAACCAGTCAATCCTAAAGGAAATCAACCCTGACTGCTCATTGGAAGGACAGATGCTGAAGCTGAAGCTCAAATACTTTGGCCACCTAATGCGAAGAGAGGACTCACTGGAAAAGACCCTGATGCTGGGAAAGACTGAAGGCAAAAGGAGAAGGGGACGGCAGAGGATGAGATGGTTAGATAGCATCACCGATGTAATGAACATGAATTTGAGTAAACTCCGAGAGACAGTGGAGGACAGGAAGGCCTGGCGTGCTATGGTCCATGAGGTCACAAAGAGTCGGACACGACTAAACGACTGAACAACAACAACAAAAATGGGGACAGAGAAGAAAAAAAGATATTGAGAGAGCATGTTTGTGTTGTGGCTTGGTGTAAGTGGGAGACAGCTCTAAGAAATTGAAAAGATTATACTTAATCAGAATCTTACAGTGTGATGTTGAAAGTAAAATGGATGCTTGAGAAGTTCAATATATGTGAACTCCTATACAACATTTCTTGACTTTTGCTCTCAAGTGTTGTGATGCTGTTTTCAGTTGTTCAGCTGCATGTGTTCAATTGTATCAGGGCTGTTTGTAGTTACACACACACACACACACACACACACACAAACACAAACAGCCCTGTGGGAAGGATCCCTGAAGAGAGGTGGAGGAAGGCACGTGACAATTGTTACAGAAGACTGTTCAACTGGATCTTTTCCTCCCCCATCGCGTATGGCTAGTTCCACCAAATTGCCCTGGACAAATAATTTTAAAATTGTTTTTACAGTAATGTATTGGACTTTTAATTAAGTTAATTCAATTGCATATAAGCTGTTCTTGCTGTTTTTGACTCAGAAAGAAAGAATATAAAATAATTGGAACAAATTTTTAAAAAATGATGATTTTTTTCACACTTTAAAAATAAACTTTCAAATGTAAACGAAAATATATTTGAATATTTTAAATATATTATTCTTTTAAAAAGAATACAATGTGTATTTTAATACAAATAGTACAGAGATATGGACAGAAGTAAGTGAAGGTGACAAAGTCTGACTAAAGGCAAATTTGCCAATCAGTATAGGACAAATGAAAATAATTTTATTATTTTAATAATTTTATGTAGATGACACCTTCATCATAATAAAAAAGAAACAACTGGAGGAAACACATGAAACCATCAACTACATCTTCAAATGAATGAAGTTCACAAGGGAAGAAGAAAACAACACACTACCCTTCTTGGACATCCTCATCAGTACAGGAAATTAGGGCATTCTAGAAACACAAGTCTACCAGAAATCTACCCACAGTAACCAAGTGCTCCATTACCAAAGCAATAACCCAACCTCCCACAAGAGGAGCTGTGTAAAAACACTATTCAGACGAGCACAAACGCACTGCAGCAACCCAGAACACCAGAAAAAGGAAACAGAACACTTATATAGCATCTTCCAGAAAAATGGATACCCATGCAACTTTATCAAAAAGTGCCTAACCACTCAACCCACCACAGCAAAACCAACAGAAGCTATGAAAAGGATTACACTGCCATACATCAGAAACATCTCAGAAACTACTAATAGACTGTTACAACCACATGGCATCACCATAACACAACAACAAAACGTTTATTACAGCCCTAAGGCCAGATACAATAAAATTATATAATAGCATCATTCTTACATACATACATACATACATACATACATATATATCAAAGAAACAAACAAAAAACAATTAGTATAATATGATCTAAAATTGATTAAGAATGAAAATACTAAAACAGTAGCACATAAACCAACCAAAACCCTTCAGAACATCTTAGGTAACACAAAAGACTCAGTAACCCAAGAAGAAAAAACAGGAGTTATCTACAACATACAGTGTAAGGACTGTAGCAGTCACTATGTAGGACGGATGGGCAGAAGACTAGCAGAGTGCATCCACAAACACCAACTAGCAGTCAGAAGACACAATGAAATTAATATCAGAACACATGGACAGACTCAACCATACTTTCAACTGGGAAACGGTGAGTATCTTAAACCAAGCCAAATCCAAAAACACTAGAGAATTCCTGGAAGCTTGGCACTCAGACAAAGCAGCCATCAACAGACGCAGAGAGGTAAACAACATTTACATACCATTCATAAGAGACAATAGAAAAGCCAGAAGACCAGAACACCTCCTTGCCAGCAATCATCACACAGATATGCAAAGATTAACACCAGGATTAGCACCAGAGGAACAAGCAAACAGCACAATATACCCTAATCAAGAAACTATTAACTCAGTCAATCAACCAGCCAGTAAACAACAGCCCAATGAAGGAACTCCTCAGGAGAGAACAACACCCCCACCAACACAGGCAGGACAAGACAGGGTACAGTATATAAACAGAGAGCAAGTCCCATTTCCTTTTCGCACTGAAGATGTCGCCTAGGCTGGCAATGAAACATCTGCAAGAAAACAACAAGGCTCCAAGAGCACCAAGGACTCCACAGAAAATAATTTTCTTTAAACAGTTCAGAGCATAGGACTTAAATATTGAAAAGTTACTCCAATCCCAAAACTTTATACTTAAAGACAATAGGTTACCTTACAATCTACTGTAAATGGCATTGTAATTTATCCTTTTGGAAATAGTAATCAACCATATGTTTGTCCTAACTATGAACTATATGAGCCATAGGAAGAATGCATAGAGGAATGCATTTTAAAACATTTACTGCAGTTTTTAAATTCAAAGGGCTTCACAATGTAGCTTTTATAATTTAATACCTGTAAAAATACTGAGGCTTCTTCTGCCCCATGAGATTTATAGATGATCAAATTCAGCTAAATAGAATACATAATATCTTAATCCTGCAGCTGACAGGATACAAATTCTTAATTTGAAGGGGAAAATACACCAAAATACCTCCCCTGAGGACCAAGCAGTAGCCAAACAAGTTTGGTTATACAGAAATATACTTAATGTATATTCTCCAAATTAATATGTGAACCAAAATGCAATTTGTTGTTGTTCAGTCATTAAGTTGTGTCCGACTGTTCGTGACCCCATGGACCATAGCACGCCAGGCCTTCCTGTCCTCCACTGTCTCCCAGAGTTTACTCAAATTCATGTTCATTACATCAGTGATGCTATCTAACCATCTCATCCTCTGCCGTCCCCTTCTCCTTTTGCCTTCAGCCTTTCCCATCATCAGGGTCTTTTCCAGGGAGTCCTCTCTTCGCATTAGGTGGCCAAAGTATTTGAGCTTCAGCTTCAGCATCTGTCCTTCCAATGAGCAGTCAGGGTTGATTTCCTTTAGCATTGACTGGTTTGACTTCCTTGCAGTCCAAGGGACTCTGAAGAGTCTTCTGCAGCACCACAGCTCGAAAGCATCAATTCTTTGGCGCTCAGCCTTCCTTATGGTCCAACTCTCACAGCCATACATTACTACAGGAAAAACCATAGCTTTAACTTGGACCTTAGTCGGCAAGGTGATGTCTCTACTTTTAAATATGCTGTCTAGGTTTGCCATAGCTTTCCTCCCAAGGAGCAAGCGTCTTTTAATTTCATGGCTGCAGTCACCGTCTGCGGTGATCTTGGAGCCCAAGAAAGTAAAATCTGTCACTGCTTCCATTTCTTCCCCTTCTATTTGCCAGGAAGTGATGGGACCAGATGCCATGATCTGGGTTTTTTTAATGCTGAGTTTCAAGCCAGCTTTTGCACTCTCCTCTTTCACCATCATCAAGAGGCTCTTTAGTTCCTCTTCACTTTCTGCCATTAGGGTGGTATCGTCTGCATATCTGAGGTTGTTGATATTTCTCCCGGCAATCTTAACTCCGGCTTGTGATTCATCCAGCCCGGCATTTCTCATGATGTACTCTGCATATAAGTTAAATAAGCAGGGTGACAATATACAGCCTTGTCGTACTCCTTTCCCAATTTTGAACCAGTCGGTTGTTCCATGTCCGGTTCTAACTGTTGCTTCTTGACCCGCATACAGGTTTCTCAGGAGACTGGTAAGGTGGTCTGGTACTCCCATCTCTTTAAGACTTTGCCACAGTTTGTTGTGATCCACAAAATCAAAGGCTTTAGCATACAGTAGTCAATGAAGCAGAAGTAGATGTTTTTTCTGGAACTCTCTTGCTTTTTCCATGATCCAGCGAATTTTTTAAAGATCTTCCCATCCTCTGGATTCTTATCTATTTATTATTATATTGTATTTTTAAGTTTATAGGTTTTTAATATTAATATTAATGTTGGAAACTGCCCAGAGTCTACTGTTGTGGAGATAGGCGGTGATAAATTTTAATAATAATAATAATAATAATAATAATAATAATAATAATTGGTTTGCCTTGGATTTGAGCTGAGATCATTCTATCATTTTTGAGGTTGTATCCCAGTACTGCCTTTCCCACTCTTTTATTGAGTATGAGGGCTACTCCATTTCTTCTAAGGGATTCTTGCCCACAGTAGTATATACTGTATAAAGGTCACCTGAATTAAATTCACCCATTCCTGTCCATTTTAGTTTGCTGATTCCCAAGATGTTAATGTTCAGTCTTGTCATCTCATGCTTGACCACATCCAGCTTACCTTGATTCATAGAGCTTACATTCCAGGTTCCTATGCAGTATTGTTCTTTACAGCATCGGACTTTCCTTCCACTTCCAGACACATCCACAACTGAGTGTCCTTTCGGCTTTGGCCCAGCCGCTTCACTCTTTCTGGAGCTACTTGGAATTGCCCTCCGCTCTTGCCCAGTAGCATATTGGACTCCTTCCGACCTGAGGGGCTCATCTTCCTGCGTCATATCTTTTAGCCTTTTGATACTGTCCATGGGGTTTTCTTGGCAAGGATACTGGAGTGGGTTGCCATTTCCTCCTCCAGTGGACCACGTTTTGTTAGAACTCTCTGTCATGGATGCCCTGCACAGCATAGCTCATGGCTTCATTGAGTTACGCAAGCCCCTTTGCCACGACAAGGCAGTTGTCGATGCAATTACTGTATGTCATATTTAGAATTCTTGATTGTATTTTATGGTATGTTATGACCTGTGGTTACCACAAAAATTGCATTTATCATTTGAAATAATACAATAAAATGCACCTTAGGAAGCTTGCTTGTAGAAATGCATATAACAATGTATAAAAATGCACAAAAAAGTGCATGAAAATTTATATGCATTTTCTTATGGACTTCTAAAAGGAAATGTAGAAATCAAATGTAGAAATGAGATGAAACAAAATTTGACTGAGGAAAATAAGAAGCTGGGTGAAATTAAATTGAGGGATTGAGCTGCTCCTAATATTGATGGTCAGCTGGAGAACAAAATGGATAATCTTGAAGGAGGGGGGAGAATTCACATAGATTGGAGTACAGTTAAGAAAGAGGAATCCCTGCAACATTTTGTTTGGTTAAAGGAGAGGAACAATATTCAGTGATGTCTGTAGGTTGAGTCAATTCCACCTGGATGACAATTCCACCTTGATGACTGATAATCTTCATCAACATTATTCAGTGATCAAAATCAAACCTGCAGAGCCAGTTTGGTCTAGTGGTTAACGTGCTGGGCTAGAAACCAGGAGACTATGAGTTCTAGTCCTGCCTTAGGCATGAAAGCCAGCTGGGTGACCTTGGGCCAGTCACTCTCTCTCAGCCCAACTCACCTCACAGGGTTGTTGTGGGGAAAATAGGACGAGGAAGGAGTATTAAGTGTGTTCCCCACCTTGAGTTATTTTTAAAAATAATAAAGGCAGATAAAAATTAAATAAATAAATTAAATAAATAAAAATATATAAAATATTCAGCAATCTCTTTTTAGCTTATATTGCAAAACAACAGGAGTCAAATTTTCTTTCTATATACATTCATTTGGGAATGTTCAGTGTCATTTTTAAAATGTATCTCTTTTTCCTTACGATTAGCAGATGCTTGATGAATTGCCTGATAATTTTGCTACATGCACTTTTAACAACTCCAAATAAATTACATGGCAACATAACCTTGATAGCTCAAACAGAGTGGCTTAAAGTGATCAACTGAGAATATTTTAAAGTTTACAACGTGAGATCCTATGTATGGAACATTGTATCTGGCAACTTTCACAGTATCTCATGTGCATAGCTTACTGAATTTCATTATTAAAACAGTGTTAAAAAGGTAAAGGTAAAGGTTCCCCCCGCACATTTGTGCAGTCATGTCCAACTCTAGGGGCTGGTGCTCATCTCCGTTTGTTAGCCGAAGAGCCAGCATTGTCCGAATACGCTTCCATGGTCATGTGGTTGGCATGACACACACGGAACACTGTTACCTTCCCACCAAAGTGGTACCAAATCTACTTGCATTTGCTTTCGAATTGCTAGGTTGGCAAGAGCTGGGGCTAGTGCAGGAGCTCACTCCGTCATGCGGGGCTAGGGATTCGAACCTCCGAACTTGCGATCTTCCAATTGACAAGCCTGGCGTCTTACCCGCTGAGCCACCACTCCCCTAAAAAAAAACAGTGTTAAGACATGCCAAATAGGTATGTTTTCCTTCCAAGCAGAATTTAGTATGTGGCCTCCTGTGAAAGGAAAGATATGGCTTTCCCATAAGGAGGGACTGGGCAAAACTTTGGAAATTGCATCTATTAAGAATTCATCACATTTTCTCTGCATTCCACAACAAACACATGAATTACACAATCAAATTATATACCTCACTTTTAGTTTTCTGCACAGCTTCTCTTGACCATTGTCTTCAGTTTTTCTAATTGATAAGCCATTACAAATCTTATTAGCCACATATATCAAATAATAGGCCAACACCAACCCTCTGGAACAGTCTCCCTGTAGAGATCAGGAGGCACCTTCTTTGAATATGTTAAGGAAGATGTTGAAGATTGAGCTGCTCTGGAAGTGTTTTAACCTCTTTGGGGTCATCTTCCTTTGGTCTGTTGTTATTTCAATTATAAAATTTTATTTTATGTTTTAAGCTTTCTGTGGATGTTTTAAATTATTTTGCTATTATGTAAGCCACTAAGAATTGAATTGATTGTGGCAGGTTCTTACTAACATGCATGAGTCTTACCTTGTCTTGTACAGTGATGGAGATGGGGTTCTGTAGACAATGTAGTTGGCAGCACTTCCTCTGCAGGAAGGTGCTGGACCAGACCTTACATGGCAGTTAAGGTGAGGAAGGCCAAGTGAGGTAGAGAACTGGCTTTCCATCTCAGTCTCTCACTGTCCCTGATACTTCATCTGAGTGATACTTACTTGGCTTGGACATCCCATGTGACTCACTTACCTGGGTCTCTCCACTTTCCACTCTCCACCAGAGTTGCAACAGGCTTCAATCAGCATTCTTCCCATAAGCCCCATCATCAGCCCTGGTCCAATGACCCAGCAACCTTCATATGCAGCCAATGCTGGTGTTGCTGGGTGCCAGTCACTTCTTACTGCATCATACAGAGTGCCTTGAGGCTGCATGCACTACATGCAGTTTGGAGATTATGTTTGTAGATTATAACCTAGACAGAATCAGAAAAGAATAATGCTCTGCTTGTAGCTTCATTGCATGTCCTGCCTGCTTGTCTGCCTGGAAGATCAGCTATTTTTCAAGGTGCTTGGCATTGTGGAAGTTGAACTTCATGTGGGTGGGTGTGCAGGGAAAAAAAGCTGGTTAAAATGCAAGTAGAAGGCAGGTAATTCAAAAGCTGTATGACTCACACAAAATTGGTAATGTGAGTTTATGAATTCAAGTCTAGAAACAATTTTGATTTGGTTGGATTTTTGAGCGTGGGGGTGGTGTACATTCTTTGAGTGCTCTTATGTCTATTGATGTTGATATTCAGGACCCCTTTAAATCCCTTTAAGTTTTTAAAGCACACATTGAAAACTCATAATCAACAGGACACATGTACTCTGTGTATGCACTCTTCTTGGTGGTATTCACTTGATGCAAATACTGTACCTTGTTTTTGGTTTGGTCTTGTTTAGTGGTTTTTCTTCTATGTCCTGTTGGAAATGTAATGTGATACACACACACACACACACACACAATATGTATGTATTGTTTGTGTACATGTGGTGTGTGTGGTGTGCACCTATAGCTTCAACTTACTAGGTCCAATACTGACTGCCATTTGCTACCCAACCTATAGTTAAATTGGCAAAGGGGTGATTTTAATTTTTTATATTTCAATGCCTTTCTCGTTGTAAAGCTAATTAATAAAGTGAAAAGGAATGTGTTAAGGAGATTAGTTTATCTTGAGATGGTGCCTCATGCAAAGTTTATTTAAAGAAACATTTATCCCCATAGAACACAATTGCTTCCATTATTTTCTATAAAATGTTTTTACATTAAAAAAACTGTTTTAATACAAATATTTCTGCTGTGCACTGCTTGGAACTGTACAAGTAGAGCAACATAATTGAGCAACATAGAAATGCTACTAATAATATCAATAATAATACAACCTTCTTGGACAATTTTACTGTAGAATGGGTGGCAGGCAGCATTCAGCACAGACTGCAATTCTGCATACTCTTATAGAGTTAGGCTAGGAAACAAGGAACTATGGGCTTATTTTGAATTTCTATTATTTACAGTGGCTGGATATACTCAAGACACTTCAGATTTTGTTTTCATGGAACATGGAACTCTTAACTTACTTGTAATGTTGTTTCTAAATTCTAAATTTCCTAAAGGGAATCAAACCTGGCTGCTCATTGGAAGGACAGATACTGAAGCTGAAGCTCAAATATTTTGGCCACCTAATGCGAAGAGAGGACTCACTGGAAAAGACCCTAATGCTGGGAAAGACTGAAGGCAAAAGGAGAAGGGGATGGCAGAGGATGAGATGGTTAGATAGCATCACGGATGCAATGAACATGAACTTGAGCAAACTCTGGGAGACAGTGGAGGACAGGAAGGCCTGGCGTGCTATGGTCCATGGGGTCACGAAGAATAAGACACAACTTAACAACTGAACAACAACAAATGTTGTTACATTGCAATGCAGCCAACCCATAAAATTCAAGTGGTAAGATACAGAATGGGCTGTTCTGGTAGGTAAAGGTAAAGGTTCCCCCTGCACATTTGTGCAGTCGTGTCTGACTCTAGGGGCCAGTGCTCATCTCTGTTAGCCGAAGAGCCAGCATTGTCCGAAGACGCTTCCATGGTCATGTGGCCACATGACGCGCGTGGAACGCTGTTACCTACCCACCGAAGTGGTACCTATTCATCTACTTGCATTTGCATGCTTTCAAATTGCTAGGTTGGCAAGAGCTGGAGCTAGTGCGGGAGCTCACTCCGCACGCAGGGCTAGGGATTTGAACCTCCGAACTTGCGATCTTGAACTTGTCCAATCGACAAGCCTGGTGTCTTACTCGCTGAGCCAGCATACCCCTTAGCTGTTCTGAACTTAGAGTAAAACACATGTTTTGTTTCATGCACATTGCCCTGTTGAAACCACTGAGAAAATTGTATATGTGATTCTATTGTAAGACATTAATCTTAGTTTACAATTAGCATGTACTGTGACATAGAAAATGTATTGTGAATTCTATCCCAAAATTTCAAGCAACAGATAAGTAATACAACCCATCAGCAATGGACAATGCTGTGCCAGGGGGCTCTTGCATTCACTGCCCAACTAGCTAATGAGCTGCATTTGATAAATTTTATTTGCTAAGTGGCATTTCAATCAATCTATCAGGCAAACAGCAACAATTAAATTTCATTTTGCACTGGAGATAAAGCAGAAAATGGTCCAAACATTTAATAGGACTGATAAACATGGAGTTACAAAGTTTTGCTTAGAGAAGTCTGTCTACAGCATAATTAACACACAACCTTTTAAGTAAATATAGAACTTTTAAAAGAATTATGTGAATGGTGATCTGTAACTTACTATGTTACTGACCTGGAGTTTAACATCAATTTCAGAAAGAGATTAAGATGGAAATTCCAAAATATTTTCAAAAGCATTCTTCAATCCATGCCCAGAAAATCCAATGAATGAAGTGGAATGGAATGGAATGGAATGAATAAATAAACAAATAAAGAGTAGACAAGACTCATTAGAGAAGACTGAACTTACTTTATTGATTACAATCAAAGAACAAAAGGTAAGGAAAGAAATGCTAAAATATCTAATTAAATAATATTAAATTTAATAAATAGAGTATATATTAAAATATTAAAAATAAATAAAGCAAAAGCAAAATGTAATACACAATAATGGAAGCAACACAACGAAAGAAGATTGGAGAAAATGATCTAGTACAGTTGAGAATAGCCATATGACCCTCTAAATTAAAAATTATGCCCTACATTTTCAAATGGCAATAGTTGATTAAGCAGAACTTGGCAACATTCCTGGATATCTTCAGTGAAAAATCTGAAAGTAGAAAGAGAACGCTATTGATTTCTGGCCAACCAGTGTAGCTGGTAGGAAGTGGACACATAAGGGCTGCGTGCCAAATATCATAAAGGGAGCAATTGAATAAAATGTGAGCAACTGACTCAACAGCAGGCTTTGAGCAAATAGGAAAGCACTCTGAATAGTGGATATTCTTACAACTTTCCTCTGCCAGCATAGATGGTAAGGAATTAAACTTGCTTAGCATGAATGCACTTCTATGTGTGAAAGAAGTGATATTATGGAGATATACTGGAGACCCAGAAGGACTGCATTTGAAAAGACTGTGATATCTTGAAAATTTGAAAAGAGTGAAAAAAGAGGCCAACAGAAGACAAACTGGATAGGTAAAATCACTGAAGATGCAAGCATGAGCTTAAAAGAACTCAAAGAAGCAGTAACTAACAGTCTCTGGCAAGGTGATGTCTACCAGATCATTAGTGTTAGCAGCAACTGACAGACTGAACAATAATAACATGAACTTATATATAACAATGGGGAAGTTTAAAGGCATATCATGTGAAATAATGGAATTTTACATTTCACAGAATATGCAATTATACATACAAAATATAGGTGTGAATAAATTCTATAATAAAACATTACTGTTTGTTCTTATTTAAAGTCACGCCCTTTCTCAGTTTTTCCCATACCAATATTCTGCCAATATTTGGTAAGCACCAAGGATGCTCAGCCCTCACTGGGAAGTGTCGGTTTGTTTCCTGTCACCAACTTCTTCCTAATGATTTTGAACTTTTGCAAGTCTTGGTGTTCCCCCAAGTTTGCTAATGCTTTCCATTTTTATTATCAAAGCAGCAACATTTATATCATCAGTGACAAGTAATAACTGGTTTGGCTTCATTAACCATGGGGAAAAGATCCCTTTTCACAAGCTGAACACTTTAGCCCTGAATTAGGAGAACAAAATATTGCCTTCAGGGCAAGCTTTTGAATTACCTTCATCTACTTTGCACCTTCCAGATTTTTTTTAACTGTTATAGCCAATGGTTATAATTATGGAAGAATGATGGAAGTTGCAATCCAAAACATTTAGAGGGCATCATAGTGAGGAAGATACTGTACTTCATAGCAAGGATAGGCAGAAAGCACATAGAAATCTATGAGCAATAGATTGGTAAGGCTTTCTGGCTTCTAGTTGTTTATTACTAGCAACAATAAAAATGACTCATTTATTCCACAATTATACTGTTGAAATGATGAGAGGGGAGGCCAGAGATGAATGTTTATTTTTAAAGAAGAGTGGCATGCATTGAATTCTGATTCTAAAACAAGCAAAACAAAACATACTCTTTGGGATTTTCTTCTTCTTCTGCTGGTTGACAGATCTTGGGGTTTAGTAACAATTCCACTAGTCTGAAGTTTGCCCATCTTGAGAATGCAGAAACTACATCTGATTATAATATCTAAAAAGCTGTCCAGGTCAGATTTGACCATTTAGCACAATATTGTCTAGTCTAGACATCCCGATTCTAATCCACATGTGTTTGGACTACAACTTCCATAATTATACGAATTCTGGATGTTGTAATCATCAAAGAGCATTGAGTTGAGGAAGGCTGGTGTACTCTAACCACCAGCAGCAGTTATTTCCCATTACTTTGTGATTTCATCACTTTAACTGGAATAACTGGAGAATAAATGAACCTGAGATCTTCTGCATGCAAGAGTATGTACTTTATCACCGAGGTGGAATAAACTTCTTTCCAAATGTCAGAAAAATTGAAAGAATTCAATAAAGAAAACATTCATACTGCCTTGGTAGCTGAATCCTGACTTTTACCATTGGCTGCAGAGCAACCTAACATGAGTGTATCTAGCTGTCTGTCCACCAAGGGGTCTGCTAAACTAAGAAGAAGTCCAAATAGTAAGGGAGGTAAATTGATTACATGGAGGATGCAATTGTGAGCTATATTTACATATTCATGTGTTAATGGCACATTCAATGTAGCAGATGATGCTTTAGAAATGACAACATTTCACTATTTTGTACTTAAAGAGGCAGGTTGTGCTCCCTTTGAAAGGGATTCTAACTTGTCCCATCTTCTACATCCTGGGGCCTTATCATAATTTTAAACATGGATAAAGTGAAACGTGAGTGAATGAGATGAGGCATTTAGGTTTTGGCCAGCTTTAAAGTATAGCAAGCAAACAAAAACTGCTGTTTTTTTCTGTGCTCAAACACTGGCCAAAAATCTTAGTTCTCTGTAAGTTCTGAAACTCACAGAAATATCAGCTTTGATTGACTGATCGATTGATTATGTGCCATCAAGTTTTTTTTGACGATAGATAGATAGATAGATAGATAGATAGATAGATAGATAGACTGATAGATGATAGATGATAGATGATAGATGATAGATGATAGATGATAGATAGATATCAACTTTACTGTCCTTATAATGCCTAGATCTGCAGTAATTAAAACAGCTCTGATCAATCCTGGATTGAGAAGAGTTGGAAGATGGAAAGTCTAGTGGTCTAGAGGAGTTCTAAGTGCTTGTTTGCTGCAGATTTTTAGAAAACAAGGAACTTAGGTCTAAAGTCTTGCAACTATCTGTTTTGAGTACATTATATGCACATAGATTCTCTTATAAAAAAAGAAATTAGTTATCAAGCATATGATGCATGAAGAATAAGGCTTGCCGATCAGTAAAATACAAGTTTTAAAACAGTGCAAGACAAACCATCGTGATTAAGACGAACTGTAAAAACCATAGGGATGAAAAAGATCATTAGTGGCATGAAGAATTTAGTAAATAGGATGATGGGACAGATTTTCTGAAGAAGCTGAAGCCAGCAAAATAAAATAATTAGAGACACTACTACAAGTGAGTGTTAAAATTGTAAGCATCTTAGCGATAATTGCTTCAAGTGGATGCTGAATATGGGCTGTAAACACTGAAAATGCTTCTCTTTTACAACTGAAGGGATTAATTAGGTCCTGAAGAACTTTTGGTGTATATTTTTGTAATTTGGATATTATGGAGAGAATTCTGTTTCATTGCTTGAGCTGCTCCAATGCAATGAATTCCTATTGTCCTTGAGAAACTAAAGTTTTCCTACTATTGGAAATGTTCAAAACAACTTGTTAAGGAATAATGCTGTGTCAAAATCTTTTTCCTGAAAGCTTTCCCCCCTTATTTGTCAGAAGTCTAACAAAAGGCTTCTGGTGTTTTTTAACCTCATTTTCAAAGCACTATATTAAAAAAAAAAGGGGATGCACATATAAATTGGCTGCATCTGATTCCAAGCAAATGCTTCAATTCCAAAAAACAGGTCAGTCCATTTCAACATTTTGAATCAAAGTGGTGAAATGGATCATTTCCATAGGATATTTTACTCTAAAAGAAAAAAGTATTTGATGCATTCAAGCATGCACAACACAAACACCCCACCTTTATTGTCTGAAATACCTTAGCCATTCTGAACTAACACCTGTACTGCTTTGATTTAGCATTTTGCTTTGAAAAGATGCTTCAACTTGTTTGAAAGCACAAAACTCTACTTTAGACTTTCCTTAAAATTTCTGGTGTTGGTGTTTGAGTTTATCTTATTTTTGAGACATGGCTGAGGGTTCTGCTTTGTTGTTGTTTTTTGTTCCATGTCTCTCCTTAATTCTGGAGTCTCTCTGGCTGCCACAAGTCTCTAATCTGAAAATGGGAAGAATGGAAATGAAGTCTTCCTTTGTAATTTTAAGTGAAGTGAATGTTGGAAAGATTAATATGCAGTGAAAAACATACCCTTCAATCATCTCATTACTAAGGTATGTCCAAGAACAGAATCACTCACATATAAACATTTATCCAGTTTTTTCTTGTTTGCAAAGTAAGCAAGCAAACAAGAAAACCTTAGAATGGAACATTTTTTCCCCATCAAATGAATGATTATGCCGTAGTGATACGTATTCTGCAGTCAATAAAACAGGTACACTAAGTCAGAACATTAGCACTGCAACTGATTTGTAGGTCACATAAAGTGAGAGTGAACCACATTTTCAACTGACTAATGCAACAAATTGGATCTTGCTGAATATCAGCAATGGGTCACTTTTTTAGATAGAAATTTCCATGGAAGATATATATATATATAATTCAGGATATTACCCAGCTCCAACTTTGTTTCTGGTATAATTTGCCCTGCTTAGTAACTCCCATCTTCAACAGGTTCAATATTCATAGAGTAATAAAGCACTAATTTGCACAAAGAAGTAGCCTTCTTTAGCTTCACAAACACTTCTAGTTTAACGGTAAACTTTGGCACAATTATCTCCCTGTTTTGCAGGATCTTATTTGCTAGTTTTAAATAATATGGTTATTTGTTCTTGCACCTTTGCTGTTCTGATCCCATCAGCATCACTAAATTTCTGCTCTTGCATTGCATGGGAAAGAAAATCAGTTCTAACTTGAGATGCTCTACTCTTAACTATGTAGGTAACTGCCTGCAAAGACTTGACCTCCCCATGAAAGTGTTCAAATTTGGTACTCACAATTTGGTCTCGTTTACAGATGGTATATGCATGACCATTGAAGGAAAACCATATTCCCAAGGGTGCAGGCCTAGGAAAACCTCTGAGAGAAATAAAAAAAGCTGTTGGAAGCTGAGTTTTCTTTTAAAGTGAAAATGTAACACACATGAGCATCTACTGTATTAGAGCAAATAGATCATTGTTGACCATGGCTTTTAATGAACTTGGCTACAGATCAGAGTGAATTTTATTGACAGAGAAAAACAATATTTATTGATTCTGAGAGCGTGATTGTCTATTTGTATCGTAGTAGACTAGGCTTTTCCACTGGATATAGTGAAGCTCCCTTTATAAATATATATTTTAATTGATTTATTTTTGGCTTTAGAAAGATGTTTTGAAGTGTTCTGCTTATGGCCTTTATAAAGATTCTACCTCCTGAAATGTTTGGACTGTAAGAAGATAAAACCACATGCCTTCAAATTAAGTCTTTGTTAACCTCTGACCCCTTGCTGTTTGAAGTAGGGACAAAAACTAAGATGTCCTTTATGTTGCATATATATTTTTATGTCTGTAGAATATGGGGCTGAGTTTTTAAAAAGCCAAGCCTTGAAGTTTCTTTCTGGGCTCTGAGAGCACATGTTCACCCCCCCTTTCTCAGGAATGTTAATTTACTTTGGAGCCAGTTAGTCTGGGAGTTTGAGCCAATCAGAACTACCTGTTTAAGCTTTGCCCATATTGGGAATCTGTTGCCTAGGTGTTTTGGTCACATGCCAGATCCTGTCCACTTAGGTATGGCCAAGTTGCAATTGTAAAAAGCTTTAAAAGTGTTATCTCTGCTTTTGTTCTCTCTCTGCTCTGCTGCTGCTACCTCTTTGTCTTTAAAATGTAAGTACTTAAGCCATGCACTTCTCTTCTGCTGAAGAAAAGCAAGATTCAATTTTGTTCTTTTGTTTTAAATAAAAAAGCAACATTTTACTTCAGTTTGCTTGTCTCTCAATATTTTTCCATAACTCTGATCACAAATTTTATAAAACAACAAAAGGTTATGGGCCCAGCAAATGCCTTCTGGAACAGAGATAAAACTTATGGAAATATGAAAAGAGGACAGCTGAACTGTTTCATCTGCAAATGAAGAGGCTTTTTTGTTTCTTGAAACTTGCTGGCAGTTACAAGAAGTTTCACTTGGAGGCGGAGTTTCTAGCCTCATGTTTTCAAGCCTCATGGATTACTCCAACAGGGGAGAGAAGAAGCAATGGCGGCTGCTGGATCTTCAAGTTTTCAAGGTATGCCCCTGGAAAAGCTTTCTAACACTATTTGAACTGGTCTTTGAAAATGGAGAGTTTCTTGAGGAGAGAAAATTTGTGGTCTGCAATCTCTGAACAAATTCCTCAGAATCCAGATCAAGCTTGGATGAGGAAAGATGAGAAATGCAAAGCCTCCATTATTTTGGCTGTTGAGGATTCTAAGATTATACATGTAAGAGGCAAAGAAACTTCCAAAGACTTATGGGACTATTTACGTGATTTATATGTAAAAACTACTCCAGGCAGCAAGATTATTTTAACCAAAAAGCTGTACAAAGCTCACTTGCCTGAGAATGGAAATTTGCCAGAGCATCTTCATAAGCTGCAGAACTATTTTGTGGAGCTTTAAGAGCGAGGGATGGAATTTACCCCTCTAATGAAAGCTTATATAATGCTGTCTTCGTTGAATGAGTCCTGGGACACTTTAATTTGCTCCATGGAGGGAATCCCAGAAGCTGATCTAACTCCCTCGTTTGTGACTACTCGGCTTCTTGCTGAATGGGACAAGAGACAAGAAAAAGCTGCCTCCATTTCTACAATAAAGTCTTCTCGTGGCCAGCAGAGGGAGCGGAAGAGCTTTGAATTCCAAGCTTCTGTTTTTTTCCAGCCGGCGATGCTTTACATGTGGATCCCCTGCACATCTGCAGAAGGACTGTGTCCAGTTTAAAAGCAAGAAGATTTCTAAGAAGAAAGAAGAAACTTCTAGAAAGAAAATTCTTCATGCAAAAGTTGTAGAGAACTGTGTTGATAAAGATTTGTGGATTCTTGACAGCGGGTCAAATGCCCATATCTGTAACAATAAAAATGCTCATCTTCCATGTTTGGGGGAAACTGTTCAAAATGTTTTATTTGTGCCTAATTTTCAAAGTAATCTCTTGTCTGTGGGACAGCTAGTTGCATCAGGTTATGTTGTAACTTTTAAGCAAGAGGGTTGTGAAATTAGGAAGGATGGTAAAATGGTTGCAAAATGTTTGCAGAAAGATTCTATTTACATTGTACAGAAAGCTGAAAAGCAAATAGCAAAAGCTGTGTTTGAGAATAAGCCCATACACGATCAGTGCATCCATTTATTATATAGGAGGTTTGCTCATGCTAATTTTAAGTACATATCTCAAATGCCTAGTTATTCTGCTGATTTAAAATTGAAACCCTGTGATAAGTATCTGGATTGTGCAGTTTGCAAGGAGAATAAAACCACAAGGGCTCTTGTGAAGAAGTTTTCTGATAGGTCCACCTCTAGGCCTCTAGAGATTATTCATTCTGATGTTATAGGCCCCTTTTCTCCTTGTCTTGGGGGAGCAAGGTACATTTTGACCTTCATAGATGATTTTTCTAGGTATACATTCATTTATTTGTTGAAACACAAAGATGAGGTCTTTGATAAATTTAAGGGTTTTGTATCTTGGGCAAATGGAAAATTCCCAAGGCCAGTGTCTGCCTTGCAATCAGACAGAGCTGGAGAGTATCTATCCTCAAAGTTTAAAAGCTTTTTGTTAGAAAAAGGGATAGAACATATTTTAGCTAACCCTTACACGCCAGAACAGAATTCTGTTGCAGAGAGAAAAGGAAGAACACTGCAGGAAGCAATGATGTGTTTGTTGAAGAATGCCAGTTTACTTTTTACTTTTAGGTTTTGGGGAGAAGCTGTTTCTACAGCGTGTTATGTTCAGAACAGGCTGTTTAACAGTGCAATTCAGGATGTGCCATTTCATTTGTTCTATGGTGTGAAGCCTAAAGTAAGCCACCTCAGAGTTTTTGGTAGCACAGCTTGGGTGCACATTCCGAAGCAGCTGAGGCGCAAGGGGGCTTCCAGAACAAAGAAAGCAATCTTTGTAGGGTATGAACAAAGTCAGAGGAGCTACAGGTTCATACTGGATAATCAACTGATAATTAGTAAAAGTGCTTTTTTTGCTGAGCAGAATTGGGATAAAATAAACTCTAGTTCTTCAGCTGATTTATCCATGAGGGAGCAGAAAAGTCTTGCTGATGGTGATTTGCAGGAATCACCTAGTGAAGGCAATGAGCAGGAAGCTGACTTGTCTGAGAAGTCAGAGGTTTCTGAGGACCATGGTGGAATTCAGAATGTAAGTCCTGTCCTACCTCGCAGGTCTGAAAGGATTAATAAGTGGGTTCCACCTGATAATTATCAAGTAGATGTTGTGAAGGCTTTTCACATTCACACAGAGCCTGAATCTTTAGAGGAAATTAATGAGTTGCCATCTGAAATAGCTAAGTGCTGGCATGAAGCCATGCAGCAGGAATTGGATTCCTTAAAGGAAAATAAAACTTGGAAATTAGTAAGTTTGCCTCCCAATCAGAAGGTTTTAGGTTGTAGGTGGGTGTTCAAACTGAAAAAAGATTCTGATGGTAAAATTCAGAAGTACAAAGCAAGGTTGGTAGCAAAAGGTTTTGCTCAAAGAAAAAATGTGGATTATGACAAAACTTTTGCTCCAGTGACAAAAGCTGAATCTATCAGGTTGCTTTTAAAGGTTGCTGCCATGAAAAAATTGTCTGTTTATCACTATGATATTCAAACTGCTTTTCTGTATGGTGATTTGGAGGAAAAATTGTTTATGCAACAACCTCCTGGTTATGAAAAAGAAAAACATATTGTGTGTGAATTGCAGAAATCCATCTATGGATTAAAACAGGCCGCGCGTTGTTGGAATATTAAATTAGATAATATTTTGCAAAAATTTGGGTTTCAGAAGTGAATTGCTGATCCATGTGTGTATGTAAAAAATTATAAGCAAGGTGTAATGTACTTGTGCTTGTATGTTGATGATTTGTTGCTGCTCACATCATCTGATGAACAAAGGCATGATTTTGAGGTTTGTATGAAAAACAAATTCAATTTCAATTTCACATTGAAATGTCTTGGAGCAGTTAACAATTACTTAGGATTAGAAATTCAGAGGGGAAAAGATGGCAGTTTTCTCATAAGTCAGAGTAGTAAAATTAAGAAACTTCTGGAGGATTTTAAAATGCAAGACTGTAAGTCTGTCTCCTCCCCCATGCTTCCCGAGTTTCTAAAAGAGGAGGGGGAGAAGGGGGATGGTGAGTTATCTGAAGGAGATAGTTTCAGATCAGCCATTGGTAGTCTTCTTTACATTGCAAACAATAGCCGTCCTGACATTTCTAACAGTGTGTCCATTTTGAGCAGGTTTGTGGAAAATCCCACATCTGCTGCAAAGTCTGGATTAAAAAGGCTTTTTCGTTATTTACAAGGCACCAAAGATTTTTGTTTAAGGTTGTCTGCTACAGACACAGAGGAAAAGTTAGAATGCTGGTGTGATTCAGATTGGGCTGGAGATCTCAGTGATAGAAAGTCTACTTCTGGAAGTGTAATTCAATTTGCAAAGTCCACTATTGCATGGTTCTCCAGAAAACAGACAGTAGTAGCCATTAGCACAGCTGAAGCCGAATTTTATGCTTTAGCACAACTGTGCAATGAGGTAATTTGGTTTACACAATTATTGCAAGACATTGGAGTCATTTTAAGCCAGCCTAACAATTCATGAAGACAACCAGGCCTGTCTTCATTTGGCTTTATCTGAAGGAACCAGAAACCACACAAAGCACATTGATGTGCGTTTTAATCTTGTTAAAGATTTTCTAGCCAAGAAAAAGGTTATTTTGAAATATTGTGATACTAAATTAATGTTGGCTGATATCTTCACCAAGCCTCTAGTTGCTAGTAGGCACAATGAGTTAATTACCAAACTGGGTTTGCTTCCATATTCTTTCTAGTCATAAAAAAAGGAGAGTGTTGCATATATTTTTTATGTCTGTAGAATATGGGGCTGAGTTTTTAAAAAGCCAAGCCTTGAAGTTTCTTTCTGGGCTCTGAGAGCACATGTTCACCCCCCTTTCTCAGGAATGTTAATTTACTTTGGAGCCAGCTAGTCTGGGAGTTTGAGCCAATCAGAATTACCTGTTTAAGCTTTGCCCATATTGGGAATCTGTTGCCTAGGTGTTTTGGTCACATGCCAGATCCTGTCCACTTAGGTATGGCCAAGTTGCAATTGTAAAAAGCTTTAAAAGTGTTATCTCTGCTTTTGTTCTCTCTCTGCTCTGCTGCTGCTACCTCTTTGTCTTTAAAATGTAAGTACTTAAGCCATGCACTTCTCTTCTGCTGAAGAAAAGCAAGATTCAAGTTTGTTCTTTTGTTTTAAATAAAAAAGCAACGTTTTACTTCAGTTTGCTTGTCTCTCAATATTTTTCCATAACTCTGATCACAAATTTTATAAAACAACAAAACTTTAAACCTCAAAAAGGAAGTCATACAAGACCTTTGTGTCCCCAAAGACATCTTATATCTACCAAGGCATCTGATCTCTCCATTTTTAAAACAAAAATGCTCTGTGATATCTAGAATCACTTCAAACCAAAGCTGTGGCTTCTAGACACTGTCACGTTCACTTCTCTACACTGCTTATTGCTCCATGTGGAAAGCCAGGAGTTCATAATGAAATTTACTCAGCCACATTTCTTACCAACCCATGGGATGTTGAGGTGAATGACTGTGCAAATACGTTCAGAACTGTACTGAGTTGGGGAAAACAACTTGGATGATGGTGAGAAGTAGGAAAGCCAGAGAAAGGATGAGGAGGCAGTACCTCTGCTAAGATGGAAGAGGGAGTTGGGAGACAGCTGAAGAGGGTGGACAGAGGAAATTCAGGCAGGGAGAGTGAGAGAGAATGGGTGGAAAAGCAGACAGAAAGCCAACTCTCCCCTGCCCCCAGGAAGAAATTGGAAAAAGTAGGCAATCTGAGAGAAAGTAGAGAAGAAATAAAGCAATTAGAGACAAAGGCAGAACATATATATTCCTACAAATACACTCCCTAACCCAAGGACAGGAACTTCCCAGGGACCACACATTTTTTTAATGCATGCATGCATGCCTATAGCAGTCCATGTCTGTAGCAGGCAGGGCAGTGACTCTGGGAAGTGGTAAATGTGTTAAACCAAAATGCTTTCAATTGAAAACTGTTGGCAGTTGTGGCTCCATTTCTTGTACTTTGGTCATATGGTTACTGAAGCTTCACATGACCCATGAACGATGGATTGCCCACACCTGCCTTTTACACATAGTGGAACAAAACATTTTTTTTGTTTATTCGTTCAGTCGCTTCCGACTCTTTGTGACTTCATGGATCAGCCCACACCAGAGCTTTCTGTCAGCCATCGCCACCCCCAGCTCCCCCAAGGTCGAGTCCATCACCTCCAGAATATCATCTATCCATCTTGCCCTTGGTCAGCCCCTCTTCCTTTTGCCTTCCACTTTCCCTAGCACCAGCATTGGCCATACTCTTTGCAGCAAAAATTTCTCATGACTATTCAAATGAGTCCAGCAGGTTACTGTCAAATTAACTTTAACTACATTGTCAGATTAACTATAATTCTATTTGTATGGTTAAAGATTTAAATTAACCATTTAACCATATAAATAGAGACTAGACACTGTAGTGATCAACATATTTACTGATATCAGCATAAAAAGGGAGTAACCACCTTATTGATGTGAAGCACATTTGGTCTGTATATATGATACCTGAAGTTTCATGATGGAATTAAAACAGAATTAGGATTATTAAATTAATCAGAGTCAGTCCCATATAATTCAGTATGGAGGACTGCATTGCAGTTATGGAAATCAAGATGGAAAGATGCTTTCTCTCAGTGCTAATTCTATTTTGTTTGTGTGTTTTTTTGTGTGTATTTGTGTGTGTGTAAATAATCCCACTCCAAATGTATATTTTCTCCTTTGCTTTCATCTGTTTTTACCATCTCTTACTGCAATATCTATCAATCTTCCAGGACCATTTAGAAGTATTGTTCAACCTCACACAAAGGTCTTTTGATTATCTAAATGCTAAGACAAAGTCTTCTTTTTGTCTTTGAAAAAACTGAATTTTGTAGTTCTAATAATACCAAGTAACTGAACTCTACATCTAATATCTTCTGTACAATCAAAATTAGGAAGTCTTTCATTGTACCTCATTAGAAAAAATAATCAAGGGCTAAGAAAGTGACCAAGTGTGTCAGACATCAGTGACAAATTATAATAAACCACAAAATCCAGGATTTATAGTGGACACACTGAGTGACCCTTTATTTAAACCAGAAGTCCAGGAGTCATCTATAATCTAATCACCATGGTGATTTCAACATGGCTTTAATTCAAAATGCCTGATGACATACTGTGCACTGTGATCTCTTTAAAGTTTAATAAATTCAGGCTAAGTACAAGATAGTGGGGTTATTTAATTATTATTCTCTAATATCTGTTACTGTGTATAATGCATTTACTTATCCTAACTTCTCAATTTTCATTAGAATTAATTTTTAAAAATAACATAAAATATGCAACCATAATAATAATAACAACTTTATATTGCCTAGCAACTGTGTTCCTTTTAGATACTACCATCATGTAAAATAGATTAATTTTGAAATGTCACCAAGACATTTTGAATTCATTTAGGCACTTCTTGGTTTGCAAAATGATAAAAAAGTTGGCTGCAGGACTTCAGAGTAAGATCCTAGGAATTTTGATCATTATTTATTATTATATTTTGAGGGAAGTGCTTTTAATTTTCAGGGTCTTCATTTACTTAGATAATCGCTATGAATGAGAAGGCTATCCATTACAGATAGTAATTTTCTGCATGTGGTAGACAACATAATTGGCTGGCTCCAGCACTTTTATTCCCTGCTTTCCTTGAATTATGGTATGCTGTCGCTGCTTTAGACAACACCTTAAGAGACCTACTGTCTACTTTTCTGACTTCATCTTGTAGGGCCCCAGGATCGGTCCTTTCCACCTTTAGAGCTACAGAGTTAGTCCAAAGTAGCCTGGCTCAGTTGTGATTTGGCCAAAGCTGATGCACAACTTTCAACATAATCCTTCTATAGTTGATAGTTTAAACCCAATTTATACAGAAATTGACCCTCAAATGCACCTACAAATAATGTATCCATATTAATGTTCAGGAAAAGGGAAAGAAGACATTTTGTGGCTGAAAATCCTGACTTTGAACTAATATTATCCCTCTGATTTTCATTGTGACATTATCAATTAAAAGTATTAGGATTGTCTCAAATATTTTTCAGTTCTAATGCTTACATCCAAAGTGGTGATTTTTCTAAGTATCATACATAGTGCTCATCTCAATACTTTCCTTGCCCTGGTGCCAAGATGTTCTGCTGAATGTTTATGGAGGACACATCTTCACAACAGAGCCTCCATCTTTATGTCAGTGCTTTCCAAACTGCCACCGTTGGCGACACAGCAATGGCGGCAGCGGCAGCGCGGGGGCACGCACGGCGGTTGGGGCGTGCACGGTGGCGGCGCAGGGGGGCATGGGGGGCGCACGGTGGGAGTGGCGTGCACGGCGGCGGCAGCCTTGTGTTTTCCGCTAAAGCACGGAAGCGCTGCTGGCGTGCCGCTGCTGGCGTCGCTGCCACCGCCACCACCATGCATGCCACCGCCACGCGCGCCACCACACCACTGCCATGCACGTCCACTTCCGGGTTGTGTCACTACACACTAAACTGTGTGTCGCAACACACTAAAGTGTCACGACACAGAGTTTGGAAAGCTATGCTTTATGACATCCTGCTGTTGAGGCATGTTGAAGTCAAATCAAATTAACCTGGAAATAAGGAGGGAGAACCTTTAGCTTTCCATTAGTTGCTGAATTTCAGCTTTCAGCAGCTACAATAAAAATTGACAATAGTGAAGGATGCTGGGAATTGTACTTTTGCAACATTTAGAGAGCCAGCTCATCAGAGTACATCAGCCACGGTTGCTCCACATTTTCTGAATTAAGTTTCAACTGATGCCTGATGGACTCCTGATCTGAAAAAAGACGTGGATATACTAACAACATCACTACTGAAGCACTGGGGTGATGGAAAAAAGGGGGGAGGGGAAGAAAGCTGCATATATAGATGTATATATGTAAATAATTTTTAAACTATTCTGAAGCTAACACTTTAGCCTGTATCTCCAGATATAGATGTCAAAATGTATGAGAAACAAGATGTAGCTCTATACCAACCCACAAATCAAAAACTATAGTGTGAAAAGGCAGCTTCTCAGTACTAGCTACTAAAATTAGCCCTATTAGAATGATGAGAAACCCTGACAGCAGGGCCCCATAGCATCCTTCTAAGGCAGGAGTACAGTATCTGTAGCCCTTCTGATATTTGCTGTCAATTTTATTATAATGAACATTAAATGCTGCCCAAAACCCAGTGATGCTGGGCAGTTTACAATTGTTAAAACATTTAAAAACAAAGAACAATACAAAACCCAGAAAGAGCACAAAGCAAAAGAACAATGATGGCAAAGAAAATAAACTCAGAGGGGAACAGAAAGGAAGAAAGGGCCACCAATCATCCTCTCCAAAGGCCTGGGTTAAGATCCAGGTCTTTAAGGTCCTGTGACATACCAGCAGGGTGGGAGCTGTTCAAATTTCAGGGGGAACATCATTCCAGAGGGCAGATGCTGCTACAGAGAAGGTGCACTTCCTGGGTACTGATAGGTGGCATGTTTAACCGTGCCAACTCTGCCAGATAGAACTGTTTGGACAGATACTATGGGAGACAGGCAGTCCCTCAAGTAACCAGGCCCTATACCGTGGTTATTTATAAAATAAACAATGCCAAATAAATCACAAAATTATGAAGTATATCTATGACATAAGGGTACCTTATAATAGTAAACCTAAATAATGTAACACTTATGTATTGTTTATGTATTGTTTATTTTTATTCTTTATTTATTTATCATATTTATATCCCGCCCATCTCCCTCACAAGGAGGGACCCTGGGTGGTTTTGGTCTAGTCAAAGACCAAAATAAAATTTATATTTGCTGAAGTACAGTTCCAAGCAACACTGGTCAGCATGGCCAATGGTGAAGATTCTGGGACTTGTATTGCAGAGTGTCTACCTCTGCTTTAAATAATCCCTGTTGTGATTTGTATTTTTTCACCATTGATACTTTATGATTGAATGCTTAGTGCCAATAATATTGAGTTCAAGCAGTGTTACAACATTTGAATTCAAATATTATACTGTGTGCTTTCAGGCAACTGTTAGAAGCTTCATCTTACCAAGGATATATTCTCTCTCTCTGTGTGTGTATTGCCATAAACCTTTTAGAATATTTTTCAGGTAAATAATTTGTTCACAGTTATACACTGACATGTTTCAGATTGTTTTGTTCTCACAAAATAATAATAATAATAATAATAATAATAATAATATAATAATAATAATAATAATACATTTACCAAGCAAAGGATAGTCTTAACTGTGATTGCCATTAACACTAAGTCACTTTGATAATATTAGTGGGGAAAGTAGCACAATCAAAAGTATTATAAAATAGAATCCATGGAGAAAAAAATGTATAAATCCCACTGAGCCTGGAAATTCACATTATTATTTTGCACTCCTTTTCAGTCACTTTCAGTTTAAGCCCCCCCTCCTCCTCTTTTTTGGGTGGGGGAGGGATTTTATATCTAAAATGAAAATAGGCAGACTCTGATATATATTTTTGCAAATCATTTCAGTGCTAAGTTTACTATCTATGTATCTGATACGTTCCTAAAGTAAGAAATGGCTGAGGATTCTGACTTCACTTTTACTGAAAATACTTAGCAAATATTTTGTGATCAAGTGCAATACCATTTGGTGTAAACACAGTTACATGGCATTTAGAAGCTTTACTTTGGTTAGCGTATTGAAAAGGGAGTTTGGGATTTTAGAGCTACAGCATTATATGAAGCTTTGGGGACTTTGGCCTTTTCATTAGATTTTGAGAAAGCTTTCAGATGGAGACAAGTAAATCTTTTTTCCCCCCTGCTAGAAATGAATTAGAAATGACCTGACTGACCCAAGAAGATATGGAGTCCCATCAAGAAAGATACCATTTGTAGAACTCTATCAATCCTGCAGATAATTAAATGTGTGGAACTGGGAAGAAGTGAATCAGGAGCCAAGAACAGATACATGAGAAAGAGGCTGGGAAGAAAAGGCGCTGAAAATAAATGTTGGATGGGGGATGGACAATTCATTTCAGTTGCTGAGAGGTCTTTGATCCATGAAAAACAAAAAGGAAGAAAGCTGGAGCAGAAAAACATTGTGCTCATTGTTTCTCCTGACATATAATTAAATTCCTCTTATTTTGCACCAAAATCCAGCAGAAGCTAGAGGCCTTCAGTCAAAGATTGGCTTAGTTATTTTGATCCAATTTTCAACTCTACACTGTTGTAGTTCTTGGCAATATATGCATCTCTTTTCATTCCATCTCCCACTGTGCCTTGCAGATTTTTCCCTTTGGCTTTCCTCTCATGTACTGATGCCCTGTCTCCTCCAACTCTCTTTTCCTAGTCCATGTGCCTCCAATTGCCTGCCACAAAGATGAAGACGGCAGGGATTTACATAATATATGAATATCCAAGCATATACATGGATGCATATATGGAAATAAAGACTCTAGTCTGTATACCTTCTCTAGCTTCTTTCTATGGTTGATTGATAGGTAATGTTAAGGCTGTCTCTTTGTATAGTTTGGACATGGATGGGGCATCCTCTCTTCAAATTTAGGATGCCTTCATACAGAAAAGACTCTATCCTTCAAATAGAGGACACATGACCATCCTAGTGCTTCCTCTTTTGATACTGCTTCCTCTTCAACATATGGGAATCACACCCCTATGATGAAATAATTCTGCCTGTTGGGCCAAAAAAATTGATCAGATGATATGGCAGGCAAAAAAGTGCATATTATCTTACATATTTACATTGTCAATATTTGTTAAAGCGAATGTGCTTGAGCTACTCTCAGGGGTTCAGATTTCCATTCTTAATATTACATAATAACTGTGGTTTGGTCTAGTGGTTAAGGCAATGGGCTAGAAACCAGGAGACTGGGAGTTCTAGTCCCGCCTTAGGCAGGAAAGCCGGCTGGGTGACCTTGGGCCAGTCATTCTCTCTCAGCCCAACTCACCTCACAGGGTGGTGGTTGTGGGGAAATTAGGAGGAGGAAGGAGTATTAGGTATGTTTGCCATCTTGAGTTATTTATAAAAAAATAATAATAAAGGCGAGTTAGAAAATCAATCAATCAATCAATCAATCAATCAATCAAAACTTGATAGAGCTTTCTTAATTAGTTAGAAAGAGCCACAATGCTTTGTGCATAAGTCTTACATAAGGTAAATATTTATTTATTTATGTGTTTGTTTGTTTGTTTAATTTATCTCCCACCCATCTCCCATACAAGGGACTCTGGGCGGGTTACAGCAAGTAAAAATTTAAAAACTATACAAAATTTCTAAAAAACATATCAAGCAAAATAAATAAAGTCCAAGATGGGTTAGAACCGCAAAATAGATCATGGTAAGAATAAGAATACATTCTTCCACATAATACAACAGGAAATCCTTACCTTTCTTAAGCTGCTGTTTATGGAGTGACTGACAGGTTATGTTGCCCAACAGATGCTAATTTTCAGTTTTTGCTCTCCTAAGACTTCTGTCACAATCAATTTTGCTGTACTTACATGTGATTAATGTATTTTAGCTCAGCTGTGTTTCTCAGAGACTGAGAGGTCCCAAAACACAAAAACAGAATACATGTTTTGCACATGTCAGTCATTGGCTAATGATTTTATCTGGTTGTTAAAATAATAAAACATATTTTCCATGATTCAGCCCAAATTAAGTGCCCATGGGGACAATGATAATGAATTCAGTGGGACTTATTTGTGAACAGGAGATATAGGATTGTGATGTTGAAGTCCTACTCTTGGTAAGAGAAATGTTAATTTGAGCTAGACTGCTTGGACCACCATATCAACAAGACTATTTTGTGATAAACAATATGAGTCCAAAATATATATATGAAGTTATATTAGTTAATTCCTTTATTCACTATTACTATAGAGGTGATCATATGGTTTTATTATTGTTGTTTTTTTACAGTTATTTTGTTATCTGCATTGTTTATTTAAAATTGAAAAATCACCTACATTCTTTATTTTTGTTTTCTTGGTCATCTACTGCAGTACAAGTTCCATTTGCTCCTCATTCTTTTTCTATCTAAGCAATATTTTTAGGAAAAAAATTGAAGTGGCTGGAACCAAAGAAAACATTGTTTTGAAATAACATTGGGCATCTGCGAAACAGAATGTACAAGATAGGAATCTATCATAAAACCATGATCCATCGATCTCAGCGTTGTCTGTTCTTGGGGCACGCAATCCTTCATTTTCTTTTTCTTAGAAAGTCTTTTGAATTCTATGTAGGTCTAAGAGGCGTTCTTGGAAAGAAAAATGATCCTAGATCTTTGCCACTTCCCATCTTTTTCTTTTTCTTTCCAGGAATGTAAAATAAGAAGTGGAGCAGCGAGTTTTGGCAGGTGCCAAAGAAAATGTCTCTGAACAAACTGATGCCCATAGGCACCATAATACTCATTCTTAGGTTTGGCAGCAGCTCTTGGGATTTCAGACCAGAATCCTATCCAGCCCTACTTTAACATGCCAGAAACTGAATTTAGGATCTTTTGCATACAGAAATGCTACTCTTTCATTGAGTTATGACTTTTCCCCTTACCTGCCTGTATTCCATATAATCATGGGCATCCATTGGGATAGAAGCAAATAATAAAATGTGTGTTGCAATGTCCTTGCATATTTCCATGTGATATCATGATGCAAATACCAAAAAAACAGAGCTTGTGTCATGATGTCACAACACACATTTCATCTTTTTCATGTAATTGTGGCTAACTACAGAGGCCAATGCATATAATTATATATTCACACACTGAATATGTTTGGGTATATACAGGGGATTTTAATGCCATACTGCTACTCTTACAGTGTGAAGAGTTTGAAGACATGCACTGTCAAAATCCAATACTTCCTCAAAGTTTTCCACAGCCCCAATAGCCAGATCTTATATTACATGAAGCACATGGTCTGTGTCTCTAAAGATATAATATAAATAATAAATACAGATAATATAAATGGCTCAAATGTGTACATCATAAAGTAATGGGTGAACCCGCCTTTCTTGTGAATCTATATTTGTGTGTTAAAGGTGCAGACTAGAATTTACTAGTTATGCTATTGTATAAGATGTATTATGTGGGATAGATTTTGGAAGAAAACAAATGATGAATTCTAAGTATCCAGGCCTATCAGTGTGGGATCTTCTTACCAGATTTTTTTAGATGGTAGCCAAAGCTAGGGTATTGTGGTATCTCTCAGTCACAGCAAGCAAATAAGGACCATCAATATAGCTACATTCTATTGAAGACTGTGGAAGAAAGAGCTATTGATATATATCTATCGATGGCTGTTGGTTGTCTAATTTGGCTCTTTATCTTCAAAACGTGATTCTTTTTTAAAAATGACAACAGCTCCCACAATCAAATTAGTTAATGATTTGGGGCCAAAATGTACAGTATATACCTATGATCATTTCAGCATTGTTTGCATGCAGCTTTTTAAAATGTTTATAAGCATTATTGAACATGTACAAAAAGAAACCTTGAACAAGAATCCATCCTTGGCTCCCAGCTTTAGGTGGAAACTGTGATGGGGCTTTAGAAAATACTGAGCATTAACCAGGATGTTTGAAGCAAAAAATCTTATGGCAATTAAAATTAAGAATTCTGACACAGGAAAAATTGAATCAGTTTTGTACCTTCAAAGGGCACTAAAGTATAGCATTTAAGCAAAACTATGGCATATTTGTAGAATTCCTGAGTTATTTCAAAAAGGTATTTGATATTTTAAAGGATTACAGTGTGCCAGAGTTGTTAGAATACTTTGCATTTGGAGACCTGAAGAGAAGAATGAAATGGCTAAGCTACAGTAAGTTTGACTAGCTTAGCTAGTCAACTAACACTAAATTATATAGAATATTGCTAGACATTAGTTCATGAAATGGTGTAATGGTCTGTGAGAATGTCCTTGAGAGACAGGAGGAGGAGGAGGAGCCGCAGACTAGGCAATGGTCAGATAATAGGCAGCTTAGCCCACAGAAGGAATGGGGGCATGGAAAACATATTGGAAGCCCCCCCCCCCAGCCCAGTTTCTTGGACTGTAAAGGTGAGGGGAAAGAAATATACTTTCAGACTTGCAAGATTCATGTCAGCCCTTTGAGATAGCCCAGATAAGAAGCACCAACCCTGAGTACTAACACTACTTTTATTGTCAGGTTACAGTAACAGAATCTTGTAAGTCTGAAAGTACATCTCTCTCCCCTTGCCTTTGCAGTCCAAGAAACTAGAGAGGATCCCTTCTGAGACATTTGTCACACCCCACTCCTTCTGTGGACTAAGCAGTCTCTTATCTGACCTTTGCCTAGTCTACAGCTCCTCCCTCCCTCCCTCCCTCCTCAGACAGTTTCACAGACCATTACAAATAGACACAAGCCATTCACTGAATCAATTTATCCTGTGAGTGTCTGGGAGGGGGGAGAAGGGGGAGTCAGAATGACACAAGTTTCACCGCAGCTTCATGACACATGTCTTTGATATATATGTCATGAGATATGCACAAAATCCTGTGGATGCACCATAGAAATCAATATGTAATTGCACCCACCCCAGAAATGGACCAGATGGATAAATGTGCATGAGGAACATTTACCAGTTCTCTGGTCTTCCAGGATTTGTTAAGCCTTCCCCAATGGTGAAGGATTGCTTGATGGATGGAAGTAAACAGTGGGGAGTACAAAATGGGTGAAGACATATACTGTACTCTCTGAACTATCCTTTCTTTCCCTTGTTCTGACACCATCTTCTTCTTTTCCCAAGTAGTGGCATAGGGGACAACTAGGTAGTATATATGAAGCCTCAGCCTGTCTTGAGTAAGTAGTAGCACCTTGATACAAGTGTAATACACAGCTTCATCATAGAAACCCAGGATCAGTACTTCTCATTATCAAATCAAATCAATTTTTATTCGGTCATAGACCAGCAGTACTTCTGATTATAGAAGCCCAAGATCAGTTGGCCTGGTAAATGGGTGAAAAACGTAAATGGAAATATGCTGTAACAGTGGAAAGGACCTGGGTTGGAAGAATGGTGAGCTGCTATTGGTTAACACAATATTTCAAGGGCTGAGGGCTACCCTTGGCTTTTAAGTTGCAAGCAGTGAACAGCATTCCAACAGTAGGGGGACCAGGACAAAAACTAAATTTTATTGAATTTATATTTAAATTCCTCTGTGCATGCAATTAAAATAAAAATTAAATGGATTAAATGCAGTTAATAGGATCGCCTCCCATCTACCAAACATTAACCAATCAGTGGGAATGTGATGGGGGGGTAGGGAGGTGGGTGTACATCTAAGGCTTTGGGATATAATGTTCTGATTGGGTATCTTATGTTAAGTTATCTTAAGTTCTTATTAACATACAGTTGCAAGCTTCTCAGTAGCTCTCTGTAGCAGAACCTTTATCAGTAGCACTATAAGTATGTGAAAAGTGTAAGTTGCCAGGAGATGAAAAACAATCTTCACCTGCATAGATACTGTCTTTTCTCTAATCAAAGAAGTCAATTTAGCCATCTCAGCAAGTTTCATCATTTCCACCAACCATTCCTCCTTACGGGTAGTGCCGAATACATTGTGGGTAGTGCCAAATCTTTCCATCTTTGTGTATACAATAATCTTGCTGCAGTCATCATATACAAAAACAAAGTTCCATGACTTTTTTTCCCAACTGTTTGTCCATCAATCCCAAAAGAAAAACCTCTGGTCTCAATTGTATATTAATCTTTAAAATCCTCTGAATCAGTGTATGTATTGGAATCCAGAATTTTTTAGATTTTTTACACATTTCACCAAACATGATAAAAAGTTCTTCTTGTTCACATTTCCAACATAAATTTGAAGCCCTTTTGGTATGGCCGCATTGTCCATTAATATAGTATCTTCCTCTTGTAATTTAAATATCATTTTCTTTTCTTTTTCTTTTCGTAATGTATATGCTAGCTACCTCCCTGATTTATTTGCAAACTCAAAAAAAAATTTTGCTTTACAAAAGTCATTTTTATTTCCATTTCTAACATAGATAATTGTCATTGTAAAAGCTTAATTTGTTGAGAAATACTTATATTCTCTGGAAATTTCTTATTCTTTTCCCTTTATTTCATCCAAAATATCTTGTGTTTTCTCTTGCCTCTTCTTTTTAAGTTCCCTATTATGTTGTATAAAATAACCTCTAATAAAAGCTTTACTTACATCCCAAACCATTCTAAAATCAGTGCCTTTACCTATATTACTTAAAAATATATACTGTATTTTAATTTCTTTTTATAATACTCCACTATTGCTTCTTTCTGTAGCAACATTTCATTCAGTCTCCATCTAAAAGAATTAGATTTTCTTTTATAAACCAAACTCACAGGGTTATGATCTGAAAAAGTCTTTGGTAATATCTCTACTTTATCAACATTAGTAGCCAAGTGATTTGATTTCTTTCCATTTTTTTCTCTTACTTTATATTAGTTTGTATTAGTTCTTATCTTCCTTTTTAAAAATCTTTAATAAAAATTATATTTAAAAAGAACAATCTTCACCTGCTTATTTTTGTAGATCAAGTTGCAAGCAAAAGAACAGACTATTTTTTAGAACTGTTGGTAGTCCTACCTGAACTACTTGTAATTGCACTGTAGGAATCACACTGAATATTTATGACTTAATAACTACAAATATTTCTGGTCTGGGTATACTTAAATACAAATTTGAATCAGCAAGATAAATGTGGTGTTCTTTTGGTTGTGTACAATCCTAGCTAGAATTTTTGGGAATCTGTTATCTTAATAAAAAATGATAGCACCATATATTATCGTTATTTTGATGAAGGTTTTTGTGCCTTTATATCATTTTATTTTACTGTACCAATAACTATGCAGATAGAATGTAAAATATTCAGAAAGAGGATGACTCCCCCCTTTCCTGCCTCCTTTCCAATTGCTGATCAAGAAGTTGGAGTGAATTATAGCTGGCAGCTGATTTGGAACTTGAATAATTTAAATCTTTCTCCACCCTGCATTTCACATACAGATAGAGTGGTGATGCAAAGTTCTAACAGAAAGCAGTGGTGGGAAATGAAAAGCAAACACTGTCTTTCACAAAGACACCTAAGCGAAATAAACAATTTTAGGAAATGAGAAATCACACTCCACTGTGATTTGGATAATGAGTTTTTAATATTCTTGTGTGATTTCCGTAACCCTGTCATGCAGTGTCATGTTTTGAATGGCTTATCACTCTACTGTCAACAAGCCTTTATACCAAATACATTTGCTCTCTGTAAAAAATGCTGATACTTTGTAAAGGTCACAGGAAGATGGCAGTCAGTAGCTAGTGCTTACGAACTAAGGTATGATTGGAGATTTGTCATGCAGTGCTCTTGAAAAAAACAAGCTATTTTACCTTGGATGCACAAAACTCTGAAACATAAATTCAGAATGTTCTACTCTGTCCCTCCCTTGCCACCTCCATTTGGCACATTTTGGCAGATTTGGATGGGGAAAAAGCCCCATTCTGCCGTTTCCCCATAATCTTTTATTCACATGTTGGTAGTGAAGAAAAAAATGTGCTACCTCTGGGAAAAGGAAAGAGAAATGTTTGAGTAATCTATTTTAGAGACAAGCTGATTTGGATGCAAAAGATGTGGATATATGAGCAATACTAGAATTGTTTCCATGGTGATCTAAGCCAAAAGGACATTAGAAGTGCACTACAGATGATGGAGAAGCTTGCTGGTCAACAATTATTGCTGGCAAGGCATTTTCTTTCTTGTTTATGTACAGAAAATGTGAAAAAAATGCCATACAGCAACCCTTGCCACTAAAATTTCTTAGAAATACTATCAGGTGTAAGAAAACTGATAGAAATTCTCTGTTTTCACGGAGAACAGTTTTGCAACTATAGAAGAGGATGATCAATCTAATCTTACTTATCCTGATGTCTGTTCAATTCTCTTTCCATACTAAATTATATTGGGGAGCAGGAATAGGTTCCACAGTTGGCTTCTTTGCAAATCTTTCATGACAAGTGCCTTTCAGCTACATAACATTGCTATTCTGGAATTCTATATCATTAACTTATTCATTACTTCTTGAATAATCACATATGCAGGCCGCCCACTCAGAAGTTCTCTCTCTCTATCCTTTATTAGCTGCAGATGAAAGGAATCTGAGGCAGGAAAATGTCCCTGTAAGGTTTGTTTGAATGTCACCTCTGACTTTTCCAGTTGATTAATCCTTAGATTATCATGCATGCCTTTCTGTCCAAGTGAGACTAACTACTTTGGTGGGATCTGCCAATTTTGTTCTCCATCACTGCATACTGAATCCACCAATTTTGTCCTAAAAGCCACAGAAAGGCTTGGCCAACCTCACATGTACATTTAAGTGTGATCTATGTTTCATGGACCTTCCTTGATTGACCCGTAGGCTAGTCCAATTGGCTATTCATTACCATGAAGTGATAATACTATCCATTACCAGGAATACCAGTATTCCATGGCCACACATTCATCACTTTCTCTACATGACAGAGCCCTGATTCTCCATAATTCATTTTCCTTCAACAAAAAGAAACTACAAAGATTGACTTCTGTCATTTTCTAGCTCCACCCCTGTTGTGGTCATTTATTTTTTTCCGAGCTTGAGGAGAGTTAGCTACAATTGGATGGAGGGCTGCTGTTATACTCCTCCACACCTTATTCTTTTCAGGAGAGAATTTATTCAAAGCTTTTTTGGAAGTATTTCTGTCTTCAACACAGAAGAGACTTCAAGAATTTTCCTTCCATGAATGATTTTCAGCTGAAATATATCTGGATACATGGCAATGTACAGTTAACTCAGAAACCAATATACAGTGGCTTTTCTCCTCTATTTTACATTTATTTTTGATAAGAAGAGTAGATGTTTTCGATACTTTCCTTTGAAGGAAGAATACAGATGGATCTTTAGAAAACAACAGGTCCCTGACTGAAGATATTAGTCTGTGCAGAACTAGAAACTCCTTCTACAGTTTCATTTAAATAAGAATAATCCTAAAATTAATATTATAGCATTTAGATAGAGTTTCTATATAAAGAGCTTAATATTATAGCTTGAGCAAATGGGAATCTCTATACTTACATAGGTGATTTCATAAAAAAGGAGGTAAACATCTATTTTACTAAAGTTTTTAATCCTTTTGAAAAGTCTAATTTTTGCCAGATAATGTATTTCAGAAGATGGTAGCAGCTCCTGAGCATTCAAGTAATTTATAATGAGTTTTTTTGGCAGCAGAAACAGCGTTAGACTTCTTTCATGCTATCTGCTTTTTCTTTTGAAAATATGAATTTCCCCGCTACTCTGCCACCAGTTCTTCTCAGACATATTTTGTGGTTTTTCTTGGAAAATGTGTCACTGTTTATTATTGCTATTGCTTACAGGAATTGTTGGCATGAATAGGCCTCAACAGATGACTTTTACTATATCAGAGATTGGCAAAAACTAGTGTACAAATGAACATGAATAAATGAACACCAATAGTTTAATTCTAAGTGACATGCACGGTCTCAGAAGAATACTTAGATTTTAAGGAGCCATTATTCTCAGCCCTTCATTTCAGAGGACCTGCTTGCTTGCCAAGATTCCCAGCTTTCAAGTAAAATAAAAGCAAATCTCTGACCCTTGTAAAACGAGAGATACAGCTTAAAATGTTCTAGCAGTATTCTGTCCAGACATTTTGTTAGAACATGAACTGGCTACTACCTTTCAGTTTTTTTAGCCAATAATATCATACTTGTGTCTTACAGTTTGTGAACAGCCATAGAGACAAGGTGCATAATAATTATTTTATCTGAAGAAGGTTTTTCCAGCACTGTTATTAACCCAGCTTTGGTCTGCTCTCTGAAGCAGTCATTACTACTTAAAGCAGACATTAGTCTTTTGCTCTGTTGTCCTTTGAGACTTCTACACTATGGTTGCATAGGGTCATATGTATGCCTCATAGAATATGCTGTTGAAACATGGCATGAGCATGTTGAAGCCACCAGTTAGCATGAGCCAAAGATGCAGAAAACAAAATCAACAAAAAATAAATCCTTTTTGTCTTTTAAACAGATATTTCAGTCCTTCCAAGGGTTCAGCAGTCCACTCGGATAGGGAATCGGCTTTGTCTTGCACAGGCGATGGATTGGGTGTTGTGTCTGTGGGTTGTACTTGCTTCACTTCAGTGTGATGAATCCAGGGCTTCACTCCAGCAAGCTTGAGAGATGTGTGGGTAGCCAGCAACACCTGGTATGGCCCTTTCCACTTTGGCTGGAGTGGTTCATCCTTCCACACTCTCAGGAACACAAAGTCACCGGGCTGGAATGGATGGACATCTACATCCAAAGGCAGAGGTTGATGGACCCGGATATACCTGTGAAGAGAAAACAACACAGGAAATACTGTCTGAGCATGTGATTTCCAATTACAGACATTTGAATACCATTTGCCACTGGAGAAGTCACTGGGAAGGGTTTCCCAAACAAAATCTCAAATGGGCTAAGTCCTAACACCCCAGGGGCTGATTCTAATTCTCAAAAGGGCTAAAGGTAATAGCATTTAAGAGTGGTTTCTTGACAAAACCTGATGAAATGGCTTTTTAAGGTCTGGTTAGCCCACTCAGTCTATCTACTAGACTGCGGCCTCCATGAGGCGTGCAGTTTCCAATGAATGCCTAAAACCTGGGCTACATACTGTACCACTTTGGAAGTGAACTATGGGCCATTATCTGACCCATTAGTATGGGGGAGGGCAAAGTGTGGGAGGATCTCAGTTAACAGTTTGTTTGTAACCTCCTGTGCCTGATTAGTTCTACAGGGAAAAGCTTTAACTCACCCAGAAAATATATCAACAAAAACAAGAAGATGTTTATATCCATTCATTCAGGGTAGGTCAGTAAAGTCGACTTGCCATGCCTCACCAGTTCCTGATCCTCCAGGTTGGGCACCATACCTTTTTAACAATTTTTGGATTATTTTGGGCACAAAGCGCACATCTCAAGGCAATTTGCTCAGTTTCAGCATAAAGACTAGGGCAAATCATCTGGTGGTTGAGCAGATCTCCCATCGTATTGGCACCCTGGTGGGTGGATTGATGAAGGTCACTAATAATTTGGTGGAGGCACGTTCTGGACACAGTCAGTCTCCCATCAGGGTTAAACCACCAGCCATCTTTATTTTTAGATGCTCCCCAGCCTAAGGCTGCCTCTTCTCCTTGGAGTTCAATATGTGGGACCAATGCAGCACCTTGTATGGCAGTATCCCCTACATCTATTAGGGCTGCCCATTTTGCTGCCTCATCCTCTCTTCAGTTCCCTCTGGAAATAGAATATCTACCTTTTTGATGGGCTTTGCAGCATATAACAGCCACCTGTTTAGGAAGATGTACAACTTCCAACAAGGTAAATATGTGTATGTCTGGGGGATATTTGATCCCAGTTCCAGCTGCTGTAAGTAGTCCCTGTTCTTTCCACAATGCCCCACGCGTATGCAAGAATCCAAAGACATACTTAGAATCAATGTAAATATTGACAATTTTACCATAAACTAGAGAGCTCGGCTTAAAGCAAAAGTTCTGATCTCTGGGCTCAGGTTCCTGGGGGCAAAGTCTTAGCTTCCACGACTTCCCATTGTCTGCTTTACGACTACATAGTCTGCTTTACGACTTCCCTGAATCACACTTCTGCTGCCATCAGTAAAGTATTCAAGATCTGGGTTCTGCAATGGAGTATCTGAAGATCCTTTTGACCAGCACAGCTTAGATTAAGCACCTATAACCAGTCATATTCTGATTTACCGGGCTCTGAGTATGGAAGCAATGTACCTGGGTTCAAAATGGTGGTGGTAGCCAAAATCAAATAGGATGGCCTGATAAGATGGAATCCGACTTGATGTCCACCAGTAGCTACCTTTTTCTTCCAAAATTGTCACCACTGAGAGTGGCACAAAAATCTCTGGCCACTTCCAGCTGCCTAAAGTCTTAGACAGCACCCCTGCTGCCACCCCCCTTTGCTCATGTACATAAAGTTGAAATGGCTTCTCCAAGTCTGGGAGACCTAGGGCGGGGGCTGACATAAGTTTTAACTGCTGAAAGGCTGTTTCACAATCTGGCATCCATTCAAAGGGGTCTGAGTCTTTTCCCTGGGTAGCCTCATATAGTGGTTTGGCAATCACCCCAAACCTGGGAAATCCAGAGTCGACGAAACCCAGCCATCCCAAGGAAACCTCGCAATTGGCATTGGGTGTGAGGGTGGTTACTCTGAAAATAGCCTCTCTTGGGTGATTTGAGCTTTTTTCGGTGATACCTGATACCCAGATTGTCCCAAGAAATTCAACAAGGAAACGGTGCATTTTGTACATGCTTGGGCATTGTCAGCACACAGCAATAAATCAACATACTGAAGCACCATTCCTTTTGAGCCCTTAGGTCTGCAGCTAAAGCATTTCCAAACAGAGTAGGGCTGTTCTTGAACCCTTGGGGTAATACAGTCCAACACATCTGAGTGTGGTGCCCTGTGTTAGGATCCTCCCATTCAAGAGCAAACATCTCATGGCTTTCAGGAGCCAAGGGAATGCAAAAGAAAGCATCCTTTAAACCAAGGGTTGTAAACCAGTGGGAGGTGGAGGGGAGAGTTGCAAGCAAAGTTTAGGGGTTGAGCACCACTGGATGAATAATCACAACCACCTCATTAACTGCCCTAAGATCCTGAACAAAGTGGTATTCAGTAGAATTTGGCCTCTTTACTGGCAAAATGGGTACTGTATGTTAAAATTAGATTGGCATTCTCTCAATAATCCATATTCCTGAAATCGGTGAATCAATGGTTGCAAGCTTCTTTTTGCTTCTAGCCGGAGGGGGTATTGTTTCACCCGGGGTGTGGTGAGTCCATCTTTCAATTCAACTTTAACTGGAACTGCATGCTTTGCTCTACTGGGTTTTTGTTGAGCCCAAACCCTCAGGAACTAACAGGCAAAGATTAACAGCAAGATTAGCAGCAGAGCAGCAATCAAACAACACAATGGATCCTAATCAAGGAACTATTAACTCAGTCAATCAACCAAGCAGCAAACAACAGCCCAATCAAGGAACTACCAAGGAGCGTACAAAACCCCCACCAACACAGGCAGGACAAGCCAGGGTATATAAACAGAGAGCAAGTTCACACTGAAGATGTTGCCTAGCCTGGCAATGAAATGTCTGCAAGAAAACAACAAGGCTCAGAGAGCACCATGGACTCCACCCTCAGGAACTGTCTGTAACTGCTCATGAGGCTTTGCTAAAAGTGCAGCTTGCACCCTCCACCCTTCTTCTTTAGGCACTGTCAGAGTGACTTGGTCTTCCGCAAAACTTAACTCAGCTCTCATTTTGCATATCAAATCTCTCCCAAGCAATGGAGGGTGGGCATTCAGGCGTATACAAAAACTGATGAGTTAACCTTTTCCCTCCCAATATACAAACCATTGATGAAAGAAAAGTTCTAATTAGCCTTTTCCTCATTGCTCCAACAATGGGGGTAGTTTCAGTGCTAAAACTGCCATGAGGAACATTTAAGACAGCGTTGGTCACTCCAAAATCAATGAGAAATTAAAAAAAGCCTTCCCCCCACTTCCATTTTAACCAGGGGCTCGGAGGGGAAAACTTGAATTGTTTTGCAGGCCCCTGGTCTCCCCTATTCTGAAACACTTGCGTTCATTGCCACCAACCAGGGTTTCTCTCTTTTTCCTGCAAATACTTTAGGCTTTCCTCCTTGTGGTTTGGGACATTCCCTCTTCCAGTGACGTTCTTCTTTACAGTACTCATACTGATTCTGCCCCAACTGGGGTTTCCCTTTCAGTTTTGTCCCACCAGTACTTCCACTTTCCTGATCCCTCTGTTGGCTGCTGCAAGAAAAGTCACCTGCAACTTGACTTTCCTTTCCTCTTTCATCTCCTGCAATTTGTACTGATTAATATATAATTTATAGGAGACTTTCTCAACCCTTTGACTCTGGAGGAATCCTTGAAATATTTTTCAGGCCCCAGGGAACCCCTGAACATTCAGGCTCAAATATAAGCCAAATGTTACAAAAATATTATATGGGTGTGTGGAAAGCACCTTAGAAGGGACCCTCCCTAGTTCTCTGGAAAGTAAAGGTAGGGGAGGGGAGAAGGGCTTTCAGACTTCCATGATTCTTTTACTGTAACCTTACAAAAAGGGTAGTGTTAGTACTCATGGTTTTGGTTTCTTGTCTGGACTACCTCAAAGGGCTGCCATCTTCAAGACTGGGCATCTCCAAGACCCTTGGCACTTCCAGAGTTTTAGCCAGTAGCTCCAGAAGAAGGTAGGCTGGGGCTGCTGCCTCACTGAGCACCTGTCCCTTCCAGCACAAACTGATGACACTTTTTTGCCAGTGTGCCTCAGGAGATACCCTGGCAATACTGCTTGCTTGCCTTCCTCCAACACCACATGGACGAAGCTGGCCAGTGTAGCTGGTAGTATAATCCACTTCTCTCCTTCCAGCACTGGCTGATCAAAGCTTCCTGAAAGAGGTGAACTGGCAGCACTTGTGCATCCTGGCAGAGGTGAGCTGTTGGCAGCAGGTATCATTGCATCCTGGCAGAGGCAAACTGTCAGCATCATCCATCAGCATCCAGTGGCACTGGCTACAAAAGTTTGTCCCTGGGGAGATGAGCTGGCAGTATTAACCACCTATCACTTCTGGCACCAGCCCACCAAAGCTCCTGGCCAACTTGTCCTGGAGAGGAGAATCAGGGGCATTGCCTGTTTCCCTTCCTCAAACACTGGTTTGTCAATGTTCCTGGCCAGCACAGGACAGAGATAACAGCCATCACTGCCATATGTTCATCTTTCTCCAGGATCAGCTGGCAAAAACTCCAGTACATCCTGGGGAGAGGAGCCAGTGGCACTACCTACTGGCCTCCTTCTAGCATGACTGCCGACATATCTTGGCCAGCACATCCTGGAAGAAGCAAATTGTTTGCCCCCTCCAGCATTGCTTAGCCAATGGGTGTGGAGCAGGCCAATGGCAATAGAAGCTGCACCATGGGGTTGAAGCCTCCTAGCTGGAGCCCACTCTAGTGCATGGAAGACCTTCCAAGCTACCTGGCTTTGCTAAGTGCTGCTGGTGACACCAAAGTCCCCAGTCTGACTTTAGCCAGTCCTGAGATAGAAGCCTGAGAGGAGATTTCACATGCAACAGTAGCCCAAAGGGGTTTGAGGCCACCTGAATTGCTTCAGTGGGGCAAATTGTGTGAACTTTTGGGCTTTGGGAAAACAAATCTGGCTTGAACTGCTTCATCAAAGGGAATCTTGATCACTTCACAGTATGGGCTGAAGGTTTATGCCATATATGATAAAAGAGATATGAATTCCTTTGCTGCTCACAAAATATCATGTTCCAAGGTGAATATGCAGATGGCTATATTGGGATTTTTGGGGCGTATATTGGGGCATGGTGGCTCAGTGGGAAGGATGCCAGGCTTGTTGATCGGAAGATCGCACGTTCGGAGGTTCGAATCCCTAGCCCTGCATGCAGAGTGAGCTCCCACACTAGCCCCAGCTCTTGCCAACCTAGCAATTCGAAAGCATGCAAATGCAAGTAGATTAATAGGTGCCACTTCGGTGGGTAGGTAACAGTGTTCCGCTTGTGTCATGCAGCCACATGACCGTGGAAGCGTCTTCGGACAACGCTGGCTCTTTGGCTAACAAACGGAGATGAGCACTGGCCCCTAGAGTCGGACACGACTGCACAAATGTGCGGGGGGAACCTTTACCTTTTTTTATATTGGGATTTAGGCCACATCATAAGTTCTATCATCAAACATTCCAACTTTCTTTGTTTCTGGTACATGTCTCACTTCCACTACCTTTTAGAATTCCAAAGATCCTTTGGAAGAAATGATTTATTTTTCCTGTGATTCTTTCCTTCTAGGACATCTTTATGTCCCCGCACCGTTGGTGTACTTTGTCCTATTTTCTAAATGAAAATATTAATGCTTCTTCCTCCCAATTCTTGTCATTCCCTCTGCAATCCAGACATCAATACTTCTTGAGGCCATCTTCACTGTGTGACTGCCTGATGAGCTGAATATTTTCTGTAAGTGACTTCTGCCTTCAAATTAGAGGCTATCCAGTTGATATCCTGTCACACTTCTTAAACCAGTTGGTGGGAGCACGGGGGCACTGGAAAGTAAAGATCAATCCCAATAGCTGAACCTTTTGGGGTGGTATGTGAAATGTTTGTAATGAAATTCCGTTCTGTAAGGACTTGCTCGTTTTCTTTCTTGCAATGAGCCCAGATTCATCAGAGTTCACCAATCGTTCAGCAAATGTGACTGAGTTAGCTGTTGCTGGGTCCAATTTGCGGCTCCTTTTTGAGGTAGTGCTCTCTGACAGGAATGCAAGCATAGCCAGCCTCTAGAAGTGCTGAGATCTCATGTCAAGAGGAATAGAACAGTGTCTTAAAAGCTTTCTTAATAAATGCTTTTTTGTTCTCCAGAAAAGAACACTGATCAATATATTCCTTTGTATTTTCTTTCTAAAGAGCACCTAAATATTACAAAACAACAGTTGTTGCTTTCAATTATATGTTCTGTCGAAAGAAGGCATATCATTGCATGTTAGTCCTCATGGCTTCTGTTCTCAGTTTTTCAAATATGGCCCAAGAGTCATTTGAAATTAGCCATGAAAGCCGGCTGGGTAACCTTGGGCCAGTCACTCTCTCTCTCAGCCCAACTCACCTCACAGGGTTGCTGTTGTGGGGAAAATAGGAGGAGGAAGGAGTATTAAGTATGCTCGCCGCCTTGAGTTATTTATAAAAAATAATAAAGGCGGGATAAAAATTAAATTAAAAAAATGACTAAACAGAGAAGGTTACCACATTAATTAGTTGTTTGGTACAGGTGAATTTTGTTTGACTCATGGTGATGGTTTTGTTTGACTCATGGTGATCCTCCTCCTCCTCCTCCCTTCCCCCCCCCAAAAAAAAAATAACAGCTGTTAGAACGTATGCAATAATGAACACAGAGCACCTCACTTTGCTATAGTTGATGAAATAAAAATGATTCAACCTTTCTTCTAAGATTTCCGGTTTCCTTAGTGAAGGGATTTCATAAATAGGTCTCTTGCATACTTGGCAATTGAACCTCCTTATCTCAAGTTTTAAGAATCTGAAAAGCAGGGAAAGGAACAGTAGAAATAAGCCCTCATTTTGACAATGCTCTTGAATCATAACTACTTCAGTCTTGAGAAGTTCAAAACATTAAAGTTTATAAGGCAGTCTTGAAACTAACAGTTAAATAGCAAGGATAGTGGAGAAGATAATCAAATGGAACAAAGCAACCTGTACCAACAGCTTTCCTTTAAGAAGGACATTTAAGGAGTGACTTTAAAAAACTAAACTAACCTCCTCCAACATGATGCCTTCCAGATGTTTGGACAGCAACTCCTAGAAAGCTGGGTAGGGTGGGGAAGGAGTGTCGCCCCATGGTTTTAGTTGAAATATTCCACCTTTTCCTTAGAATGTTCTCTTACCTGTATAATTCTGGTCCTTTAGATTTTAATTTTGACTTCCTAGCAGTGCCAGCTCTTGAAGGGGGAACAGAGAGGTAGCAAAATATGGTATTAAGAGAATGGAGATTTTGCTTTATATTAATTATTGATAGAGATATGATGATTAATATTTTTAAAATCTTATTTAAAAAGTTTGCACTGAAGATTAAAATACCTGTACTTCTGACAAGCTAATCTGTCTACAATTCTCTTCAACATGGGCATGTGTTAAAGTTATTTGGTTAAAGTATTCTATGCAGAATTAAACGCATGGCATTTTCTCCACTGAGTCTGGCCAGAGAGTGGAAAAGTACAAGTTACAAGTGAAAACAATTTACAAGTGACCCTGCATTGAAAGTTTGGTTCTCAAAACATTTGAGACGTAATCGGCAGATGTCCCTCTAGCTAGCCATAATAAACCCTAATCACGATTGTTCTCAAGAGAACTGTAGCTCGAGGGAGGGCCAATGCACAACACTGCCATCGTGTGACGCTTTATAGTAAGTACAATTACTACCAAAATGCTATGCTGAAAGAGATGCCCATGTTTGAACCAATCAGATGTGAGCTATGAACCATGGGTATTCCTTCATACTTATGTTCTCACTTATGTTCTTTATATATATGCCTTCTGTTCTTTATGTAGACTGCTATCTACATGTACTTGTATCTGAACTGTAACCATGCCTGGTCTTTGCACAGACCATGATGTTTTTCTTTCCTCACTTCTGGTGATGGAACTCTGCTTATGCTTTGATTTTACCTCTTTGCAATAATGCACTATACATCCATTATTGCCTTATGCTATCAATAAAGATATTGTTAGCCTTACAACACGTTGTTTGGATTACTTCAAGCCTGAAACCCCAAATAGTTAACCATCACCCAATAGGTTATGGGCCCAGAGAGAATTTTGCGTTTTCTTTGCTGCGCTGGATCTAGCTGTAACAACGGGGTTTGTTTTTAAGGCTGCATTTTGAAGTAAACATGTTTTCTTTGAGTGGTCAGCATGGCTGCTGCTGCAGGGCTAACCAGTCTGCCCTTTGAGCGTTTGAATGGCACAAACTATCGGACCTGGTGTGTGAAGATCAAGTCTTTCTTCCTAAAAGAAGGTTTGTGGAAGTATGTGAGAGATGCACCTCCAGCTGGTGTTATTACTGATGAAGTGCAGTTGTGTTTGGATCGTGCTTATGGCAATTTGATTCTGGGACTAGAATCATCACAGCTACTGCATATCAGTAATTTGGAGACTGCACATGCCTGTTGGGAAGCTCTTAAAGCCCTTTATTCCAAGCAAACCTCTGCTGCCATTGTTGGTCTATCACGTCAGCTTTACAACTTGAAGCTGCAGCCCGGTGGAAACGTGATGACCCACCTCCATAAAATCAAGACTTTGTTTCTTGAACTTGAGGACCGGGATGTTGTGATCCCTGATACCCAGAGAGCTTGTATCATCCTGTCAAGCTTGGACAAGAGCTTTGACATGCTCATCGAGGCAACTCAGACGTTGAGGCCCCAAGACCTAACTGTGGATTATCTTACAAATCGGCTGCAAGAAATCCAGCAAGCTCGTGATTTGGAGAAGATTCAGAGTAAGTCATCTGTTGCTGTTCCTGAGGCTTCAGCACAGCGTTTTCCAGTTGGAACAGTGTGATGTGAGGAGATGTTTCCGGTGCAACTCGACCCAACACTTCATGAGAGACTGTCCCCAGCCACCTTGCCCAGCCGGTGGAGCCAGTGGAAAGAGGTTTGTGCGAAAGAAGGGGAAACAAGCGCCTAGACAACGTACCCAGGTGTCTGCTTTGCTCACGGCTGTGAGTAGACGTTCCCCAGAGACTTGGCTTTTGGACTCAGCCTGTAGTCAAATCATTGTCAACAATGAACAGTTGTTGTTATCAAAAAGCAAGCCTAAAGTCCAACAGGTTGCTCTGGCTGATGGATCTATGGCTGATGTGTCCTTTCAGGGTGAAGTATACATTCCTTGTTTGGGGATAAATGTGCAAAATGTGTTGTGTGTACCTATACTTGACTTTTCCCTCCTTAGCGTTCCAGCCCTGGTAAAGTCTGGTTATACTGTTGTGTTCAAGGGTACTGGATGTTCTATTGAAAAAGATGGGATAGAATGTGCTAGGGGGAGGTTAGTGAATCAATTGTATGAAATGCTTCCTAAGCAGGGGATTGTGTCAGGAAATTGTATTTCCAATGTTCCCCCACATAACAAATGCATTCACTATTATCACAGAGTTCTGGGACATCCCGGGTGGGGAAGTTTGTCCCAAATGGCCAAGGTGTTTCCTGAGTTAGGATCCAAAAAGTGTGATGACTTTCTTGATTGTACTGTGTGCAAACAATCTAAAATTAAGGCTGCTCCTGTTGCTAGAAAAAGTGATCGGGTGTCAACTAGGCCTTTTCAGTTGGTTCATGGGGATTTAGCCGGCCCCAATGCTCCTAGTGAAGGGGGGGCGCGTTTCATGTTCCTTTTGGTGGATGACCATACTCGCTATAAGTTTTGTTATTTGCTCAAATCTAAAGCGGAGGCTTTTGCTCGCTTTAAGGAGTTTGTTGCAATGGTGGAGAGAAACTATGGCTATCATGTAGGTCAATTTCAATCGGATTGTGGAGGAGAGTTTCTAGGCCATGAGTTTCAGAATTGGCTTCGTAGAAAAGGAATCTCCCATAGACTTGCCAATGTTGGTGTTCCTGCTGAGAATGGAATAGCTGAAAGGAAGATTGGTGTTGTTAATACCATTAGAAATAGCCTGATGTTAGATGCCCAGGTGCCAGCCCGTTTTTGGGGTGAGGCTACCATGACTGCAGTGTATCTGACTAACAGGGTGTGGAATTCAGCTGTGAATGAAGTTCCTTACTTCCTTTTGTTTGGCAAGCGCCCTTCGCTGAAGCATCTGCGTGTTTTTGGAACATTTGCATATGTGCATATTCCTAAGTCTCAGCGAAGGAAGAACCAGCCAAAAGCACAACGCTTAAGGTTTGTTGGTTATTCATCTAGATCTAAGGGTTACTGTTTTTCTGCAGGCTATGGTCGTGTGGTAGTCTCCAGAAGTGCTAATTTTGAGCACCCTACTGGTTGGGATAGGTTGAATGCTAGTTCAGAGGTATTGTTGCAATCTAGTGTACAGCCAACTGTCCATGTTCCTGTGGCTGGACAACAACCAGTTCAGCTGCCTTCTGGTTCCCAGTCTCCTAGTGTGGTGAGAGGATCCCCTCAGGTGAAGGAAGAAGAAATTTCACCTGAGCAAGTTCAGGATCTGAAGGGGGAATCAGGTAGTGACAAGGCAGAGGACAGTGATGAGGAAGAGGCAGTGGTAATTCCTCGTAGGTCTGCACGCTCCACAAAGGGTGTGAAGCCTGACAGATTTGTGATTCAGCAGGTGAGAGTGTGTCAGATTACCTGTGAACCTCAGTCTTTCCAGGAGATGTTGCTTCTGCCTGTTGAAGAGCAGGAGAAGTGGAACACAGCGATGGATAAGGAGTTTGAGGCATTAGTGAGTCAAAAGGTGTTTGAGGCCACTGATTTGCCCCCATCCCAGAAAGCTGTTGGTTCCAGATGGGTTTTCAGAAAGAAGCTTCTTCCTGATAATACAGTGCAGTACAAAGGCAGGCTTGTTGCTCAGGGATTTGCACAGGAGAGGTTTTTGAACTATGATCTCACATATGCACCCACAGCTAGACCAGAGTCTTTACGTACGCACACACACATGAGAGAGAGAGAGAGAGAGAGAGAGAGAGAGAGAGAGAGAGAGAGAGAGAGAGAGAGAGAGAGAGAGAGAGAGCAATATTCATAATAGCTAAGTCCCCCAACAGGAAGTTATCAAGCTGTTCTGGCAAGGTACCCCCACAACAGTATTTTTGAGAAGCCTGTAAGGGCAAGTTTGTTTCATAAAAACTCTATAATTGTCAGTGGTGCCTTGTTTGACAAGTGGAAATGTATTTGGAAAATTAGACTGTCTTCTGCATGTGAACTCACCCAACCAAGTTTTCTAACCAGGAAGGAAGTGGATTTATTTGGGGTAGAGGAATAAGTGGAGATGCATCTTTTAAAATGGAGACCTTTTAAAGGAATTCAAGAGATGATACTCTTCTATTATTGTGTTTTTTAACACATTGCTGTAAAATTGCAGACAGGTGGATGAGGAAACAAAAGGAAAGCAAGGAATATTCCAGAAGGAATACTAGCCTACCTCTCCCCACCATTATTCCTGCTTCAGAAACTATATCTGAATCCATCTGCACTGCTCTAATTATTTCTACTTCTCATTAATATCAGTCAACTTTTTTTCTTTTATGAGTTGATGTGAGTGTGGTGTACTAGTTTGTGCCAGATGTAGGTTTGGAAAATCTAATTCAAATCCATACTGAACCAGGAAGCCTACTATGTGACCTTGGGACTATAACTATTTTTCATTCTTCCAAATTAATTGTTCTTTCTTTGGTTTTGGTGGAGATAAAGTAATAGATATAGACATCCATCCACTAATATTTTGCTGAAATCTGTCCTTCAGTACTCTAAAAATAAATGTCTTCCCTTTGGGGAAAAGAGTCTTTTTTAAAAAAAAATCCCTTGAGGCCTCTTTATTTGGTAATATATATTTATATTTCACCTTCTTCAAAATGAGGATCTGGGACTTCTCTTCAAAAGCTCTGCCCCATGAATGCCAAAGATGATACCCCTGACTTCAGCTCTAAAGAGGAAAGCTGGAATATCAGTCAATCAGAAGTTTGACTAAGCATGCAATGCATGAAGCAGCAATTCATCTTCAAATGCCTCCAACAAATGTACCTGCTGTTCACTCCTTACTACCTAAAGTACATTGTATGTGAAGCAGAAAGACAACAACTATGTCTTTTGTGTTGTGATACATAACAACATTAGAGGTTTCCATGGATGGACAGTCATCCATTGAATAAAAGCGAAACACAAACTTTTTTCTACTGTGTCCTTTCTTTCTATACTATGTACAGTTCATAAGCTTTCACACCTTTATATGTTTGTTTAATGAAATGTAACAGCTCACAATTTCTAAAACTTTGTCTTAAGGAACAAGTCATCTAAAAAGTTTATTCTGAAAAAGGTTAAGATGTGGTCCAATTATGGTGACTGTAGTTTTGTTTGCTTGTTAGATTTATATTTTACTTTTCATCCAGGAGTTCAAGGTGGCATACATAGGAGTCACTCCTCCACTGTTCTCCACAACAAAAACCTTTTGAAGTAGGTTGTGCTCAGGAAGAGTGACTACCCTAAATCAGCTGGTGAGCTTCTGAAAATTGGATTTCAACCTGGATCTTCCTTATCCTCAAACAATCCTTAGCCACCACATTATACTGGCTCTCATTTGTTTCTTGTGTAGACTCCTGGCCAAGAGTAGAAGACTATGGGGTGGGGGTGAAAGGAAGATTGTAGCATCTGGGCTCCAAGTAAGCTCTGCCTCCTGCCATCATATTTCAAATTAGGATGGAAGGCACCCGCATGTTCAAACATGTTTTCAGAAGCTTTCCTTTCTTCAGAACATATCTTTCAAATATATCACCTCTTATATTACTCATATTAACTCACATATTGGTTACATTCTGTAATATATTAATGGATTTTCTCACTTTACCACAACTCATACAACCAGCCTCATATCACAGCCCTCAGCTAAAATGTGAGCTCTGTTTTAAAAATAATGTTTGATAGTTTCCATTATCCTTCTTCCCTCCCTCCCTCCCTCGCTCCCTCCCTCCCTCCCTCCCTTCCTGTTAAATCACTGGATCCTTCCTCCTGCCCCCCAAATATTGTTATAAGATATATTATTTTAAATGTACATGAGTTAGTTGTTATTTTTTCCCTCTACATTTCTAATGAATGGATAGTAGGAAGCTGATCTAGAAGAACCAGAAAACTATTGTTTCTTTATTAAATACATAACTGAAGGCTTACTAGAGAAAGAAATGAACTTACGTTTCAACCTTCAATAAACAATTTCTGGTGGAATTGTTAAAATGGCATTAAATATTAATTTCAATTGCCTGATGCATTAAAGTCCCCCATTTGCATAGCATATACAACATATGTTCAAGTGGGAGAGCAGCAATTAAGCTGAGATGTGAACCAGCTTTCTCTCCAGTAAAAATAAAAATAATTAAGATGGTGTTTATGTTTTCTGACAGTTCAGTTGAATAAACTTCAGAACAGCAAGGATGCCCCCAGTTTCAACATTTATGTGTCTCAGATTTGAGGCAAGAGTTGACAAGAATTGAAAAGCACTACCAAACATTGATTAACACCCTTTTCCAAATGAAGAAAGTTCTGCAATTGTAGTATTTGCTTCTATTGTTAAAACACACATAAAAGAGAAGCCTGCCAGGCCTCAAAGTACAGGCAACTATCCAAATGCAAAATTAAACATTAGTATTCAAGGAGAAAGGTTACCTAAGGGCATGCTTGGTTGTCAGAAAAAAGCTAGAGAATGAGTTAGCTGTTTCCAGATAAAGCTGAGGCCATGGAGTTGCCCATTATTTATCAGAGATAGTCCCTAATTCCTGCTACTGCTGTCTGATAAATCAAGTCTTCCTTCCTTCCTTCCTTCCTTCCTTCCTTCCTTCCTTCCTTCCTTCCTTCCTTCCTTCCTTCCATCCATCCATCCATCCATCCATCCATCCATCCATCCATCCATCCTTTGCTGAAGCATAAAGAAAAATGGCACAGTAGTAATTTCATTTGCAGTCCCCACTGAAACAGTGCTTGGTTATACTTTGACACAGAGGGGGTCTTGGGATGAACATGGAACTCCACCATAGCTACAGTTTAGGATGTTCTGATACCACACCTATGACTAGTTCTGTCTAAGCAGCAAGATGTAGAATACAGCAATAAATGCTCTGGTCCAACAAGAACAATTCCTTAAAAATGACTCCCAGATGGATTGATTTCCTATCCAAAGACATGGAATTCTTATAGATGTCGTTAATATTTGGCAGCTGGTCTGATGACTAGATCATATCTACAGGGATGATATGATGTCAGTACTGAAAGATCTGTATAGTTGCCTATTGCTTACCAGGCACAACTTAAGGTACTGGTATTAATCTTTAAAGCACTAAATAATTTAGGCCCTGACTAAGGACCACATATTAGGTTATGAGATTCTCTGGTTGTTAAGACCTGCAGGAGAAGCCCTTTTGAAGATGTCCCCACTGTTCAAGGTCTGAGTTTCTGGGATATGGGAGAGGGCCTTCTCCTGCTTTGTTTCCAAGCTATGGAATGCACTCCCTCAGGAATTGCTTTTGACCCTCACACGCTCTCCCCACACTATTAATATTTTCATAATCACTGAAATTGCTTCATAGGACCTGGCTTCACTGCAGCATGGCTTAGACCAGAGCTTTCCAAACTGTGTGTCGCGACACAAAAGTGTGTTGCCACACACAGCGTGGTGTGTCGCCACACCACCCGGAAGCGGCAGCGCGCGCGTGCATGGTGGCCGCCATGCACGTGCGCGCCGCCGCACGCCCTGCCGCCGCTGCACGCCCCTGCCGCCGCCGCACGCCCCTGCCGCCGCCGCACGCCCCTCCCGCGCCGCCACCGTGCACGTGCGCGCCGCCGCACGCCCTCCCGCGCCGCCGCTGTGCGCGTGCGCCGCCGCACGCCCCCCGCGCCGCCGCCGTGCGCGCGCACCGCCGCACGCCCCCCCGCACCGTTGCCGTGCGTGCGCGTGTCGCCACCGCCGCCACCGCCGCCGGGTGTGTCGCCAGCGGCGGCACTTTGGAAAGCCCTGGCTTAGACACTGGCTTCCAAGGTAATCATTAAGTCAAGGTCAAAACTGTTAAGAGTGCCAAAGCTATTGCAGTGTTAACACATCCTGAATATTCTCCTTGTGCTTGACACCAAAGCATCAAAATGAAGGGGGAGGGTGGAAGAAGGAAGCAACTTGATGATCAGATTGAAAATTGCATCCTTCTCCTAGTGCATCTTGCTTTGTGCTGAGCCTGCTTTCTGTGACAATGACAGCACCATTGTCATTATTATTGCACTGAGCATTCCTTTGTTATCAGGTGGTATTTCCATTAGCAGAAGAGTAACTATAACTACTGTTCACTATCAGTTCTGATGTACTGTACATTGATAATATTTTCAAAATGTTATGGACTGATTGCAAAATAATCACCCAAGCATGGCCTGCAGGGTGCTTTTTTATAGTAATTTTATTAAAAATTACAATTAAAAAGATAAAAACTAATACAAACTAAAAAAAGAAAAGAAAAAAATAGAAAGTGCAGAAAAGAAAAAAATAGAAAGAAAAATAGAAAAGAAAAAAATAAGAATATAGTAAACAAAAAAAGAAATATATAAATAAATGACCTCCCCCTTCATCACAAGTATAAATAATTTTAGTCACTTATCAACTTCTCTTAAAATACAGCAAATGATCTCTTCTTCCCATATCCCATCTCTTATCTATAAACAAATCCTTGTCATTTCAGTCCTGATCAGCAAAAGTCCATTAAAGATTACCAGAGATAACAAGATATCTATTTTATATCTTGATCAAATAAACCAACTTTATATTCCTTCCTTTTACTTTAACAATCTTGGTCTTTACTTCCTTCAAATAATGTCCTAAAACTTGATTTCATTTTTTCTTTGTCCCTTTTCACAAAATTCTTCAAAGCATTAAGAAGCCTCTTTTGTAAATCTAATATAGGAAAATTATCCAAGTAACTCTTCTGGTTTGTTATTGGTATATGATCTGTTCAGGTATGAGACCACCAGGAACTCTTAAGGAAATTGTTTTATTTTACTATAAAACTATTTACAACAAGTAAGTATTTTAAGCACACATTGTAATTTGCTTGAATAAACTGGAACTTCATGATTGGTTGCAATAGGAAAGCTTAGCAGATATGCAGTAACACAAGCTAGAGTTCACAACAAGTAAACCAATTCTTCTGGATAAAGGTGCAAGGCTTGAGTAAATCTGCAATACTTAACTTGAAGCTCAAGGTTAGATTCTTCTGAAACACTGAGGTAGGGCCAAGCTGGATTACATAATAATGCTAAACTGGATACACTGGACAAGGTTCTTCAGGAGTGACAGGATGCAATGGACTGGAACCACAAGTCAAGACTGGACTGGACAGGCAAAACTGGACTGAGTTCTCTGAACAAAGTTCCTTTGGATGGGATATAAGTGTGATAAATAAATAAACAAACAAACAAACAAACAAACAAACTAGACTAGATTCTCTGAACAAGGTTCCTCTGGAGTAGCAAGGCAACGCTGGGCTGGATCTGCAGGCCAAGGCTGGAATGGATTCTCTGGACAAGGTTCCCCTGGATCAGCAAGGCAATGCTGGGCAGGATTCTCTGGACAAGGTTTCTCTAGAGCAGCAAGGGAATACTGGACTGGATTCACTGGACAATAATTCCCTGGAGCTACAGTACAATACTGGACTGGATAGACTAGACAAGGTACTTCTGGAACAACAAGGCATGATGGCACAAAGCCAGCACGATAAGACTGACCAATAGCACGCTGATGAGGCTGAGCCGAACTGTCAGGAAGTTGCTTGACTAACGCTGCAGGGCTGAACTTGGCTGAAGCAGCTAGACACGGTCGAACTGAAGCTTCAGAACTGCAATGTGCTGAGGTTTGCTGAAGAACTGCGAGATGAGAGCATGGTAATCTTAATGATCCTCCTTTAGATGATAAAGGGACTTAGAAATAAACATCTCAAAATAACCATGACCTAGCCCCAGGTGCAAGGTCACACAGCCACCCTAGAAACATATTTAAGGATTCCCTTACTAACTTTGCTCAGACTGAAGAAGCTCCTTGGATAAGGAGCGAAACGTTTCCACTGAGAAAATAGAAATCCAGTTGACATGATTCAAGCTACAGATTACTCCCAAGTTGTGCTCAAGTTCTGCTTTTTCCATTTGAGGGGTTGCCTTCAACTCATTCTTGACTCCTGGCAACTGCCTGGACAAGTCCCTGCAGTTTTCTTGACAGGGCTTTTTGGAAGTGGTTTGCCATTGCCTCCTCCCCAGCTCTGAGAGAGTGACTGGCCCAAGGTCACTCAGCTGGCTTTGTGCGTAAGGTGGGACTAGAACTCCCAGTCTCCCAGTTTCTAGCTTGATGCCTTAACCACTATACCAAACTGGCTCTTTCCCATTCACAGGAGGAATCAAGACCATCTTCTTTAGCCAGACTGGTTTGTTTTTAATGGTTTTTTTCCCTGTTTTATTCTTTTTATGGTTAGCCACCTTGAATGTCTTATAGCCAAAATGCTGCTGTACAAAGTTTTTTAAAAAAAATCAAGTAAAATAAATAAATAACCATAAGGGTCCCAGGATGACAAGTGGTCTCCAAATACCATGGATGTATCTGTTAACTGTTGCTCCAAATTTGCACTGAATTGTAATTTTTAATATGGCAGAGGAAATTATTGAATATGTGGATAGCAATGATTACCTGTATTTATAGGCTTTGCTTTCATTTTAATTAAATATAAATTAAATCAAATATTGTTTGTTTCCTGGTGTGGCTCTCTTTTTTTTCTTGGTTCTGCCTGTTTTTTTGGAATGCTTTCTCTTTCTCACACATACACAGACACACTCATATTTTTCTATCACAAATTAACAGCCTGATGTAATCTGGTTTTGAAATATGGGCAAGTTTAAAAGAAGGATTTTTTTGACCAGCCAAGTGAAGTCTTATTTTTTCTCACATAAGGCTGACTCATATGTGTCAGCCATATGTGACCCAGGACTGTGCAGCCAAAAGAACAGGCTACAGTCTGTTCCTGGTATGCTTCCAATACGAAGGCCCTGCCCTTTACTTGCCATTGGTAAGGGAAGGGACAAACTTCATTTGATTCATATTTTAATCTATTCCAATCTAATCCACATTTTGCAAATTGTTGAATCAGAACACAGCAATCCTTTGGTTTTAATTATTAAGATTTTTCATTGGACTTCTATAAAAGATTAGGGAATGGAATGGAATGGAATGGAATGGAATGGAATGGAATGGAATGGAATGGAATGGAATGGAATGGAATTGACTTACTTGGGGAAAAAAAGTGAAGAAAGCAAAACAGTCTGATTCAGTCAGTTGCAGTAACATAATTTGTTTTTCAGTGTATGGAATATATACCAAACCAGTGTTTAATGTTCCATGAGCAGTGGTATTCTGTTGACTGGAAAATCATTTTAAGCAAATTGAAATGCATGAAGCTTAAAGATAATCTCAACCAGGTGACAATATTTCTCTCTTCATGAAGTAGATCATTTAAAAAAAATTTTTTTTAAAGATTTCTGAGGTTTTCTTCCAAATATCCTTAGCAAATGGAAAAGGGCACAATAATAAAAGTAGATGATCTGAGGAATGAGTACAATAAAAAATAAGTTCTACCAGACCCAATAAAATGCAGATTGAGGGCTGAAGTTAAGCTTTGTATTAACTAATAAAGGTACACACAAACAGAATGAAGAACACCTCACAACACACAGGGATTCAGGTTGCCATATAATATACACCACATCAATCTTTTTACCAAAGGGAACTGAAAAGCAGGGAAAATGAATCTTGTGAGGAAGCCCATACTGTTGATATGAATATCCTTTCAATGACCTTTGAACAGTGTTTAAACCAATTTACTTCTTCTGCCACTCTGTATCAGTGAAAAGGTAATGAACCTCATAAGGAAAATATAATGCCCTTTTGGAATTTAGCATGAACTAGCTGATAGGAAATTGCAAGATTCCACATGTGTAGGCTTTCAATTCCTCATAAAGAAATTGCTCTTTTATACCAGCTGCCTAATAGTAAATTCCATACAAAAGTAATGACTTGAGGGAATATGAATGAACCCTTAACATGAAGGGTACAGTATTCTATGAGTATAAATGGGTATAAACACTTGTGATCTTTGGGGAATGTACATCAAGCAATAATAATTTACATGAAAAATTGCTGCCAGAACTCCTTTGTGCATTGTCAATACTCTGTCACAGTCATGGACAAGGAGCAAAGGGGAAGAACAACTAAATTACAGCTCAGAAAAAGTAAAATACATATGAATGCGTTCAACTGAAATTCATAGCAACTATTTCCCACTGAAAATTAAAAAACACACACAAATGTTTCTGTGTCTTGAGACTAACATTCAAACATTTTCATTTGACTCATTCATTTGCTGGATTGTACCCTTATTGCTTAAACTAGGGTTCCCCAAAGTGGTCATTATCAGCCCCCAAGGGTTGATGGGACTATCCAAAGACTCAATAAATTGCTGGGAGTCAAAAGGGGGTCAGTCTGGGGGTAAATAGGTGGTAAATGATGAAATGTCAATTAGGGTCAATTAAACTTTTGGGGTCTCTGTAGAGCTCCACGCCAGTCCCTAGTCGTGAAGGTGAGGTGGCTAATGGTGAGAATGTGTTATCCAGGGTTAGATATTATTATTATTATTATTATTATTATTATTATTATTATTATTATTGTTGTTGTTGTTGTGGTGGTGGTGGTGGTGGTGGTGGTGGTGGTGGTGGTGGTTTATTCATAGTACTATTGGTTAAAGTAGTATTTATAAAATTATTTTCATATAATAAATGTTTTGGGGTTGATGAACTTCATGAAGGGGTCAATGAGTTGAAGAGTTTGGGGATCCCTGGTTTAAACAGAAGTATGAACTGCAGGGAAAATTATTTTCAACCAAGAAGTGAGGGGAGGGGTGTTGGTATGATGCAATTCATTTACTATCAGTTTTACAATTTACATTTCCTTCTGAACTATTGAAAGTTACTGGATTAGGGTTTTCTAATGGCTTCCTCAGATTCTACATCCTATCTGTGCAGAATAGATGGAATTGTTTTCACCTGTTGTAATTAATCGAAGAGTCTCCAACAGTTTTTTTTAGGGATGAATGCCAGTAGTCATGTACTTGATATGGGTGGCCATATAAATTTAATAAATAAATAAATTCCAGGTTCTGGGTTTAATTGTTGATATGTCCACTTAAAAGGCTCACATAGGGAATGGGAACTCTGCCAGTAGAAGTGAACAACAAATAACTAATTAGACAAATAGCTTGTCTCATATGAAGATGTCTCTTAATTTTTGGGGGTTCTGTCTGTGAATCGCACAACAAAGATTAAACCAAATTGTTGAAATCCATGTTAACAGGTACAATATCATGTAATTCAGAAAGTATGAATTACATATATTTGGGAAAAGTTAGTAGTTTCCAACCCAAACATGCCTGTAAAATATATCAATTATTTACTTGAAATATGATGAAAAAGCTCCTATCAATAACTCAATTTTCATCTAGAATAGTGGTTTTAATTGTGATTTTATTGTAAACTGCCCAGAGTCCCCCTTTTGGGGTAGATGGGCGGTGATATAAATATAATAAATAAATATAATAAATAAATATAATAAATAAATAAATAGATAAATAATAAATAAATTTGGTTTCCAGATTCTTCAATGATCCTTCCTTCCTTCCTTCCTTCCTTCCTTCCTTCCTTCCTTCCTTCCTTCCTTCCTTCCTTCCTTCCTTCCTTCCTTCCTCATTGATTCTGACTGAGCAGTTCAGAGACAATCCACAATGAGGACATGATATAACTTCTATATCAATTGCAAAGACTTTGTGGTGGCCTGATGCTGGGTTGAATACTTTGCTGGAAAAGCAGTGAATCAGTTACAGGAATGCTTCACTGTCTGGCAGGTTCGGCATGGATCTACTCATTGTAGATTTTATAGTATTACTTCCATGAGCCTCACAATTTTTAGCTATGGAACTTCTAACCCACAATCTATGTGATCTGCAGTCAAATTAAAAGCTGATGAAAAGAACATTGACTGTTCTGAATGAATTCAGGCCATAGGTACAAGGCCTTAACTTCAGTGACCTTGCAAACATTCTCAGTGGCAAGCAACAGGAAAAGCAAGGAAATTCCACTCCAGATGTCAAGGAGAAGATTAATCAGGGCTCCCTCAGTCTGCCAAATAGCATGTGTAATGTGTGTGCATGCAGATGTTCAAGACAGAGAGAGTAGGAGAAATATGTGTTTGGGGATAATTTAAATTACTTTTCCCTTCTTCCCCACTACCATAATCCAATTCCCTTTAGCTTATTGAGCAATTAATATTACCCTGCTGCTGTTGAGCTTGCGAAATGGTCTTAATCTTCCTGGGCAGTGTCCTTTTTCCACTCATTTGAGGACATTAATGTTCACATTTTAGACAGAGAAGATAGGTGGTTTGAGAGAGGGGTCAAGGAATCAATTTATGCCAACTTGGAAAATCCTTCCTTGAATAGAGGTGGGGGCCTCAGGCACAACCTTTCCCCTATTTTCCTCCCTGCTTTGTCTTCTGTGCCTAGGAAGATTAAGACCATTTCGCAAGCTCAACAGCAGCAGGGTAATCTTAACGATCCTCCTTTAGATGATAAAGGGACTTAGAAATAAACATCTCAAAATAACCATGACCTAGCCCCAGGTGCAAGGTCACACAGCCACCCTAGAAACATATTTAAGGATTCCCTTACTAACTTTACTCAGACTGAAGAAGCTCCTTGGATAAGGAGTGAAACGTTTCTACTGAGAAAATAGAAATCCAGTTGATATGATTCAAGCCACAGACACATTTTAAGTTGTATCTGGAGCAAGACAGCCCCATTTTGTCTCATGTGCAGACTAAAACATTTGAAACACATTTATTTTGCTTTGGGCGCAAAGCTTCTGAAAGCCGCCATTCCATATACAGATTGGTATATGCATAGAATGTTTTGAATATCTCCATATAGATTTGTCAGATGGCTGTAAATGGTTATGAATCGTTCTGGAGGGAAGAATCAAATAGAGTCCCCAGGCTTCAGCTCAATGCTATTCAATATCCTTTTAAATGATTTAGAGGATGGAGTGGCATGGAATTCCATGGATTGGAATGGAAGGAATTCATTTTACATTTGCAGATGACACCACACTAGGAGAATTACCTAATACCTTAGAGGACAAAATCAGATTCAAAATGACCTTGAGAGGTTTGAACATATGGCCAGATCTAACAGGATGATGTTCATTGGCTGCAATGTCAACTGCTGCCCTGTCACTGCCTCTTTAATATCTCTTGAACTCAAGCATGTCTTTTCTGTCCTAAGACCATATGGCTACTTTGTGAGAACAGGAAAAAGTGTGGCTTCTTTAAATTGCCATACAGTAAGCATACCCACTGGATCTGAAGAACTGTAGTTCCCACTTCAGATTTGAATACACGCACATTCCTAGTAAGGGCTATTAAGTGGCAGAAGAGTCTTCCTAGAACAGTGGTGGACTTTCCCACACTAGAGATTTTTAGACAGAGGCTGTATGGTCAACTGTTGGGGCTGATCCTGTTCTGAAGAGGGAGTTGCCAACTCTAGATGACCCATAAGTAAATACCAACTAATACATTCTATGATTCTGTTAAGCTCTCATTTAGGATACTTTTAAGCATTTTGAACTCAGAACTTTGAATTACTCCTAGAGTTGTTGCAATAGTCTGAATTAAACCGTTTATAAATGAAATGAAACCATTTATGAGCAGGGTATGATATGCAAAATATTTCCCATTAGTCTACATTCCAGATGACCTGGTTTTACACTGAAGGTTTTGAAGGCAAAGAAAATCATCTTCAATTGCCACAGGAAATGCTAACTGTGAAATTCTGGGTGACTGATTGGTATTATTAGTATTATTTATTCATAGGATTAGGCCAGTTTGTTGCTACAGGGAGATAATTTTCCTATTTCAATGGAGTAGAGAATAAGATTCTCCCTTTCTCTCATACATGTGCACACACACACAAACAAACTGATTTTCTATTAAAGTTCCTGCAAGCCCTGCATAGATCTCCTGTTGTTCAAGGACAAATTAAATGAAACCACAGCCAAGATAGTTCCAAATATATCTAAGCAGCTGAGAGAAATATTATGCCAAATCACCTATGTGGCTTAGTCAAAGTTTAATTTGGAGATGATAGATAGATAGATAGATAGATAGATAGATAGATAGATAGATAGATAGATAGATTAAACAACAGGAGTTAAGTAGTTTAATTCAATCTCATATAGTTTTTCTTCTTGGTAGATAATTGCCTGTATTCACTACATAGGCATCAGTCAGCGAAAGATATGTCAGTGCCCTAAATATATCACCCAGTTCATTCTAACACTTTGAGTCACAAAACACTAAGTGGTGTAATAATGTTGATAGCAAGTGCAATTATAGGAGTAAACACTCAGCATAATGTGTGTGGAGCTGCCATGCAACTTCCATTAACTTGAATAGTTGCTCTGCAGCTAATCCCCACAGAGGTCTCCAAAATTACTCTCTCCTTGTAAAAATATAAAATATTAGTGCATTAATCTGACCGCTACCAACCAAGTGCAAAACCAAGCACAATATTGGAAATCAGTGCAGGCAAAAATAGCTACTTTATTTGGAAGGAGAATGGTTTCAGTGGTGGGGCTTTTAAGTGCCCATAATATATCTGCCTTTCAAGATGTGAGCATCACTGTGGTGGATCTTGCAGTACATGGTTATGAGATAATCATATTAAAATGTGCCTGGCTGTCACTGGGCTTAGGCAAAGCAAGCACGATGGGCAAAATCAATGTGGTCAGAAAGGTTCTTATAAAAAACCAGCTATTATAAAAGCAGGTACTTTCCTGCAAGAGGGACTTAAGCATTTTTAGATTTGTCAGTTGTGGGAGAGCCTTGTCGACCCAGAGAAAATGTCAGACCAATCAATTAAACACAGGTTTACTAAGTCAAAACTACAAGCAAGTAAGGCATGAAGCAGCATAAATGTCTTTAATAAAAGGTTTTTTTTTTTAGAAAAAATGGAAGAGAGGGGAAAGTCTTGATATTGCTTAAAATTTAGCAGAGCATTCATGCAACTTAGGCTAGCAAGCAAAAATAAGAATAGCTTTTGATTTATGCAACATACATATGTAAAACCTATAAAAGTATTGTATTTTCAACTGTAGGAGACTCATCTTTTCCCAACAGTCTTTGAGAAGTTTGCAGGTTTTTTTCACTTATATAGTATAGTCTTGGTTCAATAATTGGCTCTGGGATGTTAACTTACTATTCTCACTTAATGCTTTTACTTATTTTAATTCTTTAATAAATATTGTATTGCATGGAATAAACTTCTCTGCTCTTCTTATTTTGCATTATTGAATGCACACTAGTCAAGAGTGTGAAACATCTGCATAGGAAGTATTTCTAATAAGGATTAGGCCAAACAAAATTTGCCCAGAAGGAGTGTGACCCTGTTTCAACATTGTCAACCCATGTGCTCTCAGGCTCACCTGCAACAATTTGAAATTTTTCTCCTCTTTATGTCATTCGGGACATCACTGTCACAGACTGTTTATTGATCTATTCATGATTTTCATCATCTCCATGCCTGAGGCACTGAAGGCAACATACAATCTTAGTATAGTCACATGGTTTATTTTTATTTTTAAGCCCTACATCACACTTTCCTTCCTATTAGCTCAAGACAACTACCATAACAATGATGACAACAACAACAACTACTACAACTACAACTACATAATAATAATACAGTCCTCACCATGGGATGCTACCTTGCCATGATGGCAGGGATTCAGATCCTCACTGAACCTAAGGGATATGCCAGTGGTATTGTAGATGAGGCAGGTTTTCCCTATCCAGACAAGCCTTAACTGAGATAATTGTCCCAAGAACAACCCAATTGATCTGGGTGATGGCCAGTTTGGTGATGGGGAGAAGGCAGAAAGAGATCTGAATTGGCCATCACCAGGTCAAGAAGGGCCACATGTGATGTTATGGTACCTTTAGAGTGTATGCATCTATATTAACCTTTAATTTTTGTACATTTCATATCACCAGGGCTTTCCAAAGTGTCGCCGCTGGCGACACAGCAGCGGCAGCGGCAGTGCGGCGGTGGCGCGAGTGTGCGCGCCAGTGGTGCACACGCGCATGGTGGCGGTGTGGGGGGGCCTGCGGCGGCATGCACGTACACGGCGGCGGCGGTGGCGGCAGCCTCTGCTAAAACACAGCACCACTGCCACCGCCACCGTTCACATGCACACCGCCACTTCCAGGTGGTGTGGCGACACACCACGCTGTGTGTGGCGACACACTTTTGTGTCGCGACACACAGTTTGGAAAGCTCTGCATATCACATTTAATAATACATGATACTATTTTGTTATTTATACAATGTTTTGAGAGGGATATATGAGAAACTACAGAATAGAATCAACTGACCAATTAATCAAAAGCCAACATGAACAAATGAGTTTTTAAGATCCTAAAATGGAATCACAGTGGGGCCAAACATATATCTCTCTAGAGAAATTCCATTGAGTAATAAATATAATTGTGAAGATCCTATCCTTCATGACCATTAAACATAAGTTCTAATAAACTAAAGTTTTAACTTCTCCATTGACTAGACTTAAGTAATTTCAAGTTGCTCTCAGCTTTGTTTCAAACTAATTTAGCACTATCAGTCTGCATCTAGGTAGTTTTTTGCATTTTTCCAGAGACTTGTTCCTTTTTTTTTTGAGATGCTTAAAATTAAGTTCTCCAGTGCAGCAGACTTGCTTTTCCCATCCCACACATTCTCAGAAAATATAAAATGTCTGTCTTCCAGGGACTATAGCATGAAAATATAATGAAAGTAGAATGATATATTGATTGTTATGATTTTTAAGGGTATTAGTTACCTCAGTGTCTTTACCTATTTTCAATGAGAAGTTATTCATTAAATGAATTTTGGTCAAGTCAAAATCAGCTATTCTTGCAGCTGTGATATATGTGTTTAAATATTCAGTGAGGCCAGTGAAAATAGAGTTCTTTGGTATCAGGGATGAAGGGAAAGGAAAACAGTTACTTTATATACATATACATATACATATACATATACATATACATATACATATACATATACATATACATATACATATACATATACATATACTATTAATATATTAACATATATATTATCTTTATCTATATATCTATATTATAAGAATTAAGTTTTGTTCTTGGCTGACAAAAAGTTTGAAAGATTGGGTGTTCTGGAAGAACAAACAGAGAATTGTGGAGAAGGATTGGTGCAGTGCTGGAAGAAGACAGTAATGTCCCGGGCCATCACAGCACACTCATTTCACTGTAGTACCTAGATGGTCCTCAAAATTTCAGGAACTCTCCTGAGCTATATGGGTCACTTTGAGATGACTGAAATTTCTGGTTCCTGCAAGACTTTCAAGAATGAAATCTCACTGGATGCCCATTTACCATAGTATGGGTCCATTTTACCTCAAAAGATTTGCATAAGTACTATAGATTTGAGTGGCATGCCTATTTGTGATATGATAAAGTTAAAGTTAATAAGGATTTTAAAAGTCATTTTGTTAGATGTGACGTATTTATGGTTTTGATAGGCTGACCATATTTCCTTGAGACAAAAACGGGACCCTAACCTACCCACAGCTCACCGGACAAAGTGGGCATGCGTGCATGCATATGTGCGCACGCGTGCACACAGGCACGCACTCCGTCTAACAAAGCCTCGCTGGCAGCGCAGTCCCTGTGTCACCCCAGCAAACGGGGTGGGCGCTCTCTCATTGAGAACAGGACAAAATGGACATTTTTTATTAAAACAACGGGACAGTCAGGAATTGTTTAAAAAACGGGACTGTCCCATTCAGAACGGGACGTATGGTCAGCCTAGGTTTGGAATAGATATAAAATAAGACTGTCTCCTAATGTACCTTTATTGTTATCACCCCAAGAAGCCTTTTTAGAAGAAATATGGTTGGGAAACTATCGTGGTTGAAGTATACAGAGTTGTTAACCTTTGTGGAAGGAGAGCCCAAACTTAAAACAAGAGAACAATTAGAAATGGAAGATTATATTTGTCATTGGTTTACTTTTGCACAACTGACAGAATGCTTTAATTTGGACAAAAAGATTTATAATTTTGTTAATGAAAAAAAAACCAATTTGAAGTGGACTTATGTACTAATGATTAGCATATTATTACTAAGATGTATAAAATGTTATTGCAAAGAAATTTGGAAGATGAATATGTTAAAGATTGTAAGATCAAACGGGCAAAAAAAATTGGATATAATATTATGCTTGATCCGTGGGAGAATATGTGGAACAAAGGCTTGAAATTTACATTGAACTATAACCTGAAAGAAATTTTTTATATTTTAAATTATTATACTGGGAGCAAATATGTATTATAATCCAAAAGATTCTTAAAATGAATATACAACTGAAACCAGAACTTTTCCTTTTGGGCTTGCTGGATAAACAACTTGAAACAAAATTTGGGACTGTTTTTGTATATGACAACAGTGGGAAGACTTCTGTATGCACAAAGGTGGAAGAACATACAATTTCCCATAGTGGTGGGATGGTGAAATTAATGGAACTGGCAGAGATGGCGAAATTGACAGCACTGATAAGAGAAAACAATTTGGATGGGTTTGTTTCTACGTGGAAACTGCTTCTGGATTTTTTGCTTGTATCTGAATAAAAATGAAGTTTTGATTTTGGGTTTTGATGATTAAGTTGTTATAGCTTATAGAAATAATGTTTACTAGGGTTTGAGTTAGAGGAAGAGATTAATGTATTATGTATTTGTGTTGGTATCTGTGTTGGAGAAGATCGGAAGTTACTCCTTTTGTATTTCTTTCTAATTATTTCTGCGCTTTTTAGTTTATCTTTTTTCTTTTAGTCTTTCCTTCAATCCTTTCTATATTTTGCATTTTATCTTTATTTTGAAAGTTTAATAAAGTCTTATAAAAAGATTTGCATAAATGTGCTATTTAGCAGACGGAGTAGGAAATAAAAACATTATGCAAAGCAATCAGATCTACAGTATACTTAACCCTAATGTATACTTAATTTGTAGGAAGAATTCTATCAAACAGTACAAAGTTGCTTCATATTTTTTACAGCTATTTATATTCATCCAAGGCTGTGAACGTTCTATATTTTCTCTATCCATAGTCATCAACACAGAAACCAATCTGGATTTAGAAACACTTAGATTGTGGCAGAATTAACCATGGAAATTACAAACTTGAAGCTTTTCTCAAGTTTAATGCCAAAGAAAACAAAAGACAAACATTTTGGAAATGGGGAATTCCAAATGTTCCATCTCTGAAGGAAGGCTATAATCATCCAACTATTATTCCTGAGGATCTACCCTCAGAGACCGCATTTCTAAAGGATATATAGTAAAGGTAAAGGAAAAGGTTTCCTCTGCACAGTCACGTCTGACTCTAGGGGGCGGTGCTCATCTCCATTTCTTAGCCGAAGAGCCAGCGCTGCTTCCATGGTCATGTGGCCGGCATGAAGTGCACAGAACACTGTTACCTACCCAACAAAGTGGTACCTATTCATCTACTTGCATTTGCATGCTTTTAAATTGCTAGGTTGGCAAGAGCTGGAGCTAGTGCGGGAGCTCACTCCGTCACGCAGGGCTAGGGATTCAAACCTCCGAACTTGCGATCTTCCAATCAACAAGCCTGGCGTCTTACCCGCTGAGCCATTGTGCCCCTCAAAGGATATATAGCTGGGATAAATTATATCATGTGTTGTATATGCAGTTGAGAATGCCTGGTATTCTAAGAATCATAAACTATCTATGCTTGCTAAGTAAACCATTTACTTTCATTGCAATCCTACATGTACCCAGCTGACAAAGGATTTAAAAATAGATGGAAAACATTGTGTACAGGAACTATTATATGACTGTATGCATGTAAAATTTCTCTTTTAAATATACTGATATAATAAAGACATAATCACCTGAATTATATAGGCAGCAATCAGTTGTATTGAATAGGTTTAGATATACTTAAAATTTTGCTTTGGATTGTAGCCAGTTTGTCTTGGAAAATAGATTACACAGCTCCATACCATGCTAGTAAATATTCACACTGGAGGTGGGGCTTTAAGAAGAAAACAGCATTCTCTGATTAATATTTTATGCTATGTACTGCTGTATTGCAATATACAAACTTTGTCCTTGTACATATAAAAAATACTTTTTTATATGGACAAAAGTTTGTTTTCAGATGGTCCCTAAGGGAGTTGAACCATTAAAGTACCAGAAATATATAACATACTGTATAACTCAAGTAGTTTGTTAAGTGTGGATTTGAATGAGTAAAAAAGGAGAACAAAGGTATAATTCTCTTGTCTAGGACTCTTGATTATGCATTTACTCCACAGGGTTCCTTTTAGAGAAAAAAAAAAGGCTTGGAATCTACTATTCTAGACCTTCACCTATCCAGTTTGCTCTCACAAGGTAATTAGCTTTAATGAGACTCTTCAAAGAAACTAAAAAAAACCAGACAGACCATTTCCTGCATTATTTTTTACAACCATATTAAAACTACAGTTTGTGCAGAACAAGCCAGGCAAAACAAAACAAGGATGATGTAGCTTCTAACCAAGCATTTTCTTGGTTATGTTTTAGATGGGCTGCTTTTATTTGACATGTTTTCAAAGTTATTTTGAATGCATTAACTCTGAGATGATGTGAAATCAGCAGGCTTGTATCAACTAAGCAGCCAGGAATAGGGGCTTCTGGTGATATTCTGGGCGTTTAAAAAATGAAATGCTTTAAGTTGATTTTAACGCTTAAATGGCTTTTTTTATTTTGCTTCCTACCTAAATATGGTAGAAAATAGTGGTGCTGGAATTGAATGGCCCAGTTGTAAGGAGTTGCCAACAACAACAACAACAACAACAACAACAATAAATAATAATTTGGAGACCACATGAAGCTCATAGCCTGTGGTTTGCCCATCTTGTTCAAGTGGAAATCAATAATCAAAATCCTGATCAGGTAATATTGAGTTGAAATCAGTTTTCTAAAGCTCCAAGTGAATTGCACAGTACAGATGGAGCTAAATGCTACCACTGAGAAGTCATTGCAGCAGTGATATTGTAGCAAGGTCATCTCTGTCTCATCTTCTACACTGAGGATCTGCCTTGGTGAACTCTACCAGTGAATAGCAACCCAAGAAGATGGCTGTCTTATCCAACTTCCACAAGACCCCTGGAACTATACGTGCTAAACTAAATTAGTGATTGCAAACTGAATTGTTGCTGAGAATGACATAATAATGATTTCTCATGTTGTTTTCAATTAAGAAAATTGTTGTGCTTTTTGACTGAATTTTTAACATTTTTATTCTCCTATAATGTAGCATCATACCTTCTACTGATGGAGGCTGAAGATGTTGTTTGCTTGGCATAACATTATTATTTTATATTTTAAAAGTTACCTTGTTCTACTTTCTTCTTCTTTTCTTTAAGCCCTTGTGTTCCAAGAGTTCCTGGATTAGCCAAGATCCCTCAAAATATCCTCATATTGGCATTCACTAATCTCTCTCATTAGCATTTCTAAACCATTGCATTTGGAATTAAACATGCATGAAGTCAACGCTCTCTGTGGCACTAATTAGGTTCATTAGTGTTTGTTCAATTAATGTTTTGCTGTAATCATGGGCAGGTATTGTTCTGGGCTTTTCATTACTAGAGTAGCTTCACAAGATGCTAACTGAGATGATAGAAATGAAAAATCTATTGCATCTTTATCCATATCCTTTATCCATTAAGTAGAGAAACATTAATCAGCAGTTTTAGAATCAGAGTGTCAGTTTAGTAGCTTCCATGGGTTATCAAATGTGGCAGAGTGATGACTGCTGAAGAGAAGGTTGTGAAGCTAAGGGACTGGCAAATAGACTGGATTCTCCCACCCACATTTTGTTTTGTTTTGTTCTGTTTTCCTTGCCAATTGTCTTGGTAGTCTCACATGTTTGAGTTGGAGATTCCTCTTTGATGCTGAGAAGTTGGTGTCTCCCACTCAAAAGAAAACAATCTCCAAAGCAAAGTTCATAGTGCTGAGAAGAAACAAAGAGGAGATGGTAGGCAGGAAAGCAAACTCTGGAAGCAAAGAGGCCCTGCAACTGCCAACAATGGCAGCAACAACACTTCTTTCACTTCCATATGCCAGTGAGCATATTGACACAGAAGGTTTTAACATTATTATTTATTCCACGATGGCCCATCGATCCTAACTATTAACTAACTAAATTAAATCCTTCCTTGCTGCTACTGCAACTGTGACAGTAGCAGTACTGTTCAAGAATACAAGAAAAGTTAGAATAAATGCCCTTACAGTTTTAGAGCTGGTATAGTAGTGGAAATTCGAGGTGGAGATCTAATTATCAATTCCAGATGCATGTTATCTAGCAACCAGATAGACCAAAAGAAATATGTTCCTTACCCTTGATTTTTTGGGTAAAGAAGAAAATGAAAAGTTGCTATGTATTCTGATGTTGTTTTTTCAATCTTTATGAAGCTTAGCCTTTCTCTTCTGTTGCTTAGGGAATGGTACTTAGCTAGAGGGCTCAGTCTGTGAATTGTTATTGAACTGAAATCTTTCTGCTACAGTTTCATTTAGCCTGTTTATAACTCAATTGAGTTTGTGGAACTCTTCATTTTGCTGGACTCTATTAGCTTTATTTTACCACTTCTGCCACCAGCTGCTATAGCCTATCCCCTGAAATTCTTTAATTTCAGAGCCCAGCAGTGGTGCACAGGTTGAAATATTCTCTTCTAGCCCTCTAGATTTCCAGGTCAAAAGCCCATGTTGGGCTAGAATCTTTTGCAAAATTATCTCAGGTTCAGAAAAGGGGAACAAGTCATTTTACAACAAAAAGGCTGAATTAATGAATTTTCTTTTAAGTTTAAAAGGTGTACAGTATATGTGATTTTAAACCAAGCACAGTTGTAGTCTTTATTATTATTGATTGTTAATTATAAAGTAATAAGCCAAGTTATCACTACTTCAAGCAAGAGCATTGCAATCATCCCCAACCAGAATGGCATTGTCAAGAATGCCAAGACATTTTTCTTCTTCATTTTTTGTCTACATTCATCTAAGTCTTCATTCATCTAAATTTGAATTGTACTACTATACTAATTATATACTATTTGAGTATACTGTTATACTAATATATATTATTATATATTATTATATATCAATATCAATATCAATATCAATATCAATATATATCAATATCAATATATATCAATATCAATATCTATATATATCAATATCAATATATATATATATAGTATATAGTATATAGTATAATATAGTATATTAAATATACTAATTGAAAGCCAGTTTGGTGTAGAGGTTAAGGCATCAGGCTAGCAACCAGGAAACCCTGAGTTCCAGTCCTGCCATAGGCACAAAGCCAGCTGGGTGACCTTGGGCCAGTCACTCTCTCTCAGCCCTAGGAAGGAGGCAGTGGCAAACTACTTCTGAAAAACCTTGCCAAGAAAACTGCAGGGACATATCCAGGCTGTCTCCGAGAATTGGACACAAATGAATGGGGGGGGGGAATAGCTATACTAATTAGTATTCTTAGCAACTTTAGAGAGAATGCCTTTCATTTTATAATAGCCCAAGATGAAGAAAAGAATGATATTGAAAATTAAAGCTTTATTGTCATTTCCTATCATACAGAAAAACCTTAACATTTTTCAAAATAAACATGTAAGGATTTAAAAGGCACTGCCAGAGGATCTGGCTACTTTGAATCCGTTTTGTTCCTATGTCTCCTTCAATTTCATTAATTGGAATTAAGCCTCAAATTACACTAGAGCTCTGCTTTGAAGTGAAAGTTCTTAATATTATGACTGAAAGCACCTCTCAGATAACCCAGGAACTTATTAAGAACAAGAAACCTATGGAGATTAAAATACATTTAAAATGTCTTGGCATTCCTGACAATGTTTATGAAAATTTATGGCACTGAAATTTTTCCTCCATTGTAAAATATTGTAAAAAATAATAAAGCATGCATTACAGTCCAGCAAAGAGCATAGAGCCAGCTTAAGACATGTTGCTGCCTGGGACAAAGCACAAAATGATACTTCCTCTTCATTCTATGCCTAGAAGTCATGTGGAGGTAGAGTCTGGTGACTGAACCCAGTCCTCTGTCACAGTTGAGTCATCAGACTAGTATATACTATTCTGTCATCTACAAAAGTAAACACCTGTGGAATCCAGGATGGATCCCTAGGAGGCTGTCTCTATGTGATCACTTCATTCCAGGCAGTCTTGCATGGATTTTAGCTTCTCAGTCCTTACCTTGAATGCATAACTCATTGTTCTAAGCTGATCTCAGTTCATTACAGTGATGATGCACATTTTGTGAACCTGTACAAGACTCTAGGTTCATCTATCATCCTCAGATACTGAATAATAACACACATTTGAATTTGTTTGGCTGACTGAGGTCTTCCTATAAATAGCATTTATAGTAGAGGAGCCATATATATTTTTCTGTAACTTCCTGCCAACTCTGCCATAATTAAATGTTTCAAAGAGCCTTTACTTCTTAAAAACAACTTAATCATGAAATGGCCTCAGTGGTGTTATTTGTCTCTATAATTTTTAACTGCTTTAAAATCAACAGGGGGATGCAGTTTGCTAGTTTGTTGAGTTTCATGTTTATTAAAAAAAATCCCTTCTCACCCCTATGAGTGGTATGTGTCTTCCTCAATCTTGGGTCCTCTACCAGAGGCCTGGGAGTTTGAGGGTTCTGCTCAGTATTTTAGCTGTTCTAAGCATTGCACTCTTCTGGACAGAGAGCTCTGATGTTGTTCCTGGGAGGGATGGATGGATGGATGGATGGATGGATGGATGGATGTTACTTTCAGTTCCATATTGTACAGACAGGCTCTTATAAGGAATCAGTGGAAAGGAACCATAATATGTATATGCAAATTTCCTGCCTTTTTTTTCTTTAAGGTGATGCAGTTATAAGTATGTACAAATGAAATAAAATGGATTCTTAATAACAGAAACAGAAGCAATACTGTTGGAGCTTCAGAAAGATACAAAGTAGAACTAAATTGGAATATCATAAATGCTATGTAGTTCCAAATCTCAGTTTTGCAGATCTCTGGGAACTTCTTATTGACTGTTTAAAAGAAACAGAATACTGGATTTACAGTCTGTTTTAGCACACTGTTTACATTTGTATGACTACTTAAGTAATTGTGTCATAATACTGCTTTTGTGTCTTCCATAGTTGCTGCATACCCTATACAATCCAATAGAATTGGCATGTTTTGGATCCCATTGATAAAACAATGACACTTAATGGGACACAGCAAGTGGGCCTTCTTTGTTGTAGTTCCTGCCCTCTAGAATAACATCCCACCCCCCAATATTTATTCATCCTTCACCCTGACCCTATTTATATTAGCCCTTAAGACCTGGCTCCTTTCCCTGGCCTTGGACTAGAGTCACTCTGTCCGTCAGTCCATCTGCCTGTATGTTCGTCGGTCTGTCCATCTGTCAGTCTCTCTGTGTCTCTGTCTGTCCGCCCGTCCGCCCGTCTGTCCGCCCGTCTGTCCGTCTGTCCACCGTCTGTCCGTCCGCTCGCCCGTCTGTCTGCCTGCCCATCTGTCTGTCCATCCGTTTGTCTGTCCATCCATCCATTTGTCCATCCATTTCTCCGTCCAACTGTTTGGTCCGTCTGTCCGTCTGTATGTCTGTCCATCCATCCGTCTGTCTTTCCATTAGTCTTTCTGTCCATCCGTCCCTCTCTCTGTCCATCTGTCTTTCTGTCCATCCGTCTTTCCATCAGTCTGTCTGTCTGTCCATCCATTTCTCTCTCTCTGTCCATCTGTCCATCCATCTGTCCATCTGTCTGTCCTGTCCTGTCCATCTGTTGGTCCATCCATCTGTCTGTCCTTCTGTCCGTCCATCCATCTCTCTGTCTGTCCATCTGTCTCTCCATCTGTCCAGTCCATCGGTCCGTCAGTCTGTCGGTCTGTCAGTCTTTCCGTTAGTCTTTCTGTCCGTCCCTCTGTCCATCTGTCTTTCTGTCAGTCTGTCTGTCTGTCCAGTCGTCCGTCCATCTGCCCATCTGTCCGTCTCTCTGTCCATCCATCTTTCCGTCCATCCGTCTGTCTGTCTGTCCATCTGTCCAAGTTAAAACAATGAAAATCAAAGCTCATGTAACTAAAACTTAAAACAAATTAACCCAGAACATAAACTCAGAATGCCAGCCAAAGCTCTCGAACAATCTTGTCCGTCTCGTCCGTGTCTCCCTCAGGAATTTGGAGCAAGCTCTGCTGGTTGATTTATTGCCATTTTTCTTTGTTGTAAATCGGGAACTACTCTTTTCAACCTTGGACATTTGTTATGTGGATTGTTTTTTTAATTTTGTTGGCTCTTTGGTTTTAACTCTTTGGACACTGCCCAGAGTCATTTTTATGAAATGGGAAGCCAAATAAATTATTTTTAAAATAAATAATAAAGAAATAAAATAAACATTTTATCATCAGCATTTATCAGGAGTTAGCTCATGGAAGAAGGAATAAACCTAATTTAGCTTTCTTCAACTTTGCTAGACTACAACACCCATAACCTCCCAGGCATTACTTATATGTGAGATCATAGAAGTTTGTTGTTGTTTATTCATTCAGTCGTTTCCGACTCTTCGTGACTTCATGGACCAGTCCACGCCAGAGCTTTCTGTCGGCCGTCACCATCCCCAGCTCCCCAATGGTTGAGCCCGTCACCTCCAGAATACCATCCATCCATCTTGCCCTTGGTCGGCCCCTCTTCCTTTTGCCTTCCACTTTTCCTAGCATCAGCTTCTTCTCCAGGGTATCCTGTCTTCTCATTATGTGGCCAAAGTACTTCAGTTTTGCCTTTAATATCATTCCCTCAAGTGAGCAGTCTGGCTTGATTTCCTGGAGTATGGACTGGTTTGATCTTCTTGCAGTCCAAGGCACTCTCAGAATTTTCCTCCAACACCACAGTTCAAAAGCATCTATCTTCCTTTGCTCAGCCTTCCTTATGGTCCAGCTCTCGCAGCCATAGGTTACTACAGGGAATACCATTGCTTTAACTATGCGGACCTTTGTTGTCAGTGTGATGTCTCTGCTCTTAACTATTTTATCAAGATTTGCCATTGCTCTCCTCCCAAGAAGTAGACGTCTTCTGATTTCCTGGCTGCAGTCAGCGTCTGCAGTAATCTTTGCGCCTAGAAATACAAAGTCTGTCACTGCCTCCACTTTTTCTCCCTCTATTTGCCAGTCATCAATCAAGCTCGTTGCCATAATCTTGGTTTTTTTGAGGTTTAACTGCAGCCCAGCTTTTGCACTTTCTTCTTTCACCTTCGTCATAAGGCTCCTCAACTCCTCGCTTTCAGCCATCAAAGTGGTATCATCTGCATATCTGAGATTGTTAATGTTTCTTCCAGCGATTTTAACTCCAGCCTTGGATTCCTCAAGCCCAGCATGTCGCATGATGTGTTCTGCGTACAGGTTGAATAGGTAGGGTGAGAGTATACAACCCTGCCGTACTCCTTTCCCAATCTTAAACCAGTCCGTTGTTCCATGCTCTGTTCTTACTGTTGCTACTTGGTCGTTATACAGATTCCTCAGGAGGCAGACAAGATGACGTGGTATCCCCATACCACCAAGAACTTGCCACAATTTGTTATGATCCACACAGTCAAAGGCTTTAGAATAGTCAATAAAACAGAAATAGATGTTTTTCTGAAATTCCCTGGCTTTCTCCATTATCCAGCGGATATTGGCAATTTGGTCTCTAGTTCCTCTGCCTTTTCTAAACCCAGCTTGTACATCTGGCAATTCTCGCTCCATGAATTGCTGGAGTCTACCTTGCAAGATCTTGAGCATTACCTTACTGGCATGTGAAATAAGTGCCACTGTTCGATAGTTTGAACATTCTATAGTGCTTCCCTTTTTTGGTATGGGGATGTAAGTTGATTTTTTCCAATCTGATGGCCATTCTTGTGTTTTCCAAATTTGCTGGCATATGGCATGCATCACCTTGACAGCATCATCTTGCAAGATTTTAAACAGTTCAGCTGGGATACCGTCGTCTCCTGCTGCCTTGTTATTAGCAATGCTTCTTAAGGCCCATTCAACCTCACTCTTCAGGATGTCTGGCTCTAACTCACTGACCACACCATCAAAGCTATCTCCAATATTATTATCCTTCCTATACAGATCTTCCGTATATTCTTGCCACCTTTTCTTGATCTCTTCTGCTTCTGTTAGGTCCTTACCATCTTTGTTTTTGATCATACCCATTTTTGCCTGGAATTTACCTCCGATGTTTCTAATTTTCTGGAAGAGGTCTCTTGTCCTTCCTATCCTATTGTCTTCTTCCACTTCCGCACATTGCTTGTTTAAAAATAATTCCTTATCTCTTCTGGCTAACCTCTGGAATTTTGCATTTAATTGGGCATATCTCCCCCTATCACTATTGCCTTTTGCTTTCCTTCTTTCTTGGGCTACTTCCAGTGTCTCAGCAGACAGCCATCTTGCCTTCTTGGTTTTCTTTTTCTTTGGGACATTTTTTGTTGCCGCCTCCTGAACAATGTTGCAAACTTCTGTCCATAGTTCTTCTGGGACCCTATCTACTAAATCTAGTCCCTTAAATCTATTCTTCACCTCCACTGCATATTCCTTAGGAATATTAGTGAGCTCATATCTAACTGATCTGTGGGTCTTCCCTATTCTCTTTAGTCTGATTCTAAATTTTGCAATAAGAAGTTCGTGATCTGAACTACAGTCAGCTCCAGGTCTTGTTTTTACCGACTGTATAGATGTCCGCCACCTTTGGCTGCAAAGGATGTAGTCAATCTGATTTCGGTGTCGACCATCTGGTGAAGTCCATGTATAAAGTCGTCTTTTAGGTTGTTGGAAGAGAGTGTTTGTTATGCACAGTGAGTTGTCTTGGCAAAATTCTATCAGCCTATGTCCTGCTTCATTTTGTTCTCCCAGACCATGCTTGCCTGTAATTCCAGGTGTCGTCTGACTACCCACCTTAGCATTCCAGTCTCCTGTAATGAAAATAACATCTCTTTTTGGTGTATTATCTAGTAGGTGCTGCAGATCCTCATAGAACTGATCTACTTCTGCTTCTTCAGCATCTGTGGTTGGGGCGTATATTTGGATCACTGTGATGTTAAATGGCTTACCCTGAATTCGAATTGAGATCATTCTATCGTTTTTTGGATTGTATCCAAGCACTGCTTTAGCCACTTTATTATTAATTATGAAGGCTACTCCATTTCTTCTGTGGTCCTCTTGTCCACAGTAGTAGATCTGGTGGTCATCTGATGTAAAGTGACCCATCCCAGTCCATTTCAGTTCACTGACACCTAAAATGTCTATATTTAATCTTGACATCTCACCAATAACCACATCCAATTTGCCCTGGCTCATAGATCTTACATTCCAGGTTCCTATGGTGTGTTGATCTTTAGAACATCGGATTCGTCGTTCACCACCAGCACCGTCGGCCGCTAGCCGTCCTTTCGGCTTTGAGCTAGCTGCGTCATCACGTCTGGGGCTAGTTGAACGTATCCTCTGTTCCTCCCCAGTAGCATTTTGACCATCTTCCGACCTGGGAGTCATAGAAGTTACAGTATTAGATATTTGGAGTAATGTAAGGCAAGGCTAATTCATATATTCTTAGAGTCTAAAGTGGGACAGAAAACCTTTGCACATCTAAAGTCCTGGAGTTCAGCTTCTATCACCTCAATCTAGAATGACCAATGGCAAGGAATTTAGAATTGTAGTCCAAAATACCTAAAGGGCAACAGATTGGCTGCCCATTATCTAAATTAGAGGTATGTCACCCTAGGGTTGCGAAAGGCCCCCAAACCTCTGTAACTCTTAGAACCTCTTCTGATCATGTGAGTTTAGACTGTGCCATGACCCAATGTGTTAGAACATAACTTATATTTGAAACCCAGGATGGATAATTGTTAATACCCTCCTCCTCTATAGGACAAAATTATTTTCAGTAGTAATCATGAAATGAATAATAATTATAGTGGTCAGGAAACAAATGCAGACATGAACATTTTCTGTTATTGATATAAAGGAAAGAAGGAAGGAAGGAAGGAAGGAAGGAAGGAAGGAAGGAAGGAAGGAAGGAAGGAAGGAAGGAAGGAAGGAAGGAAGGTATTATAATACAAAAAGGAAAAAAAGGGGAAAAGTAACAGCTCCTCCTGATGGTGGTTAATATCATAATGTCCTCCCTATTATGGAGATACTTGCGGGATTGGATTTCGTATTTAAGTCTGAGATTAAGTTTTCAAAGTTTGTTTATTTATTTACTTACTTACTTACTTACTTACTTACTTACTTACTTACTTACTTATTTATTCCAAAAGCTGAAGCTTCTGGATACTCTTCAAGGGCAGCCCCATGTAGAGCACATTACAGTAGTCTACCCTGGAGGTGACCCGGGCATGAGTGACCATGAGCAGAGACTCCTGAATGAGTGAAACTGATGCACAATTCAAAGCTATGCAAAGACCCTCCTAGCCATGACTGCCACCTGCTACTTTAGCAGGAGTCGCGAGTCCAGGAGGACCCCCAATTTGTGTACTAGGTCTGTCTGGGGCAGTGCAATCCCATTCAGTACCAAAGATGGTATAGTCCCAGAAGGAGCAGGCCCCCAAACCTACAACCACTCAGTCTTACCAGAGTTCAGTTGAAGCCTGTTGTTCCCCATCCAGATCCCCACAGCCTCAATGCACTGGGATAGGACATCAACAGCATCGCTCAATTCACCAGGGGCAGAAATACATAACTGGGTATCATCAGCATACTGATGATACCTAATTCCATGGCAATGGATGAGGTCACCCGGCAGCTTCATGTAGATGTTGAATAGGAGTGGAGAAAGCACTGAATCCTGTGGCACCACAAAGTAGTGGCCAATGGTTACATCTTTCCCCCCCACAATCACCACCAACTGGTATTCACCCTGGAGAAAAGAGGTGAACCAGCACATTACCATGCTGTCCACCCCAAATCCCCAGAGCCAGTCCAGAAGGATACTATGGTTGATGGTATCAAAGGCCACTGAGAGGTCAAGCAGAGCAAGGATGGATGTGAAGCCTCCATCCCGCTCCCACCAGAGATCATCCAAAAGTGCAACCAATGCCATTATTGTCCCATGCCCAGGCCTGAATCATGACTGAAAGGGATCCAAATTATTCGCTTCATCCAGGATCCTCTGAAGCTGCTACATGACCACCTTCTCCAAAAAGTGCTGTGTGACCACCACTCCAAAAAGGGGAGGTTAGATACTGGACAAAAATTGTCCAGTATAGTGAGGTCAGCTGTTGCCTTTAAAATTCAGGCACCCTGAGTGGCATGGATCTGAAGACCTAACAATTTTACCTTTGAAAAGGTGGCTTTTTTGCCTACCCAAAAATATGAATTACCAAGTAATTCAGGCAAAGCAAAAGCATTTATTAAAGGGGGGGGGGGGTCAAATCTAAATCATAAATAAAAATAAATAAATAAATCTATTTATAGGGTATAGAAACAAATGATACATACATTTGGTATATGTGATACGTCAGAAAGCAAGTAATCAAACAATAAAAGACATTGATTACATGTGAGAATTGAACAATAGAAAACATTGATTCTAGATAACATTCCGCAAGTGGCAAATTTATAGGTTACATCACTGCCTTTCCCAGCCAGGTTTGTATCTTCCTTAAAACTTGCAAGTGTGTTCAAGGACTTTCAGAATACACTCTCTATTGTTTAGTTGCTGAAAAGACAAGTTCTCGCATACCAAAAGAAATGGCCTTGGCCCAGAAGAAAATACATGTTTTCCTAAAGTTAAAAAAGAGGCCTAGCCTGCCATGGTAAAATGCTAATATTACCTTTTAAAATGCTAATAATGAAGCCTAAAATTCCAGGTAACACAGTGATGGTTTTGTGAGCTGGGGGCAAACCAGCAGCTCCTTAAGAGGTGGAGGAACAAACCCCTCACCCAAGGAAGAATTCATCACCACCAGATCCCACTTGCATGACACCCCCTGGGCAGCTTTAATAAGCCAGAAGGAGGATGGAACTAAAGAGGAAGTGGCAGAGCTCATAGTCATAAGGACCCTGTCCACTTCCTCAGGCCCAACAGGTTCAAACTGTTCCCAGATAACAAGGCAAGACTCTGCCCTGGGCACCTCCTCGGGACCTGCAACAAGGCCAGCATCCAGCTGAGAATGAATCTGAGCTACTTTATCTGACAGCTGCTGAGCAAATTCTTCCACATGGCCATGCAGGGGGGGTCTCCAGCACCCCCTCTATCCAAGAGGGCACATGTCACCTGAAACAGGGTTGTGGGATGGCTATCTGTGGATGCAATAAGGGCAGAGAAATATTGTCACTTCACTGCCCTTACCATCACAACGTAGGCCTTAATAGCAGCTCAAACCCATGTTTGGTTGAGTTTGTCCCTCATTGTGCGCCAGCAATACTCTAGATGTCTCTTCTCCCATTTTATCTCCCTCAGTTTCTCCATAAACCAGGGAGAATAATGGGATCCATGAGAGGGGAGAGGTCATATAGGCTAGATCTGATCAAAGGCCTCGGCAACCCTCCTGTTCCAGGTGACAACCAAGGCCTCAGATGGACCATGCAGCAGACTGGCAGGCACAACCCTCAGCTCCCTCTGAAATCCATCAGGGTCCATCAGTCGCCAAGGGCATGTCCTGCCTCCCTGTGGTGGATAGTGGCACCAGAGAATCCCATGGTAATCAGGCCATGATCTGACCATGACAAGGGGGATACTAGAAGTTCCACCAATACCAGATCACATTGCCACTGCTCCAACAGGAAAACCAGATCAGGTGTGTGACCACTGTCCTGGATGACCTGAGATAGGCCAATGACTATCATGGTAGCCTTGAACTCCTGAGCTGCCTCAGACCCCACACCTAATTAATTTTTAATTAATAAAATTAATTTTTGGAGATAAAAATGAAATCAATTTCCCTTCAGAAGAAATAGCATATTTTATTTTTATAAGGCATTCCTTCAAAATTGGGCCATTCTTCAAACTCCAAAAAAAAATTTCTTTTGTTTGTTTGGGACCACAGAAAGGAAGGTTTTTGTTTACATCCAAAAGACAGTGTAAAATGGCTCTCCATTCCCCCCCCTTTTTTTTTTTCCATTTCCACTTGATGAATTTTATCAATTTTTTTTTTGGAAGTTAAGCCCATTGCCAAAGTTTTCCATTTTTCTAAGCAGTTGAGTTGTTGTACAAATATCTCATTTTCAGGGTCTTCAGGATTTACACACAGCTACCTAGAAACATATTTAGGATTCCCTTACTAACTTTGCTCAGACTGAAGAAGCTCCTTGGATAAGGAGCGAAACGTTTCCACTGAGAAAATAGAAATCCAGTTGACATGATTCAAGCTACAGACTCTTCGGGATTTAATTTCCACCACATTTTAAAGCCAGTTATAAAGCTGTATGTTCCAGCTTTAGTCTCATTATCTCAAATAGTCTGCAGTAAAAACCAAACAATGTTAGGGTTTCAAACAAACTACCCAAGTTCCCAACACTTTTTCACTGTTCAGTAAACATTTATAAAACCATGAAGTTCTCAAGTGTTGACTACCTCCTTGGCTCTTTTCTCCTTCTTGTTGACCTGCAGAGAAAGGTCTTAATTTTGAAAAGGTTCACTTCCTCTCTTAACCAGATTAACTTTCAAGTCATCTGGCACCTGCATTGGCCAAGCAGAAATATCAGAATAAATAAAAATACACTGTAATTCATAATCAATTCTTCATCAAAGTTTTGGTCTTGGCCTTTCTTAATCTCTTTCTTCTCCATTATTATATTTTTTTGTTCTGTTGGTGTTGACTCTTGCTAATACTTCCTTTCTCTTCCTCATTGTCAATGCTTATAAAAGATGATTCATTGTCATCTTTCAGCTCTGTGTCATCTGAATCTTGTGTTGTTTCTAGTATAGGTGCTTTCAATTCACCAGCTTCCATTTCTTCAGAATTCTCATTAAGTATACATGATTCTGTAAGCCGCCCATAGTCACCATGTGTGAGTTGGGCGGCCTTATAAATCTGTCAAATAAATAAATAAATAAGTAAATAAACAATGTTAAAGGTATTATATATTTCACAATAGATACAGACATTGCTTCAATTGCCTTCTGTTCTGATAAGAGGGAGGGAGGGAGGCGTTCCACTGGGTCAATGTTGTTTCATGTTGGTATTGTACCCCCCCGACTTCAAATTTCTTTACGAAATTCAGAATAATTATGAACTAGTTGCAACAATACTGCAAATGACTGAAGGTTCCTCCAAGTTCCCGCAGGATAAAAAAGGAGATACTGCACCCAAAGTGAGCTCAAACAATTCTGAACTGTTACAAACTCTAGGTGTAGTTGAGTCCATGTGTGTTGAGGACGGGGGCCTACTGTATGCAGCTCCAAGCATCTCCAGCACCAAAGGCGCCACACTGTCCCTTTCAAGGCCTGGCACTTCATGGCATGATGGAGGCAAAATGGCTATCAGCTCAGCACAGGGAGCTGAGCAGTAGCCACAGGATCCAGGCTGACCCAACCAGATCACCAACAGCTTGCCTCATCCCTGCTGTTCTGCCAAGCCACCCCAAATGAAACACCGGTACCACCAATCCCAAAAAGAAAATTGCCACCATCCAATGGTGCTACAGCTGCTGTCTGCTCTCCTGAAGCTGCACTCACTTGCAGAATTGCACCATGAGGCCCTTGAAGCACCACTGGATCCATCTCTATCACTGCACCTGCACCATTCCACCGACTGCCAAACCGCTGATCAGAGCATCACCAGCAGCAACCTGACCCACACATCTTCTGCTGGTCCACCAGATAACCTCATCTTCATCTTCGGCAGCATCTCCTTGTTGCCTGCACCCAAAGAAGACAACTCCCACTGCTCTGCCTTTGGTATGCTACTGATGCAAACAGCTGTCCCAGCATATAATCCTATACTAACTTGGAACATCAACCATTTTGGTGACAGTTCTACACTGCATAGAACAATCTATGTTTCTGTATTCAATATAAATATTTAACACTCTTATCTTCCTGTTAATCAGTGGAGACAGATAACAGCACTAACACTAACACTAAGGCAAACTAAGGCAGTATCTTGCAATTTCTCAAAACTTAACTTCCTAGAGTCTGTGAGGATTGAGGCAGTAGATAAATTGCATAAACAAATAAATGTTCTCTTCCCCTGCAAAAAAAAGTTTCCTTACTCTCAAGATTTCTTTTGAATTTTTCTTGGCAGTGTTTAGAGCTTATTTTATCATTAAGATGTCTTTCATTATTGCAGCAGTCCATGACTAAATGATCATGGAGGGGCAGCAACCAGTGACTGGAGGGGAGGGGTTGTTCCCACAACAGCACAGCAACCAATCAGAGTAGAATCATTTGCCTACAATGAAATGAAGTTGAGCAAGCAGGCTGAATAGCACTGCTTGTACCAGTAGAAGTCAGAATTTTTTATGGGAAGCAGCAAAAGATGGGTGGAGGTTGCCTTCTTTGTGGGCTGGGTTGAGGTGTTCTTGTCTTCAAGAGATGGATATTGGGTTATCCTCCTGCTGGAGCAAGCAGAATGTGCAGGTGACTATTTAATAGAAAGATGCAGAAGAATGTTTCTACATAGTACTACATGGAGCTAAATATGAGCTTTTATTTATCAAAACAGCCTTGCTTGTTAGCTATGGTCCTTCTTTGGTCAGACTATCCTCTAGCTTCCACACCATGAAGAAGTATTCATTATTGATGTTGGATATGACAATAGGTTAAAATGATAGTATTGATAATGTGGATTTCACTATGTATTTTTACAATTTACAATTTACAATTAGTGGGGGCATGGTGGCTCAGCGGGTAAGATGCCAGGCTTGTTGATCGGAAGATTGCAAGTTCAGAGTTTCGAATCCCTAGCCCCTCATGACAGACTGAGCTCCCGCACTAGCCCCAGCTCTTGCCAACCTAGCAATTCGAAAGCATGCAAATGCAAGTAGATGAATAGGTACCACTTCGGTGGGTAGGTAACAGCGTTCTGCATGCGTCATGCCAGCCACATGACTGTGGAAGTGTCTTCGGACAATGCTGGCTCTTCGGCTAAAAAAACGGAGATGAGCACCGGCCCCTAGAGTCGGAAAAGACTGCACAACTGTGCGGGGGTAACCTTTACCTTTTTATGAAAATAGGTTAAAATGATAGTGCTGATAATGTGGATTTCACTACGTATTTTTACAATTTAGGATTTAATTATATGGGGGGGCATGTTTCTGTTTGTTATTTAACTTTTAAACAAACAGCACATCTCAAGGAACATAACAATGGAAGGGAAAAGATATCTTACAGTTTTTTAAAAAACATAACCTATATAAAAACATTGTCAGGGAAAGAAATGCAAAATACCATGGTGATAAAAATAGAAGAAAGATGAATAATAAATTATTGAAATGGTACAACCTTGAAAATACTGAGGGTCCATATTTATAACATGATAGAAGCCAGAGGGCTAGCCCTAGTTGGCATACGCATTTATTTATTTATTTATTTATTCAGGAAAATGAGTTTCTTTAATTATTGTTAAATTGCCTTGGGTTAGATTTCTCTTGCTATTATACTATAAAAAATGTCATAATGCATCTTTATTCCTGTCTAAGCAGCAAGGTCTCAACAATACAATAAAACAGAAATGAAATAATTTATGTATTAATGTATAGTGTTTCACTTATTATACCAGTTTCAGACCTTTATTGGGATGCATAAAACCATCTTGTTAATTAATGATTCATTGGCACTTGAATGCTCAGACATTCAGAATGTTTAAGTCCAAAAGTGTAAAATGATTTGTTCCAATGTGGTCAAAGATATCTACAAGCTAATGCATTGAAGATGCATTAATCTAAACTCTGATTTGACATCTGGAGGCCTATTTAGTACCAGTATAAAGCTAGCAGATCAGGAAAAAGATCTAGGCTACTTAGCAATTAGACCTGTGAAATGCCTAGTGCAGCAATACGTTGCCATTTGACCAACAACTTGCTTTTCTCACAATTTGTATATATTTTTACACAATTTGACATGATCAAATGCATATTTTTGTTTTTGTTTTCCTATACAAATTTTTATTGTATATTTAAATGCCATGCAGCCTTCTCATTTTAAAGGCAATTTTCCTAAGTATACTCTTGATTTTTATGAACATTTTCCAAATGTGTGTTATTTTTATGAACTCCATTCATTGCTGCTATCTACGCTACAGTGTATCTGCTTTTGTATATCATCACATTTCAAAGGTGGGGGGAAGGGAGGGGAGGGGAGACAATCCATCCTGTGATGGATTTCTTCTTTATTCCTACATTAGGAGTCCTTTAAAAATGCAAAAGTACTGATAAAATTATCAACCACACTTAATCTTTTACATTTCTATGCTCAGTAATATCTATAGAAGCACAGCTATTATTAGAGACAGGAGAATTTTAATTTTACTTTAAATGTTGCTGATTTTTTCCAGCTTCATCCATATCTAGAGAATGTCTGCATTCTTATCCTTGTTATATCCAAATTAGACTTCTGTCATCCACTGTTCCTGAGATTTCAAAGCCTTAGTGCTATTTCTACAGGGCTAGGCAGTTTGGAACCAGATGATTTGAAGGATTGGTTAACCCTTGTGCAAAAGTTCTGAAGGAATGGCGGCCTTGCATAAAGAACAATTAGGCTGTGGGGTACAATCAATCAATCAATCAATCAATCAAATCTTTATTTTGTCACGGGTTAGGGTTAGGGTTACAACCATAAAATACAAACAAGGACAATAACCCATTTCAATAATGCCACTAAAACTTTTAAAAGATAAAAAAGCTAGGATTGCTAATAGAATACCATAAAATTAAAACACAGAAGTATCTCTGTAAAAATGATTAATATCCTCACAGTGAATGTTAGATGATTCTTAAAAACCTGGTAGTTCCATCCACCTTTCACATATTGTAACATACTGTAACATCTTATATTGGATGCTTTTACCTAATATATAGTTACAGTATTTTGTTTAAATTGATTTGCATTATGGGGCATTTGGCCCTAAAACAGCCCTTGTGTGCATTTTCTTGTGTTAGGCTAGGTAAAAGGTAAGAATGAAATTTACCAGAGAAGTAAATTGCCTAGTCCCTACTTATTTCTGGGATTTTTACTAAGAATGTTAAGTAGATGGATCTTAATGCAACTCAGATTAAGGTTGTTAATTAACGCTGTGAAATACATTTTTACAGAAAGAGAAACAAAAATGGTTAGTACATGTATTAATCACACTATTCAAGTTACAATTTTTACAACCAATAGACATCTAAACTAGAAATGGTTTAAAAACACTTGTTACACATATGTATAATGCACAATATACACTTTATGCAATGTTTTATTCAGATACATACAAATACATAATAATACAAATACAAATTATGCAGTAGCAGAACACAGTTCATAGAAAACAGCAACAATTGCCCGTTCTGTCCCCTCCTTTGCAAAAAAATCCAGCTGGCATAGATAAGCAGGAATTCCAAACTTGCTAGCTGCTTTTGTTTGAAAAAAGAAAAACTGCAGACTTTTTCAACCCTTTGCAGCCTCGCATAGATGGCTTAACCATTTTGCAGGCTGGGTATTTTTCCTGGGCATACCTGGGATACTTAGGGTGTATCCACTGTGTTACTGCAGAGTGATATACAACAAATTAAGGATAAGCCTTCCTTTACACAAATGACACTCTGTAGGAATTTAAGAACCATAGGATTCTCTGTTCTGAGCTTTAAAAGCTTCAACACCAAGATAAATGCTTGAATTTGCTTAACTCCCTCAGCTGGAACATACTACCTTAGCTGACTGACAAATTCTTATACAAGGTGGAAATATTCAGTTTCTAAGCATAAAACAACTACATAAGTAAGAAATACTATACAAACTTCTACAACCTCTTATGTACACACAGAAAACAGCACGTGACTGTTCTACACATCCCAGTTAGCATCTGCAACCATGCTATCAATGACTGGCCTGCTTTAAGATCCATAAAGCACCCTGTAAAGTCAATGGACTGTCTGGGAATTGTCACACATGTATAGCCACAAGGTTGCCTTACACACACTGTTTCAGGGAGATCTATATTCAAATATGCTGTGTCAACATCACAATATGTAAATGGACACCTGTTTCACGCTACGCAACCAGAAAACGTACCACACGTAAACATTCTGGCCTAGCTGTGGGTGCATACATTAGATCACAGTTCACAAACTCCTCTTGTGAAACAAATCCCTGGGCAACAAAGTTGGCTTTACACTGCAGAGTATTATCAGGAAGAAATGTCTTTCTGAACACTCATCTGGAACCTACAGCTTTCTAAAACAAAGGACAGGTTGGTTACTTTTAACACTTCACCAAAACTCTCACTGACTATCCTCAGCTGTGTTCCAATGTTCTTCTTGCCTCTCAACAGACAGGAGCAACACGTCTTGAAAAAACTGGGTTTTCTCAGGTAACGTGACACACTGTCACCTGCTAGATCACAAATCTGTCAGGCTTCACACCCTGGAATAAGAGGACCCATGAGGAATGACCACTGTACTTCCTCATCACCGTCTTCTTTCCACTACCTGACTCCCTCTCCAGGCCCTGCACCTGCCCAGGTGAGATTTCCACTCCTTCACCTGAGGGACCCTTTTAACAACTAGGAGACTGGGGAACAGAAGAAACCTGAACTGGTTTTTGCCCATCTACTGAACTATGGACAGTAGGTTTTACACTAGCAATGCAGCAACACTTCTGCAACCTTAGCATACAACCTTTCCCAGCCAGTAGGCTGCTTAAAAACTAAAGCACTTCTGGAGATTTGGATTCCACCATGGCCTAATGAAACACGATAAGCCTTGGATTTTACTCAACAACCAACAAACAACAAACAACAACCTGAAGCACTGTGCTTTTGGTTGGTTCTTCCTTCGCTGTGACCTGGGGATGTGAACACATGCAAATGTTCCACAGACATGCAGGTACTTCAGTGAAGGGCGCTTGCCATACCAAAGAAAAATACTGAACTTCTTTTTACAGTTGAATTCTACAACCTGTTAGTTAGACAACACACTGCAGTCAAGGCAGCCTCTCCCCAGACATGGGATGGCACCTGAGCAACTAACATTAGGCTATTGTTAATGGTATTCACAACACCAACACTCAGCAAGAATTCCAACATTGGCAAGTCTTTGGGAGAATACTTTCCTACAAAGCCAATTCTGGAACACATGGCTCAGGAACTCTCCACTACAATCAGACTGGAACTGACCTACTAGATAATATTTTCTTCCTACTTTTGCTACATACACTTCAAAGCAAGCACAGACCTTCGCTTTAGACTTCAACAAGTAGCAACAACACAAGCAGGTATGATCATCAACCAGAAGGAACATGAAACTCGCACCCCACCATTACTTGGGACATGGGGGCTAACTAGGTCTCTATGAACCAACTGAAATGGTCTAGTTAACACTCTGTCACTTTGCCTAGCAACAGATGCAGTCCTGATATTAGATTGTTTACACACAGTTTACACACAACACAATCAAGAAACTTTTGCACATTTCCTGGGTTCTAACTCAGAATGCATTTGGCTATCTGAGACACACTCTCCCATCCCGGGATACCCCAGTACTTTGTGAAAACTTTCTGGATGCATTTAGGATGTGGGGAAACATTAAACACACAATCTCCTTCTTAGGAAGCATCTCACACACTTGATTTTACAGGTTTTTTCTCTAACACACTCAGCTTCATAACACACTCAGTTTCATATTTCCAATGAAACATCCAGCACCTTTGAACACAACAAGTACACTCAAACTTGACCAGGGCTGGAACACTGAGGAGAGAAAAAACAAGTGTACACATACACATTTGACACACTTATCACAGAAATATCAGCTAAGATAACGTGCTGAACTCAAGGCTGTAAGCCGAATTCAACAACCAAGTCTCTGGATACTTACAGCAGTCGGCAGAGTAGAAAACTTGGATTCGTTGTTTAGCTGACTTCTGGCGTCCGGCTTCCCCTCCCTTTGTAAATCAGGCCTTCTTGTGCACTGACAGCATCCGCTGGACGATAGGGAACAGCCTTCCAGTGGTTTCACACCAAACCACAGCAAATGTAGATTCCATTCCAGGTTTCACTTCAGCTGGAACGTTCTGTTTGGAAAATCTCAGGAACAACACCAACAGATGGCTTGCAACGTAGCTCCTTGAGGTGGCTTGTAAAATAATCCACAGCAAGGTCGCAGGGAGATAGCATCTTTGCTTTCTCGACCAGTAGATCAAACCTGCTGTCCAAGCTTGGCAAAATCACGCACGCTTTTTCACAGTCCCAGAAAAACATGCCTTCATCTTTCTCAAGTGCAGCAAGCAAACAAAGTCTTGAGCTCACCAAGGTGGGTCATCACAGTCTCACCCGGGGTGCAGCTTCAAACCATAAAGCTGTCTTAATAGTCCACCAAGGGCAACAAAGTTCTGCTTTGTATTAAAGGCTCCAACAGCCGCTCAGCACAAATTACACAGTCCTTGAGTAGCTGATATAAGTCCATTCAGAGGATTTGATTCCCAAAAGCTATAGGCACAGTCCAAACACGCTTGCACTTTTTCAAAGGGATCCTCTGGGGGTGGGTTTGCCACATACTGCCACAAATCTTCTTGCAAAAGAACGATTTCATCTCCATACACCAGGTCAGATAGTTTGTGCCATCTAAAGGCTCAAATGGCAGACTGACCAGACACTGTTCAGCCATCGCTGACCACTCAAAGAAAACATGGTTACTCTGAAAACAGCCTCTAAAAACAAACTCCCTTTTACAGCCAGGTAACAACTCAGCAAAGAAAACGCAGATTTCTCTCTGGACCCATAACCTGATGGGGTGTACGCTGGCTTATAGGGAAAAAATCGAGGCTTAAGAATAAACAGACAAGAGTGCAGCTTTTAGGGCTAAAAGTGTTTACTTGTAGCATAAGGCAATAATGCATATACAATCACATTATCGCAAAAAGGAAAGTAAAATATACATGGTACAGTATTGCAAAAGGAAAAACAAGCTTATAAGCAGAGTTTCGTGTATTATGTCCTGGGCCAGAGCTCATGCCACGGCTGAAACGTATAGCCAGGCATAGCTACCCTCAGACGTAGAACACACACACAAACATGGCTAAAAGACCAGGGACAGAGGTCAAAAAGAAAAGCATAGAACACCATTTTGCATGGTTTGATATTCGGTTCTTCTAGCTTTCTGATTGGCTGGAGTCTAGGTGTGACACACACTAGGCCTAAAGCATAGGCTATAGCACATAGCGTGACCTGCTATTGGGTGGCAGTGCTGCATCTAAGCAAGCATGTGATCTCCCCCCTCCCTTGCTCTAAACAGAGCAAGGATTCCCACAGAGGGAATCAGGAGACATTGTTCCCATGCAAACTAGCCAAAACAATACACACGTGATGGTTGTTATCTGGCACCTGCACTTCACGTCACCATTGGACACTTTTGCTTTGTATAGAAACCGATTTGCCAATCTCATACGAGATATCTGACATATTTATGTTAAGTAAAATGCATTCTTGGATTACTTTGCTGATTAATTGTGCTTTAATTGTCAAGAGATTCTGAATATCCATCTTACTCTGTAAGTTAGAAGCACACAGGTAAGTCATTGCGGAAAGGAAAGGAAAGGAAAGGAAAGGAAAGGAAAGGAAAGGAAAGGAAAGGAAAGGAAAGGAAAGGAAAGGAAAGGAAAGGAAAGACATGACATCACCAGTACAATATATAACTATTTTGCAATCTAAATATGTATTTTCCAATAAAGCAAAGGGAAAAAAATCCACACACCAATATGTGATAATCTGTGCTTGATCTGCTCTGTAAATTAATAAAGAGCCTCCTTTGCTCTGAATCAACAGCTAAAAAAATTGTATGCAAGATATGGTTTGGACACAAGATTAAATACCCAAGGTTTATTTATCATGGAAAGCGTTCTAGTACTGTACTGCATCCAGAGACTTAAATGCAGAAAGCACCCACTTCTCTCTATTCATTTGAAACCACACAGCCCTACTACAGGAGCCAGACTACTTAGGAGCAACAGCCTATTCCTGAATCAAGCATCCTTCTCAAGGTGACTTATTATGCTTCTCTGCCTTTCTGCTCAGCGTCTAAGTCTCCAAGGGTAGAGTCAGGTGTACGGGAGTCTGATTCTACCTCACCAGTAATGCTAACCACAGTCACAAAGTCAGGTTTGTCTGGTATCTTGTCCTGCTCTCCTTTTTCCTTCAGTGATGATTCACAGCAACTTTTAATTGGCAGAGAAGATGACTTGTGATGATGGAAGAAGATAAGCAGCATTCAAAGAAACAAACAAAATGTACTGGTCTTTTAACTTTTTCAGTCTTCTAATGGCAGAGTTCACTGTTCATTGTTCATCCAGGCATCACCACTTAGTGTTTCCCTACAGAGTCCATTGGAGTTGGGTGGCTAATACATTAAAATCATCATCATCATCATCATCATCACCACCACCACCACCACCACCACCACCACCCATAATACATAGCCATAATGCCAAACACTCACTGCTTTCCTCTTCCTTTTTGTTCTTTATATAATTGATGACACAATCAAAAATAAAGTGAAATAAAAACAATAATAAACAGCTAAAACTAAGCAGCAAGTTGTCCAGATATATCAGCATAAATATGCCAGAGCAAATAAAAATTTAGATCTAGAACCCCAAAGCCTCAAAACATTATTTTCTGACCCAGAGAAATCCTCAAAATTTATACATGAAATAAAATGATTCCCAAAACCTTTACAAGAAAATCTTTGAAATAAAAATAGTTTTTCCCCCTAGTAATAAAATTCAGTAAGGTGTAAAGTCATCCATTACATCTGAATTCAATATAGTTGAAGGCTTTAATTAAAAAAAATGAATAGTTCTATTTCTTAAATCGATTAATGACACTTGAGGAAAGGCCCGTTCAAGTTTAAAACATTCCTGGGAATTGCTCTTTCAGTCTTTGTATGGTGTGTTTAAAAGAACCAATGAATCTGGAATGAAAAAGAAAAAAGATGAAGAGTAGCAAATGAACCAAGTGGCCTGAAGTGTAAAAGGAATAAAAGAAAATACAAGCTTCATTTCAGTAAGATGAAGACCAAAGTCAAAATGATCAGGGTCTCTTAAAATGGCTCCACAAAAGCAGCAGCTGAACTAAGCTCTCTCCTTGCTGCTTGAAAAAGATCAGTTAAACTCAGAAACACATATGTCAGTTCTCATGTCAAAATGTCCTATCTTTAATGACTTAAGCTTTGAATCTCACTGTCTTTTCATGACTTGAGTTTTCTATTAACACAACTTGGTTTCCCAGTTCTCTGTTCTGCTGACTGAATTCTAGGTATCCAAGCACCCAATTATCAGAATATAAGGGATGCCTCTCACATGCACTGGTGGACAATTAACCGTGCTCTTATCCTACCTACTGTTTTTATGGACTGGCCAGAAGGACAAAGTATTGGCTTGTTCCCTCATGGCTCCACTCTAATTGGTTCTGGCAGTTAAATTCCCTTCTTAGAGCTTCTGAACAATCTTCGTTTCTGGTGCTTGTCTGACTTGAACTGAAAATCATGTCTCTTTTGAAGCACAGTGTGATTTCATTTATCAAAATGGCCCAAAGGAATGTCAGAGACATTTCACTAGTAAGGGTACAATTGGGGAATTTTTAAAGATTAAGTTGACATGATCTATCAATATTTTTCTTTTGTGCTGAAACATACACTGTGTATGCAATGATTTTACATCCACTATCATATACCTTTGTCTGCATAGAATACACTGTATGTGGGGGGGAAAAAACCCTCACCTTAGCAACTTTAAGTCGTGTGGACTTCAACTCCCAGAATTCCCCAGCCAGCATGCTGGTTGGGGAATTCTGGGAGTTGAAGTCCACATGGCTTAAAGTTGCTAAGGCTGAGAAACACTGCCTTAGACCATTGCCTTGGATATGATTCCTGTGGCCACAAACCAAGAATACTAACATTCATAGAAATTCACAGACTTAGGTCAACTCGCTAACACTGTGACCATTGTGAACCCACACTCACTTATCTGAAAACAAGGCAAGTTAATCCAGTGCCCAGGATTTTACTGCCACAGGAGTCCCGAGTAGAAGAAAATTTAGTCACAGCTGAAGTCCACCTAGTAGTTGTTCTTCCCCGGCAAACAAAACCACAGGATGGCTAGAAAATTGTATGTATGTATTTTTAAACAATTATTAAAGTATTAATTTAATTTTTGAGATAATTCAGGGATTCTCTTCCAGCCTTAAAACAAATAATTAAATGAGCCCAGCAGCACCACGTTCCATGTAGAACTACTTCATGGTGTTTCTCATAAGCTGTACTTTTCTTCTTTAATAAATCTTCATCTATCTCTTGTAACTGGTTTGGTGGTCTGTAGCAGACTCCTAGCAAGATATCACTTCTGTTAGGTCACCCTATTATCTTAACTCAGATACTTCCAACATTTGTGTTACCATCAGACCAGTAGACCTCTGTACTGGAAAACTCAATCCTGATATACAATGCTGACCTCCTCTTTTGTGTTGCTGTATTTTTTCTTTTGTTATTTTTTAACAAGTTCACTGATAGACCTCTCTGTTTTTGTTCCAGGTTTACTGATGGAAGAGTCAAACATTCTCTCTCTCTCCCCCTCTCTCTTAACATATGAAACTGACAAGGGGTCTTCCATTTTCCTCTAGTGACACAAAGAATGATAATACTGTAGTTTTCCCTTAGAGGATGTCACACTGTCATCAAGGCCAATAGCCATTGGTCCTAAGGCTTCCCTGAATTGATCCAACCCTTTTTTGAAGCCAACCACAGAACAGAAGGGAGCTCATGAAAATGGTCTATTGATGGAAGCCACTTATCTTCAAAGACCCATCTCAGAAAGGAAAGTAATTGGTGTTTGCATGGGTGGGAAAGTTAAAGAAATAGAGGGATTCGCCAGTCAGGGGCTATGATAAATGTGGTTTGGTCAGAACATCAGGACACCACCATGGCCAAAGCAGAGAAAAGGGCTGAAATCTGAAAGATAGATAGATAGATAGATAGATAGATAGATAGATAGATAGATAGATAGATTTATTTATTTATTTATTTATTTATGTCTATGACTGCCCATCTCCCCCTCAAGGAGGGACTCTGGGCAGTTTACAACCACAACAAAACATCATTAAAATACAATAAATATAACAATAAAAATACAAATACAATAAAATCCAAGTGGCAGGTGGTTCTTACAGTGAAGATAAAAATATTTAAAATATTTGAGGCAGCTCTGAAAGATCAGCCATCCCCAAGCATGACCACTTTCCTTCTTGCCCCAGGTGAGATCACAGAGCCAAGTTTTAATTTTTTTCCAGAAGTTCAGGAGTGAGGGGGCCTGTCTTATCTCCGGGGGGAGAATGTTCCACAGGGCAGGTGCCGCTGCAGAGAAGGCTCACCTCTGAGACCCCGCTAGATGGAATTCTTTCACAGAGGGGGTCCGCAGCAAGCAAGCAAGCAAGCAAGCAAGCAAGCAGCAAGCAAGTCTGCAAGATCGGGTGGGATGGGATGATGTAATGGGGATGAGGCGGTCCCTCAGATAACCTGGGCCCATGCCATATAGGGCTTTAAAGGTAATAACCAACACCTTGGTTTAATTCTTAAACCAACTTCATTTCCAGCTGATTTACATATAGAAGTCAAGTGCTTAAGGCTGCAGTGCAGAAAAACAAAACACCATGAACTCAGGCATTGGATGGAGTTTCACCCAGTCTGAACTTGTTCATGTTCCTAGACCAAACATACTGCATGTTGATATGTTCTTTCCTCATCCACACCCCTGTAAATCTTCTTTATTTTTGAACCAGTTCAGGCACTACATTTCTTTGCACAGTTGGAGAAGGCAATGAATGAAGAAAGAGAGAGAAGATCTAAGATTATAAGTGCATTGCCTTCCTCAGTAAAGAAAGCAAATGTGGAATTTAGAGGAACCTCATTTATAACTAATACTGTTCAGACTCTCATTCGAGGAAAACTGAAGTAGAATGATATAATGAATTTCCTTTGTTCCAGTGGAAATGGAATGAATTAGATATCACTGTGAGGCTAAGGTACATAATTTTAGGGAGATTCTCCAATGGAATAATGAAATATTCATCCCCTTTTCAAAGGCAACACTTGGCCATTTTTTAAAACTAATTCATCCCATATCTAAATGCATACTTTACACACCTGTCTATTACCGGCACTGCATAGCACTGCTGTCATTAATATTCATTCTATGATAGACAAGAATATAAATGCTAAATTCTTCATATATTTGCCAGTGAGGAACCTGCAACAATTTAACATAATGCCATTCTAAATTAGTGCACTATGTTTACATTTAGGTATCTCAATCTTTTTGGCTCGCTGAAAGTATCATTATCATTATTAATTTTATCTGACAGTGAGAGAGAGAGAAAGACAGATTTTCACTGATTTTTTTTAGGATTCCTGTGATCCTGTATTTCAGAGCTCCTTTATACTAAGGACAGAAACTGAGGACCCCCCCAGAAAGGGGGGGCTTCTCTCTTTCCAATCATTATAAGAACCTCCACACTCCTATCTCTAATCTGAATCAATTATTGTTATTGTCATTGCTGCTGCTTTATTGTTATTTCTCTTTTTCATTTGGAGTCTTCATTCCCATCTTAGTTTCTACCTTCAATTCTTCTAGGCTACTTCATGTTCCAATCCCTATATTCCTTGCTTTTTCCTATCCCATAACCCCTGACACCCAGATGTTTCTGGCTGGTTTTCCTCCATTTAAAATCTCTACATCTCAGTTAATGAAGAACGTTTTGCAGCCTGAGGTGAAACAACAGATGGTTCACCCATTCACTCAAGGCAAAATGCACTATAGGATTTTGAGCCAGAAAACTCCAGAAGTACTTCTTCACCAGCCATGTCTGGGGAAAAAAAAACTGGCATTTCCTTACTGTGAGGAACTGAAACAGCAATCTGTGAGGCAGATAGCCTTCAAGACAATTGTGCTGCCTTTCTCAGGCACATATTCAGGATGTGACAGAAAGACTCCCAAACTCTTTAAGCCCAGAACTGGAGATTTTCCATATTTAGTGCTGAATACTGTATACTTCCATTTCAGGGACTTTGGAATAACTTGGGAGTTTTCTGGGCACATGAAGAAACATCCGTGGCCAGGAAGACTTTCCCACAGATTTGTCTTGTGAGCTAACTCTGCTTGTTTCTGGAATGGACTACTCACCTCACCCTTTTGGTCACCTCACATGTGGACTACTACAATGTGCTTTACATGGGGCTGCCCTTAAAGACCACCCGGAAACTGCAGCCAGTTCAGAATGCAATGGCATGGGCACTTATGGCATACTATGGTATGCCTAAATAACACCTCTGTTTCATGAGCTGCGTAGCTTCCAGTAAGCTTCCAAGTGCAAATTAAGATGCTAGCTATCATCTATAAAGCCCTCTATGACATATGGCCTGGCTATCTGAGGGAAATTTGTTGTATATAGTGTCTGTTCATCCTGTTCGATCTTACAGAGTTGGCACACTCCAATCCCATTGATTAAATCTGACATGACCCAGGAGGTGAGCCTTCTCTGTAACAGTGTCTGCGCTCTGGAATAGCATCTCCCTAGAGATTTGGATTGGACTTACCCTGTTCTTGCTCAAATAAGCCCTTAAACTTGTCTGTTCCTCCAGGCCAGGGGCAGGTTGGTGATGGGACCCTGGTGAGAATGTTGTATGTTTGAGATGGTGTTAGCGTTATTTCTTCCAGATGTTCATTATTTTATTTTCTCATTATGGTTGCACGTTGTTTTTAATATTCTACACCACCCAGAATCAAAACGAACATTTTGGAACTTGCAAATTGGATAAATAAATAAATAACCCATTGACAGATATTTCTTCCCATTGATATATATGGGGACAAATGGCACAGTGACACACAACTTTGAACATACTGCAAGTGATTCTGAAGTGCTAGGCAGAAGGGTGAAGGAGTTAGGGGCACAGTAATGTTTTCTTCACTCCATCTATAAAAGGATATGACCCAGGAAGAGAGAAAAATACTGGAAGTAAACAACTGGCTACACAGAATGTTCCAATAAAAAGAGTTTGCATTCATTGATAAAGACAAAGTGTTTCCTAGATGGGGGACTCCTGGCTAGAGATGGGCTACACCTCATGAGTTCTGGGAAGAATGTATTTGGAAGATATCTTGCAAACTTGATCTGGAAGACTATAGGCTGAGTGCTATAAGGGAAGGAGAAGATTGCTCAGAAAATAGTGTGACATCAAGGGGAATGATATATAGGGCAAGACTGCAGGATGTGGGAGTACTTATAACATTTATTTATTTATTTACTTATTTATTTATTTAATTTTATTGGCCACCCAACTCCAGTGGACTCTGGAGAATGTACAAAACTGAAGGAAACATTAAAACAGCTAAAAACTTAAATGAAGCAGACAGCCCAGACTAAAATAATCTAATAGAAAGCAAAATCAGCAAAACAAAACAAGGGCCATTGAACAAATAATAAACATCAAATAAACATTAGGTAACTACAGGAAGGAATTACCTGATTCAAAGATTCCAGTTTCTCTGTACAGAGGAGCATAGGGAACAAACAGGAAGAAATCTTAATGCAGGAAGGTGAATATGATTTAGTAGGCATTGCTGAAAGCTGGTGGGGAAAAGATCATGAGTAGATGAAGGAAATGAACACATGAGTTGAGATCCAGGAATTTAAGCAAGGGTGGTAAACAACAAAGATATTATCATAGGGCATATGATATACTGTATATTGCCAAGCTGGCAAAAGATCTGGATAATGCCTTCTTGGACCAGATTACAAATGTTTCAGAGAGGACAGACATAAATAATGGAAGACTTTAACTATTTAGACTTCTTTAGAAAACCAGCTTGGCTAAGATTGCAAGTTCCAAAAATGTTCTTCAGTGGTCTTGCTATCTCTTTTATTTTCCAGAAGGCTGAAAAAGAGATAAGACAGTTGGGTCTCCTAGACGTGATCCTTGTTCGGATTATCAGGAGTCAACTCAGCATTGTCTCATAAGCATAATAGAGGGTCTTTCTAGTAAACACATCTCTACTGTGCTTGTGGGATGTTACCTGGGTCACCTGATTTCCTCTTCCTCCTTCTTCTTGGTTTGGGGGACTAACAACCTCCATTATGCTTTGGGCACACCTGCAAGCAGGAGGGCTGCACCATGCAGCTCTCATCCATTCCATCTCGCTTGCACACAGATCTACTATGAATCTACTCGTATCCAGATCTACTGAATAAATGTAAGCTATCTCTATTTTTCTTCATCTAACTAATGTGTGAAGACTGAATTTATTTCTTAATGCAATTAAGCTTAAAGTGCAAGTTCCATGGTGGTTCACGCTTCTACTCTGGAAGATTGTTGTTAGCTGCTTGGAGTTCTTTTATTAAACTTCAAGACTCCATCAATCCTAACCAATAGGGAAGAACTGGTTGAAAAGGTAAAACCGTGGGTCCACACATAACTTTTTGACAAGGGCCAAAGAAAGAATGCATAGGATAGTACAAAAGCAACCAAAACAATGACAAAGAAGTTCCCAAGAACTCTGGACACTCCATAAAATAAATCCCAACTCTGTCTCTTAGATTGCTCTATTTTTCACCACCTGCCACATGAGCTGGTGGACTCTTCTTTGCTGGATGTGTTTAAACAGAGGGTGGATGGTCATCCTTCAGGGATGCTGCGGTACTAGACTGTTGTACTGGGTAGGAGATTGGATTAGATGATCTCCACGATTTCCTTCAATCCTTATGTTCTATGAATCTATGAAGTGTGTGTGTGTGTGTGTGTGTGTTTGTGTGTGTGTGTGTCTACACACACAAACACTCATACATGCATATAAGAAAAGCAAATTAAGTAACTAGTCAGTTTCTACATTTCATGACCTCAGTATCTGCTTGTTGCAAGCAGTGGCTCTGCCTGACCTTTCTAAATGAATGTTCTTCTGGTGCACAGAAGTGCTATCCACCCTTTCTTTCAGGCTATGCCAACCTGAAATTTGTTACTCTGTTGACAATCCCTATCCAGGGACTGGATAGGAATGGTGCCGAATGGTGCTGTCCTGACTGTGCATGTTTGTTGATTTCTCTGACTTTGCCATCTCCCTTCTTCTGAACAGGCTGGTGGGAGAGACATCCACCAATCATGGTGCTGCAGCAGGCATGGAGTATATCTGGTTGCAGGACTTTGTCAATTCTAGACTCCTTCCTGTCTCCATTTTGTCATAGCCTGAGCTGAATAAACAAACAGAGTCAAGAAGGGAGTGAGACTCAAAGAGAAATTTTGCTTAGGATTCCCTTCCCTAGAAAACCAAAGTCATGCAGGCTAATACTACACTTATTACAAGGTTACAGTAACAGAATCTTGCAAGTCTGAATACACTACCCCCCTCCCTCCCTCCCTTTATATTTGTGAGAACTAGGGAGGGTCAAGTCTGAGACACTTTCCCAAATTACATATCTTCCTTGGACTCAACTTTCTTTTACCATTGCCTTGGTTGCAGCTCTTCCTCCTGTTCCTCAAGATTATTCATATTGCCCATTACCCTTCCCTTCCCTTCTTAAATATATAGGAGTCTTTGGAGTTTGGCAGTATATTAGTGTGAAAAATACATAAATAATGATAATAGCAGACTTCTTCATGGGATTAGTCTTGTCACTCCACTTTTTTAGTTTTTTAAGAGCCATGGAGTTAAAGCACTTCCTGTAGTGGTGGCTGAGCAGCTTAGCACTTCTGCCGTATTCTGACAGACCACCAGGACAGCATTATATCCAGCTCTTTATGGAGACAAAAACACTATGGTGGCAGACAAGGTTGACCAAGAACCTGAAAGGAGGGAGCATGGACTTGAAATATCAACTTGAAATGCCCAGTTGCCACTCTGATGCTGCACCTGCTCTCTGATGCCACCCACTACTGCTCACCAAACTTCACCCTGATGTAATGGCTGGCAAAGCAGAATAAATTTGCTCTGGTGATCACTGATGATGCTTTTGGCTTGCCAGAGGGAAAACACTACCTTAATGCCAGCACAGCTTAAGGCTGTCTCACTCATGGGCCACAGAATAGATAAAGGCAATGTCTTAGAGATACAGCTGAAAAAAGATGATAGATAGAGATGATAGATAGATAGAGACAGAGACAGAGACAGAGATATATTTAATGCTTTATTAGAAACAAAAATAAGAAATTAAAAAGGGAAAAGAAGAAATTAAACAAGGAAAAACAAGGAAAAAGAAAGCAGAAACACATTACATATATAAATAACCACTCAACTCAGTTTGAGTATATTATTAAACCTTGACTTGGCACAGTATGATCAATCTTTCCATTATACCAGCAGAGAGCAGGTAATAGGTAGAAAGTGAACACATATCATTAATTGAACATTGTAGTCCTGGGATCTTCCCAATGTGGAAAAATACAGTATTTTTTGTACTATCCTCTGCCTGGTAAATCCATAATATTTCACATGATAAATCCCAAATCCCTGGTATATACACCAAAAATACATTCAAATCATTAAATTGTAATGATTTTTGAAACATCATATTAACAAACTTAAAGGATATTAAGCCAAATGAGACAACACTATGACAAGCTTTAAATAGGTCTGAAGATCTTTATTTGCTTTCAAAGCTGTTTCCACATCTGTAGTGTGTTGTTATTTCAATTATCAAGCTGAATAGTTTTGTTCCATGGGAACCAATCAATATTCTTTTCAGTTCCACTCTTTTTTGAAACAGAGTATAATATCAATTATCTGCTTCAAGTCCAGATACAACTGGTTCAAGTCATGCACTTTTTATGTGCATAAATTCAGTCGTTCTAAAAATGTGCAAATCACGGGAAAGAGTTATTACAGTAAGCATTTCACTTTTTCTTTTGAATCTAAACCAAATTTCACTAAAATAAGCTGATCTCCCTCAGAGAAGGACAGGGAAAGACTCTTATTTTGTTTCTCTTCTTGATTTCTGACCAGTAATAAATAAAGTGAAAACATCCCCATCTAGTAATGTATACAGAAACAGCTAAGAAAAGTCAAAAGATAAGGAAATTTCCACTTAGCTTGGGAGAGATCTAAAATAATAAATTCAGCATGTTGCCATAATAAACTGGAAGATTTTGCCATGGTTAATACCATGGTTCACATAAGGGTTACCCACAAGTGTGGAAAGGCCTCATGACAAGTTAGATAGCTGAGCTAATACCTGCCAGGAGCTAAATTTGTCACGTTCCATGCAGAATTATTTAGTGGTCCAATGGATACCTCTAGATAAATTAAATGCAAACACATGTACATAATCCAAGATGGCGACTGAGAGGAAAACAGTGACCACGGCTCACGTTTCCAGGGGAGGATTTTGAGCCCTGTGAGCCCGCGCGAGCCCAAGACTGCTTCAGGGGTTGGGGTGTAGAGGAGAGAGGAGAAAGAACCCCCCGACTTTCAGCACCATCGGACCCCTGGGGACTGTAGCGGTCATTCGGAATGGCAAGAGGGAAAGACAAAAAGAAAAAGAAAGACTTGTGTGGCAGCAGCAGCGCAGCGGCGACAGAGAGCCCCGCGTGGAGTGAGTGGTCCTCTGCGTTCTTTGGCTGGACCCTGGTGGGCCCCTGTGGTACCGTCAGAGCCCTTGGGGACTTTGGCAGATGGGGTGACTTCAGTGAGGTGGTTGGCCTTGTGGGCGAAAACACCCTGGTGCTCGATAAGCAGTGGAGCTTAGCGGCAGAGCATGGCGGTGCTCGATAAGCGGCGGAGCGTGATGGCAGAGCGTGGTGGCCTTGTGGGCCTCTTTGAATATTGGCAGCGCACCGGGCCTAGGAGACCTGAATACCTGGAACTACAGGCCATTTCAGCAGTGCGGCGATTCTGCGCATCGGCTGATGGAGGGGGCCCCCTGGTACCACATTGGCTTTTATGGTGGTAGGTCGGTGCATCCTGGGGAGCCAATGGGATTTGGGTGGGCCCTGGAGAAATGGACAGACCCAGCACCTGGCAGATTTTTAAGAACAAGACTGTAGGCGCAGCAATGCCACGATGATCCTTTGGCATTGCAATAGACTGGTTGAAGCATAACAACTGTTCCGAGGTCTTATGGGCTACGGCAGAGCTTTCCAAACTTTTCATGTTGGTGACACACTTTTTAGACATGCATCATTTTGCAACACACTCTTACAGCAGGGCATCATTTCGTGACACACTCTTACAGCAGGGCACAAAGCAGGAACTAGGACCTGTGTGGAATCACAGCAGCTTTGGAGGCAGCAAGGCACAAGGCAGGCACTAGGACCTGCGTGGAATCCTGGCAGGTCTCGGAGGCAGCAGCAGTGGAGACACACCCAGGCACTGAAGCTGACACACTAACGTGTCCCAACACACAGTTCGGAAAGCTCTGGGCTACGGATTCCCAGGGCAGAGGCCACCACGGAAGCTAGCCTAGCCACCCCCCAACCGCCCTAATATAGAGAAGATCATCAGGATCCCTTTAAAGTGAATATGTTCTCCCTCTCATGTGTGAGAGGCATGGGAGGGAGTATGGGGTTGGATGTAGAGCATGTGAGCACTCACCCCCCTAAGTGAGAGGCAGGGGGTAAGGGGTAGCACATGGAGTGCCCCTCCTGTTGACCAGTGAGAGAAGTCGGGGGCACAGTGAGTGAGTGGGTGTATGTGTGTGAGAGTGGTGAGTGGGCTCTGCCAGTGCCGAGAGCAACAGCTGGTGCACTGGGGGGGGGCTTCATCACTTGGGTTGATTGTGAATGAGTGAGTTGGGTGAAAGATGGAGGGATACCTGCTTTTAACCAGGGATCTTGGGAGTCCAGGAGTGGAGGCTAATGGATTTAGAGACTCTGGGGGTTATAGGGCGAGGCATGCCATTGAGGTGGTAACGGGCAGGGGATGTCATGATGGGAGCTGGAGGGCAGGCCATCTTAGCGGAAGACACCCCCAGTGTTTATTACCAATGGCATGTTCTGGCCCTCCGTGCCCAAACCTAGGTCCTGGACAGAAGACTCATGGTTGCCCTGACTTTCAGCTGCTGCTCTGTAATGCCAAGTCAATTAATAACAAGAACCCCCTCATATACAATCTGATTTAGAGGAGGGGGCACACCTGGTATGTATTATGGAAACCTGGCTGGGTGTCCTGGTTCAGCCTCTGCCTCAGGGCCTCAGTGAGGAGTCAGAAGACGAGCTGCCCCTGGCAAACCTCCAGGGGATTGAGCCAGGCGAGGCCCCAGACACAGGCACGGTCCCAGACAATGATCCAGCACTGCAGGAGTTGGCGATACCCGAGGCTACAGGGGAGCAAGCTGGGGATTGCGGTTTGTCCCCACCCTCTAGCCAGCAGCCAGCTGGATCCCATCAGCCTCCCAGCTCACCTGAATCCCCCAAAGGGCAGAGGCGGAGGCGTGTGCGCCTCGCCTTAAAGGACAGAAGGAAAAGTGCTCGGCTGGCTGCTAGGGATTTACGCAGAGGGCAGGGAGAGTCTTTGCAGGACCCAGATGACAGCTCCTGAGCTCCTAATAAATTACCAGCAAAGCAGTGAGGGAGTTGTGGGAGCAACATTGCATTTTGGCTTCGTGACCACTCTGGTATCCTGTCTTGTTTCCTGCGTTCCTGACCCTGTTTGGACTATCGTTACTCTGCCTTCTGGACTCCTTGACCCAGCTTTGGATTTACGACTACCTCTTGGCTTCACTCTTTGACCATTGGCACATGGATTACTGGTTTGTCTCTCTCTTGGCTATTCTTGCAAAGTGACTCTGGACTGCATTCCTCACCTCTGGCTGACTGCCAAGACTCTCTGTAACCTGATCTGGAGGCTAGCCAGCACACTGGGCCTGGAAGGAGGTGTTCCTCTTTCTGAGATATGTCTAGCCGGGTGGCTGTTGTCATCCAGGAGTCTCTAGTGGCCATCAGGGGCCCTGCTCCACAAGTGACCGGTAGTGAGACCTTGTTTTTTAAGTTGGGTTCTCTTGAACAGTTGGGAGTGTTGCTACTGTTCTGTGTAGCAACCTCCCTGCCTGAGCTGCTGGAGGCCATCTCGAGGCTGGCAGTTGAGTTCCCCAGGGTTATGGTTTTGGGGGACTTCAACCTGCCCTCCCTGGGGCAAACCTCAGAAGCAGCTCAGTAGTTCATGGCCACCATGGTGGCCATGGGCCTGTTCCAGATCATCCAGGGCCTGACTCGAGACAGTGGCCTCATTCCGAATTTAGTGTTCTTGCCGGAGCAGTGGCAAGGTGATCTGAGGGGAGAGTTATATCTTTCCCCTTTGTCATGGTCAGATCACGTCCTGGTGACCTTGAGATTCTCCTATGCCACTCCCCTCTGCAGGGAGGCTGGACCTATTTGATTGGTCTGCCCCTGGCAACTTATGAACCCAATAGGGTTCCAGAGGGAGCTGGGGGTTATACCCGAGGATCTGCTGCACAGTCCAGCGGAGGCTCTGGCTGCTGTCTGGAATAGAGAGGCAGCCAGGGCCTGGGACAGGATCGCGCCTGTGCAGCCTCTCTTGTCCAGTCGAACCTGACACTCCACCTGGTCCCTGGAGGAGCTGAAGGCACTGAAGAGGATTAAGAGATGCCTGGTTTGCCACTTCATGCCTAGTTTACCCCTTCATGGATCACTGCCTTGTTGTGGCGAAGGGGCTTGCGTAACTCAATGAAGTCAGGTCAAGAAGAACAGGTCATGATGGAGAGTTCTGACAAAACGTGGTCCAAAACTGGAGGAGGGAATGGCAAACCACTCCAGTATCCTTGCCAAGAAAACCCATGGACAGTATCAAAAGGCTAAAAGATATGACGCCGGAAGATGAGCCCCTCAGGTCGGAAGGTGTCCAAAATGCTACTCGGCAAGAGCGGAGGGCAATTCCGAGTAGCTCCAGAAAGAGTGAAGCGGCTGGGCCAAAGCCGAAAGGACGCTCAGTTGTGGATCTGTCTGGAATTGGAAGGAAAGTCCGATGCTGTAAAGAACAATATTGCATAGGAACCTGGAATGTAAGTTCTATGAATCAAGGTAAGCTGGATGTGGTCAAACATGAGATGACAAGATTGAACATCGACATCTTGGGAATCAGCGAACTAAAATGGACAGGAATAGGCGAATTTAATTCAGGAGACCATTATATACACTACTGTGGGGAAGAATCCCTTAGAAGAAATGGAGTAGCTCTCATAGTCAATAAAAGAGTGGGAAAGGCAGTACTGGGGTACAACCTCAAAAACGACAGAATGCTTTCAGTTCGAATCCAAGGCAAACCATTCAACATCACAGTGATCCAAGTCTATGCCCCAACCACTGATGCCGAAGAAGCTGAAGTTGACTGGTTCTATGAAGACCTACAACACCTTCTAGAACTAACACCAAAAAAAGATGTCCTTTTCATCATAGGGGACTGGAATGCTAAAGTAGGAAGTCAAAAAATAACCGGACTAACAGGCAAGTTCGGCCTCGGAGTACAAAATGAAGCAGGGCAAAGGCTAATAGAGTTTTGTCAAGAGAACACACTGGTCATAGCAAACACTCTTTTCCAACAACACAAGAGACGACTCGACACATGGACATCACCAGATGGTCAATACCGAAATCAGATTGATTATATACTTTGCAGCCAAAGATGGAGAAGCTCTATACAATCAGCAAAAACAAGACCTGGAGCTGACTGTGGCTCAGATCATGAGCTTCTTATCGCAAAATTTAGGCTTAAATTGAAGAACGTAGAGAAAACCACTAGACCACTCAGGTATGACCTAAATCATATCCCTTATGAATATATAGTGGAGGTGAGGAATAGATTTAAAGGATTAGATCTGGTAGACAGAGTGCCTGAAGAACTATGGATGGAGGTCCGTAACATTGTACAGGAGGCAGCAACTGAAACCATCCCAAAGAAAAAGAAATGCAAGAAAGCAAAGTGGCTGACTGATGAGGCTTTACAAATAGCTGAGGAAAGAAGGGAAGCAAAAGGAAAGGGAGAAAGGGAAAGATATAAACAACTGAATGCAGAATTCCAGAGAATAGCAAGGAGAGATAAGAAGGCCTTCTTAAATGAACAATGCAAAGAAATTGAGGAAAACAATAGAATGGGGAAGACTAGAGATCTCTTCAAGAAAATCGGAGATATCAAGGGAACGTTTTGTGCAAAGATAGGCATGATAAAGGACAAAAAAGGCAGGGACCTAACAGAAGCAGAAGAGATTAAGAAGAGGTGGCAAGAATACACAGAAGAACTATACAAGAAAGATCTTAATATCCCTGATAAATACGATGGTGTGTTCACTGACCTTGAGCCGGACATCCTAGAGAGTGAAATCAAGTGGGCCTTAGGAAGCATGACTAACAAAGCTAGCGGAGAAGACAGTATCCCAGCTGAGCTATTTAAAATCCTAAAAGATGTTGCTGTTAAAGTGCTGCACTCAATATGCCAACAAATTTGGAAAACTCAACAGTGGCCACAGGATTGGAAAAGGTCAGTTTACGTTCCAATTCCAAAGAAAGGCAATGCCAAAGAATGTTCAAACTACCGTACAATTGCGCTAATTTCACATGCTAGCAAGGTTATGCTCAAAATCCTACAAGCTAGGCTTCAGCAGTATGTGAACCGAGAACTACCAGAAGTGCAAGCTGGGTTTTGAAGAGGCAGAGGAACTAGAGATCAAATTGCCAACATTCACTGGATCATGGAAAAAGCAAGAGAGTTCCAGAAAAACATCTACTTCTGCTTCATTGACTACGCTAAAGCCTTTGATTGTGTGGATCACAACAAACTGTGGCAAAGTCTTAAAAGATGGGAGTACCAGACCACCTTACCTGTCTCCTGAGAAACCTGTATGCGGGTCAAGAAGCAACAGTTAGAACGGGACATGGAACAACCGACTGGTTCAAAATTGGGAAAGGAGTACGACAAGGCTGTATATTGTCACCCTGCTTATTTAACTTATATGCAGAGTACATCATGAGAAATGCCGGGCTGGATGAATCACAAGCCGGAGTTAAGATTGCTGGGAGAAATATCAACAACCTCAGATATGCAGACGATACCACCCTAATGGCAGAAAGTGAAGAGGAACTAAAGAGCCTCTTGATGAGGGTGAAAGAGGAGAGTGCAAAAGCTGGCTTGAAACTCAACATTAAAAAAACCCAGATCATGGTATCTTGTCCCATCACTTCCTGGCAAATAGAAGGGGAAGAAATGGAAGCAGTGACAGATTTTATTTTCTTGGGCTCCAAGATCACCATAGACGGTGACTGCAGCCATGAAATTAAAAGACGCTTGCTCCTTGGGAGGAAAGCTATGGCAAACCTAGACAGCATATTAAAAAGCAGAGACATCACCTTGCCGACAAAGGTCCGTATAGTTAAAGCTATGGTTTTTCCAGTAGTAATGTATGGCTGTGAGAGTTGGACCATAAGGAAGGCTGAGCGCTGAAGAATTGATGCTTTCGAACTGTGGTGCTGGAGAAGACTCTTGAGAGTCCCTTGGACTGCAAGGTGGTCAAACCAGTCAATCCTAAAGGAAATCAACCCTGACTGCTCATTGGAAGGACAGATGCTGAAGCTGAAGCTCAAATACTTTGGCCACCTAATGCGAAGAGAGGACTCACTGGAAAAGACCCTGATGCTGGGAAAGACTGAAGGCAAAAGGAGAAGGGGATGGCAGAGGATGAGATGGTTAGATAGCATCACTGATGTAATGAACATGAATTTGAGTAAACTCCGGGAGACAGTGGAGGACAGGAAGGCCTGGCGTGCTATGTTCCATGAGGTCACGAAGAGTCGGACACGACTAAACGACTGAACAACAACAAAAGTTTGCCGCTGGAAGAAGACAAAGACTGAATCCGACTGAACACAAGCTAGAGCCGCTATTAAGGCCTACCTTGTGGCGGTAAGTGTGGCGAAACACCAATATTTCTCTGCTCTTATTGTATCCGTGTAATGCCACCCGGCGGCCCTGTTTAAGATTACCCAATCCCTTTTTGGGAAAGGGGAGTCAGTAATCCATCTGCAGGGCCATGCTGAGGAATTCTTTGAGCATTTGCAGGATAAAATCACTCGGATCCGCTCCAAGTTAGACTCTGAGAATGAGACAGAGTCTGGGGAGATACCCAGGGAATGTACTAACTTTGTTATCTGGGAACAGTTCGACCCTGTTTGACCCGAGGAAGTGGACAGAGTCCTCCAGACTGCAAATGCCACCACCTGCCAATTAGATCCATGCCCCTCCTGGCTGGTGAAAGTAGCTCGGGAGGAGACTTGTGGCTGAGTCCAGACAATGGAAAATACATCCTTGAGAGAGTGGGTGTTTCCGGCAGCTTTTATGGAGGCGCTGGTGTGCCCCCTCCTCAAGAAGCCATCGCTGGACCCTACTATACTGGATAATTTTTGTCTAGTCTCCAACCTCCCCTTTTTGGGGAAGGTTGTTGAGAAGGTGGTGGCATTGCAGCTCCAGAGAATTCTGGATGAAATGGATTATCTAGAAGCCTTTCAGTCAGGATTCAGGCCCGGTCATGAGATGGAAACTGCATTGGTCACACTTATGATCTTTGGCGGGAGCAACATGGAGGCAGTGCATCCATTCTCATTCTTCTTGACCTCTCAGCACCATTCGATACCATCAACCATGGTATCCTTCTGGAGCAGCTCAGGGGGTTGGGGGTGGGTGGCGTGGTTCTATGCTGGCTCACCTCCTTCCTCCAGTCTGTTCCCAGTCGGTGTTGATAGGGAGCGAGAGATCCAGCCCACGGGCCCTTCTTTGTGGGGTCCCATAAGGCTTGGTACTCTCTTCACTCCTATTTAACATCTACATGAAACCGCTCGGTGAGATCATCTGTCACCACGGGCTGAAGTATCATCAATATGCAGTTGATACCCAATTATACATCTCCATCCTGGGTGAAGTAAGTGATGCAGTGACCACCCTGTCCAAGTGCCTGGGGGCTGTAGGGCCTGGATGGGGAAAAACAGGCTTTGGCTGAACCCTAGTAAGATGGAGTGGCTGTGGATTAATGGCTCCTCGGCATCTAGGAAATTGTCATCTCTAGTGCTGGATGGGGTTGCACTGCCCAGTGTAACAGACAGACCCAGTGTGTATGTTGGGGGTCCTCTTGGACTCACAACTCCTGCTGAAAGAGCAGGTGGCAGTCGGGGCCAGGAGGGCCTTTGCTGAACTTCGTGTTGTGTGCCAGTTACACCCCTTTCTGGAACGAGAGGCCCTTCGAACAGTCACTCATGCCCTGGTTATCTCCCACATAGACTACTGTAACGCACTCTACATGGGGCTACCCTTGAAGAATATCCGGAAGCTACAGCTGATCCAGAATGCAGCTGCATGGACAATTTTGGGTGTCTCATGGAGGAGACATGTAACACATTTGCTGCACGAGCTGCACTGGGTTCCAGTCTGCTTCCAGGTCCAATTCAAGATGTTGGTTATCACCTTTAAAGCCCTACATGGCATGGTACCAGGTTACCTAAGGGACCGTCTTATCCCCTTCACATCATCCAGTTCCACCCGGGCATGCAGAGAGGGCATGGTCCGGACCCCATCAGTTAAAGAATTCCATCTAGTGGGGTCACGGAAGCGTGCCTTCTCAGCTGTAGGCCCTGCCCTATGGAACATTCTTCTCTCGGAGATAAGACAGTCCCCCTCGCTCCTGGACTTCCGGAAAAAACTCAAACTTTGTTGTGTCAATATGCTTGGGGCGGGATGGAGAAAGTACACTCTTGGGGATGGCTAGTGTCTCAGAGTGGCCCTGGAGTGCCCTTCCCCATGGACTTAATAAGATTCTGCCATTTGGATTTTATTATATTTATAAATTGTCAATTAATGTGTATTTTAGTCTATTTATAATTGTATTTTAATGAATTATATTCTGTCGTAAACCGCCCAGAGTCCCCCTCAGGGGAGATGGGTGGTGATAAATCTGATAAATAAATAACAAATTCTAGTAATATAATCCCATTATACAATGATGTATCTATTGAGTATTATTAGTATTACCGTTATCTTCTATTTACAGAGCAGAAAGCCAAGACCAGCACTTGGAATTACCATATTAACAGTTGGCTGCATAGACCAAATTTACTTTCACCAACCTGCTCTACCTAAAGGTTTATCTGCTGTATTTTGAAGCAATATCTGAATTTTGAATTCCATCAAACATTGTGTTATTTAGGGTTTTATAGGATAAATGCAGCACTCTGAACAGTAACCCAAAATAGGATTAAGGGAGAGGTGAAGTTGCAGTTCTGTACCAGATTCGAAGTTAGCTACTTTGACTACATTTGCTCCTACTTTTCTGAGTTACCAGTTATTTATTTGCTATTTTATTTATTTATTTGAGAAGGAATGGGGGATGGGAAGAAACAGGAAAACAAGATAAATATACAGACGTTCATGCCATAAATGGGATAATTTAAATTTCTAAACACCTTTCAAATGTAGCCTTATACATAATAGATGGTGGTAAACAAGTCTGGATGTAATGCTTCTCAGAGTGTGAGCTATGTGTGTGTAAAAACAAGAGGGGGAGACGGATGGGAGAGGGAATGAAGTAAATGCTTGAATGCTCTTACACATTAAAACAAAATGATGTTTTTTCCTGGCACACAGAAAATGATCATGTCATTGGAAAGAGCTTTAACGTAGTCTTCTATGACCTAGATCCTTTCAAGCTCAGAATTCATGCTCTTAGCCACTGAAACCATGAGAACTTGGTGATATTGATTTCTCCCTCTCAATCTTTCCCTCTCCCTGCATACAATTATCTTCCCCGCCCCCTTCCTGCTTTTGTGTGCGTATGTCTCTCTCAGTATGTACAGTGTGTAAGGAACACACATCTGCCAAGGCTAAACCCTCCTTTGAAGATAAAGAACAAAGAATGGCTTTGCCAGAAATCACTGAAATAAGAAGAATTGCACTGTCCATTCAGTAAAAAGAGTGGGTTCTTTCTGAGAAGTGCTAGGTCCCCAGCAGATCTTCATACCCAAATTCATATCTGGTTATGGGATGCTGTAAGAACAGACAGTTTGCTAGCTCCAGCATGAAATGACTCACAGCTTGAAAGAAAGACGGACTGTAGTGAGAATATCAACAGCAATTCATCATAGAGCTCAACAGAGAAAATTTCAGATCCATAAAAGAAAAATTAACAGCTCCATCAGGATTTTGGAAACAGAGCATGGCTCAAAATGCTATGGAGAGGAGAGGAGAGAGGGACTGAGAGAGAGAGGCTGCCTATCCATTCAGGTTCAAAGAAACTTTGGAAGCTCCTGATACTTGCTTATCTTCTGAATAAAGAACTGTCCATCACTAGGCATGGCTAGGATAGCAGAGAGGTGCCTTTCTTCTTTCCAAGATATTGCCAAGGCAAAAAGCATTAGATGAAAGGGCCTTGCACTCAAGGCACATCTAAGGACTAACAATGAAAGGATCTGCTAAGCAAATTGGCAACAAATTCTGATAGTTGAACTTCTCCCAAAGTTGAAACATCTGGCACACACTACATAATTTGGGAGGTTTTCGATCAGTGAAGCACCTTTTATTCCTGAATTATAAAGGGCTGCGTGTGTCTGTGATAATTTAGTCTCTTTCTCTCTCTCTGCGTGTGTGTGTGTGTGTGTGTGTGTGTATATACAGTATGTATATATATATGAGAGAGAATTTTACTCGTCCTTGAAGAGCTTTCTCTTTGTAGAGGCTTTCATATTTGATGAACATCTGAAAGGTTTGTCAAATGTGCAGAAATGGGGAACAAGCAAGCCATACTTTCATTGCTATGTGTTTGTGAATTAATGTAGAAGGGGCGGTTATTGTTGTATGCTTTTAGGTCTTCAAGCAATAAAAGACCTGTGCAGCAATCAGCGCACTGTCATACTAAAAGCTATATATGAATCGTTCCCTTTCCATGAGTGGATATTGGTGGGCATGGGCAGTGGGAGTGGGAGTGGGAGTGGGAGCAGTTGTGCTCCTGTCTTTGACATTTAGGTTGTGTGTATGTGGGATCTGTCAGTGCCTCACACACAAGTCACAGCCATGAGACAAACAGATGGAAGCAATTCTAAAGCAGTTAAGTAACATAAATATACAATAGAAAATCTTGTTTGATAAATGAGTTAAAATTGGGCACAAATGGCCTTTTGAAATTCTGCATTCAATTTGTTGGTGAAGAATGTGGGTGAATGATTCCTCTGAATTCCTCCAGAAGGAAGAAGAAATTCTCCACCTTTTTCTGAAAGGCAGGACTCCATAGTGGTGACAGCAACCTTGATATGGAAAGGTGCCATATGAGGAATTTCCCCAGGATTGTGCCCCCTTGGGGATTTAATTGAAACTTGAGACCACTGAAGAAGAGATGATAGACAACTACTGTACCTCATCACTAAATAAGTGCAACAGCTTATGTGCACAAGTGTCTGTGGAAGGGCAGGGCAAGTGACAAAATGTGCATGATGACAACATGATGCAAAAGCCACGAGTTACGTACTTATTAATTTATTTAATTTTTATCCCACCTTTATTATTTTTATAAATAACTCAAGGTGGTGAACATACCAAATACTCCTTCCTCCTCCTATTTTCCCCACAACAACATCCCTGTGAGGTGAGTTGGGCTGAGAGAGAGTGACTGGCCCAAGGTCACCCAGCCGGCTTTCATGCCTAAGGCGGGACTAGAACTCACAGCCTCCTGGTTTCTAGCCCAGCACCTTAACCACTAGACCAAACTGGCTCTCTTGCATCATGCTGTACTTGCATCAGCTGTCAGGGCACAAGTAAGGAAGGGTGGAATTTGTTTCATAATATTACTGAATATGCATCATCATTTTTCAGCAATCTCAGATTTGCTTTGGACACCCTTGCTTTTTAGGCTTTCCTTTTGCTTTTGATGTGCCTGAAAAAGCCTTTCCTTGAGCATTTCTCACAAGCCTGAGCTCATTCTGTGCTTTAGTCTTTCGGTCACAAACCCTAGTTTCTGGAGACTGCCTTCTAACCTTTTTTGGTTATACTTCCCTCCCCTCCTTCCACTCCCTGTACATGTCCCTTTTTCTTTTCATCATTTTAGGAAGCTTCCTTTGTTTTGTTCAAGCAGGAAGTGATTGTGATTGCACCTGCAGAATTATTATTATTATTATTATTATTATTATTATTATTATTATTATTATTTTGCAGGGTCTCATGATTTTTCATAAACTTGCATAAGAACTGGTAGAAGAATCAGTAGGGGGGTAAAAGTCAGAAGAAATTTCAATACTGGAATCTTTATGAGTAACCAAAGGAACTAGTAAGACACAAGACAGAAAAAAGCAAGACCTCAGCCCTGTTGAATGATTGAATGGAGGAAAGCTTGATCAGTGTGGAATCTTTAGGTTTACAGAAGCCTTTAATCACTGAATTATTTTCTCAAGGCAAACTAGCAATGTGTTCTGGCATATCACTTAAGACCTGCTTGATGTAGGGTTCCTTTTATTTCTGCTTTTCTTCTACTATGGCATCTGTCCTTAAAATCACTGTTTTTCCCCCAACTCCATTTAGGCTTCCCCATTTTAGAAAAAGAAAGGTACTCTTCATCAATCTGTACGTGTATCCATGTGACAGCTACCAATTTTTCCCATTCTGCCCTAGAACATTAGCTCTGAGTCATTGTAAAGGTAAAGGTAAAGATTCCCCCCGCACATTTGTGCAGTCGTGTCCGACTCTAGGGGCCGGTGCTCATCTCCGTTTGTTAGCCGAAGAGCCAGCATTGTCTGAAGATGCTTCCACGGTCATGTGGCCGGCATGACGCACACGGAAAGCTGTTACCTACCCACCGAAGTGGTACCTATTCATCTATTTGCATTTGCATGCTTTCAAATTGCTAGGTTGGCAAGTCATTGTAAAGGAGTCAAAATAGTTGGACTAACTACACCATTACTTCTCCAGCTACCACCCTTGAACAAAATGAAACAAATCTTGAAGGCAAAATATAAAAAGCTGTGCTTCTAATGTTGAAGGCTCACCCCCAGCAAAATGGTACTCTCCCTTTAGAGAAGTTTGATGAAATGTTCACCCCAGTTCTTCTGCCTACAAATAGTATAGAACATTCCAATGGTCCATTTGCACACACCTCTACAGGTAGGTCTTTCATTCTGTTCTCTTCCTTTCCACACTCCAGAACTGGACTCTTGGTGTACCAGACCAGATAAATGATACCCAGTTGGAGTAAAGCAATTATGGCTTAGCAACCCTGCAAACAGTACTTAGGGTTGTGCATGGTAAATTACAGGGAATAGAACATCTTACAAAGTGTTAATGGGGTGAGGGCCCATTAGTGGTAGATGGCAGCAGAGCACCTTCTTGTTTTTGATGGTTTGCTTGTTGACTTGCTCTCAAAAATACAACCTGAATGAAAGATCTACTGCCATATGTGGTGCTAGGTGGTCCTCAGCAACTTCTGGCTACCTACCTCTCCACCATGACTTAGAAATATTATTATTCTGAGGAAAAGAATGGTGGACATCATTTTATTTGATGGCAGGGTGGGGAGGGAGGCAATAAAGGGATAGGATACACAAATGGGGTATAGAAACTCCACCAGCAACAGGAAATGCTAATACTCCAATTGGCAACTGCCCAGAAAAAGTGTATATCTTCCTGTGGCAACATATCAGGCTTCACTTTCCACAAAATGAAATAAAAAAAAGAAAGAGAGAGAGTGGGAAAAGACAGGACCAGAACTAAATTTGGCTAAATTAAATTTAAATGTTAATGTAATCAAATTAGTTAAATGCATTTTAAGATGGTCACTTCCCATGTATTTAATAATTTTCCCCTTCCATCACATTGCACATTTTAATTTGGTGACAGCTTTTGGAGGTCCTGCGATTTCGGCAACTCTGATTAAAAAAAAGAAAGAAAATCCCTTTGCCTTTGAATATTTCCTTCACTACATTATCTTTTGAGAAAATGATCAAGATGACAGCATGTATCCAAAAGGTCACCCCTCTTTGGATTGTCAATTTGGGGGAGGGGGCAATTTTGGTTTGGATTAATTGACTCTTTTGTCTGTGATTTCAAATTTATAGAACCAATCTCCGGTTTGGAATTTGGCAATACTATTAACACTTTTTTCCCCTCAGTATATACAGAGCCAGCAGTATGCAGAAGTGACAGAAGTGGGGAGAAGCTCGTTCTATTTTTTGCTTTCACACTAGACAAGTGATAAAATATTAATTACTTTTTTACTTCATTAAATACTCATTTCACTCTAATCGGGATTCTTTATGTAGATGCCTGTTAACAGGTGAATGACTGAGACATTTCATTTCCTTCTTCCAGCTGAGTTTGTGTTGAAACCTTGTGGGCTCATGGATGGTTCAGGATGTAAAGAGGGAGGCTTAGAGCAGCAGAACACTTCTGAGTTTCCCCACACATATGCAGAATGCTTTGCACAGGACGGAACACTTGAAAACCCTGTTTGGACAGGATCCAACGAGCTCTGCAAGCTGTTCTGGGTGGATGGGGATTTTTAATTTGCATGGACATTGTCGTTAATCTACAGGCTGAATAAATCTCCATGTAACTCTTTGGAGCTGCCAAATGACAAAGATTACAAGGTCCAAGAGCATACCAACAACTTTGAAAAGCTGCACAGGACTGTCATCTGGCTGGTTTCAAACCAAACTGTCCTATAGTAAGAAGGGACTTTATGCCTCCTGATTGATTTTCCTGCCAGGGTCAGCGACTCCTCTGTGGGTCTAATTAGAAGTTATTAGAGTCATGAAAACTGCTGATATTATTTTACTACACTCCCTTCTTTGTAACAGCTGGTTAAATTCAATGCCCAACATGAGAACAACAGTTTTTGCATTACCCAACATTGACTCATAAATTGGCTTTTGGTTGGAGAGGTGTGTGGTGCAATCCGCAGAGCGATGACATTGCATAAGAAATTATTTTCCATACTATATTTCAAGGAGAGAGCGGGGGCAATTTAAAGGGATAGAAGCTACCTCTCATTTAAAGGGAAATTTCAGATAACATGCCAAATTCATAAGCATGAGTTAACAAAGCATGGAGAGACCTAGATAAAAAGGATAAAAAGATATGGAGTGAGTGGTTTTGATGTAAACTAGAATTAATTCCATTTCTTTTCCTTTTCTCTCCTGCCTTTCATTTCTTTTGTCCATTACTTCCCACCTTCTTTTTGAACTTTACATACAGTTGCTTACTCTGAAATGGAATAGTGTGATAGAAATTGGGTGGCAAGTAACTCCAATGTAAATGCCAAAAAGCAGAGAATCTATTATTGTTTCTATTGTGAATGTCCATTTTGTACAGTAGATAAAGGAAAACCAATAGTAGGTTTCTCCTCCCATTCACTCTAGCATCCACCTCTCTAGTTTCAGAATAGCAAATGAAAAGAGCTTCATGTGTACTGACTAATGTAAGAAACCCTAGTTCACAAAACAAGAACTGACTGAGAGGTATCCTCTCTCACCACAGAAAATAACCTTTTCATAAGTCCAAATTCTTATTTTCCTACAATGGGAGATGACATCTAATGGTGTGATTCACAAGACCAGTCTCTCCGGAAAAGGAAACAGTAAAGAACACTAACAGATGGTGGCTACTACTTGAAGAACTTATCTGATAAAGACTTGTCAGCAGTAGAAAAAAATATTCAGTCTTTAATGTTTAATAAATGAATAAACAGCTGTTCATATGCCATTCTGCATATATTACTTATGGGAGCACAGATATCAAAGGCCATTAAAGTTGCTCACTGTTACTTTAGTGCACCATGATTCCTTCCAGAACAGTAGCAGACCATGATCCATATGCTAGAGAAAAGCATGTTTGGATCCATTCAGACTTTGCCTCCTCATAACCTCCTACTTTTTAAATCCCTTGTTTATTTACTTGTATTTTACTCTTTTATCCATTTTTCTTTTTTGTTTATATATCTTTTAATGTGTTTAAAATCAATCAATCAATCAATCAATCAATCAATCCTATTGAAAAGCCACAAACTGAAAATCCTACGCTCTAAACTCAGCACTGTATAGCAAATTCATTTTTCCACACAGAAGCAAGTTGTGACACTCTTACTCCAAAGCTTTGGGCAAAATCATGCCTTGATTCCTATGAAAAATCAAGGATGAACCAGATAGTGGTTCCATTGTGTTTTTTTCCTGCCACAAGGTGGTGGATGCTAAAGGAAGGTACCTATGATTTTGAGGGCCATGCTGGATAGGTGTAATGTTCCTGGAAGAAGAATCAGTCTACTGACCTGGGGAAGAACTCCAGATAAAGAAAAGCACCTTTTTTAACTGGAGGTAATGAAATTTGCAGTCTGTTTTGGCTGGGCTTTGGTTACTTTGAGGCTCAGAGCTCTCAGTTTCCACATGAACAAAGAAAGTAGATGCACAGTCATTTTGCTGCTATGGATGGAACAAGAGAGGGAGGGAGACCCATCCCACTGAGCAATCTCTCTTCCTAAACTTATGGATGACCTTGAGGCTAGTCCCCTCTTCCAATATTTCCAATAATCACATGGGGCTACCCATTGCTTTCCTAGTCAAAAGGAAAGACCCTGGGAAGCAGAATCAAAACTGAGAAGAAGGACCCTGCTTCAGTAGTAAAGACTCAAAAAGTTTAGTCTTACCTGCCAGAGCAATCCATTATTAAATGTCCTCCTCCACCATAAGAACATGAGGATTAATTAATGGGCAGGGGTGAGCATTCTTAACATCCTCTGTGCTTGTCATTTCCCAGATCATATCCTCTATCCATCTATTAGCTAGGGTTGACACCAACTGCAAGTAAAATTTACTCCAGGTTCTTTAAATGAAAATTATAATTTAAATATGGAATCTCTACCAACTCTCAACATTGTCAACTTACTTTCACTCAGTCACCTTCATTGGAATCAACAGTTTTGTCTAAGGACCTGCGTTTTTTGGTTGCTGTAATATTTCTTTTTTGGGCAACAGAAAAGAAAAAAAACAGTCTCCTTACTCCTTAATGTAACTGAGTGCTGTGTTACCTTGATCTGATTCATAGATAGAAAGAAGTACTTAAAAAAAATGTGATTCATTCCAAAACTGAATGCGGCATCCTTCCTGCACTCTGTTCTGTTTTACTAAAATAGCCTTCCTTCCTGGTGTTACATTCATTTGGCAGAATGCTGGATATGAAGTTATTTGCCTTTATTACGACAGCTGCTCCATTTTGCCAATATGTGCATGCATAAAAACAAGTTTGCAATATACTGTACTTGCAAAGGGAATACAAGCATTCTACCATATACTCTGATAGTACAGAATTATCCAAGGAACTTGTCTTTGCAGAAAGCAAACACCACAAGTCCTAGATTGCCTGAACTATCATTAGTTTGCAGAAATGTTTAGGAAAGAATATGTGACACTTTCAACTTGTGTACACACACCTTTCTGTTTTATGTACATTTTTCTCGAAAATGTCCTTATCTCTCCTTGTTCATTCCATGCAAAGATTGGGCACTGCTTCAGACAAAGCAAAGACTGGTGGTGCTGTCCTAGGTATATCTGCTCAGCAATAAGAGCTATTAAATTCAATGAGAATATCAGATAAATGGGTATAGCACTTTCCCATAACCAGCAGAATTGGTCACATTAGGGGAATAATGGGAGCCCTAGAAACAGCAACTCTTTCCAGAGCTTTAAAATCACAAAACAAACTGAGTGGTAGTGAAGCAGTTAGAACAACTCAAAGTGTATCAAATTCATTTATATTAAGAGGTAGAAGTATGTTGTATAGTGTATTTTCTTTTTTGAATGCTAAATACTAGATCTATATACACAGAAATGAGAGCAAGGGATATAATTTTAAAGAAACAATGATCGTGATCATGATCATAGCACTTAAAACAAGCAAACACACACCAGCAATAAGGAAAATACCTGGGATAGAAAAAGCTTTCTCCTAGACATATTTTCTACTGCCAGAGAACATTTTAGCAGTTCATGTCAGTCATTTCCATCATGTAGTTTAAAATATTATAGCAGAGCAAAAGGCATATCCAATCCAGGAACCACAGGAGATGCCTATGGACATCTCTGCACATGAAATGATAGGGATGCAAACAGTTTTCTTATGTTATTCTAATAATAAATAAATTGGGGTCCTCACACCTTATTAGGAATGATGATAAAATGTTGCCAGCCTTGTGCTTTTCTCTCCCACACCCTTCCTCCTTCTCCTCCTCCTCCCCCTCCTCGCTAGAGCCATCTTTCATGCACAGCAGTTTGTAATCTCACATCTTCAGCCTAAAGAAGTACTCCCGTGCACACTTAGGACTGGGACGAAGCCCCTTGCAACACAGCAGAAACTACTTTTTGCAAATACTCACAGAATTACGTTGCATTTCTCTTCTTAAAAAGAGTATTACTGTCCACAGTTTGTAGGTGATTGTCTAGCATCCTATTTAGTTAATTACCCTGCATAGCTAGCAAAAACTAAAAAGCTGTTCCTTACTTCCTTAATAAATACATTAATAAATAAGAATTAAAGTACTTATGCAACAATCTCCACTGCTGACCTAGGAATGCTGCTTTTGAAATAATTATTCAGGTTTCCATAAAAAAAAACACAGATAAACATAGCCACAGTTAATGCAATCTAATACAAACTAATTACATGCATGAATTAAATATTTGCACATAATGAAGAACTTCACTTCTCATTCACGCTCATTGACAATGCTATCGATTCTTATGTAAATGGATACAATGAAATAAGGCTACGGTATATCCAGTACAAGGAATGTCCCCAATTGTTAAGGATGTTTACAAATTTGTCCTGATATTCTTTCAATTTCTTTTTAGATTTTGCAATTCCAAATTAGCTGAGTGAGACAGATACAATCAGAATTCTCAGTTTCTTTATTTCCAAATGATTCAGCTGTCCTAATCACTACAGGTAGTCCTCGCTTAATTATCATTAATTTAGTGATGGTTCAGACTTACAACGGTGCTGAGAAAAATGATTTATGACTGGTCTTCACACTTACGACCGTTGCAGCATCCCTGGGGTCACATGATCACGATTTGGGTGCTTGGCAACCGGTTTGCAATTATGACCATTGCAGTGCCCTAAGTCATGTGATCGCCATTTTCGACTTTCCCTGCCAGCTTCTGGCAAGCAAAATCAATGGGGAACTGCATGATTCGCTTAACAACCATGTGGTTCGCTTAACACCTGCGGTGATTCACTTAATGTCTGCCACAAAAATGGTTGTAAAATCAGGTCAAATTCACTGAAGGACCGCTTCGCTTATCCACTGAAATTCTGGTCCCAATTGTGGCTGTTAAGTGAGGACTACCTGAATACGTGAACAGCTGGACATTTCTTATCCCTCTGTCTCCTACACATACACTCTACTTTACAAACGAACTATAATTGACAAAACAACAAAAGAGATGACTGCATGGTTATTATTACCTCAAGATTCCTTTTGTGCAGAGAGTTACTGACTTTGTGTTAGTATTCTGCTTAGGGTGGCTGGCTGTCCTAGTATACTATGGACAGTCCCCTCTTTGAAGATATGTCAAAGGATAAAGCTCTGTCAAAAGCCTTTTGTTTTAAGGGTAATTTGTCTAATCCAAATTTGATTTAAAAATAAAGATGTATTAGAAGGAAGAGAATGGGGGGAAACTGCATATTAATCCAAATACTGCAAATGCTGCTTTTGCATCATCTCTTTTATAGTATATATGTATTTTGTTGTGGTTTGGTTCTTTCTATTGCTAAGCTATTGTTTGTTTAACTATGTTTTATTACTGGGTAAGGAGGTTCACAAATTATAATGGCTGAGGTTACACAATATCCTAAGTATTATGGCTTAGCACAAGATAAGATCTCAGCCACTCTATGTGTGTGTGAGAGAAAGAGAAATAAAATGCAGTAATTTTTGAGCACGAACCATTTAAAGCTAATGTTTTAATTCCTGTTTTAATAGCAGACATTCTCTATTTGTTCAAGTACAGCATAGATCCATTGTATGAGTGCCACACCTAGTACCAAAAGGATGCCTTTCCTAAATCTGATTATATACCTGTATACATAGAGTTGATAATGGAGGATGTGCAGCAATAGCATGAAAGATAAATAAAGATCAATAAAATGCATACACTGTTACAAAAGTACTGCCTGCAGAGATAGTGATGAAATGTTTGAGTTGTTAGCATGCATGATGGTAATACAACTTGTGAAACTGAAAGAACACCATATGTGAAGACCTAGACTGTGACTGCTCTTAAATCACAAAGAATTTCTTCCATCCAATCTACTTCATTGACAGCAGTCTCAAGGCAGACAAAAGAAAATATTTTTTTATATAAAATATGTCATTGATTTATGATAACAGTGCATTTTATTGGTTTGGCTATAAACCATGACAAAACTAAAATATTGATAAAAAATAAAATGCACAAATAGTACTTGCTTCGGTACCTGTTTAGTGGTTCAAACTGCAAGTAATGACAAAAAGCACCAATAAAACTAACCAGAATACAGAATACAGTTCTGGTTGGAACTATTTGGTCTACCAAAAGATGGCAGCAAAGAGATAGACAAAACCTTTTGTTGCCATCTACTGGCCATCTAGACTTTTGCAGGCCATATTTTATAACCCAGTTATAGTTTCAGATTATTCAAGAGGAAATATATCTTCCGCTTACAGATTTATTGCCACAGGATGTGAGCTTGATGTATAGCACAGTGATAAAACACATGCTTGGCAAACAGAAGGGTGCAATTCTTGGCATCTTCAAGTAGAATTGGAAAACTTCCTGCTGAGGTGCTGCTGCCAGTCTGTGTTGACTGTGCTGGACTAGATGGAGCAATCGTTCGAAGGAGCATAAGGCAGCTTCCTATGTTCCTATGAAGCTTTTAAAAACAACTAGACAAATTCAAGAATAATTGATACTATCAGGGGTTTTAGCAATGATAGCTAAATGGATCTTCCATTTCCAGGGGTATGACTCTGAATAATAGATGGCAAATAAAAATGAGGGTGGGTTCTCCTTATTGAATCCTGAAGGTGCCTTGCTAACCATTTTTATTTATTTATTTTATTTTATTTATTTATAATTCAATTTATATCACCGCCCCATCTCCCCCAAAGGGGACTCTGGGAGGTTTACAAAAAACAAACAATTAAAATAACATATAATACCATCATCATAAATATAAGTAATTAAAATAAATATAAAATAAATATAAAATCCAAGAGGCGACAAACTTGTGTTTAGAAGGGCTCTATGGCACCAGCCATCCCCAGGAGGATCTGTTACCCCTCCTTTCCCAGGCGAGGCGGCAGAACCAGGTCTTTAAGTTCTTCCTGAAGGCCGGGAACGATGGGGCCTGCCTCACTTCCAGGGGTAGACTGTTCCAAAGGGCGGGTGCCACCGCAGAGAAGGCCTGCCTTCTAAACCCTGCCAGATGAAATTCCCTCACCGACGGGGTCCACAGCATGCCCTCTCTGCATGACTGACTGGGATGGTTTGATGTTATGGGGATGAGATGGTCCCTCAGGTAGCGTGGTCCCGTGCCATGTAGGGCTTTAAAGGTGATAACCAGCACCTTGAATTGGACCTGGAAGCATTTTTAGAAACAAGATGTTTAAGTATCTTGAGAAAGGCTTCTGCATATCTTTTCATCCTTATAGCCCTACAGCAGTCTTCATCCTCTGCATAAACCAGGTTGCCCCATGGCTTTAAAGAAATGAGTCTTGCTATTTTTGAGAGCTCAGAAAGCAACTCCAGGCTTTGCTATGTCACTGAACTTTTTTTTTCCTTGAGGAAAAAAGAAATGCCATTTTGTTTTTTAAAAGCCTCATTATTTTCAAATAGGCAGTCAGACAAACACGCCTTGAGAAGAAACGAGTTCATGACTGTCACAAAACGTTGGAAGTCAGCATGGTAATGAGTCAATTTCAGTGAAAATGATCTCATTAATGCTATCATTTTGCTGACTCCCAACTGATTCATGGATGCTTTGAACAAATAAAAAGAAAGAAGGGTGGGAAGAAACCAAGGAAGTGGCAAAAGGGATGGAATCAGAAGGGGTAAGGACCTGGCATTGCTCCCTTACCCAATTAAAATCTCCACTCCCATTCTCAGCCCACACACAAAAAAAGCAAAAGCCCCAAATCCACAAATTATGTTGAACTCAGCAAATGAGTTACTTTTGCTAAGAGTTTTGGTTGGTTTGGTTTGGTTTGGTTTGGTTTGGTTTGGTTTGGTTTGGTTTGGTTTGGTTTGGTTTGGTTTGGTTTGGTTTGGTTTGGTTTGGTTGTGTGTGTGTGTGCTGCAGATTATGGAAGCTGAGACTTTATGAAACAAATGGCTAATGTTAGTCCACAATATTTATTTTGTCAAATTTCCGTAGGGGAACAACCAACTTAACTCAGTAGTACAATGTAGACTTTGCATGTCAAATGTTCCAGGTTCGAACCCTGGCATTTCTAATTAGGCTTATAGAAGACCCATCAATAAAATTGTGGATAACCACTGCCAGGTGTTATAGATAGTGCTGAGCTAGAAGGATCAGTGGTCTCATTCTGTGTAAGACAGTTGACTATGTCTTATAAGCAATACCACTTTAACTGTGAACAGGAGGCACCCAGAATATTCCAAATAATGTGGTAAGATGTGCAGACAACTTGGTTTCCCTTTTCAAGGTGGATTGGCTACTACATAAATTTTCCATATAGATTACTGTATGTTGTCAGCATGGTCAGAGATTGTGAGCAATCTTGCTTCCAAACTGGTCCAATGAAGGGCTGAGCAACATTCTACATCTGTTGCTATATATTCATTGCAGGGTGGCAGATGGGGAAGAAATGTCCTTTAAAACCTTTAAGTGACTGACTGTAAAATCAATGGAGAGAGAAGGGGAGAATCCGTCCCTTCCTCCCTTTCTTTCCTTCTTCCTTCCTTCTTCTTTTCTATCCCACTAGATTGTGGGAATAAAATGGCAATAGTAGTTTAGACAGCCTTTCATAACTGTCCTGACAACTCCCTGTTGTCAGGACACTACTGAACAGTGGGCTATACACAGAAAGCACCAGTATGAAAATGCACCATTGTTCATTGTCTGTGTGGTAGATTATCTCTATACTTATAATTGTTTTCTGAAACAAGTTAAGCGTTTTCGGATAAGGCAGAAGTTATTGTAAAGAACAAGAACTCTCTTCATAGAGGAAAATTCATACATAGGTCATACCCCTTTAACAACCAAGAAAAACACATTCTCAGTTAAATCCTCCAATCACACATTTCCTGGTCTTATTGAAAATTTTTGATATTTTGATATTCCCACGTATTTACTTTGGAATTTTACTGCAAGATTTTATTTTATTTTATTTTACTTTTTTGGCAGAAGCTCTAGTTCTTTCTGCCAGAGTTTAAAGCAGAGCTTGAGTGTTGATGCCTAATGACAAGGATGAGATGCTGAGCAACATGAACACGACTGATAATCATCTGTGCTTTTTCTTCATTTGCCAAGAATTTGAGAGAAGATGGAAATATTCTGTAGCTATTATTCGGGGAGGGAGGAACTATGACAGTTAGTGGGAGGATCAAAAAGGACATCCTTCGTCTAGCATTCACAGCATGAAAGAATGTCTTCATTTACGCCCCAACATTTCCAATCTTCTTCTTTTTAAATCTTAAATGTCACCGCCATCTGTCCTAATTTTAGTCATTTGATACTATTAATATTCTCAATAAATTATGTTCTGCATGAAGGTAGCTAAAAATATACTGCCATAATTCTTCTATAATCTCCACATATGATCAATTCAGAATAGATGCATTTTCTCTGCAGCCCCTTTCTATAACATGGAAAACAAGGGATACATAGGACATGTATTCATAACTCTTAAAGTATAGTTTGGAATGTCTGCAGAGGGCTTATTATTTTTTACCTTGATATGTACAGTAATTCCCATTTTTTATTTTAATTTTGAAGATTTCATATAGTAGAATCAAGGTAAATAAGATTATCTGAAGGAATCTATTCACTAATTTTTTCTCAAATAATTAAAAACCCAAATAGTACGAAGGATACAGGAACAAACAAGGAAGTATTATTGATGAAATATGAAGGATTAAAGATGCAAATTACCAAATTACTTTAAAGGATTTGAACCAGGAAACTTTTTCTATTTGAGAAGGAAAAGTGAAGAAAAAAGGAAGAGGTAAGAAAAATGTGCAAGATGCAATAAAAAGGCAAAGGTAAAGATTCCCCCACACAGTCGTGTCCGCCTCTAGGGGCCAGTGCTCATCTCCGTTTGTTAGCCAAAGAGCCAGCATTGTCTGAAGATGCTTCCACGGTCATGTGGCCGGCATGATGCGTGCAGAATGCTGTTACCATCCCACCGAAGTGGTACCTATTTATCTACTTGCATTTGCATGCTTTCGAATTGCTAGGTTGCCAAGAGATGGGACGAGTGCGGGAGGTCACTCCGTCATGCAGGGCTAGGGTCTTGAACTTCTGAACTTGTGACCTTCCGATCGACAAGCCTGGCATCTTAACTGCTGAGCCATCACACCCCCTGCAAGATGCAATAGCTATATCATAGCACATCACAATGGAAAAGATACTGGCTTCAAACCCTAAAGACACAAATCAACCCACAAATCACCCTATCTGTTTGAAAAAAAATATTGTTTACTTCCACCCTTCATACTGAAACTCTCCCTATTTTTAAATGTAATTTACTGTTTCGTTTGTTTGATTTATTAAAAATATAGCTAAGTCAGGTAACCTGTGGTAGATAAAAAGTCACTAAGCTCACAAGAATTCAAATAACTCCTTTCTAGAATCCAGAGGAATAAATTTACTTTTCAGGAAAAAAGAAAGGAAAGGTTCCCCTGTGCAAGCATTAAGTCATGTGACCCCTGGGGAGAAGCCACTTTCGTGACGTTTTCCTGGCAGACTATAGAGCAGGGTGGTTTGCCTTTGCCTTCCCCAGCCGTAATTACCTTTCCTCCAGCAATCTGGGTACTCATTTTACCAACCTTGGAAGGATAGAAGGTTGAGTCGACTCGAGCCGGCTACCTGAGAACCAGCTTCTGCTGGGATCGAACTCAGGTCATGGGGAGAGTTTCAGTTTCATTTGCAAAACTGCCACCTACCACTCTGTGCCACACGAGGCTCATACTTTTCAGACAAGCAGGCAGTAAAAATCTCCATAGCTTCCTTAGTTCAGATTCTGCAAAATTAGAACACACGTTTCTCATGAAATGCTCAGTTAAATAATTTGGTTCCTTCTTTGAGACTTTCTTACCTGATATTGACTGGTCCATCTAAATCCCTTTTTTTTTACCTTATAAGTGAATAATTAAAATTTAGCCTGTTTGATTTTGAGCAGATGTGTCCTATTTTGTTTACCCGAGACTTTTTTTTAAAAAAGTCTGCTTCAATTTTATGAAAACAGCAGGATATTAGATCAAATATCCTCTTTTAAGTAATTACCAATTCTCCATTTACATCTTTTAACTTTATAATAAAAGCATAGGTAAGCCTTTGGAAAGTTTTTAAGAAGATGCTATTTTCTCCTCATATCAGTTTTGACTCAAACATCATCAAAGACTTATGCTTAAATTATGAAGGGAAAGGAGGAAGATTAAAATCAGTAGTAAGATCACTGTGAAGAGGTAACTGAATCCCCTTCTAATTCAAGTTTTGGAAATTTTCATTTTATTTTTCTTGCCTACTCTTTACATTATTTGTTCAACATTCTTCTACCTGAGACAAATTGGGTTAGGAGGACGACCAGTAAGAGAGAGAAAGAAAAAGAGAAAGAAAATCTAATTATCCAAATGAATTCCTAGGATAAGAGCATGGCAAGTCTAGGAAGGGAGACCCAGCCTGAGAAATATTAAGATTTTCCTCCTGAATGAAAAGTGTGTGAAACAAGGATTCTTCAGAATCTCTGGGAATTTAGGATACTTCAAAATGGGATTTTCCATTGCTTGCCTTAAATGCTTTCCAGAGAGAATTCTATGCATTGATGGACTTTGGTGATGTTGGAATATTTTCCTTATATGTTTACAATAAAGAAATGATGAAAGATTGCATAGGCAGTTGTAATGCCATTTTATAAAGGCTGGCTCCTGCCATTAGAAACATCACGTAGCAAAACCCATGTAAAGGAAGATATACTGTATATCAGAGCTTTCCAAACTGTGTGTCGCAACATGTTAGCATGTCGGCTGCAGTGTCTGGGTGTGTCCTGGCTGCTGCTGCTGCCTCCGAGCCCTGCCAGGATTCCGCGCAGATCCTAGTGCCTGCCTTGTGCCTAGCTGCCTCCAAACCTGCCCTGCCAGGATTCCACGCAGGTCCTACTGCCCGCCTTGTGCCCTGCTGTAAGAGTGTGTCGCAAAATGATGCCCTGCTGTAAGGGTGTGCCGTGAAATGATGCATGTCTAAAAAGTGTGTCACCAACATGAAATGTTTGGAAAGCCCTGCTGTATATCTTATGCATAGAAAAACATACTGTATGTATAGGAAAGATAAAATGCCCATTTAAGGAAACATATGTTTTAAATATAAGTAGGAGGCATATGTTCTAATTCTAGATAAGGAAACATTTGTTTGTAATAAGCTAATGCATTTCATTCCATTGATTCCATTGATTGGCTACATCTTTTAAAAAAAAACATATAAAAAGGGAGTGGAGGAGCAATCCAGTGTGCCTGCCCCCCAAAGTTATTTGACAACCTTGGGTTGAATAAATGTATTTTCTTTGACCTCCACTGATCATCTGGTGTGTTCTATTGGATTCCTGCCTTGGCATGAACCAAAGGAAAAGAAGGTGTCTGATCCTTCTGACAGTGACAACAACAGAGCCAGGGGTAGGAAGAGGCAGAGGGCAAAAAAAAATCTCAAGATGATGGTTACAACCTCATGATCAAAAACCTGCCCCTTGTACTTATGTTGACATCATGAGCATCTACAAAGGAATAGGGCTTCAATCATGCAGTCACGGCCACCATCTTGCTTTTTTTTTACTCCCCTAGATTATGCTAAATGGAGCCCAATGCAAATATACGGTAGCAATACATTCATATATATGACCTTTTCTGTAAACAGAACAGTTCAATAAGATATTAGTGTACTTTACTATAACATGGAGAGAACGACAGGTGCCAGCGATTAAAGTTATTTCACAGTCAATCTCTCTTTCTCTCTCTGTGTGTGAGGGAGGGAGGTGAGAATTATGTCTGCTTGTGTGTGGGTGTACACTTACACATAAATCCTCTCTATCACATACATTTTTTTCAAGATACAGAAGAGTTCTTACAATCCATTATGCCATTTCTGCATTATTATTAGTGACAGCAGTGTGTTATCTACATTAACATCTCTGAAATTTTACAATGATACAGTGATAGACTGGAGTTTACATGCTGTTTAATTATCTGAAATTAGAGGATGATTTTTCCTTTTTTTCAAAGTAATTTCAAGTCTGGCTCTATTGTGTTCTTTGTTCCTTAAGTTATACAATATTATTAACAATAATTCATTTTCTTATTATGGGAGGATGCATGCTTTTTTGCTTTGAGTCACAGTATCTGCTGCAGGCTGCTCATCTATCTAATTCCCAATAGTCCTGATAAGAGTGATCTCTGAGTTTCAGCTATAACTCAGGGGAATTCTCTCTATATTTTCCATTACTAAATTTGCTGTCATCTTTTGTTATATGTACAAGAAAGCATGATCTCAGCAGCACACAAAGGCAATTGAAAAGAAAAGTTAGCATTCATACTTTGATTCAAAGGCATCCACATCTGATGGAGGTAAATATAATGCAAAATGCTATTGAAGGAACCATTTGTGATTGTGTGAAAGGGGAAGGAAGGAAGGAAGGAAGGAAGGAAGGAAGGAAGGAAGGAAGGAAGGAAGGGAGGGAGGGAGGGAGGGAGGGAGGGAGGGAGGGAGGACTGTTGGGAAAAATCTGTAAGGGGAAACTTCTGAATTCATTTTCATTATGACTTGACAACTTTTTCTCCCTTCTCACTTGGTCCAGCTGGGATAAGATGAGGTTTGTTTTCTTTGCTCAAGAGGAGAACAAAATACTTAAATCTCCAACATTTATTATGGGTTTGCAAAGCGAGGTCAAGCACACATAGACATGTTCAGTAATACTTCAAGGGCAAGATCTCAAAACAGAGAAGAGGGTATATTTATAATAGATTAACGGGACTACAGGAGTATAATCCAATTGGTTACGAATTGATTATAAAAAGGCAAAAGGTTTAAAATAGCTTCTCTATGCTATGTCATACCTGTTAAATGGCAAACCACAATGTTCTGCTAGTTCGAATTGTCTGACTAGCTTCCTATTGAAATCTAGCTGCTAATACAGAGGTAGAGCTACACTAAAAGCTTGCTAATTAATGGCTGCTATCCTTTAAACTCTTGCTATGCTCAGAAGCTCTATACTCTCTACTGAATTAATATTCAGGTTGCTTAAATTCTTCCACACTACTGAAATTTCAAAAGCAAAACTTTTCTCAGGAGCTGTTTTAGGACTGCTTAAAACTGAGAGTAAGTCCAAGGAATCCGACATTCCCCTTTTAACTGCCAATTAAATGCACCATTTTAGGAAGATTTAATACTGCCTATTCTGGTTCCATTATTACAAAACCTTGGAGAAATTGTCTATATTTGGGAGCTACCACCTCCTACCTGGAATCAGTGAACCATGAGCAAACAAATGCAAGCAGCCTCTGAGTTCTGGGTACAAAACTGCAGTTGTCCTATTTGCATGACACAAAAAAAGCCCCCAACTATCTTGGATGACTTGTAATTTTAGTCTTTCCAACTGCAAAAAAGAAGGTGGGGCACTTGTCCCTCCCTCCCTCCCTCCCTCCCTCCCTCCCTCCCTCCCTCCCTCCCTCCCTTCCTTCCTTCCTTCCTTCCTTCCTTCCTTCCTTCCTTCCTTCCTTCCTTCCTTTTCTGCTCCAGAAGGGAGATTATTATTATTTTTAATTGCAGTGGCACAATCAGAGTAAGTCCCACCATAGACATGTTTAGAGATGGATCACATGTATCACACATCCAGTTCTGTCCCTTTTGTCACCTCCACACAGCATGGCTGTAGGAGGGTGGCAAATACCAAAATATCCATGAAGCTAAAGTACATAGAGAAGCCCCATTTTTCTGAAGCCAGTCTGGTACTTTGTCTCCATAGTGGATGTCAGAAGGGACAATTAAATATTCAGTAAAAAAGTCACATGACCTGAGGGGACTTACTTGCATAGGACTATTTGGGATTAGGTCTAATCCACTGTGGATAAATGAACTGAGCCAATTAGCTCACATTGGGAGTTTGTGTGATATGCTTAACCTTTATGACCCAGTGATGCATGATGTGCAAACCACTTCCTCTTGCTTTGACAAACTTTGACAATCTAATACAATGAAGAAACAACTTCATCTTGAAACCTATTTGCTAGCTAAATATTTGCTACTACAGTTTATACAGTACTCTGACTATGATCAGGAGCTCAATGCTAAAACATTAATTAATATTCAAATACCTTAAATTCTTCCACAATCTATATGTTGTCTACTCCCATCCACTTTCTTTGACAACTCACAGATGGGAGAACATGAGGATATTGTTGGTGCACCACCCACTATCTACTTTTAGTTCATCTTGAAGTCGGTAGTCAGGAACAGCTCAGGACTTCATGTCCACCTTGATGACCATTGATTTGGGCCAATTGATATCTGGCCTCACAGATACAGAGGGCACATGCAGGATTTGGTATTCTGTTCAGCTGGAGATGGTGATCTGAAAGTGGAAGAGCTTTCCGTAACTCAGTTACCATGGACAGATCTGTGAGCAGTTTTAGACTGGAAGCTGCAATAAGCCATTGCAAGGATAGTATCAGCCCTCCCAGGTAAACCAGACAGGAAACACAATGAGATGAGCTAATTCTACTTTATTGTAAGGCTACATTAACAGAATCTTGCAAGTCTGAAGTACAAATCTCCTGCCCTCCCTATCTAAAAAAAGGTAAAGTTTCCCCCCGCACATTTGTGCAGTCATGTCCAACTCTAGGGGCCAGTGCTCGCCTCCATTTGTTAGCCGAAAAGCCAACATTGTCCAAAGACACTTCCACAGTCATGTGGCTGCATGACGCGAGCGAAATGCTGTTACCTACCCACTGAAGTGGTACCTATTAATCTACTTGCATTTGCATGCTTTCGAATTGCTAGGTTGGCAAGAGCTGGGGCTAGTGCGGGAGCTCACTCCGTCACTCCCTATCTACCGCCAGAGTAATTAGGGCAGGCCCTTTCTAAATTTCTTTCTGTGTCCGTTATTCAGTTGTGGACTTCTTTCTCTTTTATCTGATTGCTTCCTAGGCAGCATCTCTTCCCCGTCTTCCATCACATCCAGTGTCTATGTGCTGAGAGATTTTTTCCCCTGTCATTTCATTGGCAGGTAAAGAAATTCCTATTGATGTTCTACAATTTAAGTCAAAATGCATTTGATCACATCTCACCTGATTCATATCTTTGAGTTGCAGGAGGAGCACCAAGCAGGACAAACCTGGGAGCTGCTGGACACACTTCTAGAGTCATAAATTGCTTGATAGGATTGCCACAACACCAAAACTTTCCCCCTTGTTCATCCAAGGCCTGATACACTGGGGCAGCTCTCCCAAAAATGGGTGGGTCCACCAAACTAAAACTAAATATGCTTAAGTGAAAACTTATTAATGTGATGGTTCCTCATTTAACTAATCGCTCCTCCTTAGTCACATTACAAATTAGAATTTAGTGACAACATTTGAATTGTCCACAAATTCTCACAAGCTGCCTTCAAGGTATGGGAACCTGCATGCAGAGGGTGGGGCCATTGGTAGGTACTTCCCATGTGTGCAAATGCCCCATATTCAAGCTTCAGAATGTGCACAGAGTATTTTGTTTCTCTAAACATCGTCAGCTTTGTAGCAACTGCTTGTCTGAGGCAGGACTGGAGCATCCTTTGGTTCAGATGTTCCCCACAACAGGAGTTTGCTGCCATCAGAACAGTTAATGCTTTCAGGAGGGAGGAAAGGATCCTCATGCAAAGCACAGGACCATTTTATTTACTTCTCAGTAGAGTTCAGATCCAAGAATATGACTGAAAGGGCAAAGCTACCAGGCAGAAATATATTGTTCCTTTCAGGAGTGTTATATATCTTGATCACTTCAGTATATCTTCTCTTGACTATACTTGCAGTGAGTAAGAATGCTTTATAAAAATGTCCCTTATGAAATAAACAGCCAAAAGCCTTGACTCTATTTTGTGGCCTGTTGACCTAATCCATCAATTTTGTTTTATCCAGCAGTGATTTGTGACCACATAGGTCACTACTCTAGAAAGAACCTGTGCCTGATTGTATGTTTTCATACATTAAATGCCAGTGACAAGTTCCAGGAAAATGAAGACTTTATTTCATTTGCTTTCATCTAGGTATCAGGAAAATCTTTCATGAATCTAAACAGGTTTTATGATTGTATCTCCTTTCTGGTGATGATCACCTGGACAAATGTTTGCATATTTTGGTAGCTTCCACACTGGATTCCAGTACTGGCTTTTTTAAAAATTTATTTTTGTACAGTTGCCTTTTAAAAATATTTGGAAAGTTCTGTTAGCCATGAATGCTGCAGTACGCTTGTTAATAAATTCCATTTTTGTGTGTTTTATGGCCCGGACCATCCCCTGATCACACTGTTTCAACTGGGAGCAAAATCTATTATTTGATGGCATACGCTCCCCTTTTCTTTTTTCAAAAAATGAAGGGCAAAATGAATGCCATGTCCAAAATTCATCCTCCAAAGTACTTGGATCTCTGGGGCATAGAATTGGATGGCTGGAGTTCTCAGAAGATAATCTGATGATTTTGAGCAACTAAGCTCTAGCAACGTTGGGATTCAATTCTCTATGGAAGCCACCAGGCCAATTCTGTATGGCTTTAAAAAAAAACTGTTTCATTGAAAACAAAAGCTGGTATTCACCATCACACTTATTGTCTGAAGAATTTTGAGAAAACCTAGAAAGGATCTGATATAGCTAGCCAAAATCCTGGGGATCAAGGTTCTTCATATTCAGAAAATGACTGATATTTTGATTTTGAGGCATTTCAATTGATCCCAAAATCTAGGAGTATTTAACTAGGACAGCCTTCCCCAAACTGACCCCATCAGTTGTTTTGAACTGCAACTCATCATACCCATCTATTGGTCATATTATAAACTGGGACCTCTTACAGCATCAATTCTTTTAAATTATTAGACAAGCTTATTTTTTCTGGAAGACTAAAAATAAAAGAATAATTAATATCTAGTCAATACAATTTATTAAATAATATTTGAAACTAATGGTACACAAGGAAATCAAATAATACTCCATTGACAATTTATGGGAATGTAGCACAGATAATACTTGAGGCTAGCAAGCAATCAAATAAGAAACAGTAAATAATATATGGAGAGTTTAAAACATTTAGTTTAAAGAAGGAAAGGCAAGGAATTCAGAGAGTAGCACATTCAATTCAGTGAGAGAAATCTTAAGTAGGAGCAGAGGAAATGGACAAAGTTTCCAGAAGTGTTCTGGAAGTGCTAATGTAGTTCTACCTGGAAAAGAAGGTGGGGGGTGGGACACAATAGATGTGGCCAAGATTAATAAAAGAGAGTCAGTATGAGACAAAAAGAGGAAGAGGTCAAGACAGATTCCTGGGTTGCTTTCCTCATTGCCTGAATGAAAGTTGCCAAAAGGTTGATGGATCTGAAAAGGTTGTCTAGATACCTTTTGATTGATAGAAGACGTTGCAAGAAAGAGTGTATGAGTCACTGAAAAGCACAAGCCTATTGCTCTGAGTAACAAATGAAATGGAGAAGGAAAAGATCATGGCTCTGGCAACATTGGTTTATGCAGATATCCTTTGGTACATCTGCCATTGTTTACCAGACCTAGCAATAAGCAATACCCTAGCAATGGGAAGACTTGAAAGGAATGCCTGCACAATCTTGCTTTGAAAGCTCATCTTTCTGTTTGTATGTATTCCCTGTTGCTCTTAGAACACAGAAGGGACTCTTGAAGGCACCCTACTTTTTTTTTAAGAAGGGCTCTTTTCCAAACTAGACACACCTGCCAGATTCCTTCTAGCACATAAGGCTATTAGGTGTACTGTAGAAGGAAGCTGTTCCCAGCAATCAGAGTTTTTGATCTGTGGGCTTGACCATAGTATGAAGGTTGTACAGAGACTGAGCCAAATTGGAGTACAGTTTAGAGGGAGCCTCAGGAACCTATAGAAGAACAACTACAAAAAACAAGTGGGAGGAAGGAGCGAAACAGAAGGGTGAGCAAGGGCAGTTCCACCTTAATATGTGTGTGACCTATGCGGCTCCTAGCTAGAAATGAATCTCTTCCTTGGCAATGGCAATGATGCTAGCCAGATATTCCGTCTGGAGTGCAGTTATGGTGGATCCAGATTGGGAATTTCCCTGTCTGTGCACCCCACTGACATATGCAGGGAGGGGCAGCACCACCCACTTTCCTCTGTGTGAGTGGGTCATTTCTCCTCCCACTTTTCTTTGACTGCCCCCCTTCCCTGCACTCTGCACCCTTCTTCCTTTGACCTTTTCTTCAACCAGTTATCCTGAATTTTCACTGTTGGAATATGGGCTGGGGCATCCACAAACCTTCCACCCCATTTTTTTTACTTTCCCTGGTGAAAAGCTGTAGCTTTCACAAACATTGTCTCAGGTCCCTGCTAGCCAGCATCCTTCCAACAATGATCCTTCCGTTGTTTCACCAGCCCCATCTGCAGTTCAACCAGTTATTTGGTGATATAATGAAAGGATCACTGTGGCAACAGAGAGGGCTAAAAGCAACCCCAAGCCTCATGAAATGACAGGAAAAGAAATGGGAAAAGTGAAAAGCTACACTGGGTGGATGTTTTGAAGATATCCAGTTGGCTTTCCTCCATTTCAATGGAGGTGCTGTAGGACTAAGTTTGGATGATTTTATGAAAAGTCTGCAGTTTATCCTTCTATCCACCTGTGGTTGCTCTCTGCTTCTGCCTTGAGACTATCTTGCTTGTGGCAGGGAATAAGTCTGCCCAGATTGGACCATTCTGGGAACATGCTTAATTTCTTCCTAGCAGTTTCTTGTGCAGTGCCCCAATGCCGACAACTGCCCTAAACAGGTGGGTGGCTAAGTAGCGGAAGGAAAAGAGGTTTCTCCAGACTGAAGCAGGTCAGGGGAAAAACTAATGTCTTAAATATGACTTTCTGCCAGTTCTTCTAACAACATGGAATCACCCTCCTAGCATCATGTTGCCCTCACTGGTATAGCTACTTAAAAGGGGCATGGGATGCCAACAAAGCTAGCTTGACAGACTTCCACCAGGTGAGCTAATGATGCAGCTTTTCCTCGGTCTTGTATTCTGGCCACCATGACTAGGGGCTTGGAGTATGTCCTTTACAGCTTTTTCAGGGCTGTGCTCCTGCACTTGGGATCATTGTCAGGGAGTTGGTGTCGATACATCCCAGTGGGATCTTGGGCCCACCTCTTCACTCCAGGCTGGAAGTGGTTGGATACAGGGTCCTGCTTCACTTCTGGCATTCTTTGCTGTTGTGCAGCACAGTGATCGGATGTGGTGCTGATATGGGGAGTGCTCAGCAGTCATGAAAGACGTTTCCACATGGCAAATATGAAGGGGTGAGCACCATATTGGGCACCTTGGTAATAGAGGGGTATAGCCATGAGCCACCTCCAACTCTGAGGAAGCATCTTTCACTTACCACCAAGCAGTGACCCCAATAACAGACTGAGCCCATCTTCTGGCTGCATGCTCCCTCCAGTCACGTGGCAAAAATATATATGCACAGAAAGGTTTCCTTGGGTCCCCTTTCATACAGAGAAGGCAGGGAAAGCTGAATAAGTATGCAGATGGTCTCCTGGATATTTGCACCTGTTCCCTTCCAGACTGTGCAGAGCTTCAGTGACTTCAAGGGAACTGGCCATGCAAAGAACAAAGAAGGGCATGGTGAGTTGAAACATCTACCTGGTTATCTAAACAGGAGATGAAGTTCTGGCTCATTGGAGCACCAAGAATTAACAGAAGCCTTGTTGGGGATTGTGTGGCATAGCAAAATGCCTTTATTACTGCCACTCAGGTGAGACTTTTAGGGCACCTTCGGATGGACATGCCCAAATCAGGTCAGAAATGCTTTAAATGTAACCCAAAGCACCCCCAGATTAGTTAAGCTTCTGGTTTTTTTGGGGAAAAAAATTCTACATCTTTCTTCTGTACTTCTACAAACTGAGAATCTTCCACCAAGGAAGTATTAAAATGCCATCTCACAGTAACTGGAATACTTTTATCCAAAATTAGTGACAATACTAGAGATGCATGATCAGACATTAAAACTGAACCAATGTTGCATATCTCAATTAAATTAATCCAGCCTGGAAATGTGCCATGTGGGGTAGATTAAAAAAAAGTGTAATCTTTCCTGTTAAAATTAAGTAGTCTCCATATGTCCATTAAATTAAATTCCTGGATATATGTATAGAAAACATTGCAACTTTGGGGGCTCATTTTCTGTTTTGAATTCTTGTTCAGTTCCAGTAATAGATTAAAAGAGCCAGCTTGGTAAAGTGGTTAAAGACACTGAGCTACAAACCGTGAGACCATGAGTTCTAGTCCTGCCTTAGGCACAAAGCTGGGAAGAAGGCAATGGCAAACCGCTTCCAAAAATTTGCCAAGAAAGCTACATGGATTTCTGCATGTGGTGAACAGGAGTCAAGACCGACTCAAAGGCATGCACACACAAAAAGTAAGTTAAAGTGTCTGGAAAAGATTCCCTGATCTACTTGTAACCTAAAGAATTGTGTAAAATGCTAGGTTTTTCTTTTGTTGGGCCTTCAAAAAATTATCTATGCCATCCAATAATTTCCAACTTTGAGTACTAAAATTATATAATGACCTTAAAAAAATCTAAAACCTCTTGTTCAACTATATAATTCTAAAATGTTTTCTTTTTTTTTTAAATAAATTTTATTAGGTTTTGAATTTACGTAGATAAACGTTTGAAACAGAAAAGAAAATGGAAATACAAATCAAAGAAAGAGAGTAAAAAAGTGTAGTAAAGTAAAAAGAAAAAAGATAAAGATGAAACATAGAAATTAGTCAACTTCCGATTTGTCTCTGGTCATAGTAATTTAACAATTTTATCTTACATGCTAGGTCTATATAAAACATTCAAGAACATTTCTTGTCTATTATATCAAATTATATATATTTTAGTCTTCAAATCCCCATATAAGCTTTGCTCCTCCGGCATCTTGTAAATAGTCGGTTAATGGTTTCCACTCTTTAAGAAAATAATAATTTGAATTTTCTTTTAATAAACATGTCAATTTATCACTCTCTGCCATATCCATCAATTTCAACATCCAATCTTGTATGGTAGGCAAGATCTGATTTTTCCAATTTTGTGCATATATAAGTCTTGCTGCTGTAATCATGTATTGCATAATTCTTGTAAATTGTTTCCCAAGTTGTCCATCGATTATTCCCAACAAAAAGAATTCCGGTTTAAATGGAACTTGAATTTGTAATATATTTGCATCAATGAATGTATTTGAGTCCAAAATTTCTTTGCAATCTCACATGCCCACCACATATGTTAAAAGGATCCCTCTTTTTTTTTTACATTTCCAACATAAGTTGGAAACATTCCCATACATTTTAGAAAGTTTTTGTGGGGTCATATACCATCTGTACATCATCTTATAAAAGTTTTCTTTTAAATTATAGCACAAAGTAAATTTTAATCCTTTAGTCCACATACCTTCCCATTGTTGCATTTGAATATTATAACCAATATTTTTAGCCCATTTAATCATACAGTCTTTAACTTGTTCCTCTACCATTTCACCTTTTAACAATAGTTTATACATTTTAGCAATTAGATGATCATCAGCTTCACATAATTGTATCATAACTCTAAAATGTTTTCAGTAAAATTGCCACTCTGTCAGATTTTGAATTTGGCCACAACTATGGAATCAAAGCACTGTCCCAATGCACATATAAAAGGGGTGGGACTTTGATCTCATGGTTGTGGTCACCATCTTGAATTATTTTACCCTTCTGGAGACACTCCTGTTTTTAGTTTTTGCTATGGCTCAAGCAGTTAAAGCTACAATTAATTTCTCATTGTCTTTAGCCTTAGCTTCTTGTTCTTTTAACTGCTTCTTTTTTATATAGTAAATTTTATTAGGATTCAAGAGAAGAATAAAAACTACAAAAACAAAAAACAAAAAACTACAAAGAAAGAAAAAAAAGTAAAAAAGTGCAGAAACACAAGAGATATTTTTTTTCAAATTTACAGAAAGATGTGGCTTCCGACTTTTAACAGCAAGGATATACAAAAATTTCCATAATCAATCTCTTACTCTATATTAAACCAAAATACCACATTATTTCTATAAGTCATTCCACTTTAACACATAATAAAAATAACTAACTACAGTTACTCCTCCCCCTTATATTAAAATAAAGAAAAAAAAGTTCATATAAACCTCCTAAACATCTTTCTCCCCTCCAAAAGATAAAAAAAAATTAATTATTCCCTTCCTATCACTATTCTATATATTTCTGTCAACTATAATAAGAATCAAATAAAAAAGCACATAAGTTATCTGCTATTATACTTAATACTACAACAATTTTAATAATCCCAATCTTAATAAACCCAAAAAACAAAGACAATTCAAAACAGTAAATCCAAATCTTTAAAGGCAAATAGCATCTATCAAATCCTTAAAGCAAACCAGATGAACATTCTTCAACCCTTATCCCACTTCAAAATAAACCAAAGCAGTTACATATCCCCACAATGTGCACAGCGCTTTCCTCTTGAAAGAATCAAACAGCCCAACTGCCCCCCTCAAAGATTCCAGGTTCTTTTCATGGCATTCCACCAGGAGATCGATATTTATTTATTTATTTATTTATATTTCAATTTATATACCGCTCCATCTCCCCACAAGGGAACTCTGGGCGGTTTACAAAATACAACAATTAAAATCTGACAATTAAAACAACCTAATAAAATACTTTCATATAATAAAATTAAGTATAAAAATCCAAGATGTGATGGTTTGATGTTTAGATGTTTAAAAGGGCCCTATGGCACCAGCCATCCCCAAGAGGAACTATTCCCCCCCCCCACGCAAGGCGGCAGAACCAGGTCTTTGAGTTCTTTCTGAAGGCCGGGAGCGATGGGGCCTGCCTCACCTCCGGGGGTAGCATATTCCAAAGGGTGGGCACCGTTACTGAGAAGGCACGCCTCCTAGACCCCGTCAGGTGACATTCCTTTACAGACGGGATCCGCAGCATGCCCTCTCTGGATGACCGAGTGGGACGGTTCGACGTTATGGGGATGAGACGGTCCCTCAGGTAACCTGGCCCCATGCCATGTAGGGCTTTAAAGGTGATAACCAACACCTTGAATTGGACCCGGAAGCACACAGGCACCCAGTGCAGCTCTCGCAGCAGAGGTGTCACATGCGCTGATCTAGGCGCACCAATAACTGCGCGAGCATCCGCATTCTGGACCAATTGAAGCTTCCGGATACTCTTCAAGGGTAGCCCCATGTAGAGCGCGTTGCAATAGTCTATATGGGAGATGACCAGGGCATGAGTGACTGTACGGAGGGCTTCCCGATCCAGGAAAGGGCGTAACTGACGCACAACACGAAGTTGTGCAAAAGCCCTCCTGGCCACGGCTACCACCTGCTCTTCGATTTTACTTATGGCTTACAGATCACTCTCTCCCTTAGATTTCTCCAACTCCATTATCCAATCTTCATCCAGCATCTCGATAAAACCCCCACTCAGTCTTAAAAAAAACCTTTCTATCACTCTTAAATTCCTCAATTTCATCCACCACATCCCCAACCTGATGGCACATTTTAGATCTCATATTTTCCACAATGTCCTGGATATCTTTCATAAAAGCTTGATAGAAGTCAGAAGAAATCTGTTTAAAATCCTGGTGAAAGTCAGAAAGAATCAGTTTGAAATCCTCCATGTCTCACACAGTAGATTATGGTGCCCCCTAGGAGCTTAACCAGCGAAAGTCGAAAATATGGAAGAGTTCCAAAGTGTGTTTACATAAAGTGTGAGAGAGATAGCAGACAGTTCTCAAGGGAAAGTGAAAACAGAAAGCTGAAGGTTCAAATCAGCTGATTCAACATGTAGGAAAATGCTAATATCTTCAAATTTAATACAAAAATAATAACAGGAAGACAATTGTTTACTCTCAATCTTTGGAATTTCCTTTGGAAGGAAACAAAATCCAAAACTTAAAAGATTTTTTTTAAAAAAAAAAGTAATCCCAAAAATAATGTTAAGCACCAAGAGAACCAGCTTCTCGCTGTAGAAAGCCTCTCTTGGGGTACATATACTTAAAAAAAATACAAATTGGTGGTTTAGAAATGGGGCGGCTGGTCTTAGTGTCCCTTTAAGGCTACAGCACAGCTTGGAAAGTGATGATGTCTCCGCCTCACAGCTGGCTCTTACCAGTCAAATGTGAAACACTATTTGTGATCTTCTGGCTGCAAGAAACCATCCGGAGGGCAGATGGGGTGATTCCAGGTATTCTTCTTTATCTGGAGAACATTTCTGGGCTTCAGGAAAACCTGCCTGAGCCTGAAAAAAGTCACCGCGTTGTCAGCTCCACCTGCTGAACCAGTGGGCACAGCTGTTCAGTCCGCCATTCCCACCAGAAGCCTCTTTTAACTGCTTCTTGATATCTCTATATCTCCTCTTGATCTTATCTTCCTTATTAGCAAATTCTAAATATTGCCAGTTTAGTGAATTTAACATGACAAGAATCTCAACATTGTTTACTACCCGAGAGCTAGCATCAGATGAAAATTTTGGTGTAAATGTATCCCTCTGCATATCTCCCATCTGAACTGGAGTATTGGCCAGAGCTCCCACCTGGTAAGGGGGAGTAAAACATTTCTTGCTCATGTTTTTTTCACTCCATAACCCTATCAGCCTCTCACTGAGACAGTGGGGAGGTGGGCACTGTATGAGAGACATCTGCACTGTAGAAGAAGGGGGAGAAGAAGAAGCAATGTAAATAAATATCAGCTTTTAGGCTCTCTTCAAACACAGCTCACAAACTTTGCTTTTGTGGCTGACAGGGAAAGAGAAATAACGTGTATTTTAGCACATTGCTATCTTACTTGAACTCATGTGGAACTACTTCTGTACCCTTTTACCACCCCTCAAAGTTCACTATTTCCACCACTCTTATTTAGGTAGCAGCATGCAGGTCAAGATGGTGACTGGTACTCTGCTGTACCAGTGCCTGACACCAGATTCATGGAAGGTTGAGACTGTAATTCTCCCTTATGGATAACAGTCCTTATGGGCTACATCTGCTCCAAGACAATCATGATCCATTGCCAGGCAAACAGAAACAACAATCTCTCGCACTGTTTGTCTAGGCAAAATGATATACTACCTAAATCACTTTTATTTGGGGGGGAGGGGGCACAGGCTATTGGTCATTGTTGCTGGGATATGTCCATCATTTCACCAGTTGAACTACAATCTGGCCATCAGTGTTATGGTGGTAAGACTGACATGACAATATCAAATGGCCTACAGCAGTAGCTATTTCATGATTTCCATGTTGAAACTATTGGAGCGAATGGGGGGGGGGAGGAGAAAGTTTTTACAGAGGAAAGGAATGAGAAGGGTACAGGGTGGTTGATAGGACAGGAAGATGGGTGAAAGGTCTGGGGGCAGCCAGAAAAAAATCAAGGAACCTGTACTTTCTGAAAGTGTTTAAAAATGTTTAAATACATGGAGAAGATTGTGCAGCTTAATCGTTGATCCATTGGGAGGCTACATAAGGGAAAATAGTTCAGTCAGTTCCATCAGAAGATTATTGGCAGCCCAGTAACTTAGGCCCACATGGCCATGGAGAACAGTCATCAGAGAGGAGGCATGGTTCTTGCCCCACAATAGGATGGAAGAGGTTGGCACATAAAGAAGCAAAACATGCTGGCTAAATCTACAGCAGTGCCTGGGCCAGTAGGAGCTGGGACACACTAGTTTTGATGCGTAGCAAGGAAACATGGACCCAGTTTGCAGCCCCAGTGGGCTGAGCATGATGAATTTGTGGGATAATGCTGGCTTATAGGGTTAAGGCGCAGAGTAAACAGACAGAGTGCAGCTTTTATGGCTAAAATGTTTGCCTCGATGAGCATATCAAAGCTGCTGTCCAAACTTGACAATATGATGCACGCTCTCTGAGTATCTGGCACCACAATGTCTCTCTCCGCAAGTTCAAGAAACAAAGTCTTGACTTTATGAAGGTGGGTCATCACATTCCCACCCGGCTGCAGCTTTAAATTGTAAAGCTGATGTGATAGTCCAACAATGGCAGCAGAGGTTTGTCTTGAATAAATGGCTTTAAGAGCTTCCCAGCACCCATGTCAGGTATCTAGGTTGCTGACATGCAGTAACTGAGATGATTCCAGTCCCAGAATCAAATTGCCATAAGCACGGTCCAAATGCAATTGCACTTCCTCAGAAATGGGACCTGCTGGAGGTGGGTTTTCCACATATCACCACAAGCCTTCTTTTAAAAAGAATGATTTAATCTTCACACACCAGGTCCGATAGTTTGTGCCATCTAAGCGCTCAAAAGGCAGACTAGTCAGTCCTGCAGCAGCCATGCTGACCACTCAAAGAAAAACATGTTTACTCTGAAAGCAGCCTCTAAAACCAAACTCCCTTTTACAGCCAGGTAAACACAGCAAAAAGTGTAACTTCCTCACTGGGCCCATAACCTGTGGGATAATGCTGGCTTATAGGGTTTAAATTACTTTAAAGGATTTGAACCAGGAAACTTTTTCTATTTGAGAAGGAAAAGTGAAGAAAAAAGGAAGAGGTAAGAAAAATGTGCAAGATGCAATAAAAAGGCAAAGGTAAAGATTCCCCCACACAGTCGTGTCCGACTCTAGGGGCCGGTACTCATCTCCGTTTTTTTAGCCGAAGAGCCAGCATTGTCCGAAGACACTTCCACGGTCATGTGGCCTCATGACACGCGCGGAACGCTGTTACCTACCCACCGAAGTGGTACCTATTCATCTACTTGCATTTGCATGCTTTCGAATTGCTAGGTTGGCAAGAGCTGGAGCTAGTGCGGGAGCTCAGTCCGCACGCAGGGCTAGGGATTCGAACCTCCAAACTTGCAATCTTCAGATCAACAAGCCTGGCGTCTTACCCACTGAGCCACCACGCCCCCGTATATACAGTTACATTCTTGCAAAAAAGGAAAAACAAACTTACAAGCAGAGTATCGTGTTTTGTTTCCATTGACAGACATGAAGGGGCTCATGCCATGGCCTACACACACAGCCACGCATAGCTACGCACTTCCCAGTCTTCAGAAGTAGAACACACACACGGACATGGCTAAAGACTGGACAGAAGTCAAGAATCATAGATCCATAGTTCACAGCTGAGATATACACTTGTTTCAGCTTTCTGATTGGTGGAACCTTAGGATCAGAGGGTCACAAAGCTTTTTCAGATTTACGAAGCCTAAAGCATTCAGGATTGCACATAGTATAAACTGCCATGAGGTGGCAGTGTTGCATCTAATCAAGCATACTGTCTCCCCCCGTGAAAGTACTAGGGCACTTGTTCCCATGGGATAGCTTTTAGACTGAGACATAATATCACGTGGTGGCAACCACCTGCACCTTATCAGTGAAGTTGTTTTGGGAAACAGAAAGTAAACTGTAAAGACGCTACAGAAAGTAAAGAAAACAATTTGCTCTCACATGAGAACTCTGACAGAATTGCATTCCCACCCTCCTGAAATGGCTGGTAATCTGTATTTACAGTGGGAGAAGCTGAAAGCGTGGATTTTATTACCACCATATGGATATAGCCAAAATACATACGTTTGGCAGATACCTTATGGTGTGCACTGAACTTTCTTCAAAACCCTTAGATTTATAGGACTCTAAGCACTCAGTAGCTTTCGTTGTCCACAGTAAAAAGAATAATAGATTAAAGGCCAAGGTGGCTGTCAAATAGCATTTTTTCTCCCATGTGCATGTTTCTCTCAACACAAAAGAGAACAGAGAAAAAATAAAAGTGTTCTTCTCCCTGGAAAATGTGGTCAAGCTGACATATTTTAGATTTGATAGCAACTAAATAAATATATTTCGAAAGGATATCACAATTTTGCCTACTGCGTTCTTTTCCTTCCCCTCAATTTTTAATTCTCCAAATAGCAATCATAACACCATTAACTAACAGCAATATTTCTAGAACATTTTAAAAAAATATTTAAAACACTTTCCCCCCAAAAGTAACAAAGAAAGCTCAGTGGTTTTCTCAGAGTGTTAAACATTGTTTTGATGATGTATCCAATAATTCCAAGTTGAGGAAAAGAAGATTTGGAGCAAGTATAGCAACAATTAATATTTATTTGATTGATTGATTGATTGATTGATATTACCACCCATCTTCTCCACTAGGAGAACTCTGGGTGGTTCACAAATATGCTATTCCTTAGGTCTAAATGTTCATCAGTATTCTAATAAATCCTCAGCTCCCCCTTGCATACATCACATTCAAAAGAGCAACTACTAATATTGAGAAATATCTTCCCATTATCCATTTGCATATTTCATCTTCAGAAATTTTTTATGGAGCTCTGAAGTTTTCTTCAGTTGCTATGGTCCCACTTTTGAATGACTTAAAAAATGTGAGGTGTTTTTGTTTCTCCACACTTGTCCTGAGTTGGCCCAATCACATGAAACTTCTCCATACTAGCTCTAAGGTACACCAGTGGGATGTACTGAACTAAGTATGACACTAGGGGCCTTCGTTGCCTTGCCCCATGGGCACCACTCTGGGAGTTCAGAAATCTCCAGGGAATGGGATGAAGATAACAGAGACAGGATAGAGATCAACAGTGGAGACAGAAAATGTCATGCTGATGTAGTCCGTTACTGACCCTAGGATGGATGAAAAGCACTTGAAATCAGATAAGGAGAAAAGGCCCAGATTCAAACCCTCATTCAATTATATAGCCTGCTGAATTAGCTTGCATCAGTAACATCTCCTCAACCTATGCCAGATTTACAGTACTCAATCTGGTCTTCAACACCCATGATACCTAGCTAGCTTGACATCAAAAATTCATTCTTGACATCAAAAATTCATGGAATTTACTCAATCTGGTCTTCAACACCCATAATACCTAGCTAGCTTGACATCAAAAATTCATTCTTGACATCAAAAATTCATGGAATTGGCGCAAATGGCTAAACTGACAGCATTGCTAGGAGAAAATACTGTAACTGGATTTGTTTCTATTTGGAAGCCGCTTTTGGACTATTTGCTTGTAACGCAAAAAAATGAAGTTTTGATTTTGGGTTCTGATGATTAAATGGTTTGATTTTACAGAAATAATGTTACTAAATATTTAATTAATAGCAAGAGATTAACTTTTATGTACTTTTATATCTGTGTGGGAAAAGGTCAGAAGCCACCTGTCTCATATGTTTTTCTGTATATTCTTGCAGTGTTTTAGTTTCTCTTATTTCTTTTTTAGACTTGTATTCTATCCTGCTATCCCCTTTAACTAGGTCCCCACTTCCCTCTAGACCAGGGGTCCCCAACCCCTGGGCCACAGACTGGTACCGGTCTGTGGCCTGTTAGGAACCGGGCTGCACAGCAGGAGGTGAGCAGTGGGCAAGCAAACGAAGCTTCATCTGTATTTACAGCCGCTCCCCATCACTTGCATTACCGCCTGAGCTCCACCTCCTGTCAGATCAGCAGCGGCATTAGATTCTCATAGGAGCACGAACCCTACTGTAAACTGCGCATGCGAGGGATCTAGGTTGCGTGATCCTTATGAGAAGTAATGTAATGCACTTGAATCATCCCTAAACCACCACCACCCGGTCCATGGAAAACTGGTCCCTGGTGCCAAAAAGGTTGGGGACCACTGTCTAGACACTTAACAATGTAGCTAATCCTTGCTAATATGTTCCCTTGCTGTGTTACTGCTCAGCTTTTTTTCAATTTCTACATAAATTCCATGGTCTATAATGGTTTATAGTGATGATACTATATGCAGATAATGTAGTGATTCTATCAGTGATATGACTAAATAAGGCTCCTTAGTCTTTACCTCTCTTCTGTAAGGCATACTAGCTACAGTTAAACTGCAATAAAACAATGGGTATGTTTTCAAAAGATCTAAAAATGTGAATTGGATTATTAATGGGCAGATGTTTGAGCAGGTGGCTTGTTTTATCTATTTTTGGGATGATTTTTCATTCAAGTGACAATTGGAAAGCTCAGTTTTTATATGCTACTCAGAAGGTGCAAATAAGTATTGTAGTTATTCTGTCTTCTATACAGGAGGTACACAATATGTTCCAGCTGCCATCAAGCTATTTGTGGCCAAACCCCTTTATGGAATGGAACTAGGACTCAGAAATAAGTCAATTTTACTTTAGGACTTCTGGTGAGGGTTCATGGTAAACTAGATGTTCCTGAAAGAGCAGGGACAGTATTGTGGCTGAGATCGTCAGCCAAATGGCGAATTCTGGCCAGCAAAGTTTCTCTGGAAAAAGGAGAGATTGTGAGATAACCCACATGTACTCCAGACAGTTTTTCCTCATGAGTAGACTGCAGAAACCATGGTTATTGTGGTTGACTTCTGAGTTGAGCGGCTGGGAGTCGAGGGATTTCAACCAAGCTCACAACCATAATGTAACCTATACGGACACAAGGTTCGCCAAATCTAATTTCTTAATCACTTTCAGAATCACTTCTTAATAGTTGAAAAGCAATTAAGAACCTTTGGATCAACAAGTTTTAGATCACTCACCAGATGAATTTCCTTCAATCCTTAATGAAAGAAGTTTTAAATACAAGTTTAAGGATTTTAAGAAAAATTTTTTTTTGGAATAAACAGCAAAGGAGTGATGAGAATGTTGATTTTGGAATGTTACAAATGGGGTAAGGGTTCAGATGGATTTGAAATAAGATTTCAAAATTAATTATAACAATCCTTCCTATGGGGAAATGCTGTTGTTTTGAATTCTTAAAAAAACAATAAGATGGGACTTTGGAAGTTGGACACTAGAGGGAACCAGAAGGAACTAAATATTAAAATTAAAGGAGAAGAACACTTACATTTGACATACTGATTCAGAATGGAGCAAAATACTTTAACATTGGACCTATTGTAGGATATTTGTGAACAATGGACTTAGAAGTTAATTTTAAGAATGTCTGCCATTATAGATAGACTGTGTTTAAAAGATGTTATGGAAGAGGAACAAGTTTTACTGGACAAGGCTGAGACTGATTTGAAAGTGGATTTAAAAATGATATACTACAAGAATGATATGGAAAAAGATGGTACACTGGATAAACAAATGAATCCAACTGATGTCTTAAAAATTAAAAAGGATATGCAAATAACAAGCCAGAAGAGTGACTTGGATAATTTTCTTCTATTGGATTTACAAAAGAGACCTGTTAAAGTTTTGAAGGATTTTGTGAGAAGGGACAAAGAAAAAATGAAAAGAAATCAAGTTCTAGGATATTATTTGAAGGGATTAAAGATCAATATTGTTAAAGGAAAAGATAGGAATATAATATTGTTTTATTTGATCAAGGTTAAAATAAATATGTTGTATCTCTGGTAACCCTTAATGGACTTTTGCTGACCAGGACTGAATGACAAGGTTTCAAGGATTTGTTTATAGATAAGAGGTGAGATATGGGAAGAAGAGATCATTTGTTGTATTTTAAGAGAAGGTGATAAGTTACTATAATCATTTATACTTGTTCTATTGAAGAGGGAAGTCATTTCTTTATATATTTCTTTTCTTTGTCTCTACTATATATTTATTTTTTTCTTTCTTTTCTATTTTTCTATTTTCTTCTTTTCTTCTTTTCTGCACTTTCTGTTTTTTTCTTTTTACTCTTTTTTAGTTTGTATTAGTTTGTATCTTTTTAATTGTAATAAAATTATTATAAAAAATTACTTGAAACCACTCAGTCCATGTTTTTAAGGAAAGTATTTTATGAAGTAAGATGCCCACAAATCACACTAGTCCATGGCTGTAATCTCTGGTTATACAAGGTTTGCCCCTCTAATACTTTCAAGCTATATGGAATCTGATGGCAGAACAGAAATTGCTGCCCTGTGGGCTTTCTCTCCAGATGTTTTTGGGAATGGGAGAGCAAGAGATGTTCTGTAACAGGATTTACAGACATGGGCATCAGGAAAACCAGGGTAGGATCTGTGCAAGAACAATAGCTGGAAGTTGCTGTGTAACTCCAAGCACCCGAAAACCCAAACAACTCATTGTTTTTGGTTCTAGTTTCTGTGGCGATGGAAAATAGTTCTTTACTATCTTCCCTATGGCACCCTTTTACTTACCTGTTTCATCTCAAGCTTCTTTTCTACATGTTGAACATCCCAAGTTCTTTCAACCTGTCCTCATACGACATATCCTAAGTATTTTAATAGTTTTAGTATTTAGTACTTTAAAAATAATTTTATAATTTAGTTTTAAGTATTTATTTAATAATCTAGTACTTGTATTTTTGGTGCACTTGAGCTTGCTCCAGTTGATAACTCCCAATGTTTTTAGATTTTTTTAAAAATGTAACTTTATATACGCCCTATAAATCCTGTCACAGCTTGAATCAATGACTGCAACAGAGGTGGTTGTTCATTCAGTTATATTTGTAATCTAATTAAATAATAAAGTAAGTGAATAAAGTCATAGACGATGTCAGTATCAGTATAGCTTTATCAGTATAGCTTTATTGATTAGTCAAATGACCATATCAAAAGATGGGCATCAGCCACAATAAAATACAGTAAAATAAGACAGGTAGAATACAATATGATATAGTAAAATAGACTAGAGTGAGATAAAATGAGATAAAATACAGTGAGGTAAGATAAAGATAAAGGAGTATAAAATAATGCAGAGGCTTATAATAAGATGAATAGTAAAATACAAACACAAAATGTATTTAGGTGAATTCATCGCCTTTGCATGCTACCCCAATAAGTTCTATAAAATGTGTTCTCAATTGGACAGCCCTGATTATAAACTTAACAGTTCTAGAGACTACGTATGTGTTTGTATCCTGAAGGAAGTAACATAGTCGTTTATTACAGTCCCAGTGTATGGTTCTGTCAAGTGGAGTCTGTAAGTACTGAGCCCTTGCTGAGGCATATAATTGGCATTTAAATAGGACATGCACAATGTCTTCTATTTCGGATGCTCCACAAACACATGTTTTCTCAAAATATGGCACTTGGTGGAATCGTCCATATTTGACCATAGAATCTAGCTGCTCAAATCTTGCTCTGGTAAGAGCTATCCTATGGTATTGAGTCAAACCCATTGTCAGGTATTTTTCTGTCTGAAAGGACATTTTATTCTTGGTCAGCCATTTCAACAACCTAATGTTTGCAAGTGCCTCAATGTCGATTTGGGCGTTAACATCCAAGACTCTTTGTTTAAATATTGCCTTGGCCTGATTTCCGGCTGAAAGTAGTTATTGTGTTGAAAAGCCGAGATGTTTGGAAAAGTTGGTTGGTCCGTGTGGTGGTCTCAGCTCCGCCTACCTCGCAGGATTGTTGTTGTGTGGAAAAAAACAGAAGGAAAAAAACAGAAGGAGGGAGTACTATCTGCATCAGCTTCAATCTAGGTTGGCCCATATTTGATCAACTTCTGCTCTAACTCTGCCCAGGATGCGGTGATAATTAGCAGAGTGGCAGATCCAAGTCATACAAAAAGTCAAGGCCATTTGCCTCAATGAGGGTAAAAATTTAAATACTACTCTTGAAGAGATGTAGATGAAGATGCCCAGTCAGCATGAACCTGCGCAACTACAAGGATTTTTGATTTTGAGTCTTCTGGTAATTTCAGCAAACTATTAGAACTTATGTTAGAAGCAGAGAAGTCCACCAAATCAGATGCTGCCTGAGAATTTTGTAAATCTTGATTTTTTGTAGCAGCTATGGGAGTGCCAAAAGATTGCTCTTTTTCAGGGTTACCCTCACATAGTTGCTTAAAATAGGAATTTTCATCCTGACTATTTCGTAGAGCAAAATTTATTAGTGGCTTAGCTGTTTGACATGTTGTCATTAGGGCTTCTCTTAGATCATCCAATCTCTGAAATATATCATCCTTCCTTGTGTCTGACAAAGCACCGAAGGAGTTAATCAGGCTTTCTTCATATGAATCATTTGCCAGCTGTGTAGTTGTAGGGTGAGCTAGTTGTTTGCTTAAACGTTTCTTTGGCAGAGGCTCTGTTGATGAGATGTCCTTAAGATTGTCTGAGGATATTTTACTATTGTATTTTAAAATGCTAGTAACCTCTTGGCTACTCTGATCCACAAGTGGTCTAATTTCTTCAAAGTGAAAAACACAAGCTGTAAAAATTGAAAATGTGCTCAGAAAAGGTTTCATTTTGAAGAGCATGCTAGGTACCACAGACTGCCCAAACGATAGCAGGACTCGACTGTAATTGCCTCTGGGTGGGAGCCATTCTACCTTTTGTAAGTCCATAAATTTTCTCTCCCAACGTAAAAGCTGACTTAATGACTGAATAATGGCATTTTTTTATCCCCATCTGCCTCTGTTTAATCTGTTGTTTAAGATTTGCAGAGTTATCTTATTAGTTTGTAGGATACATTTCCTTTCCTCCTTCTCTCCTTTCTCTATAGAAGTGCTTATCTTTTCCTTCCCCCCACTGGCACTTCCTCTCAAGGGTTTAGGTTTAGAGGTAAATTCTTCCTTCCCTCTGTTAGCTGCATGTGAAACACAGTCATTTAATTTGGTAGGATGAATAATATGATTAGGCTGACTCTCAATAAATTTGGTGAAGGATTCTTTTAGGGAGTCAACTTTATCCTTAATCGTAGTCATCAAGTCAAAAATTGAAAGAACAGTCTGTGCAGTCAGTAGGCTATGCCTAGTTATAAAGTCCAGTGCATGTTGTTCTTTCAAGGATTTAAAGTTAGAATTCATGTCTCCCTCCTGTAAAAATTGTTCCGCAGCTGAACTAACAGCCACTGCCTGTGGAGAAGGGGCATTCTCTATCAGTGACGAGGAGAGTTCCAAAAGTTGCTGGCTTTCAATCTCAGCCTGCAAATCCCACTCAAACAGGTCGTTACTTACAGGGGAGAGTTGCTTTCTTGTAATAAATCTATCGACCTTCTGCTGTTTTAACGGCTTGCCTGATAGCTGTGTTGCAGACGGCGTTCTCTGTCGCTTCTTTCTTTTCCCCATGTCGACTGTAGTAATTAGTTGTAATTTAGAAGATATATAGTAGTAAGAATTAAATTCTCTTGGAGGAGCCCATTACAGAGGCTGCAACTTCGTCGCCATCTTGGGGGCCGATCCCATAGACGATGTCATTGGTATTTCACATTATTTGCATAGGTAGTCCTTGACTTATGGACGTTTGTTTAACAATGGTCCAAAGTTACAATGGCCTCGGAATGGGTGCTTTACGTCCTGTAAAGCACTTCCGGGCATTGCAAAACTTCACACCACTCCCCCACAGTCACATGATTGCATTTCGGGTGCTTGGCAACCAGCTCGCATTTATGACTGGTTGCAGCATCCCACGGTCACACAATCACATTTTTGACTTTTTTGCCATTTTCTGTCAAAAAACGCCCATTGGGGAAGCTGGATTTGCTTAATGGCCACATTGATTCACTTAATGACTCATGATTTGCTTAACGACCACCATAAAAATGGTTGTAAAATCGGGTCCTGTCATGTAGTGACTCAACTTTTGACTGCAATGACTTACGGTGGAAATTCTGTTCCCAATTGTAGTCGTAAGTTGAGGACTACTTGTATTTCTTTTATCTTCTTTCAGGTACACAGTTTGCTAATTTTATTTTGCTTTTGCTTTTGCTTTGAACTCCACAAATAGATGAGGAATTCTGGGAGTTGAAGTCCACATATCTTAAAGTTGCCAAGTTTGAGAAACACTGAACTAGAGTCTCGTTCAAAACTATTAAAGGATTCTGAGTCCCAAAACTTATTTGTTTACTATTAAATCATGAATACAGTGGCAATCATTCTACAGCAAAGGATATGCCTAATTATGTATTCATGTCATCAGTATAACTTCAGATGAAACAAGAATAATTCTGTTGATGCTATTATAATACAACTGGAGGTCAAAAATTCTCGGTCATTAGCCACATATTACCCACAAATCTAACAACATATACAATTCTTCGTGTTTGCCACTATTTTAAAGACTTGTTAGCCTTAGTTAATGTTATTGTCATCACTGTACTTCAGGACCAAGCATTTTAATCCCATTCCATTCCTCGTTAATTTTAACACATCTGAAACATTTTGAAGAAGAAGGGAATCAGGAGTGAATTTTAAAGCTTTGTCTTATTTTTGATGTAAGGATGGCTTTGCTGTACCATGTATAATGAAAAAAAAATACCACACAAAGTTGCCAAAGATACAAGTAACAAGGAAGAAGAAAAAAAGAGGTGCTAGGGAAATATGAACAAGTAAGGAAAAGAGTAAGAGGTTTTACATGTTAAAGATTTAAAACATTTTTAAAAGTGTAAAAAATACAGTGTCAACTACTTCAGTGCACCATATCCAAGTTTTCACTGTTCAGATCTTCTGTGAATTTGCTCTACTTTTGAATCCAAAATATTCTGACAGAGAGAAGACTACCCTGTTTAGGAATTATCCATAAAGTATAGTCTAATATCAAATGATAACAAAATGTACGATTTGCTAGATTTTTATCACATCCATCATAGCATTCATTTTTATTATTATTTTCCAAGTCAGGGGATCTTGATCATCAGTTTCAAGTGTATCAACTTCTCATCAGAAGCTGATACAGATAAGCCATATGCAGATGATTATAGGATCTTGCCTGGTCTTCACTACTGGAGGGTCCATATGACAGTTTGTAAGCAGATTTTGTAATGGGTAAGCTCTATAGGGAAACTCAACATATATAATATCGCTGCTGCTTTTTTTGCCAATTAAGCTATGACTCAAGGAGCAGAGTTGAAACGGGATTTTGTGTTAGCAAATTTCACTATTCCCCATTGTCTTAAATAAATTAATCTTACTCGCTGGATCGTCACCTCAAAACTCAAAGCGATCCATTTAAAGTGGAATCTGGCATTAAACAGGGATGTGTTATTGCTCCAACCTTATTCACTATCTTCATCACTATGATTATACACCTTGTTGAAGAGAAACTTCCTACTGGTGTAGAAATTATATATCGAACAGATGGAAAGCTTTTTAATCTTAGTAGGCTGAAAGCAAAAAATAAGGTAATTACAACTTCTGTTATAGAACTTCAATATGCTGATGATAACGTAGTCTGTGCACACACTATCCTAAACATCTTTGCAGAAGCATATGAAAAGCTCGGCCTCTCGATTAACATTACAAAAACCAAAGTGCTTTACCAGCAAGTTTGAACCAATCCCTCCGCAGCGCCATCAATCCAGCTTAAAGGCGTGTCACTAGAAAATGTCAACCACTTTTCTTATCTCGGCAGCCATCTATCTACAAAAGCCGACATTGATGCTGAAATTCAGCATCGCCTGAGCTCTGCGAGTGTAGCTTTCTCCCGAATGAAGCGTAGAGTGTTTGAGGATCAGGACATTCGCAGGGAGACCAAAATGCTTGTTTACAAAGCCATTGTACTACCAACCCTTCTGTACGCCTGTGAAACATGGACCCTCTACAAACGCCACCTCCAACTTCTTGAAAGGTTCCATCAACGCTGCCTCCGAAAAATTCTGCAAATTACTTGGGAAGATAGGCGGACTAATGTTAGCGTATTAGAAGAAGCAAAAACCACCAGCATTGAAACAATGATCATCCAACATCAACTTCGCTGGACCGGTCATGTTGTTTGAATGCCTGACCATTGTCTTCCAAAGCAGCTACTTTACTCCCAACTTAAGAATGGAAAACGGAATATTGGTGGACAGCAAAAGAGATTCAAAGATACTCTCAAAGCTAATTTAAAAATATGTAATATCAGCATTGAGAACTGGGAAGTCCTAACTCATGAGCGTTTCAATTGGAGGTCAGCCTTTATTAATGGCGCTATGGACTTTGAAGAAGCACGCATACAGGGCGAAAGGGAGAAAAGAGCTAAAAGGAAGGTACGTCAGGCAAACCCTCATCATGACCGTCTCCCACCCGGAAACCTATGCCCTCATTGTGGGAGGTTGTGCGGATCCAGAATTGGCCTTTAGAGCCACTTACGGATCCACTGTTAAAATTTTACCTTTGGAAGACAATCTTACTCGGCTATGAGTGATCGCCAATGAAATAAATTAATTATGTGTCTAGTTTTAGGTATTCTCTTTTCTTAATTGGTTTTAAACACTTACAAAGCTTGTTGTGCAAGCTGAGCAAAGACACATTCTACTTTTTGAGGTTCTGTTGTTGTTGTCTAATTGTGACAGAACTTCTCCAAAAGATCCCTTTTACTAGCTCCAGACTGCAGAAGACTTCAAACATGTAACTGTAGAAGCAAAATGACAGTAATTTATTGACAACTAATTACATTTGTTCCTGCCAGCAAATGAAAAAAGAACTACTCAGTTCCCCAAACATGATTCCTCAGCTATTCTAGAACCGTGATGTATCTGAGGACAACTTACTTGTTTTAGTGATTCAGTCTTCAATTGTCTTTCAAGTGGGCTTTCTTTGTCCTTAAATAGAGTTATAGAGTTTTAATTCCCTTCTGATTATTTGCTTCACCTTAGATACTTTGCTTACAACAAGAGTCAAAATCTGATGCTTCAAGGCTACATATAGACGATTAAAAAATTGCAGAGGGCCTTCAGAGCCACTCCAGTACTGCTGCCAATATAATGTTTATTTTCTCTTATAATGTTAGATAAAGGAAAGAATATTAAATATATGGGGAATAATCATCTTAACCATATTGAATTGAATTTAATAATTGTATTCATTCCCTTAGGTTCATGCCCATTTTTATGATTGCTTGGCAGCAGACTCCTCCTTTATCAGACTTGGGACTGGCTATAAAATTCAGAAACATCAAATGTGGTGATTTGGGCACATCTACCCTATGGCCCCATGGTGATTTCCTTATAGACTGTTTGGGAAATCATGTCCCGTGGGTTGGAAAGTACAGTGATCAGCTCCAAAGAAAAACTGCCTGAAGCATGTGGAAAAAAGTCTAGTGAAACTTAGGTTCAACCCAATAGAAGCAAAACAACTGTCCCATAACAAAGAAAAATGTGGGAATATGCTACATTACATCTAGCACCTAGAACTGCATGCTGCTGATGCTATGAGTTATTACCAGCTGTAAGCTAAGGACTTCAAGTTTAAGCTCAATAAAGGATCTCAAGTTTAAGCTCAATAAATATATTCATTTATAGATTTGTAAAAGAAATATGCTTATGGCCTAGTATGTAGAGAAATTGCAGCAGAACCAAATTCAGCCCTTAGGCCCCCAAAGTTTGCATGCTCCTGGCCTACACAGAGGTCACCCTTTATCTTGAAGCTTTATAGGCCAGCAGGAGAAGACTTCGGAGGGATGACCAAATAAAACTTGTGCTCATAAATATTCCCCTCTTCAGTAGTAGTAAGTTTGGCAGACAATTTGGATCGTAACATGGGGGCAGAAGTTGTAATCTCAATTCCCCTACCCCAGCATTGATGCAAATTGCTGTGTGCATTTAATTGCTCAGCAAAGTAATTAAACTACACATTTATCTGCTGCCTACATAAAACAGGAAAAAAAGGCAATGATGTACTTGTTCTGAAGAAATAGGACAGAGTGGGTTGGGTTTAAATATAATTGGTAGCCCAGACTTTAGTTTTCTAAAATGTGTATCTTTGCCAAAGTATATTTTTGAATATCAGCTGCTTTGTGTGTTGCTGTATTTCAGAAGCCACATTCGGGATTGATATTTTTATTACAATTTCTTCTTGGAATTTGCTTTGGGGAAGAAAAACAAAAACCTTGCAGTTGATTTATTCATAATGAAATGAGTCTATTAAAGTGCCAGAGACTGAGAAATGACTGCTCCTTGTAAGCTCATCAAACTGTTTCTACTTACACCGCATTGCGTTTCATTTTAAAGGGAGATTAATTGGGAGGAATTATTTATAGTCAGTGTCTTCAGATGGCCTAATTGTGATTTAACTTGCTTATTTAAAGTGCTTTTTGAGATGGGTAGGTGGAAAGCTGATTAATTAAAACTACATCTGTCTTGGTGCTAACATGTGTAGTTCATTTAGAAGTAACTTAGTATTTATTTATTTTTGGTATATTCGCTATTGGCAGGATTGAGAGGAAAAAGTATAATATCAATAACAAAAATCAAAGCTGACATTTTAAAAAAATCCAATTTTTTTCTTTTAGCCATATCAATAAATGCTAATTATTATTTCAATAATATCGACATTAAGCTAATTGAAAGTTTTAGATATAATACCTAAGGATTCAATTAAACTTTTCAAGAATCAGATTTTGACTATGGGCTGTTTTCAATATTTAAAATTTAATGTGTTGAGAATGTAGACTGAATTGTTCCTTGAAAAAATTGAGACATGGAACAATGCATTTGTGTATAGTAAACTGAAAAAATTCATAGAAATTTAAATCTTCTTATTGTTCCTTCTGGTAATCAATTGTAGATAAAATCAAGTGATGTGTATGCATAGTAAAGGTAAAGGTTCCCCCCGCACAGTTGTGCAGTCATGTCCGACTCTAGGGGCCGGTGCTCATCTCCGTTTCTTAGCCGAAGAGCCAGCGTTGTCCGAAGATGCTTCCGCGGTCATGTGGCCAGCATGACGCGCGCGGAACGCTGTTACCATCCCACCGAAGTGGTCCCTATTCATCTACCTGCATTTGCATGCTTTCGAATTGCTAGGTTGGCAAGAGCTGGGGCGAGTGCGGGAGCTCACTCCGCACGCAGGGCTAGGGATCCGAACCTCCGAACTTGCGATCTTCCGATCGACAAGCCTGGCTTCTTAACCACTGAGCCATCACGCCCCTCCTGATGTGTATGCATACTTAAGTGAATTAGTAATGAATTTTTCAAATTTCAAACTGGGATTCAAGAAACTGAATCTTAAACATTTACATCATGACACAATGTGCTATGGTACAATTAAAAAGAGAATCCCTCAATCTCTTTCTTCATCTTTTCTCTTAAGATATAATTTCTCTGACTTTGAGAGGCCCAGAGGTAGAAAAGGCATAAATCTATGAAGCAGGCCTGAGAATCTTCATTTTCTAAAACTGTAAGTGCATACAGTACATGTTTGTGTAATCATTAAAAAACAGTTCTAAATCCATTCTGTTGGGAGTAAAGCAATCACTACATTATGGTGGGAACTGTGATTCACTGCTTCAAGATATGAATTGTTACTCGATGAGTGGAACCTTTCTTGTAAATAAGGAGTCTACCAGAAATTCCACAAAATTGAAAGCTGAGTTAATGAGGAAAATGTTCTGCAGTTCTGACCTTTCTTTTGTTAGAGATTGTCATCTAAAACAATAAGCAACTTCTCTTTTATAGCCACTTGAAATAAGGATTGGTCTTCTATTGTAATTAGGAACTGGTGAATCTGTTAATTCCCAATCTTTCTTTCTTTCCTTTGTCTTTCTGCTTCATGAATCTCTTAAGTTAAACAGTGTTCATATGAGTTCTCAAAGAACTCAGACTGAAAATTGGTTGCATCCTTGAATAAAATATTCAATGTTTCTAAATTCAGCTTCTTTCTTGGAAGGTGATCTAACAGTAGAAAGAAACTGACAGGAATCCAGTGAAAGTCAGGAAATGGCAGGCTTGGCGGCTTAACATTGTCTCATATAAATTGGCAGAAAATGTTGATTAAAGTGTTGTTACGAGATGGGCGGTGGAAAAATACGATAAATAAATAAATAAAAAGCTGAAATGTCAGATATGCCCAGATATGCCCCAAATCCGGTTGAGGACTGTGGAGGTTTAAATGATGCTGGCTATGTTGCTGGAATTTACTCTGGGTTGCAGTTGTATTTCCAAGCCTATTTAGGTCCATAGAGGAACCAGAATGGTTAACTGTTGATGCACAGCTCCTCACGACTGTGCTGCTCTTAATTTCTGGGTACCCATGGTGCTCATGTACATGTATAGGAATTGAGATAATGTGTACTGAAAAACATACCTGCCTTCCAGAGCTATGTAAGCAAGAAAACAAAATCCTATTAGTGCCAATGACTACCCCGCTCCCCAATTCCTTGTAGTTCTGGGGAAGGGGCTTTTTCAAAAGGCTATGTCTGGAAGTCAGGAAAAAAACAAAGCAGAAGACACCCATGGCAAGTTGCCAAGAAAAATATAGAGGCGGCTGTGTAGTCAAAAGGAGTCAAGCTCAACCCAAGAGTCATTTTGTTTCTGTCTTAGAACCACTAGTTTAGAATTTCTGATTATGATCCCTTCGTCCCCATCCCCATATTTATATAAATTAAAATATTCAGAATCTGAAATGCTCACGGTCCCATAAGCATAAAATGTAGTTTGGCTCTCAAAATGTCTCTTTTACGAAATAAACAACTTTCCATTTTGTCCTTAAAATGAAAGAAAAGGAGAAAGAGAGAGAGAGATGCATATTCATTTAATTCCAGTTAACCTTTTATTTCAGACAATAACTGAAAAGAAGGATCATTTTAATGCAGCTCCACAGTCATGTTTTAATCCATTCCTCTGTCAGGCCATTTTTCCAGTAACACTTTTTTCCCCTTCTTTCCCAAACCAATACTGTCAGATATCAAAAAAGTAACTGTGCAATTCAAATGTCACCCTGTCAAACTACATAATGTGATGGCACCTGTTATACTTTGATTGCTTCACTTCTGCGTGCCTTTTTGGCATTCTCAGAGTCCCTAATGGCTACTCTCATGAATAGAGACCCCAGTTCCTCTCCTCACCAATGACATGTAACCAGTTGGTAGGTCTCACTGATTCTCCATAACTCTGACAAGACGAGAGGTGTATCAGTCTCTCGGAAACCATCCTGTCCCTTTTCACAAAACCCATTAACTAACACAGCAGGTTTTCTTTTCTTAAACATATTAGAATTCCAAACTCTCCAGATGATTTCAGGGAGGCAAAAGGAGAAGGAGAGAGAGAAATTTGGAGAAACCAGTAAGAGAGGATAATAACATTTTCACCTTGGAAAATTTCACAAAGATGAGAATACCCTGTCTTCCACGACTGGCAACATTAAAGGAGCCCTGATGGTGGCAGCAGATAATACATGTACTATGCAGCTCTTTTTCTCTCTGGACATAATGTAGTTGAAACTAATGTGTAAATTCTATAGGATTATCCAGCACTTGAACAAAGACTTCAAGCTAGGAGTAACAGTAGGGATAGTAATCATTATATTAGTAATGCAGTTTCACTATTACATGCCATGGTAGAAATGCAGAAATACTGACATGGCTTTCAGTACACCTCTTTGGCTCTGTTACCTTTACAAGGACTCACTTACAGATTCTGGATTTTTCCTCAGCAGACCTTTATACCATTTTCCTGTTTTGCCATATACATTTTGCTCTAAGATTTTTTTTAAAATTCAGAATGTATGAACATTTTTAAATACATATCTTTAAAACTTCATCATTTACGTACTTTACATCAAGTACTTTGCCATATGAGAGCTGGGTGGGTGGATAGGTGTGGGACGGTGGTGGATTTTCTTGTCGATATGAAAGAGGTGGAGGTTTGTGTTGGGATTATCAGGAGTCAACTCAGCATTGTCCCATAAGCATAGTAAGGGGTCTTTCTAGTAAACACAGCTCTACTGTGCTTGTGGGATGTTACCTGAGTCACCTGATTTGCTCTTCCTCCTTCTTCTTGGTTTGGGGGATTAACAACCTCCATTACACTTTGGGCACACCTGCAAGCAGGAGGGCTGCACAATGCAACTCTCGTCCATTCCATCTCGCTTGCACGCAGATCGACTATGAATCTTCTTGTATCCAGTTCTACTGAATAAATGTAAGCTATCCCTATTTTTCTTCATCTAACTAATGTGTGAAGACTGAATTTATTTCTGAACATAATTAAGCTTAAAGTGCAAGTTCCCTGTTGGTTCACGCTTCTACTCTGCAAGATTATTGTTAGCTGCTTGGAGTTCTTTTATTAACCTTCAAGACTCCATCAGTTTGTGCATTTTGTGAGAGGGAGACAAGAAGAAAAATGGCCTCTCCATGCTTGAAGCCTGGCAGAACGTGCTTTTGTCTAAGCTTACCAACAATGTACCTTTCCTGACAAAAGAGCCCTCATTGCTCTTTTCTGATATGCTCTCTCATATCATAAGCAATATTCAACTTTTTTTTCTCAAATGTAGGAAAAGAGTGAACCACAACAAAATCTCCACCCTCCTCCTTAAGTCAAGAAATGGCTATTCATTCTGCTTTATTTTAATTGATGACCAAATGATTTGTAAACCAGAGTTTGAAGGACGATGAATACAACTTATCAGCTCCACAGCTATAGCAGAAATTCATGTTTTGACTTTTAACTAAGTAGAAATAGAGAGGACGAGGGCTTGAGAGAGAGACTAAATTTTTCTCTTTGGAGCACAGGCCTATCAAACCTATTTGCTTCATCAGTCACATTAAGGTGCATGTTGTTTGTTCCTATCAGGTTATTAGACACCAGTGACCAGGAGCTCACTGCAGCCTTTCTAGCTCTTTGATCAGTATTTTTTCTACTAAAGTAGTTATTATAGGAGGGAAGGGGAGATGGAGTGGAAATGATGAGAGAATCATAAATATATAAATAAGAAAGTCTGGGATATTTAATTTGACTGTGTTTGAAATATATACAGGTTTTAAAGAAATAGGTATGTTTTTAAAATAGACAAGTTAAATGTGTAGGTAAGATGTTCAGATAATGTAATCCAACCAGATGTTTCCTTTCTTTTGGGAATTTGTTATCTTTGTTATGCAAACTGAAAGTGCATTGAAGCAAATTGGTTTTCTTGTGGTGCTGTCAACAAATTGTTGGTGCAATCAACAGATGGCAAGTGTTAGAACTTCTCCATCCACACACCCACATTAGGATTATTTAGAGTAAGAAAAAAAATGGAGCTACATGCTTCTTATTGAAAAGAGAACTCATGGTTTGGCTACAGAGTTGATGTTACTGTTCATCACATTTGCTAAGAGGGGGACAAAAACTTTAATGATGACTAAAGACAATGTAAAAAAAAAAGCTATAAAGTATACATACGTGCTGATTACAAATCTGGAAGTTTGGCCCTTCTTCATTATTAGGTGCAGTGACCTAGAAAGAGCAGTATTTCATTTTGTTACTCTCAGAAAAAAATTAAGGAGGCAGTAAAGTGAAGTGTTTGCAATTAGTTCTAATTCAGAAAAGAGCTAATTAGAGGGCCACAAAGAAACAGAGAAAGAGGAAGGAAGGAAGGAAGGAAGGAAGGGAGGGAGGGAGGGAGGGAGGGAGGGAGGGAGGGACATTTAGGTATGTATATAGAAAGGCATGCATTACTGTAGCAGAAGTAGTAGATATATCCACATTAAGCCTTATTAGATCCCCAGGTAGCTTTTTTGTATTTATCACAGGGTAATGATAGCTATGCTCTGTCTGATGTGTAAAAATGACACAATCATCTTACATGCGGAGTGGGGCAATTGGTCTTAAACCCCACTCTGTGTTGTGCCACCTTCTTTGTGCATTCCAGAAGCCCCCTCTAACATTGTTGTTGTTGACTAAACACAAAAGATCTAAACACAAAAGATCTACATTTTTCTGTTGTTTGCTTTGCTGAAACTTCCAGAATGAACTGCCTTAAGTCTATAAGAATTATAATACTTCCACGCAGCCTAAGGTAATAGAGTAACAGTATAAGTTCACAGGCATGTTTAATCAACCAATAACAATACAAATCCAATACATTAAACACCATCTTTCTGAACTTGCTCCTCCCACCCCCACCATTGTGCATTTATACAATATATTCTGAATTTGGATGTGTATTCTATCATCAACCACATATTCTGGCCTTCCAATAATTTTTGATAACCTCCATTTTCAAGCTGTTCCAAGAAATTCCTGGACCAGGAGGCTATGCTTACAATCACTCAACCTTGTCATTTCCCAGGTAGACTACTTCATTAGGAGTTGGGCAGCATATAAATTCAATGAATAATAATAATAATAATAATAATAATAATAATAATAATAATTATTATTATTATTATTGTGATATGCTCTATTTGAGGCTGACTTTGAGGACCATCCTGAAGCTACAACTGGTCCAAAATGCAGGGGTGCATGCAGTTCTGGGCATCCTGTGGTGCCCATATTAAACCACTACTACATAAGCTGCATTGGCTCCCAGATTCTTTCTAGGTATACTATAACTCAAAGTGTTGGTTATCATCTTTAAAACCCTGAATGGCATGAGGCTAGGTTATTTGCAGGACCAACTATCCACGCAAGTATTTGCCTATCTTGCCAGATTTGATGGGGTGGGCATGCTCCAGGTCCCTTCCCTTAAATATTGTCATCTGCAGGATGTGGGATGTATGGCTTGTCCATCGCTGTCCCTTGATGTTGTGTATGTTGTTTTATCTTTTTCTGTTTTGCTGATCTTGCTGTGAGCAGCCCAGGGTTATTATATATAAGATAGACAGACATATAAGCTTTATAAGCAAACAAAAGTATAAATACATTTGCTGTTTGAGGTGGAAATATTAAACAGAAACAAAATAAAATAAAGAACAGATTATTGATGACTAACATGAACCACAATGGACGCTCAAGAATTTACTAACCTCAAAGGTACTTGATAATAATGTTTAGATACTTACTGATCTCAAAGATACTTGACAATAGCCAATGAGCAAAGCCTCTTGGTTAGTTGCTATGTGTAGTTGGTGGGTTGACTGTTGTTTAACAGCTCACAATGTGTACTGGTCTCTTTCTGCTGTAGAAAGATTTGAATGTTTTACCTCAGATACACAAAGGACCAAGATGGTCATCATCATAAGCATAACAGGAAAAGAAATGTCATGTGTTGACTTAATGGAAAAAAAATCCTTCCTTGTTATTAAAAAAAAGGAGTACTTGGTTAGATTGAAAAATGTGAAATTTCAGAACTAAGTAGTAAGCAATTCTTCACACTATAGTATTAACTTAAACTAGGGAAAGTATTACCACAGGTTATATTACCAGGCCCACCAGCATCTTCAATGGCATTAAAAGGAGATTTGACAGATTTCTTAATGGCTGCTAGTCATACAGTAATAACTTTAGCAGACACCACTTAGCTGATGGCTGGTCCTGGAAAGGTAAACAGCCAGACATTGTTAGTGCCATGTTGTTGCTAGAAAAATGACATGGATTTGAGCTCAGCTTCAGGGATTCTGTAAAGCTATATGTAGTCTATTTTCAGAGGTACATTCCCTCTGGATTCCAGTTGTGGAAAATAACAGTAAGAAAAGGCTATTATTCTCAAAATCTGTTTATGGCTTCCCAGAAGTATGTGGTGAGTCACTGTGGACAACCTGAGCATTTAGTCCTTTTCTCTGTTCAGGGCTCTTACGTCTTTACTATCTGCTGAATAGACTCCAGCAAAATATGCATTAATCATATCCTTTCTGTGGAGGAAAAGAGTTCTTCTTTAATTCACCATTTATCATAGGTCATTTTCTCAAGTGTATTGTTCGTAGACCACCAAGGGTAGTCGTCTCACTATCCTTAGAGTTTGTCAGTAATTTCAGAAATAATAACAAAAGATCATTTGAGCATACTGAAGAAATCAGTTGCAGAAAATCAGATATAAAAAATTCTAAATATATACTATATTAACATAACTCTACCCCGCGGTGGTAAATAATGGAGTTAGCTTGAAATCTTTACTTCCTGCAAGGAGGATTAAATAAAGCTGTACTGAGAGCAGGGGGGAAAAAAACATTATCATGAAAAATTAGCATTGGTTGTTCGTAGGGCTATTGTGACTTTTGTACTGATCAGACAAAAGACACTAGAGGCAAGAATAGGCTTTTCAACCACTTGCTTTACTGAAACTTCTGGATGAACTAAGCTCAGAATGTCTGCAAGAAATACAACATAAACAGGCAGCCCAAGATAATTGAGCAATAAAAAAAATCACAGGCATTCTTAATCAATAACAACAATAACACAATACACTACAACTATCATCTGTGCTTGTTATTCTTTTTCTTTTAGCGTCTGTTGCCTTATTGTTGAAGGAGTTTACATCATACAGATCTTTTTTAATATCAAAAGCACAGAAGAAAAGGAGCCATTAAAAAAAAAAACCACCGATGAGATTACAAAACAGAAAAAAAATGTTAGTTTGGCTGAGATGGTACATTTTCTTCTTTTTATAACATTTGTTAAAATAACTGTACAAACACAAAGACTCTCCAGGTGCTGTGTGTTTTAAGACAGCAGTAAACATCCAAAAATGTTGTCTAGAGATCAAAAAATAGATTTTTTTTTTGCACAAACAGAACTTAATGAGGAAAACTTTAATTTAAACTTTTCCTTTTGAAAAACCAACATCTCTTTTAATATAATCATTTGTACATATGGAATGTGAATCTGGCTAACAAAATGAAACACAAAGAAGCACACGCACTCACTGTCTATCTTTGTATGTTTTGTGTGTTATGTGTGTGTGTTAAATTATTAATATGTTAATAATTTTCTTTCAGGTCTCTCATTTTCTCACTGTAAATTTCCTGGTCTACTTTATCAGCTGACATGTATAGAATAGGGAAACTCACAAATCCAAAGTGAGGATTCTGAGAAAACTCATACTTTGAAGGAAGTGCCATGTTGCATCAGGAAGTAATTGACATCCACTGTAGGGCTTTCAACCGAAACGTAGTGTGGCCTCAGTTTTATGCATCTACTGGCAGCTTAGTTGATACGTTTTGAACCAGGTGATTTCAGCTAATTCCATGTAAAACCTATTATTTAAATGTAACTGTGATATATGCAAGGCATTGCCAGATCCAGCGGTTCCAAGTGCATGTATGTGTAATGATGAACCTCAAACTACCTGAAATGGATTTCAGCAGTAAGATATTTGGTGATCCCTGCTTCAGGTTGATACAGAATTAAAAATGTTTTAATTCTTACTGTCCTCCACCCTACCATATTCTAATGCCTTTAAGTCTGAGGCAAGGCTAAAGGATGTTGAAGCATCTTTGGCCATTTTGTACCACAGTGATTAATTAAGTTATGCCCATTTGAAAGAATTCCATTGGAGAGAAATCCTCTGCAAGTCAAGATTGGGAGCAAAGTTTGTCCTTTCCTTTATGTTGTTTACTTAACAGCTGTCTGAGACAAATGTAAAACATGCATTGTATTCATTTTATGTATCACCATCTTTTCTATCCCAACTTGCAAAAGAAGTATAAAATATGAATGGAACGATAATGTCAAAAACAGGTTCTTAGCTAGGCAGGAAATACAACACTGCTGACTGAAAGAATGATTGACAGTGAAATTTGGACTTTGTACATCTAGCTATTATGTTTCCCAACAGTAAAATATCAAAGCTTCATGTCTTCAGCCTCTCTCTCTGCTGCAACTCTTTAAGTAACAGCGGAGAATTGGAAAAATAACAGGATCCTTAAAAAAAAACCCAGCATCCCTCTGTTGATAGCTTACTTCAGCAGTTATTATAAAGTTGGGATAGTTTATTTGTCAAATATAATGTCCCAAATGGAAGCATCTTGTTCTACCTAGGATACTTGAGAATTTTGTCCAGTCTACATTTTGAGCCACCTATTCTGTTTCACATCTCCCAATTAATTAAGACTAGGAATGTATGGTATATATCCTTCTGATTTTGTACTCTCTAACATGCTTCAAAATTATAGGCTTCCTACTGGGAAGAATTGAACACCCGTCCTTGTGCTGACAAATAAAAGTGATAGCCAATCTCCACTTGTTCAGGATGTGACTTCCATTATTTATATAATCAAAAGATATCAAACCCCCACCCACCCACAAAGGAGAAATATAGGATAATACAGACTCAAGAGAATGCTGCAGCCTGAAGTTTGTGTATGAGACAGTTTTATGTATATGTATAATTTTTTACTTGTGTTGTTCAATTTCTGCAATTTGCTGTTTTTGTGAGTCAGACAACTCAAATTGAAATCAAATAAACAAATACATAAATGTATCCATTTTATGAGAACAGAAACCCTTCCACAAACCAACTAAGAACTAGTATGAGAGAAGACAATGCAGTGACATTGCTGCAGTCCTAAATACCACTACTCTATGTTGTTAAACTTTGCTGAAAATTCCACTTACAGCTATTGCACTAGGCTTGCTATTGGTTTTCTCGCATAAGAATTGGCATTTCTAATTTCTACCATTTCAATACGGACAGCCAAATTAATGAGTTTGATATGAAAGCCTTCATCTTGGTCATTAATAGAGAAATGAAACATAACATGATCTAAACATTTTGGCAATAATAAGCCATTGTGACTTCCTCCCAGCATTTTAGCTCACTATCCATAAATTCCCTTTTATTCACAATTCTTACCAGCATACATTCCAAATGATAGTTTTCATATCTAAACTAATTTAAAGTAATATTGGATGTCTGATTTTACAGCATGTTGTATCAACTACTTTACCAAATTAATTGCAAATGTGTATTACATATAATTATCACTAATTTCATAATCCTAAGAAAAAGCGATCAAATTTATGTTGCTTCAGAAAACAAAAATCCCTGTTTATTTTTTAAAAAAATATTATTTTTTTTAAAAAAAGAGCAAATGAGCAAGGAAGCAAAAGGAGAAAAAAAAGTAGGTTGAGGATTTAATGCTGGAAGCTTAAGTGACAACATTAACATATACCTTCATGAAAATCTTACTTCATGTATATTGGAACAAGCACAACAGATTTGTGAACTGCACTGTTTAATTTTCAATGAATCTTGCACTGAAACTGATCTATCTCAGTGTCAAGAGTGAGCATCCTTCCAGTATAAGGGATAAGTATATGGGTGATAGGTCTTGTAGTAATTGTATTAGCAGTCCTGTACTATACTCTGAGCATGGGAAAAGCATGATTGCTGAGAGGCCTGAGCACCTTCAAGGTCAGCGTGGCTGGCTTATCAGCATTCGTTAGTAAGGAATGTGGGAAAGGGAGTAGAGAACTGTTAGAAGGCAGAATGGAATTTTACTGCTAGCTAGACTTAGCAAGTTTCCTTCAGACTGATCTTTGAATGGGATTGATTGTATTAATAAAGTACTCTTCTACTTCACCTGATGGTGTGTAATTGAGAGTTCTTGGATTAATAACTGTGTACCAGTTCATACCTTGCCGACAAAGGTACGTATAGTTAAAGCTATGGTTTTCCCAGTAGTAATGTATGGCTGTGAGAGTTGGACCATAAGGAAGGCTGAGCGCCGAAGAATTGATGCTTTCGAACTGTGGTGCTGGAGAAGACTCTTGAGAGTCCCTTGGACTGCAAGGAGGTCAAATCAGTCAATCCTAAAGGAAATGAACCCTGACTGCTCATTGGAAGGACAGATACTGAAGCTGAAGCTCAAATACTTTGGCCACCTAATGCGAAGAGAGGACTCACTTGAAAAGACCCTGATGCTGGGAAAGACTGAAGGCAAAAGGAGAAGGGGACGGCAGAGGATGAGATGGTTAGATAGCATCACCGGTGTAATGAACATGAATTTGAGTAAACTCCGGGTGACAGTGGAGGACAGGAAGGCCTGGCGTGCTATGGTCCATGAGGTCACGAAGAGTCGGACACGACTAAATGACTGAACAACAACAACAACAGTTCATCAATTCAATTCTCAATTCAATTCTCTATCAATTCAATTCTCCAGCAAAAAATATTGTTACCTTGTCGTGGTGCTGGAGCTTGAGCACCTCAATGACACCATGAGCTAAACCATGAAGGGACACCCAAGATGGGAAGGTCATAGCAGAGAGGTCAGACTAAATACGATCCCTGGGGAAGATAACGGCAACCCACCCCAGTATTCTTGCCATGAAAACTAAATGGATCAGTACAACCAGAGATATGTTGCTATACCATCGGAAGATGGGACTCCCAGGTCGGAAGATGGTCAAAATGCTACCGAGGAGGAACAGAGGATAAGTTCAACTAGCCCCAGATGTGTTAACGCTGCTAGCTCAAAGCCGAAAGGATGGCTAGAAGCTGACGGTGCTGGTGGTGAACGACGAATCCGATGTTCTAAACATCAACACACCATAGGAACCTGGAATGTAAGATCTATGAGCCAGGGAAAATTGGATGTGGTTATTGGTGAGATGGCAAGATTAAATATAGACATTTTGGGTGTCAGTGAACTGAAATGGACTGGAATGGGCAACTTCACATCAGATGACCACCAGATCTACTATTGTGGACAAGAGGACCACAGAAGAAATGGAGTAGCCTTCATAATTAATAATAAAGTGGCTAAAGCAGTGCTTGGATACAATCCAAAAATGATAGAATGATCTCAATTTGAATTCAGGGTAAGCCATTTAACATCACAGTGATCCAAATATACGCCCCAACCACAGATGCTGAAGAAGCAGAAGTAGATCAGTTCTATGAGGATCTGCAGCACCTACTGGATAATACACCAAAAAGAGATGTTATTTTCATTACAGGAGACTGGAATGCTAAGGTGGGTAGTCAAACAACACCTGGAATTACAGGCAAGCATGGTCTTGGAGAACAAAATGAAGCAGGACATAGGCTGATAGAATTTTGACAAGACAACTCACTTTGCAACCAAACACTATCTTCCAACAACCTAAAAGACGACTTTATACATGGACTTCAACAGATGGTCAACACCGAAATCAGACTGACTACATCCTTTGCAGCCAAAGGTGGCGGACATCTATACGGTCAGTAAAAACAAGACCTGGAGCTGACTGTAGTTCAGAACACAAACTTCTTATTGCAAAATTTAGAATCAGACTAAAGAGAATAGGGAAGACCCACAGATCAGTTAGATATGAACTCACTAATATTCCTAAGGTATATGCAGTGGAGGTGAAGAATAGATTTAAGGGACTAGATTTAGTAGATAGGGTCCCGGAAGAACTATGGACAGAAGTTCGCAACATTGTTCAGGAGGCGGCAACAAAAAGCGTCCCAAAGAAAAAGAAAACCAAGAAGGCAAGATGGCTGTCTGCTGAGACACTGGAAGTAGCCCAAGAAAGAAGGAAAGCAAAAGGCAACAGTGATAGGGGAGATATGCCCAACTAAATGCAAAATTCCAGAGGTTAGCCAGAAGAGATAAGGAATTATTTTTAAACAAGCAATGCGCGGAGGTGGAAGAAGACAATAGAATAGGAAGGACAAGAGACCTCTTCCAGAAAATTAGAAACATCAAAGGTAAATTTCAGGCAAAAATGGGTATGATCAAAAACAAAGATGGTAAGGGCCTAACAGAAGTAGAAGAGATCAAGAAAATGTGTCAAGAATATACGGAGGATCTGTATAGGAAGGATAATAATATCAGGGATAGCTTTGACGGTGTGGTCAGTGAGTTAGAGCCAGACATCCTGAAGAGTGTGGTTGAATGGGCCTTAAGAAGCATTGCTAATAACAGGGCAGCAGGAGACGACGGTATCCCAGCTGAACTGTTTAAAATCTTGCAAGATGATGCTGTCAAGGTGATGCATGCCATATGCCAGCAAATTTGGAAAACACAAGAATGGCCATCAGATTGGAAAAAATCAACTTATATCCCCATACCAAAAAAGGGAAGCACTAAAGAATGTTCAAACTATCGAACAGTGGCACTTATTTCACATGCCAGTAAGGTAATGCTCAAGATCTTGCAAGGTAGACTCCAGCAATTCATGGAGCGAGAATTTCCAGATGTACAAGCTGGGTTTAGAAAAGGCAGAGGAATTAGACACCAAATTGCCAATATCCGCTGGATAATGGAGAAAGCCAGGGAGTTTCAGAAAAACATCTATTTCTGTTTTATTGACTATTCTAAAGCCTTTGACTGTGTGGATCATAACAAATTGTGGCAAGTTCTTGGTGGTATGGGGATACCAAGTCATCTTGTCTGCCTCCTGAGGAATCTGTATAACGACCAAGTAGCAACGGTAAGAACAGACCATGGAACAACAGACTGGTTTAAGATTGGGAAAGGAGTATGGCAGGGTTGTATACTCTCACCCTACCTATTCAACCTGTATGCAGAACACATCATGCGACGTGCTGGGCTTGATGAATCCAAGGCTGGAGTTAAAATTGCTGGAAGAAACATTAACAATCTCAGATATGCAGATGATACCACTTTGATGGCTGAAAGTGAGGATGTTTGTATGTTTGTATTTTTATTTTTATAGTTTATTAATCTCTACTTAATATTATATTCTTTTTGAATATATATAGAAGAAAGAAGAAAAATGTAAATCAAGTATTTACACAATTTTTTGTTAAGAAAACTGGAGGTATTTTAATGAAATGTACGTAAGTATTGTATGGTAAAGATGTGTAAGTCAAAAATTGAATTTGAAAGAAATACTTAATAAATCAGTAATATAACATAAGAGAAGAAAAAGAAAATAGTGATAAGGTTAGAAATAGATATATATAAATAAAGTAGTTAGAAAGGGTTAGAGGAAGAAGAACGGAAAGAGGGAAACAGGGAAAATAATTTAGAATAAAGATATGTTATATGAAATATATTAGATAATGAATATTATAAATCAAATGTAAATATGTATACATAAATGTAGTTATTTTTATGTGTAGCGGCAACAACTCTCCTCCCTCGGCCAACCCCGATCAGATGCACACACACACACTCACAGGACAGACTGCCCTCGGCAGGAGCCGGCCGGCCACGCTGAGGGGCTTCAGCCACACCACTCTGCCCCTTGCCACCCGCTGAAGCCCCCCAGCATGGTCAGCTCCTGCCAGGGCAGTCTGTCCTGTGAGTGTGTGTGTGTGTGTGTATGTGAGAAGCAGGAGCGGCCACCCTGGGGAGCTTCTGCAGGCAGCAAGGGGTGGAGTGGTGTGGCTGAAGCCCCTCAGCACGGCTGGCTCCTGCCGAGGGCAGTCTGTCCTGTGAGTGTGTGAGTGTGTGTATGTGAGAAGCAGGAGCGGCCACCCCTCAGCGTGGCTGGCTCCTGCCAGGGCAGTCTGTCCTGTGAGTGTGTGAGTGTGTGTATGTGAGAAGCAGGAGCGGCCACCCCTCAGCACGGCTGGCTCCTGCCAGGGCAGTCTGTCCTGTGAGTGTGTGAGTGTGTGTATGTGAGAAGCAGGAGCGGCCACCCCTCAGCACGGCTGGCTCCTGCCAGGGCAGTCTGTCCTGTGAGTGTGTGTGTGTGTGTATGTGAGAAGCAGGAGCGGCCACCCCTCAGTGCGGCTGGCTCCTGCCAGGGCAGTCTGTCCTGTGAGTGTGTGTGTGTGTGTGTGTGTGTGTGTGAGAAGCAGGAGCGGCCACCCCTCAGCGCGGCTGGCTCCTGCCAGAGCAGTCTGTCCTGTGAGTGTGTGTGTGTGTGTGTGTGTGTGTGTGTGTGTGTGAGAAGCAGGAGCCGGCCACCCTGGGGAGCTTCAGCGGGCAGCAAGAGGCAGAGTGGTGTGGCTGAAGCAGCCGAGCTGCAGCCGGATTCTCCTGCTCAGCAGCCCGCCAACTCCCCTCCCTCGGCCAAGCCCGATCAGATGCGCACACATACACACACACGCACCCCATACGCTCTTTCTCCAGCCTCCCCATGACCAAATGCACCCGGACCTGTTGCAGGGAGGCTGGAGAAAGAGGGTAGTGGTGTGTGTGTGTGTGTGTGTGTGTGTGTGCGCACGCGCGCGCGATTACGCTGAGCAAGTAATCTGCGCACCCACCCACCCACCCCCACACACACACACGCACCCTCTTTCCACAACCTTTCCCTGGCCTCACCACTGCTGGGCAGACAATCTCAGGATCAGGTAAGGAGGCAGGAACCTTGACTGTGGTGCTGCTTCTGCTGCTGGGATCGCACGTGGCAACTGGGCTTCCAGTTGCCGCGCTGATAGGGCCTCTTCCGGGCTGCCTCCAATGGCAAGTCCGGCTCCAGTCCTCCTTCCTGTCTTCCTGTCCTCCTTCCCGCTGGGTTTAAAAAAGGGACAAAACGGAGATTTTGATCAAAACGATGGGACGGTGGAAAAATGCTAAAATAACGGGACTGTCCCGTTCAAAACGGGACTTATGGTCACCCTATACCACTTTGATGGCTGAAAGCGAGGAGGAGCTGAGGAGCCTTATGACGAAGGTGAAAGAAGAAACTGCAAAAGCTGGGTTGCAGTTAAACCTCAAAAAAACCAAGATTATGGCAACCAGCTTGATTGATAACTGGCAAATAGAGGGAGAAAAAGTGGAGGCAGTGACAGACTTTGTATTTCTAGGCGCAAAGATTACTGCAGACGCTGACTGCAGCCAGGAAATCAGAAGACGTCTACTTCTTGGGAGGAGAGCAATGACAAATCTTGATAAAATAGTTAAGAGCAGAGACATCACACTGACAACAAAGGTCTGCATAGTTAAAGCAATGGTATTCCCTGTAGTAACCTATGGCTGCGAGAGCTGGACCATAAGGAAGGCTGAGCGAAGGAAGATAGATGCTTTTGAACTGTGGTGTTGGAGGAAAATTCTGAGAGTGCCTTGGACTGCAAGAAGATCAAACCAGTCCATACTCCAGGAAATCAAGCCAGACTGCTCACTTGAGGGAATGATATTAAAGGCAAAACTGAAGTACTTTGGCCACATAATGAGAAGACAGGATACCCTGGAGAAGAAGCTGATGCTAGGGAAAGTGGAAGGCCAAAGGAAGAGGGGCCGACCAAGGGCAAGATGGATGGATGATATTCTGGAGGTGACAGACTCAACCATGGGGGAGCTGGGGATGGTGACGGCCGACAGGAAGCTCTGGCGTGGGCTGGTCCATGAAGTCACGAAGAGTCCGAAGCGACTGAACGAATAAACAACAACAACAACTAGTTCATCACACTCAGGAGCTGAAGAAATGGGAGGAGACCTCCATAGGGCTCGATACAGGCCTTTTTCTTCTCACCTGCTTGCTGTTTAAGTTTTTTTGTTTGCTTTTAATATAGAATTTTCTTATACAAACTAATAAAAAATACAAATGGATACAACAGCATGAGAGGATCAATGCAGCCACAGAAATAATAAACCTATAGTGGTAAAGAAAAGACAAAGAAAAAAGAAAGGTCTAGAAATTATGTTCTAAATAACTCCAGAAACTTTGGCCATATTGTTTGAAAGTTGTCTTTGCCCCTCTGTTGAAAAATGTTGACAAATAGCACATGTTGACCATCCATTTTCTCATTCCAGTTTGGTGTAATACTTTGAGGCCACCTCTATTCCTCCAAATCCACAATTCTTGATTTCTTGATAGATTCAGGACACTGGGGATATAGCCAAGAAGAATATATGCAATCTTAACAAACAGGGTCATATTAACAATGCTGTTGATGACAGCCCAAGGCCAACAATAATAGTACAGAACCAAACCATAGGGGTTAATACTCCAACTCTTGAGAAACATCTTCAGGATCAGGGTGATTGTAATCAACCCTCATTAAATGTTCTCTTAGGCATCCCAGTATACATGCATCCTTTTCTTTTCTTCCTTGGCTGAAGCTGCTGCAGTATTAACCTCATTTTAAGATAATAGGAAGCTAATTTAATTCCTCCATTAAAATAATCACATAAATAACTACTATCATTGTGAAGCTTCAGAAGCAACAATTGTGCCTGTAACAAATATGCTACATAGCAGGTGCTTAAGTTGAATATGCTGCCATATTTGTGAGTTAAATCGAAGTCATATTTTAATTCCACAAAAGTTATAAGAACATTTCTTACAGCTGGGTTACACATACATACTGTGTGTTTGTGTGTGTGTGAGAGAGAGAGCAGGTCCACCATGTATGAGTTAGATCACTACCCTTTCTGGATGATGAAAGTCTCCTGAGAGCTGACAGGAGGCTGGATTAGAGTGGTGCAAAATGCATCCTTGAGAGAGGAGGTGCTGCTCGCTCTGAAAGAAGTGGTGCTGTGCCTCCTACTCACAAAGCCATCACTCACCCCAGCTAGTCTGGAAAATTATTAACCTGTCTCCAACCTTCCCTTTATAGCAAAGGTTCTTAAGAAGTTAGTGGGGCTGCGGTTGTTTGATTTTTCAGCTGCCTTTAATACCATAAATCAGTGTTTCTCAACCTTGCAACTTTAAGATGTGTGGACTTCATGGTGGCTGGGGAATTTTGGGAGTTGAAGTCCACATATCTTAAAGATGCCAAGGTTGAGACATAGATCATGACATTCTTCAGGACTGTTTCCAGGGATTGGGAGTGAGAGGAAATGTTTTCAAGTAGTTCTCCTTCTTCCTCCAAGGCCAGTTACAATCAGTGGTGTTGTGAACTTAGAAATCAAGAACTAAGGCCCTCTGTTGTTTAGTGCTACAAGTCTATCTTCCTTCCTATTCAACATCTAAATGAAGCCAGTAGGGGAGGACACCCATCAACTTACAGTGCTTTGAGCCTCTTCATGCCCAGATGAGGAAGAACATACTTCAGGTAAATCCCAGCAAGGTGGAGTCGCTTTGATTTCAGAGATACAGTATATTGAGAGGGGTATGCTATAATTGGGGTCACACTCTCTCATTCAGAATTGGTTTGTAATCTGGAGGTACATTTCAGAGGGCAGGAACTGCCACAGAGTAGGAAAGCTTCCTGGGTCCCACAAGATGATGTTTTTTAATTGACATGTTCCAGAGCTTTCCCCACAACATCCCTGTGAGGTGAGTTGGTCTGAGAGAGTGTGACTGGCCCAAAGTCACCCAGCTGGCTTTCATGCCTAAGGTGGGACTAGAACTCACAGCCTCCTGGTTTCTAGCCCGGATCCTTAACCACTAGACCAAACTGGTTCTCTAGCATATCCCATGAAGGTTCTTGTCTTGCCATGGCACTTCCTCTGCTTGATCTTCCTCCCATGTCTGCTGCTGCTTCAGGCATTTTCTCAGCAGCTCATCTTTGAGCCAGTTTGGTCTAGTGGTTAAGAAAAGGCTAGAAACCAGGAGGCTGTGAGTTCTAGTCCCGCCTTAGGCATGAAAGCTGGCTGGGAAAATAGGAGGAGGAAGGAGTATTAGGTTATGTTTCCTGAATAATAAAGGTGGGATAAAAATTAAATATCTATCATCTATCTATCTATCTATCTTTGGGTGCCATCTTACTGATGTACTCCTAGATGCTCTGGGTTTTGTCCAGGACAGTGGCTAAAATTTGTAGGGCCACCCATCTAACAAAAAATGAGTCTGGGCAGCATACAACAAAGTTATAAAACTCTGTGTGTGTGTGTTTGTATGTGTGTATTTAAGTCTGAAATCTGTAAATCTTCCCATTTATATTTCAAATAAATGGTATGATATGTTACTTAACTTGTTTAAATCTTGAAACCAATTATTTGCTAGATTTTTCTCCCTCTTACATCAGCTTATGCAATGTATTAGCATTCTGCTTAGATGTATAAAACTTGTTAAAATTGTATTTATAAATGACAAAAAATCCATATAAAATGGGAGACGTAAAGTCATAATAATTCTATAACTTTCTTCTCTAAAAATTTAACTTTAATAAATTGTTACTTCTTTTTGTATGAAACATTTGCAATCATGAGACCTTAAATAAATACTTCAATGTTGTCTGATATAAAAGGCAGTAATATAATTGAGTCCCTGTTAATATAAACTTTGACCACTTTTCTGTTCTATTTTAACAAAACCTTTATCGCTCAGCAAAGATACACTCAAAGACCACTTAAAGAATACATGTACATTTTTATCAGATAGAACAGTAGGCTTCAGAGAAGCATGGTTTGAAGCTGTAATAGCAACTGTATCACATGATTTAACTTTTGATATCAAAAAATGAGAATTCAAGAAACAATCTAGGTGAAAGCAATTTCTAAGTGCAAAGGAAGGGAAACGTTTCCATTAAGAAAATAGAAATCCAGTTGACATGATTCAAGCTACAGACAATTCCACCTGGATGACTGAGAACCTTCATAGACATATTGCCATACATTTTGGGGATGAAACCCTGAAGTTGGTAAGGAAATTCGAGAAGACAGCAAGAAAGGTGGCAGACTATAGAAACCACCTACGTTTTAACCTCAGATGCAGACAACAGAGACTCATCCCGACAAGCCTACGCCTGCAATCTACAGTTAAGGGTCACAGAGCAGATCAGATCCTGCAGCAGGCACAAAGACATCTTCTAAATGAAAGAATAAGGCAAGTCCACTTCACCATTGATGCCCTGCAATACAATTTTGAAAACCTTCACCAGGAACTCACAGCCACCCTTCCTGACCCAATCCTGGATAGAGTTATTCAGCTTGGCAATAAAGTACAGCTGGCCCAGCATCACAAGACAAAGGAGAGGCAAACTAAGAAATTTGACATTCTTCTTTCTCGCAGCAAGCAGAAACAAGGAACTGGAGAAACCACTGGGAGGAACAACAACAACAGGACCACAGAGGACAAAAAGAACATGTGGGTGAAAAATCTCTCAGACAGAGAACTTACCCAACCAGAGAGAGATGTCCTAGCCAAAGGTCTTAATTTTGCCATCACTCCCAAGCAAGTTCCGGTTGTGGAGCTCATTACAGCCACAGAATCTGCCATCCACAACAACCACCTACCTTTTGAAGAAGCAGAACAACTCCGGCTTAAAATATCTGCAGCTCTGTCCAGTGCTCAACCTCCTCCCCCCAACCTTACCGTCCAAGAGAGGAGAGCCCTGACAGCCCTCAGCAAAGATGAAACCATCACCATTTTACCTGCTGACAAAGGAAGATGTACAGTGGTTCTAAACACTGCAGACTACCACAATAAAATTACCTCACTTTTGGAGGATCACCATACATATGAAAAACTGAAAAGAGACCCCACCAACAATTACAAGAAAAAGGCAATAGACAGTTTGAAACAATTGGAACATGATGGCTCCATCGATAGGATTACCTACCACCGTCTGTATCCTGGAGAAGCCATCCCCTGCATCTACGGACTTCCTAAGATCCACAAGGAAGGAACACCCCTCCGACCCATAGTCAGCAGCATCAATTCGGTAACATACAACATTGCCAAACACCTCTCTACCATACTAGCACCTCTAGTTGGACACTCTGAACACCACATCCATAATTCGGAAGAATTTGTTTCCAAAGCAAAGATCCTGAAACTGGATACAGATGAAACTATGGTCTCCTTTGATGTGTCCTCCCTTTTCACCAGCATCCCCACCACTCATGCTCTATCCGCTGTCAGGAAGAGACTAGAAGAGGACAGCACCCTGGAAAGGAGAAGCCATCTCAACCCAAACCAGATCTGCCATCTTCTGGACCTGTGTCTTAACACCACTTATTTCACATACAGAGGTGACTTTTACAGACAAAAACACGGCTGTGCCATGGGTTCTCCTGTGTCACCCATTGTGGCCAATTTATACATGGAAGAAGTGGAGAAGAAAGCACTCAACACATTCCAGGGAACGGTGCCCACCCACTGGTTTAGGTATGTGGATGACACCTGGGTCAAAATCAAGGCCCAGGAAGTACAGGCCTTCACGGACCATATAAACACTATAGATGCCAACATTAGCTTCACCAGAGAAGACACAAAGGACAACAGACTGGCATTCCTAGACTGTGAAGTCCTCATTGGGACCGGTGGCAAGCTAGAAAAAGGGATCTACAGGAAACCCACACACACAGATCAATATCTGATGTTTGACTCCCACCATCCACTGCAGCACAAACTAGGAGTCATCAGGACATTGTCACACAGAGCAGAAACCATCCCCACCTCCATGGATTCCAAAAAGAATGAAAATCAGCACCTGAGAACAGCCCTGAAGGCCTGTGGATATCCAAATTGGGCCTTCACCAAATCTAAATCTACCAGACCTAAAACAGCGACAGATAGGGCTGAGACTCAGAGTAAACGAAAGAACCTGGTCATTCCCTACATGGCTGGCGTGTCTGAAAAGATAAAACGGATATTTGGCAAACACCACATACCTGTATATTTCAAACCCACCAACACACTGAGACAGAGGCTTGTACACCCCAAAGATCAAACTCCAAAACATAAGAAAAGCAATGTAGTTTATGCAATCCAGTGCAGTGAGGAGTGCTCTGAACTCTACATTGGAGAAACCAAACAACCTATGTACAGGAGGATGGCACAACACAGGAGAAATAACACCACAGGACCAGAGTCAGCAGTTTATCTTCATCTAAAAGAAAAAGGACACTCATTTGAGGACATTAATGTTCACATTTTAGACAGAGAAGATAGGTGGTTTGAGAGAGGGGTCAAGGAATCCATTTATGCCAACTTGGAAAATCCTTCCTTGAATAGAGTTGGGGCCTCAGGCACAAACTCTCCCCCATCTTCCTCCCCGTGTTGTCTTCTGTGCCTAGGAAGATTAAGACCATTTCAGAAGCTCAACAGCAGCATGGTGTTTTTAACGACCCTCCATTAGATGATAAAAGGACTTAAAAATTACATCTCAATATAACCATGACCTAGCCCCAGGTGTAAGGTCACACAGCTACCTAGGAACATATTTAGGATTCCCTTACCAACTTTGCTCAGACTGAAGAAGCCCCTTGGATAAGGAGCGAAACGTTTCCATTAAGAAAATAGAAATCCAGTTGACATGATTCAAGCTACAGACAATTCCACCTGGATGACTGAGAACCTTCATAGACAAAGGAAGGGAAAGTATATTCCTTTTGGGAAGGATTAACAGAATGCCAAATATCCATTAAATTAGAAATATAATTTAGTGAAATGTGATGAATTTGAAAGTATAATTTGTATGGTAGAATTTTATGACCTAAAAAGGGATCCAAATTTGATTTATATTACCACAAATTAGTATACATTCCACTGACTTTATATAGAATTGTTGAAAATAATTATGTCTCTGTTCTGTGGTTGGATGTTTAGGAATGCTAAATTTTCATAACCCAAACTGACAATAAGAAATTACCTTCTCCCTCTGACATTTCTTCTTCAACAACCAATGTAGAAATCTACAAATTAAAGTAACAATTCAGAATTGCCACTTACATAAACCTTTCCCATCCAAGGTTTCTGAAAATGGAGTTTGTCTTTAGTCAAAATATGAGTTGTGAAAAAAAAATCAGTTGCAATCCTTTTTTTAAAACGTGTCTAAGACTTCTTTTAACAGGAGATCCCAATCTTTAACCATTTGATATTATCAATATAGCAAGCAAGAAAAAAAAAGCATACTGTATCTAGATATAACACGACTATACATGTCAATGTTCCAGAAGCATTTTTGCTTAACCGTTTGGCAATTACAATGCATTCTCAGAAAGGCAATAGGCAACAGACTGCACATACAGTATGATGGCATCTATTATAGAAGAGAGAAAAATCTCATACGTACAGAATTTCTAGTTTTATCAGGCAAGAGATACAGTAACTGTTTAGAAGAAACTTATATTTCTGTCGGAAAATTATATTCTGTTAGAATGTGTTACATTGTTTTCCAGAATCTGTAGCAGGGAGGGTAAGATGTCTTTATTACAAACTCTACCCAACCCAGTCAAATACCTTACTTTATCACTACCCCCACATGCACTCTACCTGAGTTGTGGGTTGTCTGTGTGTGCTGTTCCCCTAGATCAGGGGTGGGGAACCTTTTTTCTGCCAAGGGTCATTTGGATATTTATAACCGGGGACTGGGGGGGTAGGGGGCGGGGTTTCTGGGATTTCTGCGGACCAGGGTCCGGAGTTTGCAGGTGGGAGCCAATCACGTGGAAGGGGTGGGGTTTGCGTGTGGGAGCCTGACATTGCCCACCCCTGCCCTAGATGAAAGAGCTCACCTGGGCAGGTAATTATGCTGCCATCACCTACTCTGGTATCTCCCTCCCAATCTGAATGGACAGGAAATTAACAGCTTGGTCCCGAGGTAGGAGAATTTGTGAAAAAAGTGAAAAAAAGCTGTTTTCCTATTTTAACCAGGGTTACAAGGCTCAAGAAGTTTTGGAATGTATGGTGCTAGGTCAAAACCTTACTACCAGACTCCTTATGATTTTTAACTATCACAGACCATGATGGTTTTCCTCCTGAAATTTCTACACAATGATATGACTATCCTGTACTAACCCTGCCAATTTTATCTTACTGATTCAAGATTGTTTCTTAACCAGCTTGCTGTTCTGAAGACTCCCAGGGACATAAACTCCTCTGAATCTCATTCCCTGCTTCTTATTGGAAGAGGTTTACAGCTAGCCCCCACACACACCACACCATAAATAAAAATCATTAGTTGGTCTGCAGGGGTCTAGATTTCCTACAGGACCATAGTCATCTTCATACATTACTTTCATGAATTGATGTAATGTAATCAAAGGAGTAGTACATGAAGAAAGGATCAAGCAACTGAGGACTCAAAACAAGGACAAAGTAATATTAGAGCATTTTATGTCCTTCCCAGGACACTTGATTGCAGATCTCAAGGCGGCTGTTTTAGAACAACAAAATTACAACAACATTAGAGCGTCTGCTGAACTTACATCAAAAGGTTTTAGGCTATCTCAGAAGGTCTTACCAAAGACAATGGGTTTTTTTCATGTTCCAACTGAGGCACGACACAAGGAGCAGTGTTAGCAATAATTTATTAATTAGTAAAACAAATCCTTAGCGGTTAAGAATTGGTCCATTTCTCGGAAACACCCGACAAGGTCCTTTGCAAGATAGCCACGTGGTAGGGCACGAGCGCAATTCCACGTGGTGGTGAGGCAAGGTAGCAACATGGGTCCAATGTGGCATCAGGGTGAGGCTCAGGGTCAAGAGCTGGCATGGAAGAAACACAAGGGTTGAGGGCATGAACTGGTGCATTGGCAAGGTGAGGTTTGAGTGTGGAGGTCTCCATGGCAATGGCACAGGGCTCAGGAGCAGGATCCAATGTGGCGGCAAGGCAAGGTTGGAGCCCAGAGATCAGCGCGGCGGCAGCATGAGCTTCTTGAGCAAGATCTGATGTGGGAGCAAGGGAAGACTGAGGCACAGAGGCACAGCAGCAGCACAAGGCTCAGGAGCAACATCCAATGCAGCAGCAAGGCAAGGCTGGGGCATGGAGATCATCACGATGGTGGCTCGGAGCCCAGAAGTGGGTTCAGTGACAACAGTGACGTGGAGCTCAGAAGCAGGATGGCATCTCAGCAAGACGGGACTCTGGAACAGGGCTTGACTCGTTCTCCGGGTGAGGTGCAAGGGCGAATTCTGGCGCAGCAGCAAGGTGAGGCTCAGGAGTGGGATCTAACTTGGCAGCAGCATGAGACAGGAGATTGCGGCTCACCTTGGTGGGGCAGGAGGTCTGTGCAGGACTAAGCGAACCGTTGTCTCCGGCAACCTGCTCTGGTAACTGGCGCCTTTTACCTGCTTGATTTTCATGCCATTTTCAGGTGTGGCCCAATCGCATCTCTCATTGCTCAGCACGCTTCTCGGCCCTTCTCTCTTGTGCGCTGATAGGTGGCGGTGCATCCTCCTCCTGGTTTCCACCAACTGGCGCCCTAAGATTTTGCCACCCAAAGTTTGAAACTAGCCCAACCCCTTGTTCAAATCCCATGCCTTTTTCACTGTTTCCCACCTCCACAACAGTCAGCTCCTCCTCCACCTCGGATTCAACCTCCATCATGCCAGTTTTTAACACATTACAATGGCTAATTGATGAGGTACTTGTAATCTTTTTCACATGTAGCCTACATCTGCATAACCATCCTGTCTTCCTTGCCTCATACCCTTTTAAAATCCTACATCAGTTTAACCAGTCCATGCATCTGATGAATGAGCTACAGCTCATGGAAGCTTATGCCTTTTAATAAAATGTGTTAGTTGGAAAAGGTGCTACCAGACTCCTTGTGTATATACTTGAAATGCTGCCTCCAAAAAAATCTGCAAATTACTTGGGAAGATAGGCAGACTAATGTTAGTGTATTAGAAGAAGCGAAAACCACCAGCATTGAAACAATGATCATCCAACATCAACTTCACTGGACCGGCTATGTTGTTGGAATGCCTGACTATCGTCTTCCAAACCAGCTACTTTATCCCCATCTTAAGAATGGAAAACGGAATATTGGTGGACAGCAAAAGAGATTCAAAGACACTCTCAAAGCTAATTTAAAAAAAAATGTAATATCAGCATTGAGAACTGTGAAGCCCTAACTCATGAGCATTTCAATTGGAGGTCAGCCTTTATTAAAGGCGCTATGGACTTTGAAGAAGCACGAGTACAGGGTGAAAGGGAGAAAAGGGCTAAAAGGAAGGCACGTCAAGCAAACCCTCATCATGACCGTCTCCCACCCAGAAACCTATGCCCTCATTGTGGGAGATTGTGCAGATCCAGAATTGGCCTTTACAGCCACTTACGGATCCACTGTTAAAATTTTACCCTTGGAAGTCAATCTTACTCGGCTACGAATGATCGCCAATGAAGTTGAAATACTAACATTATCCCAGAGTTTATGTATCTAGCATTATTTTCCATGGAACTGATCTATTAAACTTTCTTTCTAGTGTTAAATCATAAATATTTATAGTGCAAATATAAGTAGAACAATTCACATAATGTTAATGAAGAATTGCACTGCCAGATGTGTTACACTTTAAACAATGAACATATCAAAAGGAGAGGCTTGCTATAGCACCATAACATAAATTCAGATAATTTGGCTATAAAACAGAAGGGGGAAATACACGGTTCTCTTTGTTGAGATTATCCATGCACTAATGATAAATAAATAAATTCAATCTTACCTGTATTGCATTAAATCATTAACATTTTTGCACACATAATTAATTACAGGTGCAAACTTTAGAACCGAGCTGTCTAATTACCTGAATCATTGTATAAATCAGATAATTGGATAATTAGAAACCTCTTTCCCACCATTTACAGCCATAATTGTTATTAATTGTTATTTTTCCTTTATTAGGCATCAGAGCAATATTGTATCTGAAGCTGTCTCTCAAGGAGGGAATCCTGAACATATTTTGTACAACAAATTCAATGTGTATGCACACAATTATTATTAAAACACTGTTGGGTTCACCTTCCAAAGGATGTAGTGACAACCTTGCACTAAGAGAAAACACCTTCTCATGCATATATCTCCATTCTCCCTACCCACTACAACCTCTCTTTGGCCTTCTAAATTTGTTCCTGAGAGTGACCATCTGGAATACGCTGAAATACTTAAGGCTGCAATAGGAAAAAGAGAGTTGTGAAAATGCTCCACTTTTCTAGAAAATATTTCTGCAAAACCATGTTGGATATAACAATTTGATCTCTTTTTTCAAAACAAAAACAAACTTCCTCTATTTCATTACTTATGACATTCAGGAATTCAAAACTGTAAGTAAATGTTCTAAGAATAATAAAGAAGATGGCTTGTAGTGTTTCATTGCTGGCCCATTGACTGAAAGTTAAGAAAAGAAAAATGCTCAATGCTGTGATTTTTTGTTGGGACATTTCAAAACTTTCCTCTGTTGCAGATGTACACTGCACTGATTTTTTAAAAAAACCAGTAAAGTATTAACAATAAAATCCTAAACTATTAACATACTGATATTTGTAATCATAAAAGTTTTTCTCTGTTACGTTCTGCCACATCTTACATTCATTATATTGTGCTTTCTTGCAAATTGCCAGCTAGGACTGAGAGGGTATGAGATAAACAGTATTAGATGGTTACTATTTTCAAAAGCTATTTTGCAGTTCTGGTCTGCCTTAAAATGTTTACATTTGGATAGAGTTTGTCTACTTCCTAATTAAAAAAAATTATGATGGGGAGCCATTTTTAATATTTAGCATAGACATGTGAATTGTCCATCCATGGTTTACTTGGATACTGTATAACTATTACTATGTGGATAGAAGATCTGAAAAGAGACAGTTGATGAAGAAAAGTTATGCTTATGGATCTAATCTTCTAAAAGTCAAACATTACACTCTAAAGGGCTAACCATGATAATACACAAAGCATGGCCAAAGATTAAAGAGTCATACTTTTAAATGTTTTAATTTTTTTTAAAAGTGACTTTAACCAACCCAATAAATGGATCATCAAACAGGGCCAGCCAAAAACTTTATTTGTATGAATTTTTAATTAATGTTTAATTAAATCCATATATTACATGGGCTTTTATGCAATTTTATGATAAATTATTTAATTCTGAAGTTAGGATTTAGACAGATGTTAAATCAAAGACATGAGTGATTAAATGCATTTTAATAGATTTTCCACTATGACTTTCTTCGTTATATACAAATGAATTCCAGTGTTCATATAAGTGTGGGATTGAGGGCTACATGTCTTTAAGAAAGAAGACCTTGTTCTAGCTTCAGACTTTGATTTCCTTGCAAGCCATCATGCTGTGGTTAACGTGCCTGAAACAAAAGCTTATTTGCAAAGTAGAACAGACTTAATTATTCAGATTAACTTTATAAAATAAACCATTGAAAATGGCAAAGCTACATGTCATGCTATCTTTCCTAAATGATCCTGGCGTCCTTGCTGCTTAGTTTATGGAAGATCATTATCCCCATCCCACCCACAGGAAGATTATCAGCTTGCTTTATTAATGGGGAATATTTGCTACAGATTTCAGACAGACAACTCTGTAAGGTAGAGAGCGTCTCTCTACTCCATAACTAGCAGGATTTCTAGCAAGCAAAAAATAGGAGGAAACTTATTTCAAAATACAGAGGGCAATGGACAAATATTCTGCAGATTCCCAGGGGTTAGGTGATTCGGGAGAATCAGTCCTCTAACTCTATCTGCTCAATATCTCTTAACTCTAGCTGCATTCCCTCAGAATGGGCAATTTACTTCCTTTTCTAAACCCTTCACATTTATTCTATTTATTCAATCCATTATATAAATGTATTTTTTTTTGGGGGGGGGGCTATCACCCTTTCAAACTTGTGTTTGCTTGTACCTATCTTTTATGTTGCATCTCCCCACCCCCAAGACTAGCTATAATTCCCATCAGTGGACATTATAAATAAATAAATTTATATGACTCCCTACTATATGACATCATATCGCCACATGGATTTTATATTTATATTCATATGTATTTAACTGTATTATTATAACTGATTTTATACTGTACGTTTTTAACTGTTGATTTAATTGATTTTATCGTAGACCGCCCAGAGTCCCCCATCGGGGAGATGAGTGGTGATAGACATTTGAACAATAAATAAATAAATTATAACAAGACCACAGCAGGTAGGAAGTGACACAAAGCTCACTGTCTTTATGCTAATGTAGTCTTCTTATTACATTTTATATTGGCCTTGTTCTTTCCAGAAACCCCATTGGAATGCTACTCTAGACCTACACAAGCATGATGAATATGAAAGGCTCACCACAGGAGTGTTCCTCTAATGTTAGCTTTCCTGCAGATCCCATGAATGCTCTGATAATATTGGCTTCCCTCTAGGCTTTTGCGCATTCAGTGTGAATGTTTGCAGGAAAGAAACTGTTATAATGCAAGGTCCTTGCTCATGAGGATGGCAACATGCAGGTGGTAGGTGTGCAGGTTTTCCTCTCCTGGAGATGTTGGCACTTTGAGTGGCATCAGTAATGTGCAGGAAACAGGGCTTGTCATTCCAAGGTCATTCACAAGTGGGGGGGGAAATGGCATTTAGAGATTTTGGCTGATCAGACAGAGCTTCAGTGCTGTCAACCATTAACATAAGCAATGACAAATACAGGTTGCTTTTTTAAAAAATGAAAAAGATGTGCACTGCTGCTGCTGCCACCAAGGATCAGGGAAGACCTTATCATTTCAAAAAAAGTTCAGTGGGCTTTTAAGCATGAAACTCCTCCTTTATTTTTACCATCCGGGAATGTCATGGCAGAAAGTGGGTGAGAGGGCCTTTTGATTCAGCATTAGATTTACATATTCATTACTCTGTAGTAATTTATTTGTTTATTTATTTTCTATCCTGCCTTTTTTATTTTTATAAATAACTCAAGGCGGCGAACATACTAAATAGTCCTTCCTCCTCCTATTTTCCCCACAACAACCACCCTGTGAGATGAGTTGGGCTGAGAGAGAGTAACTGGCCCAAGGCCACCCAGCTGGCTTTCATGCCTAAGGCGGGACTAGAACTCACAGGCTCCTGGTTTCTAGCCCAGAACCTTAACCACTAGACCAAACTGGCTCTATTTTAGTACACATCTCTTTCCAGAATTACCTTTATCATAGACAATTCAGTTGACTAAACTGCTTTTAAATTTTGGTTTGAGTCTTTATGTCTGACAAAGAATCCCAGTACTATTCAGAGGCCTGTATTTTTCTTTAAATCAGCAATATGTTTTACTGTACTGATTGTTTAATTGGGTACTGATTGTACCCAATTTAATCAATTTAATTTGTTATGCTTTATCTCTTTCTCATTTGAGATTTATATAAATAATAAATATTGCATAATTTAAACTGATTTAATTAATTTAACCTTGATTCAATTAAAAAAATTACAAAAACAGCTATCATATATTTGGCATATTTGAAATGTGAAGTTTAGCAGTTCCCTTGTTAATTTTTCCTTGTTTTCATGTATACATAATTTGCCTCCACACATTTCTATGCCACACATTTCAAGGGGTAAAAGTGTTTCATTGGGGTTATTTTTAATTCTCCTCCCTTCCTCTAAAGAGGTCAGGAAAGTATTCATTCATTTACTTACTGTACATACTCCCTTAAAAAATTAAATTAAACAATACAAAATAAAAGAGAAAGAAACAATAACAAAAAGGAAGAAAAAAGAAAAGAAAGAAAAAAATCAATACTTTTCTGTGCTATCAGATGAATAGTATTTTGTTTTGTTTATACAAATCATTGCAAATAATTTTTAAACAGTGAGGTAAACCTGGACCACACAGAATTGTACTGTCCAATCTTCCCTCCCCATCAACATAAAGCCAAAATTACTCATTGTCATTGGTTATTTTGTACCCAGGATTGATTATCAATCAATCAATCAATCAACCAAGAAGTTCTCCAATGAAACACTGCACACGAAAAATGATGGTCTCCCCTTATATGTTGGGGTGTGTGTGTTATTTTACTTATTAACAACTATTCACAGTAGAAAAGTGCTCTTGTTACCTATGTGTCTAACTAATACAATTCTAGTTCCTACCAAACTAACTTATATTTCTAGCCAACTTAGACTATTTAACTGTACCTATTCATATCTGATACATGTAAGAGATGAACTACGCTATCACTATTCCTATATAACTATAACTAACACTATCAGATACTACAACCTCTGCCACTCCAATTAGCGCAAGGTTCCTTTAAGAGGGCAGCTTTCTCACTTGCCCCTCTTCAGACTTCAGCTTTTGCTTATCTGTTTCTTCAGACCTTCCATGTCTCTTTGGGAAAACAAACTTCTCTTGGTTGCTGCTTGTTTCTGCTCTGGCTGCCAGCTGCAAACTCCAACAATACACCAGCTTTATTTACATGTTCTGTTCTCTCCCTCACCGCCTCCTCCTCACTCTCTCCTCTCTCCTGCTCCCAGCTGTTCTTAACAAAGCCCTTTTTAACAAACTCATTGCCATCCTTACGCTGAGGAATGTTTGAAGTAGAGGGGGAGGAAGATGAACACAGGTGCCTGCACTCTGCTGCATGTCAGAATTCTCATGGGAAAGCAGTTGCAAATTGTGTTCCTTCACAGGCTGATATGATGTTTTGTCTACAGTTTCTAACCGTGTAGATTAGAGATGCCTACTATATACTAGTAGGGGGGGGGGGGGGGTGAGAAGCATGCTTGCTAGATGCAACACTGCCACCTACTGGCAGGTCATACTCTGTGCTCAGAGTCTCCAGATCTGTAACCTGGCCAATCACGGTTGGTTCAGGGGGGTATATCAATTTGTGCTGTAAATGAGCTCTTTTGCTCTTGACTCTGCTTGTCTGGTAGCCATTACCAAGTGTTTTTCTTTTGCTCTCGACAAAAGACTTTGAAGTGTAGCCAACTGGCAAACTCTTAGCCAGGTTTGTGCTCCTTGAGTCTTGTATTCAATATAAGCAAGAAAAAGGAGAATATTTGCTTTTAAGCTGTTTCTGTTGTTGTTTCCTTCAAGAAACACTTGTGCTGTATCGTATGTATACCTGCTTATCTACAGTAAAGATTTATAGCCATAGAAAGCTGTACTCTGCTGTTTGTTTACTCTTGCCTCCTCCCTTCCAAACACCATACCGACACTGCAAGCCTATCCTTCCACACTCATACTTTATTAATTGTCATGTTTTCTTTACTTTGTTTTTGGTATCTTTATTCTGGTGTAACTTTTAAAAAAAGGGGTGTGGTGGCTCAGCAGGTAAGACGCCAGGCTTGTCGATTGGAAGATCACAAGTTCGGAGGTTTGAATCCCTAGTCCCATGTGACAGAGTGAGCTCCCGCACTAGCCCCAGCTCTTGCCAACCTAGTAATTCGAAAGCATGAAAATGCAAGTAGATTAATAGGTGCCACTTCGGTGGGTAGGTAACAGCATGTCAGGGTTCATGTCTATGAATCCTGCCATTAGCATTAACCATGGCATAGTGCTTGCATAGTAGTTAGGAGGGGGGATGGCAGTTGAGTGTTATGTCTCCTGCTGGAAGCTAGAGACAGCTCGGCCAAGGTCACGCACCTGCAACGGAGTGGAGATGGGACCGTTTGCTTCATGAGATCATCGTTGGTGAATTGGCGCGCAAGGGGGATGGTTAAGAGGGCATAGTTTGGCGGGAATCAGCATTCAAGTCTTTAGGAGTGCTTCAATGAACATGTATCCTTAATAAAGCTTTATCTGCATTTCAATGAATTGCATGGAGAGGTGTTTATTGGGACATTGTTGTTGAAATCATCACAGAAATACTTGAATCTACAATTCAGTCGGTTTATCCTGAGGTTACAAGTGGTAACTCCATTTAGTGCCTCCTGAGTGAGAATCGGCTCGTCCAAGCAATTTCAGCATGGAAGAATCTATGGAATGTTTCCAGGCGGGGGAAGAGGAGCAACCAGGCACTTCTTCAGGTTTGGAAGCGATTTCCAAGGAAGGGAAAAGTGCGGCTGCTGAACCCGAAGCGGCCAAGAAAAAAGCCTCCAAGAAGGGGTCTCGACGGAGTGGAGTTGAGGCTGCCGAACTAGCCATGGCACGCACCCCCAGAGTGGGAGCGGAATGGTCCGTGGGAATTGGAGGCGGCATCCAGGCTGGGATGGGAAAACGCACGGCTAAACCCAGAGTGACCCAGTCCCAGAGGATGGCTTCACTGGAAGCGAAGACTGCACGTATTGATTTTGAAATGGAGACTATTAGTCACCAAATACAAACCCTTATTCAATCCGTGCAGCAACTGGCCCTGGCTCTGAAGCAGGAAGGGATCCCAGGGGTGGATTTACAACCTAGATTTATGACCACGGCAGCAGAGAGCGGCACGTCCAGTGGGGAGGAGGAAGAGGAATTCTCCGGACCTGAGATGGAGGTGCCTCAACTGGCCGTAAGTGGATTACAAAGGGGCCAACCTGGGGTGTTCGCGTTGAACAAATTGAAAACGAGATTTGATGGGGACCCAGGGAAATTGGCTTGCTTTATGACCCATGTCAGGGGTTTGATGGAGGAGTTTGAAGATTCTTTCTTAATGGAAGAGGTCAAAGTAAGGTATGTCTCAAGTTTCTTAGAAGGAGAGGCTGCTTTATGGCTGGTGGCGTTGCATGACTCCCACTCTCCAGATTTATTGACTTTTAATGGTTTTATGCTAGCCTTGCGACGCTGGTTTGAAGATACCCTCTCTAAACTGTCAGCTAAGGTGCAACTGCAGCAGTTAAGCCAAGGGAACCAATCTGTTGCCGAATATGCAATGGAGTTTAAAAAGCTTATAGGAATGGTCCCAACCTCTCCCGAAGCTTTTCAGGTGGAATATTTCCAGATGGGGCTGAAACCAGAGATTTTAGAGATGGCAGCAGGACGAGGTGACCCTGACACCCTGGAAGAATGGATTCAATTAGCTGGCAGGGCTGAGAGCACCCAATTAAGACTGAGATCGTACAGGATGCTGCTTAGCTCGGGGAAAACCCCTTTGGGACAGCCACCGGCGAAGAAGCTGGCTAGAGCCAATGCTTGGGAAGAGGAAAAAGAACGCAGAGCAAAAAGGGGCTTGTGTTTCAAATGTGGCAAAGAGGGGCATCGCATTAGTAACTGCCCTCAGAAACCCTCTGCAGTAAAAGCAAAGCCAGACAGCCAGTTTTCCAAACCATCTAAGCTACAACCACGCAAGGGGACAGCTCATGCTTTGGATGAAAGCAAGACGCGGGAATTGGTTGGGGGAGAGAACGACTCCTCAGAAGAAGAATTCATGCAGCCGGTGGAAAACGAGCGAGGTCTGGCTTGAAGTGCGCCGGGGGCCAGGCCTTTACAGATCGGCGCTCCGATCTGCTGATCTCAGTGCCTCCCATTGTCTTGCAGCCTGAAGATTTCTGGAATTGTTCCATATGCCTTTATGTATACTTATACTTTTTCACCTTTCTGGTTCTTTGCATACTACTCTTTCTTTTGGAGGGTCGGCATGTCAGGGTTCATGTCTATGAATCCTGCCATTAGCATTAACCATGGCATAGTGCTTGCATAGTAGTTAGGAGGGGGGATGGCAGTTGAGTGTTATGTCTCCTGCTAGAAGCTAGAGACAGCTCGGCCAAGGTCACGCACCTGCAACGGAGTGGAGATGGGACCGTTTGCTTCATGAGATCATCGTTGGTGAATTGGCGCGCAAGGGGGATGGTTAAGAGGGCATAGTTTGGCGGGAATCAGCATTCAAGTCTTTAGGAGTGCTTCAATGAACATGTATCCTTAATAAAGCTTTATCTGCATTTCAATGAATTGCATGGAGAGGTGTTTATTGGGACATTGTTGTTGAAATCATCACAGAGCATTCTGCATGCATCATGCCGGCCACATGACCATGGAAGTGTCTTCGGACAATGCTGGCTCTTCGGCTAACAAACAGAGATGAGCACCGCCCCCTAGAGTCAGACACGACTGCACAAATTTGCAGGGGAAACCTTTACCTTTACCTAACTTTAAAAGAAGGGTAAAAGCTTAAGCAAAAAATAATGAAATACTGATTGGATTTAAAAAAACAACAACATAAAGCCAAAATTTTTTGTTGAGTCACCTTTCAGAATCTGGTACAAATACATCTTTCCATGACACTGGATTACTTTCTATTTTCTGCATAAGCAGCAATAGCAGTCCAGCCCCAATATATTATTATTATTATTATTATTATTATTATTATTATTATATTTTTATCTCACCTTTTTTATATATAACTCAAGGCAGTGAACATACCTAATACTCCTGCCTCCTATTTTCTGCACAACAACAACCCTCTGGGTTAGGCTGAGAGAGAGTGCCTGGCCCAAAGTCACCCAGCCGACTTTCATGCTTAAGGCAGGCCTAGAACTCACAGTTCTGGTTTCTAGGCCAGCACCTTAATTACTGCACCAAATTGGCTCTATAGCCAAAGTTCTTGATAAACAGACTAATTCCAAACTTCTGGAGTAGCATTTAATAAAACATCAGCATCCGTAACACATTATTTCCTTGAAAGCACCTGGAATTTCTGATCATCTACCTCTGCTTTATTCTGAAGGTATCTTTGTGAAGTCAGTCTAGTCAACATTAGTTAGGGAACCTCAGAGCTCAGAGTGGTTAGCATAGAGAAGTATAGATCAGCCTGACCATTGCAGTATGGAATTTACTAAATCAACTATTCCATTTACAAATTTCTGCAATGTCTGCTTTTTTTAAAAAAAATGATAAAACATTCCCACTTCTGTCTATACATAGTTTTCCTTAATGTGCACAATTTCCACTATTAGACTTGTGGTGGGATGGGAGTGTTACAGAGTTTTTCAACCAAGAATTGGATTGCAAAATTCAGAAACATGTAGAACTCAAAGAATAACTGCATTGCAATTCACGTAGTCATCCAGGAACTGTGAGATTGATTTGATAAAAAATGTGGGTTGAATAAGAAAGCCACAATTTTAATTTAATTTAAAGTGTCCCTGAGAACTGTATCTGTATAATATCACTCTGCAGTAATTTATTTTATAAGGAATTATGAGCTTAAATTGAACTAAGATATTTTATTAGTCCGAAGAATTTTCAGAATTCTTTCTTACACGTACTTTCCATGTTTTTCACAATGGACCCCATTTGTCTGAAAGAGTGATAAAAATGCTAAGAATAATTACAGCAAGACTGTGAAAGATTTAGCCCATTCATCAACAGGGAGCTGTATAATACTTCATTTCCGAAGCAAAGGCAAGACAGAGATATATTGCCCTTGTTATCAAACTTCAGATAAAGTTTACATTCCTTGAAAAAGATGGTGAGGGGATTGTACACATACACTGGGAGCACACATCACACAAAGTTATAAAGTAGTTTGTCTGATTTTGGCTTCACATAATTTGTTAAACTAGCTACTAACGTCCCTAAAATGCTGGTGAAAAAACATGGCTTCATGTAGTGTATGAATCCTATCCTAGTTGGTAATAGTTGCTAATAGTACTCCTCTGTGGAAGAACAGCCATCACTTTGTGTTCTAAATTTACCCATCAGAGCAGAAGGTAAGTGTATGATTTATTGGTTGATTGGTTGATTTATTGCTATATTTATATACCACATAACCCAATACATCTAGGCAATTTTCTTTATCTTGATTTTTTCCCTACTATTTCCTCCCATTGTATTTGACTGGAGAGAAAATAAACATGCCAACTCAAGAGGTGGCATATGTTTTTATCTTTTCCAGAAAGATTGACAAAGGAATGAATGGCTTGTCATTCAATGGATCCAAAGCCTCCTCAAATTCCCTCCAACATAACCCAGCATGGTTTATCCTACATCACTACAGACAACAATGTAAGAACAGTGATAACAACCAAACTTTGTACCATTATTACAAAGTAGTCTTTAACAATGAAGTTCCTTCTCCATGTGCTGAGAGGATGATCTGATAGAAGAAAGAGAGTTTTACAAGATCTACTTAGGAGCCAGGGATACCTCCTTAAACCTGGTTTCTGCCATTTCTACCACAGACTGATTTATATATAAATCCACCATTGTACAACATGTATTACCATTTCTCTAACTATACTCGGTGTATTCCATCTTCAGTACATCCACTATTTGTTAACATGGAAGTTGTAAATGAATAAGCTGCCAAATTTCATAATTTAGTCTTCAAAGTAACAAATATTATGCATGACAGTTTTATTAAGTTTAACAATAGTACCAAGTAAAGACCTTTTATAAATATTCTCACCTCATCACTTTGTTTAGAATCAGAGATTTATTACAATTGAACATGAATTCACATTATAAAGTGTATGCTAATATATCTGAATGCTGGAACAAACTTACTTTTTTTATCTCGTCAATCTAAATTCTATATGATATTTTGTCACATAGTATAAAGTAGGCTTCTGTAGGATTGGACAGGAAAAAAATGCAGGGTATTTCCAGTATGTTTACCACTGAAATATACTGAGAAATTTACAGACAGCATTATTTCTCAAATGCTGTGAATGATTTAAAGCAAATTTGAGGTTTCTCATCTGAAGTATAAGGAAAAATGATGAGGAAGAAGAGGAAGTTGAGAAATTCCAGAGTGAAATCCTAACACAGAAGAAAGAAGTACAAATTACTCATCATATCCTTTTGCAAATCAACAATGAAACAAAAATAAACAATTTGACAAATTCCAAAGACCCCCAGCCTTTATGACTGAATCAGTATAATTTAGTAATGTATTTGAAATAGAAGTGAAGGGAATTTTCTCATGAATTTTGTGGAGAAAAAAATATTACATCTCTCTCTGTGTTTGTGTTTGTGGGTATGTGACATTTTCTGAAAGAACGAAAAGACAGTGAAGAATTTTCTTTGAAATTAGCAATGTTACAAACAGTGGAAAGTCTGCTGTGTCTTTTACCACTTTGCTTCACTCTTGGAAGTGAGGAGAACATGGTCATTCTTGTGTTGATCTTTCGTCAGAGTAAAGTACCATCTCAAAGCTTGAACATTTATTCCACGTTCTGCTTATTAAAACATTGTAGCTGTACTAAAAGCATGTATTAGTCCTCTTCATCAAAACCTTTATTTCTGATATGAAACTATCCATTGGTAAAATCTGATTTCCTTTCTTTAAAAAAAAAAGGGGGGCTTGTCAAAAGTTAGATGAAACAGGAAGGGCTTGCTGTGTATATCTAGACCAGGGGTGGGGAACCTTTTTTCTGCCAAGGGCCATTTGGATATTTATAACCGGGGACCGGGGGGACGGGGATTCTGGGATTTCCACGGGCCAGGGGCCAGAGTTTGCGGGCGTGAGCCAATCACAAGCACTGGGGGGCGGAGTTTGCGGGCATGAGCCAATCACGTGAAAGGGGTGGAGTTTCCGGGCAGGAGCCCTGGGGGCCTTAGGCGGGAGCCCCGCAGGCCTTATACAACCCGCAGGCCTGACATTTCCTACCCCTGATGTAGACCAAGGGAATGCCAACATCAGGGGCTCAGGGGCTGAGACTTTTCAGTGATGGGTCCTTTTCTCTCTAGCATTCACCCAGAGATAAGGATGGTCCTTATTAATATTTCAGATGGCTGTGCAGACCTGGCATTCTCTATGAAGGGAGAATGGACGACTGACCACCCTCCTGAAATGGAGAAATGGGGAAGAGTGGAGTGTGTGTGTGTGTGTGTGTTTGGAGGGGGTTATTGTATGCTTTTATCTTTCATAACTGAATTGAGGTTCATAAGCTGCTCAGAGTTGACAGATAGGAGTAACATAGAAGCCTGTGCAATTAATAAATAAACAGGCAAGTAATAAAATAAATGGAATGGATGATGGGGGTTCATTCCATTTACTGTTTCTTAAACCAAAGAAAATGTTGCAGATCCTCTTTTTGAGATCCTGTGGTATTGTGCGATATATTCCCAGAGCCCACAGTACTAAAGGCAGAGATGTCAGTTATGTCAATAACCAACAACAGCTCAGCTTCAAGGTCATGAAGTACAGGGCAAAGCATCAGATGAAATACAGAGAAGGAGGAAAGGCAATAGTTTAACAGCAGTGGCTGTAAGAGTGAACTGTACTCTTGTGCTGCCACAGGGCAATTAACTGATTAACAGGGCTTCTAGTTTGCAGTAAAAATTCTTGTCTGACCATATTTTATCAAGTGTCTGAGAGACTTCAGCCACATCTAAGCCTTGCTGCATGTCTGGCAGGAATTAAACAATGTAATTCCAGAATCCAGGTAACATCTCTTCTCAAGAGAAATTCCTCTATCTCACCTTTTATTTATTTATTTATTCTTCAAATTTTGCCACTGCCCATCTCCCCCAAAAGAGGGACTCTGGGAAGTTTACAACACAGCTAACAAGTTAAATCAATAGTCATAATAATATATAAAATATACATACGAATACAATATATAAATATAAAATAAAAAACCAGATGGCAATAAAAGATTGTATAGATGTGAGGAGCACTCTAAGGTGCCAGCCATCCCCAGGAATAACTACTCCCCTCCCTGCCCCAAGCACGGTGGCAGAGCCAGGTATTCAGGGTCTTCCAGAAGGTCAGGGGCGATGGGGCTTGCCTCATCTCCGGGGGCAGAATGTTCCAAAGGGCAGGAGCCACTGCAGAGAAGGCTCATTTCCTGGACACTGCCAAATGGAATTCTCTTACAGATGGGGTCTGTAACATGCCCTCTTTGCATAATCGGGTGGGACGGATTGATGAAATGGGGATGAGACGGTCCCTCACGTAACCTGGACCCATGCCATGTAGTGCTTTAAAGGTGATAACCAACATCTTGAATTGGACCCGGAAGCAAACTGGTACCCAGTGCAGCTCATGCAGCAAAGGTGTTACATGTGCCAATCTTGGGGCACCAAGAATTGCCTGCGTGGCCACGTACCGGACCAGCTGTAGCCTCCGGATACTCTTCAAGGGTAGCCCCATGTAAAGCACATTGCAATAGTCTATATGGGAGATGACCAGGGCATGAGTGACTGTTCGGAGGGCTTCCCAATCCAGGAAAGTGTGTAACTGTCGCACAACATGAACTTGTGCAAAGGCCCTCCTGGCCACAACTGCCACCTGCACTTCGAGCAGGAGTCGTGAATCTAGAAGGACTCCCAGATTCCACACTGTGTCTGTCTGGGGAAGTGCAACCCCATCCAGAAGTATAGATGATAATTTCCCGGATACAGAGGAGCCATTAACCCACAGCCATTCAATCTTACCAGGGTTCAGCTGAAGCCTGTTGTTCCCCATCCAGACCCCCTTTTACCTTGTCCCACAGCCCAAATTGATTTAAGACAGTTTGTTTCCCTAAAAAAAGTCCTGCTAAAGTACACCTATCTTCGGATTCCCAAGTTTTCTAAATGCTTCCCTGTCCCAGTGTGTAATAACCCATTTTTCCCCCACAAGTGTTTTGCTTCATGGGTATTGTATTATGAATAGGCTGTGAGGAAATCCTGATTTGAAGGGCAAAATATGAGTCAGAGCACATATGGGTGCCCATATAGCACTTGGTGGGAACTTCTTAAACCAAACATATATTTTCCTATGATCATGCACAACTGTGAAGGGAATCTGTGTGAGCCCAGAAAAAGACACAGCTGCTTTAAAGTGTTCCTGACTGATGGTGCTTCTGTGCTAATGTATGCTCCAAATCATATTTTGGCCTTGAAATCCAGTTCTCTCCACAGCCCTACTAGATCGTTGCAATGCAATTCAATGTAGTGAAAAAACAATCTAATGTTATTTATTCCCTCTTCCACCTGTCTAATGAAAATACTTCATCACAATCTCCAGATAGAAAATGGTCTTTGACCAAATGACAATTTGGAGGTAAAGAGGAAATAGTGTTTGGTTGACATTCTGTAAAAGCTTTAGACCTTGTTGTAATTAACATTTTCGAAAGGCAGTGGGCCAGAAATATGAGATTCGATTTGAGGGAGGATTTGCGGGAGATTATTTCCTTTTATCTGTGATATACCTATGGCAGGGCTTATGCAATAATTCTAATATTTTTTCCTAATTTAAAATGGCAGAAAACTGCAGTGCCAGTTTTCAGCAATCATAGCTAGATGAGACTCTGAAGGCCACAAAAAGAGGATTCTAGAGCTGCATATAGACCTTAGTCTGTTGGTTAGCCATCCCTTCACTAGCAAATATAGAGTCGTGCCCATGATTATAGCACTAGAAATATCTGAATAGATCTGAAGTAAGACAAATCAGAGGCATTTAAACATACATTGTAGAGGGTTGAGAAACATAATATCTAAAAAGCCTGTTACCCAAATTAATCCAGTGTCACTTTTACCCCAGGAACCTCTTTTGATAAGTTGCTTGCCAAATAATAGCATCCTCCTGATAAATTACTATGTGCCTGATGATGGGTATGATTTCCCAGATTTTGCCAATCCATTATGGAAGACAGTCAACAGAGCTATTCTTTTCTATACTGTATTAGTTTTCTCTCTTTCCCATACAACCTAGTTAGTGATTGTAATTGTTTTATAAAACGGCATGAGAGTGTATCATATACTGTACATTTTCAGGGAAATAAAGAAAAAATGTATCCACAAGATTTAGAGTTTTTAGGAAGGAAAAAAAAAAGACTTGGGGTGGCTACTGGAAGAAGTAGGCTTTTTTCATCATCATGTGCCCTGCAACATGCTGGCACATGGTTTGGATTGAAAGTGATAACGATTATCTCATTTTTTTAAAATTGTGGTATCTTCCTTGAATACTCACTAGAGTACGAAGACAGGATAGAAGGAGGGAGGGAGGGACTCTCCTTTACTATGCTGGACTTGATTATTTATTTGTCATAATTATTTGTCATATTTATATCCAATTATTCCAATTTTCCATGGTATCAACGACATGTTGATGGCCATCACCTGATGCAGCATTAAAATGTATGTTTAAAGCATTTTTCAAAGCAACTATCACTGCAGTAATAATAAGACTCATTTGCTTTCCAACTTTGATGTCATGCTGTTGAAATATGAGTATTAACTAATGGAACTTATGTATGGCTTTGGATTCCTCTATCTGCTATAGCTTTGAAGTCTTCCCAGAATTCAATTCTTTCTAAATATTAGCAAAGGTATTGTTCTACAAAGCTACATTGTTAAAGAGCAACAGTGGTTTTGATCACAATAAATAGTCTGATGCCTCATAGGGTTCATTCAATGAAAGAGCTTTTAGTAGTCCTTTGTCTAAGGTACTTACATTGCATCTTACCAAAAATACATCATTTTAAAAAATGAACTGTAACCAGAGAGGCAGCAAGGAGGCAATTTAATGACCATTCAATATGATAGAGTTCTTTTCAGCTTGATGTTGGTTTTGTGTGTCCTGCAGACTACAGGAAAATGCTTGTGATTAATAATAGGTTTTGCAAAGATTTGAGGACAATATTACAAAGCTAGGAGTTTGGTGTTAAGCAGGTCTTAAATTGAATATGGGGAGGGATGAGGGATGTGAAGAATGTTTAGTTGTTCACTCAAAGAGATTGACTTTTAACCTCACACATTTGAAATGGCTTGATATTTGCCTTGTTTTCCTCATGCCAAGTTTGACCTTTCCTAACTCAAAATTGCAAATGGCTTGAGGGGCAGTAATCCACTCCAACGGTCCTAATATAAAACCTTTGAGTAACTTCAAAGGTATTTCAAGCTGAATTCAGGATCCTTTAACCTCCCAGGGCCTCCAAGAGAGCACAGGAGTTGTGGAAAAGCTCCAAAAAGCAAGTCAGTAACAATCTCTAGCTGGGCAATTCCTTTGTCAAAGGAAGTAGTGCTCTGCAGTAAGTGAAGGGAGAGAAATTTGTTTTGTTCATATTTATTTATCTTATTTGATTCTTGAAGAAACCCCAAATGCAGTACTTTTTTTTGCTACCAGGCCAAATTTGCTATGTTTTTACACTACATAAAATTCTAAATATGTGGGGCTAAATCACACTAAATCAACCTGTGTGATAAGATCAGCTGGGGAGATCCATCTATGTGCATGGCCAACATTGTTCTGATTCAACATAGGATCTTCTCACTTGAGTCTCCCCTTCCGGGGAAAGTATAACTGGACCTTACTTAGGAAACAGTTTGCCTGGGTATTTGTGAGTAAGTATTGCCATGGGACCAACATTTTTCCTTTACATTCTTCCCATTTTTACTGCATTTTTTGTTTGTTTTTTATTGGATTTTGTGTGGCTCAATGTTTTAATTGTAAACCAGTATTTTAATTTCTTTTAAAGGGGTCAGTATATAAAACTGTATACATCAGTTATTGAAAAGTGCACCTTTATAAATGAAAACAAACATAAATGTATATTTGGCAACATTGCATGCAAACAGGAAACATTAGGGCAAATTCATATCACAGTGTATATGAATGTGTCTTATAGTCTGAGAAATTTATTTGATTGCAGTCAGATATAAAAGTAACGAATAAATAATCCAAAATGAATCCTGAAATATAATTAATCCAATGCTGAAAGGAACAGAGTTGTCTATGTGGGTTTATCATTCTCTTGCCTGGGTTCTGAGAAGTCTTGAACCCCATCAATGAGCTTTTCCATCATGAAATGACAATGGAGATCTGGAGATGGCTTTATAAAATAAATATAAAGTAAGACTTCAGCGTAGTTTCTAGGACTTTCAAAACCCCACTCACAGTAGCCATATTCTCAGCCTTTTTGGACTTTACCTCCTTCCTATACTCTAGAGCAGGGCTTTCCAAAGTTTTCCCGCGGCGACACACCAACCGCCCTTGGTGTGTCGCCACGGGAAAATCCGGAAGTTTCGCCGCCGCGGCAGCGCACAAAAACCCGGAAGCGCTGCTGCCGCTTTCGGTCTTTGCGCGCCGCCGCGGCAGTGGCGCCTTCGGATTTTCATGTGTCGCCGCGGGAAAACCCGATGCGGGCGGGGGTGTGCATGGTGGCGGCAGCGGCGGCAGCCTCCGCTAAAACGCGGAAGCACCGATGGCGTGCCGGTGCCGCCGCCGTGCACGCCCCCGCTGCCACTTCCAGGTTGTGTGGCAACACAGCCGACTGTGTGTGGCAACACACTTTTGTGTCGCGACACACAGTTTGGAAAGCTCTGCTCTAGAGCAACCAGGGTTCCTTTTTAATATTTTAAAAATTATTTCAAATTCGGGCAGCTTCACATCAAAGAGCTAAATTCTTTATTTTTAGTTTAAGAACACTGTTGGTGCATATATACAGGCCTACACATGAAACAAATATAATAATTTTGTAACTTCTGGCCTATATTTGAGCCTGAATGTGCAGTGTTTCCTCGAGACCTAAAAAATATTTCAAGGGTTCCTCCAGGATAAAAAGGTTGAGAAAGGCTGCTCTGGAGCATGGACGGGGGACACATTCATGCTGAAATAATGCCAAATGACAGGAAAGAGAACTCCCCTGTGGTATTTAAATTCCTGGAAGATTGTCCAGTAGTGGCTATCATTCATGACAACTAAGTGGAACAAGTACCTAAATTATGCTAGAGATAAACAACAGATCTGTGGGCATTTGGCTTGCTTCTGAGTTTCTAAAGGCAACTGGGTGGCTGGCCGGCAACAGAACACTGATTGCCACAATGCCAAAAGCAGCTCTGATCTCAGCAAGGCAATTTTTTTGTTCATGCAGCTTGTTTTGCATGAATTGTTATAGTTCCATTTAACTCTGTGGTTTTCAAAATCTGTTTTCCCATCTCTTTGTCACTCTCTTTGATCTGCTTTTCTGATAACACTAGACTGCAGCGTTGAGAAGAGCAACTATGTTTTTTCAGGCTCTTTTCTTCCTTGACTGTGCTTTTACTGATCAATCTGAATATCCACCCTAGACTCCAGGATTGTCATCTGGCCTAACAAATTACACAAACCGAGGAAAACTTGAAAATGATCATTATTGAACTGTAAGTGAGAGTTAATCCCAGTCTTATGCATTTAAATATTTTTGTTTCGTTGATTTTAACATATTATCTAATAGCATCTGACCCAAATGCCTGGGGAAACAGCGAGGTCTTCAGTGCCTTGTGGAAGGCTAACTGGATAGGGGCCATCCAAATGTCCAGGGGGATGCACCCCCAGGCCATCTCCTAATTTCCCAACCACACTTTACTGCAAAGGAGAAAAAAAAATGTTCTGTTGCTCTGTTTTTCTTTCTTTGCTTATTCATGAGTGGTATTTCTTCCCTCATTCAAAGGGTGGGGGAGGAAGCAAGAATGCTTCATTTGCAGAACAAAAGTGGAAAAAAAATAAATTCCAGTTCTCAGGTTGATTTGAAATCAGGACAAAGACAAGAACTTGCTGAGAACATTTCACAAGATTCTTCACCAAATAAGTTCATTAAACAAGAGGAGCAAGCCGAAAATCTGTCTGATGAGACAGATGATACTCAGGAAAGTGATGGAAGACAGGTTGTTAATCCTGTTAGCCCTGTACTACCTCGAAGGTAACAGAGGAGTAATAAAGGTGTTTGTCCTCAACGTTTTGAGGTGGTTATGGTTAAAGCTTTCCATGTTTACTTTGAGCCAGAGTCTTTACAGCAAATAAATGATATGCCACTTGAGATTGCAAAATGCTGGTATGATGCAATGCAACAGGAATTATATTCCTGGAAAGAAAATAAAACTTGGAAATTAGTTAATCTGCCTCCCAATGAATGTTGTCTGGGTTGTAGATGGGTCTTCAAACTAAAAAAGGATGCTAGTCGGAAAATTCAAAAATACAAAGCAAGATTAGTTGCTAAAGGATTTTCTCAAAAAAACCATTTAGACTTTGACAAAACCTTTGTACCTGTTACAAAGGGTGAATCAATCAGATTGTTGCTGAAGGTTGCTGCACTAAAAGGAATGTCAGTTCATCATTATGATATTCAAACTGCATTTTTGTATGGTGAGTTAGACCAGAAATTGTACATGCAACAACCACCTGGTTTTGAACAAGGTAAAAATTTAGTGTGTGAACTACAAAAATCAATCTGTGGTTTGAAACAAGCAGCTGGAACCTAAAATTAGATGAAAAACGGCAGAGTTTTGGTTTTGAAAAAGGAATAGCAGATCCATGTGTTTATGTTAAGAAAGACAAACAAAGTTTTATGTATTTGTGTTTGTATGTTGATGATTTACTGTTACTTCAGACAAACAGACATGATTTTGAAACGTACATGAAGAACAATTTTACGTTAAAGAATCTTGGCATAGTAACATATTACTTAGGCTTGGAAATATACAGAGAAAAAGATGGTAGTTTCCTGGTGAACCAAATTAATAAGATCAAGAGACTCCTAGAGGAATTTAACATGAAGGAATGTAAATCAGTCTTAACCCCTGAATTCCAGAAGGAGATGGGAGAACCTGAGTTATCTGAAGCAGATGGGTTTAGGTCTGCAATTGGAAGTTTATTGTACATTGCAAATCATTCTTGCCCCGATATTTCTAATGCTGTTTCAATTTTAAGCAGACAAGTAGAAAAACCAACTTCTACTGGGAAAGCAGGATTTAAAAGATTGTTAAGATATTTACAAGGAACAGAGGATTACTGTCTGAGGCTTTCTGCTTCTGGGATAGGAGAATTACAAGCATATGCTAATTCAGACTGGGGATCAGACCTCACTGATCGTAAGTCAACTTCTGGAGCTATAATATAGTATGCTGGCTCAGCAATTTCCTGGCATTCTAAGAAACAGACACTTGTTAATCTATCTACAGCAGAAGCAGAATTTTATAGCTTGGCACAAATCTGTAACAAGATTGTATGGTTTAAACAATTATTAAAAGATATAGGCATGGAATTGCACCAGCCTGTAACTGTTTTTGAAGATAATCAAGCTTGTATTCATATAGCTCAGTCTGAGGATTGTAGGAACAGAACTAAGCACATTGACATACAATGCTATAATGTCAAGGATTTAATAGCCAAAGGTGAAATCATGTTAAAGTATTGTGACTCAAAAGACATGATTGCTGATTTTTTAACAAAGCCCCTTGCTGCAGTAAAACACAAGGAGTTAAATTTAAAAAATGGGTTGCGACTTACACCTCTAGCATAATAAGAGGAGTGTTGGTGTATTATTCTTTTGAGGAGTAAGTCACAGCAATATAGCCTTATTAGGTAATCACCTACAAACTTTAAAAGGTCAGACAGCACGTGATCCAGGCTGAAGAGTATAAAAGAGCCTTCCTGCCTGTCTGCCTTCCTGCTCACTGCTTCTCTCTGTTTCTGTTTACTCCTGTTTGTTTGTTTCTACTATCTGGTATGTGGAATTGTAATACTTCCAGGGATCTGGAAGATAACTGTAAATATCTGTTTATATCAATAACAAATATAACTGCAACTAAGTTACTAAAATGACTGGCATAATTAATTAGTCTCTGGTGCTGATCACTTTCTGATACTCTGCGTGTGCAAGAAAACACACACTCCAACAAATTTGGCTTGGTGGATTGCAGATTGTTTGAACTGTATGAATCTATGATAAGTTGAAAATCACCCCCAACTCCAAATGGCAGAAGCATTTAATTAAGCCTTTTTTGAGCAATAAAGTGTTCCTGAGCTCTGTTGTGTTCCAGTATCCTTTAGTTTTAGGGAATGGGTGAAAACTTTGAGATGTTTCCACCTATGTATGGGAATGGGGTCCCTTTTGAAACATATCATTGTGATGTAATCTAAGGACTGAATTATTTTCTTTTATAAAATGGCAAATGTTCCTAGGATCATCAAGGTATTAAAATGTCATGGCCCACAACTTATTGGATTTTTTTTTTCTTTTTAAGTAAAATGTTTTCATATAGCCAAATCCAGAACTGGAGCACTAATTGGTGATTAAATTGAGAATATTACGAGAACAAAACCTACTTTGCCAGGTACGTAATTTGAAACTATCAGCTAAAATACATTCCTACATGCTATATTGTTAGTAGTAATTACAAAGGAAATCAGAAAGCACATATATGTACCTTCAAATTCTCTTTTGCTGAGCAGTTTGAAATGCTGATTTTTCTGGATTTGATCTCTGACTGCCTCTCCCTTCCTCAATAAGGAATTCTAAGCAGTTGCAATTGCCATTGCAGTACACACTGAAAAATATTGCAGCAATTTCATATAACTGTGTATGTCTATCTTACCTTTCCCCTGACCTGCTGCTCCATCTTGATGATCCTGACACAGTATTTGGACAGCAGGAATCATAAAAAAGAAGAAACAATTGGCTAAAAGTCAACACAGGTTTTGGTTTGGTTTTGTTATTTTCCCAGAGAATAGAAGATTGTTCTTAGTGTTCTAAAGCTTGCCTTTTGGGTTGAATTTAATTTAAACTCTTTCAATTTAAATGGGTTGTCTTCATCACACCTGTATACCACAAACTATTAATTTGCATGATACTATTACTTCCTAATGACGAAGTTTCATAGACGTCCATAGTATTATTTGCTGGGAGGGAAATCTTGGTTGACGTTTTGCACATGCACCAAACAGGATGATCACATTTATTTTTTCATCAAAAATAATGACTGCCTTGTTCTGTTCCTTATTATGGGAAAGCAGTTTCTTTAGAGATGGTACTTTTCTTTGGAAGGCTATAGTATTGCATTATTCTATTTGCTGGCGTCTTATAGAAATGCAAATGTTTTAGATAAAGGTAAAGGTTCCCCCTGCACATTTGTGCAGTCGTGTCCGACTCTAGGGGCCGGTGCTCATCTCCGTTTGTTAGCCAAAGAGCCAGCGTTGTCCGAAGACACTTCCACAGTCATGTGGCCGCATGACACGTGCAGAACGCTGTTACCTACCCACCAAAGTGGTACCTATTCATCTACTTGCATTTGCATGCTTTCGAATTGCTAGGTTGGCAAGAGCTGGAGCTAGTGCGGGAGCTCACTCTGCACGCAGGGCTAGGGATTTGAACCTCCGAACTTGCGATCTTCCGATCGACAAGCCTGGCGTCTTACCCACTGACCCACCACGCCCCCTTTAGATAAATAAGTGCAATTTGAAGCCAAATGGTTTTATCGACACAAAGAGCAAGCCAGAGCAAAAAGGTCTTCAGACCTGACTGTACAACTTTTCAGATTTGTTTTATGGGTGAGAATCTGCATTTAAATATGTCTGAACAATTTTCAAGTAATTGCATAATGGAGGTATTCTAGAAATAACGGCCTCATTGAAAGAATGGAAATATGGTTCCCTCCCATTGTCCTTGTTTTTCGCTACTTCCATTGTGGCTTAATTGCAGTTTTATTGTTGTATTGCATACCTTCGCATCACCTTGGGATTGCGGGGGGGGGGGGTAGGAATAGTATTCCCCGGTATGAAAGATACTGATTTATGGAAAGAAGCAAACTTACTAAACCTAGCAACCATTAGCTCTGTTTCAGCTAGGATTCCTAGAATTTCCAGCAAACGGAACATCAGTCTGACTATAAATTCTGGGCATCGCTGTCCCAGTATATTTTGAAGGTACTAGGCTGGCCAAGGATGGGTCCAGAAGATTTTTAGTGCCAGAGACTGAAAGGTGAAATATCAGCTCTTCTCTCTACTAGATAAATTATGGTTTGTTCCTCAAACTATGGCTAACCAAATAATAATACTTTTCAGCCCTATGGGTACTCAACCCATTTATTTATTTATTTATTTATTTATTTATTTATTTATTTATTTATTTATTTATTTATTTTATATGACCGCCCATCTCCCCCAATGGGGAACTCTGGGCGGTTTACAGTAAAATAAATTAAAATAGAATATAAAATATGAAACATCAATTTATACAGTCAATGTAATAAATAATTATAAAATCCAGATGGGAGATAGAATTAATAAAAGGAAGGACATTATAAGATTAAGGGATTAGCCACCCCCATGGGGAACTATCCTTTCCTCCTTCCCATGCCAGGCGGCAGAACCAGGTCTTCAGTTCTTTCCTAAAGGTTGGGAGGGAGGAGATCTGTCTCAACTCTGGGGGCAAGGTGTTCCATATTGTATGTGCCACCACAGAGAAGGCCCATCTCCTAGACCCCATCAGATGACACTCTCTAATTGATGGGGCTCATAGCAGGCCCTCTCTGAATGATCGGGTGAGGCGGGTCGATAATATTGGGATAAGACGGTCCCTCAGGTATTCTGGCCCCATGCCATGTAGGGTTTTAAAGGTGATAACCAACACCTTGAATTGTACCCAGAAGCAAACCGGCACCCAATTATAAAAAAAATTATAATTAAAAAAAATTAAATTAATTTTTTTATATACTTTTTTATTTTTTATAAAATTTTTTTTATAATTTTCCCATTATAAAACTGGACACCAGCTTTTCTTTCCTTTAATTTGTCTTCTAATAACCCTTGATCTCAGAATGCACAAACAATTCATTGTAATCATTTAACAATCATCTTACCAAATAGGGACAAACATCGACACACAGCTATGGAACAAGGGAACATTTACCCTCTTTGTTCAGAACCTCTCAGGTAAGCAGCAAAACATGGAGCAACTATTATTTCATAATGCTATCATTTGAAGAACACATTAGGGGCCTGTTTAAAAGTAATTTGTCGTATCCCCAAAATAAATAATTCAAAGCTTAGGGGGTGAAATCACTGCTAGGCAAGCGCTTAAAGCCAGGTGAACGTAATGAAATAACTGACTCAAGCTAATTAAAATAATAATACAATCTAAGAGTGCTGAATCTATAATTTTGAACACACACGCAAACTAAATTGGCTTCCATCTCTGTTTGGAATTCCCATTACTACAGCCAATACAATTCTATTAGGTTCCTTTCTACTTGTTGTAGATCATCTGGTTATAATTAAACATTAAATATTCCCTGAAGTGGGAAAATGCTTCCTTCAACACATCATATTTTTTTTTAATTGCCAGCTTCAGTAACTAAAGTAGGCTTTTCGGGGGGAGTGGGTAATCAATGGTATGAAATTTCCTAGGTAAACTGAACCATTTCCATCATAAGTATATTTTAGTTCCTTTAGCCTTCTATATGCATCAGAAATGATAAATCTGACACATATAATTCCACATGTAGCTTCTGCACATTTTCCTATAAAAGAATGTAAATAACAATGTATAAGTACCTTAGTGAAGTAAAGGTGCACTCTTATAAGAAGAATAGACTCAAAACTCAGTAGCCCAATATGATAATATAACTCTAATCTTAATATGTTAGTTACATATGAATCGATTTCCTATACCCAAGTTCACACATGCTAAGCTACAACTAGACTTATTTAGTTTTGGCTTGTTGTGAGATGAGAACTCAGCTATTATAGTTTGAAAAGCATGGTTCACACAATGTAAGCATACTGTGTATATTCAGCCAATTATGGCTTATTTAAACAGCCATCAAGCAAATCATGTCTTAGTACTTTGTGTGAACCCAGCTATTGTGAGCTTACATTAATGGTTGGAAGTGCCATCATGCACTCATAACATGAGCTTCATATTCTGAGTGAACATGTCAAAGTTCTTAAGGTCAGCTATGAGCACCAAAATCATTTTGACTTTATCACTGCCTTCAATCTTCTGTCATAATGGTGAAATTTAGACAAGCAGGAACCTGCTGAGGTTGAATGTAGCAGGAGCATTTACATCATGGAACCACCTTAGATGAACTGCTAGATTTAAAAAAGTCCTTATTTTACACTTCTGAAATTTGTGTGTGTGTGTGTGTGTGTGTGTGTATATATATATAGAGAGAGAGAGAGAGAAAGAGAGAAAGAGAGATCTGAGCAACTCAAGTGGAATCAGAATAAAGTGCTTGAAAGGATCTGCTCTGAAGAGCTTAAAGAGCCTTGGTCAAAAAATAACTCCGATTCTTTTGAATCACAGCTGGAAAACACAGGCAAAGAGTGCTTTTACGATGGGCTAGGAGCAAGAGGAGCTTGATGTCATCCATTCCTGCACTCAGGAGAAGATGACAGTAGTAAGTGAGATGTGACTATACCCTAATCCAGGGGTCCCCAACCTTTTTGGCACCAGGGACCAGTTCCGTGGAAGACAATTTTTCCATGGACCAGGGTGTGGGGTTTGCAGGCAGGAGCCAATTGCACGGATGGGGGGTGGGGGTTGCAGGTGGGAGCCAACTGCGTGGACCGGGGGGCAGGGTTTGCAGGTGGGAGCCAATCTCACAGACGGGGGTGGGGTTTGTGAGTGGGGGCCAATCGGGCCCCACACTCCTCAGCCCGCCTCTCCACCCTTCTTTGCCATGTGCTGATAGGTGGAGGTGTTTCCCCTTCAGGGTCCCCACCAATCAGCTGCTCTGGCTCAGGCTCTTTCTTTGTGCCTTCCCACCTTCTTCCTGCTACCGGCTGCTCTTCCTCTGACTCATGGGGCAGGGACAGGCTTGTTCCTGACACCACCACTCACCTCCTGCTGTGCGGCCAACTTCCTAAGAGACCTAAGACCCACTAGTGGGCTGCGGCCCACAGTTTGGGGACCCCTGCCCTAATCCTCAGGAAGCAGTACTGTCAAGTGTCATCAAATATTATTTTAATGAATAGAAAATAATGCTAAAGGCAAAAAGAAACTTAGAGAGCAAATCACACATGGTTAATCAAAAATGAAACAAAACCCTAACACACCTGCCTAAGCAGAGAACCTACTTGTAACGTCCTTTTATTTCAAGGAAATGGGAGAGGGAAATTTCTAAATCAAAGCAGATTCTGCTCCTTTCTTTCTCTCCACTTTTCACTAATAGTCTCAAACACCAATTACATTTCTTGGATTGTTTGTTACCCCTCCCTTTGTTCCAAGGAGAAGGAATGGAATCCCTTAATGATGCTTCTCCATTATAAGAATTATTACCAGCCATACCCAAATGTAGAACTGAAAACAATGTCCTCCAGATCAAAAAGGGTGGAGCTTGGAAAGATACTAGTCTGATGGTTTAACTAATGCTTGCTATGAGAAATATAAACCAGGACTCATCAATTTGGGGTCCTCATTGCTTCTTAACCTCTTCAGCAACTGAAGAAAATTCAGATCTTGCTTGGTCAGACTTTAATATTCTAAACTGATGTTCTTTATAGTTAGTAATATTTTTCTAATTCTTTTATATAATTACATAACGTAATTGACCATTGGTTCTCTTCAGATGAAATGAGAAGATACATGAGCCACATGTAGCCTTTAGTTTATGTGCTGCTCATCCTCATTTATACATAAGATAAACTTGCAAGCTTTGGAATATGTGAATTACTTTATTGGTGGTAATTCTCAGTGTTCTCCAATGGAATTCATGTGCTGATTCTTTAGTTGATGATTAGCACAGATTGAATTCACTATGCATGAAATATGTTCATTTTGTTGTAAAAAACAATAAACAGGTATAATTGTGTACTGTTGTCATTGCACTTGTGGCAATCATGCCCTTCTTCTGATTTTTTTTTCCTGCTACAGCTTTTCTAATTTACTAAAGTACTGTTGAAAATGTTATAGTAAATGACTACTGGAACTACAAGGAAACTACAAGGATGGCCAACATGGCTTTGGGCTGGGAGAAGGATAATGGGTCTAGAAGGCAGGACAAACATATCTCCCAAAAGAGCTGAATCTCAGTTGTTCAGTGGTGCTTGTTCCTGGAAAACGTGTAGAGAATTACAGGCTTAGAAAATATAAGTTCTGAGAGTAAAAAGGATTTCTGTTTAAAAGATGAATTGAGGTTTTCACACATTCATTCCCAGAAGCACGGAAATAGTTAACAACAGTATTTTCCATGCAAGCAATGAAAGACTCCTACCAGGTGCTGTTTATTGAGTTTTGCTATTTGTTTTGGTCTTTAAGCCTCAAACTTCCATTCTTTGGGAGCAGCACTCAAGCAGAGAAATGCATCCAGCAGATACTGTTCCTTTTATTTGAGACTTTCCCACTCCCACATTTTACTTCCTTTTTTAGTATCTCCAAGAAAAATAAAGATGTGATTTGTCATAATAACTTAAATTTACTTTAAATTTACGTTACATTGCAGCACAAGAAGGTTTTGCCATTCTATGACAGCTTTCCTTGGAGTAAAGTGGTGGAGAGAAGATTTGAATAGAAATTCGGCTGGAACAGTTCTACCAGATCTTTGGCTGCCAAACTCCAGGTAACCACTAGATAGCAGCAAGGAAATTGAGTTTTCTGAACCCCTTTGCTGGCACACTATGGTCATCTGGATTTTGAAGCACAGATCTAGTAGCCCATGTCTAGAAGGGAAAATGGTATAGAATAATTCCAGGAAAGGCATGGCTGATTGGCTCAAACGATGAAGAAGAATACTTTGCAGTGCAACTTTTGGTTGAAGGTTTGGCTTTTAATCTTCAATGTACTATCTGTATAGCCCTTTGAAGTCTTCAAAGCATATAACTTGTAGATTCTGAACCCTATGAAGTAACGGGTGGACAACTATATTGTGGCTGGTGGCTGCACTCCTCTTTTAACTTTTATTTCAGCCTCCAAAGGCAGCAGGGGGTGGGACCAATTACATTTTCACAGTGGGCAGGTTTTATATTTTCAGCCTAGCTGGAGTAGGTTAAGCAATGAAATGAATGTCAAAGCCATCCAGGGTGCTGATTTATCCTTTATGAGTATTGGTTGAGCCTCTCCCTCCCCACAAGGACACTTGTGACGCCAGAAATGGAAGTTTTGCTATGATCTAGCTGTGATCTGGAAATAGATGTGTGGAAGCTGAAGGTTCCTAAGCCCACTGCAAAATAAACTGAGCAATTATGATATTTTATAGTGCAGATAGGGATTGACGTTGATTTAGACATGAACTGAGAATTTGTGATTCCTAGCTCAGTCTCCTTCTCCTAGACCACATACTGGAGAGGGGAAATCTAATTTGGAGACAGTTGAACACCAGGCTTCTTCCCCAAACTCCTCCTTCAAAAGTTAGACTTGGCCAGGTTCTTCCTTCCACTGCCAGGTCACTGGAAATACGACAGTAGCCAAAATAGGAGCACTGTCCAGTGTCAGAACTTCTCTAGAATCAAGTGCAGTGTCTGGTTTACTACAGCAAAAAAAGTTCCTGACTCCTGACTTTCACACACAAGTGAAAGTGCTAGCAATGGTCAGCATGTCATAGTCTTTTAAATGACTAGTGTCATTTTTATTATTAGCCAAAAGAGAGGAACAGGAAGATGGGAAGAAGAACTTGAGTGAGCCAAAAGTATCTCAGTAGAGAAGGTCCCAGTATACTTCTTCCTAGAGACAATTCCCATATTTGGTGGAAACACCATACCATCATATTACCTAGTTGTCACTGGATAACTAATAAAAACATATATTTCTGACATTACAGTGGGCATATTCTTCTGGATTCATTGTAGGGTTGTTATTTTTATTGTATTTCTCTGAGCTATTTTTCTTTTGCATTCCTGATCATTTGTTCCTATTAGGGATTGATACATTTTAACTTTTAATTCTTGTTTTGCCCACCTTATGTAAATATTGATTGGATTTGCTGTCCCAAAGGCTTATGGGATTTGTTCATAAAATTAATGGGTTTTATTTCTTTTGTTAAAAAAAGAATATTTCTCTGTGTGTGCACATGTGTAATAGCTACTTATTTAGACCAGCTTGAGTATTGTGTTCATTTCTTTTTCCTCTTCTTGCTTCTATGAGTAAATCTCATTACTCTTTACATTTTTCCCTACTTTTCTATTTTGTCTAGAAACTCATTTTGCTGACAGTTACCTCAGACCTGAAAGGCAAACAAGGTAAAACTGGTAAAGTATGTTAAAATGGTCTGTTAGACCTAGGGGAATAATGTTGTTAAGGAAAAACAGTTTGTTTTAGCAGCTTTACTCATCTCCTTTAATATAGATTTGCTCTTTATACATTGGGAAGAATAATGATAGCATTTGATCTAGGAAAATATATTCCTCTCTTCACATATAGATCTATTTTTGGCCTTAGAATGATTCATTTGGTATGGAATTGACACTAAAGCCCAGATATTTTCATCTACATGAGGCCATGTATTTAAAAAAATATGCAAGGAGAAAGTTAAGAGTCAGTATTTCCAGAGTTCAGGAAAAAAGTGCTGGTTGTATGAGGATGAGGGGCATAGGTTGGAAAAGCAATCAGGTAGGTAGATAAGTAGGAATCACAGCTAAGTAACTGCTATCAGGAGCACTCCTGTTACATTTTTTTTACATATCCCCTCAGTACATATTTAAAACCTAGTGTTACGATAAGAGGGCATGAAATCAGAAAAGGTCAGGGACCTCCAGCAAAATCTCTAATTGAACAATAATCCATTTATTCCTTTTTTGGGTAATTATTTAAATTTTGCATGCATACACTGCATTACCAACCCCAAAATATAGCAGGAAGACACTGACAAAAACAGTGGAAAACCTAAAATATGTTATGGAAATCTGGTGCACAAATGATTTCAATTAATTAAGAGTACACATCTGGGCTGAAAACTCAAAATATTTGAAGAAGTAAGAAGGAAACAATGGTATGGAGTGTCCTTCTCACAGGAGATTTATCCAAAGTTGGAGGCACTGTTAATAATGACTTCCCTTTGCAGACATAATTTTACTGTTAGAAGGTCCACCTCTGATTTTCTTAGTAGATCATCCATAAACCCTCAACATGATATTAATGATGATAGCTGAAATATTTTGAGTTTACCAAATTCCATGAAATTTTCAGCACTCTCCTCCACCCCCTGCCCCCAAACCTGAATTCACAAACTTGAAACCCTTCTGGACATATATCTGAGAAGAGAGCTCCATCTTCCAGGCCTACCCAAGGCTTGGTTATACATACCAGATAAGCTGCCTCATCCACCATAAAATCACAGATGAGGACATGATTTACTACATAACAACCTGGAGTTCAATAACAGCAACCGGAGACCAAGGCAACAAAGAGCGAATACTGAGATCTGGCATGCTGGACACCCCCCTCATTGCCCCCCCCCAAGCATCTGGTCATATTTTCCTCTGCCTGTATCTACCTTGATGAGATTGTCTGCATTCTCTTCTCGGATACCCTAACTCCACACCAACCTTCTCAACCCCTCCCCAGGCCATGGAACACATCCAATCACCCTCACCTTCACTCCCATGACAGACCACAGTAACCTAGCCCATATTTATTTATTTTATTCATTTATCAAATCTTATCACCGCCCATCTCCCCCTAATGAGGGACTATGGGTGGTTAGGGCGGTTCCTGACTCAAATGCTCTTGAGTTCCTGACCTGGGAGGTAGTACATGGTTGTGGTTCACCAATCATCCACTCTCATCCACCACCCTCTCTCCTTCTACTCTCTGATCTCCAAACAGGCACAATCCAGAAAGGATGACAGATTACATTGGGGTCAGTCCATTCCAAGGTATTCACAGTCTGTACACAATAAGAATATGGAAAAAAGTCCAGTGGGATAAATGCAGCAGCAGCATCCTGAACTAGGGCATAAAAGGCAAAAAGTCAGGGTGACCATGGAGCTCTGGTTAATAACAGCCAGTCCCTTGATCTGACCCACACTTATTCGCTAGTTACCTTGTGTTGCAGAAGCTTCTCACCAGACAGGCAGTAAATCATGGATATCAGAAATTTCACCAAGCTCTTCCACCAAATCTACCCCATTTGTGTAGATGGAGAGAAAAAAAAGAAACTTTGATCACCCCTCTTCCACATAGCAGCTGCCACATATGTGCAAGGACCAGATATTTGCCCCTCTCTGGGAGCCATCCAAGGAACTAGCAGGACTAAATGAAGCAACCAGCACAGCCACACGCAGAGCCTGATGCCACTAGCTCTCAAGCCTTGCTACACCAGCCTCCATCTTGGCCTCCCAGGCAGTACACATCTCCAGCCACTGCTCACTCAGAACAGACCACTGCCACCACCAGGATCACCTCCACCTAAGGCAGATGTAAGATTTTTTTACAGTATTTTTCAGTAGACATTCAATCTTCCTTGATATTATTCAAAATCATTCCACACTCCAAAACTGACAACTCATCTCATCTCTGAACTCCCACAGACACAGCACCTTTTCCAGATACCATCTACTTCTACATCTACAAAATTATCTTAATCAGTTATACAAACCAATTCCCAGCTTGCTTTGGTTGAAAATACTATCCAAAGTGCATTGTGCAAGACATGTTAGTCTGATAACATATTGAGATAGCTTATTTGTTCATCATGGCAACCATGATGAATCCTGATCTAAAGTGTTTGCAGCATGACTATTGAATCCTTCTTGTGATTTTCTAACACATTTTCCCCCCACAATATTGGCTAGAGAAAGTTAGAATGTCTAGGCTTTGGTTTCACTTGTCATATCAGGAATATGGGAAGTATGAAAATGAATTTCCTCACCAAGATGTTGTACGGTTAATTGACATATAATATAAGTGAAATATTTTACCTTAATATTCCCTCTGCAGGAGTCTTGTCTCCAACAATTGGAATTATGGTTTATCCACCCCAATACAGAAATGCTAGTGAGACTGTGAGAGAAAATCAGCGCTTGTGCTGTTACTTACACGTCAAACCCTGGGACTGTAAATTAAGGCACCTGTCTTAATGTGGTTCCATGGGAATGTGTTCTACAGTCTCACATATGGGGCTTGCCTGTAATTTAATCTCAATGCACCCGCACATTTTGCAGGACTTCATCATTTCCCAATATATTTTTCTCACATTTGACCAAATTACATCCCTAATGAGGCCAATTCATTCTGCCAAATGTCATACTGAGAAGGAAACTCATTTTGATTTTATAAAGAATTAATGATAGAACATTTTTTAAAAAAAGTTAAAACCACATGTGAGCTTGGTCAAGTCCTTCTTTCAATAACTGTTCCTTTTGGATCTCCCCATGAAGACTGGATAGTTGAAACAGAGTGTCCATATGAGAACCAGGATGTTTTCTCTGTTTGAGTTATGATAATTTTAGGTTTTGCAGAGCACTGAAATATATAAATGATTTTTCTGGAATTCTGTTTTTATTCGCAGCTGTTGCAACATTATCAATACATCAATCCTCTATTTACAAAGCACTAATGCCAGGACTTTTTAAGAAATGAAAACTGTAGCAAGCATTATTGGAAAGAGATTAGTGGCACTGGAGGGCGGAGCAGTCAGGAGAGGCAAATTTCTATTAAAAATGCAGTATGCCAATATAAGTAGCAATGACAGGAAAATGAAAGGAACTGGCTTATCTGTAATTAACTACTTAGACAGAATGTGCAATTTGATACATAGGCATATATGTAAAATCCAAGGCTAAACAAAATATTATTCTATTGACCTCTTAAGATCAGATTGTTTTAGTGAGTTCTGGCAGAGCTTTTACTACATTCCTTGATTATTCTTCTCAGAAAAGAGTTTCATATGTAATGGACTTTAGGCAGCTGTCTTTCTTTTTAATTAGGTAGTAAAAGCAAATATTTTTTTCAATCACCATTGGAAGAGTACAATATACCCAAATTTAATGCAATATAACGTTTCTCTTTAAATCAATACCACAATAAGACCCCTACTGTTACCCAACAATGATAGTAGCCTTAAGTATAAGTGTGGTTGATAAGCCTGTGCAATACTTACATAATCAATATGGAGACTTTTTCTGCCCACCTCATTGGCATATATTGACTCCAAAAGGAACTGCAAAGGTTAGTTGAGAAACAGAATATTAGATATATGTAAGTTAAAGTGGAAAAAAGGGTTGTGCGGATTTTAAAGAGGCTACTTTGCTTTATCTAGGCGCAAAGATTTCTGCAGACGCTGACTGCAGCCAGGAAATCAGAAGACGCCTACTTCTTGGGAGGAGAGCAATGGCAAATCTTGATAAAATAGTTAAGAGCAGAGACATCACACTGACAACAAAGGTCCGCATAGTTAAAGCAATGGTATTCCATGTAGTAACCTATGGCTGTGAGAGCTGGACCATAAGGAAGGCTGAGCGAAGGAAGATAGATGCTTTTGAACTGTGGTGTTGGAGGAAAATTCTGAGAGTGCCTTGGACTGCAAGAAGATCAAACCAGTCCATACTCCAGGAAATACAGCCAGACTGCTCACTTGAAGGAATGATATTAAAGGCAAAACTGGAGTACTTTGGCCACATAGTGAGAAGACAGGATACCCTGGAGAAGAAGCTGATGCTAGGGAAAGTGGAAGGCAAAAGGAAGAGGGGCCGACCAAGGGCAAGATGAATGGATGATATTCTGGAGGTGACAGACTCAACCATGGGAGATCTGGGGATGGTGACAGCCGACAGGAAGCTCTGGTGTGGGCTGGTCCATGAAGTCACGAAGAGTCGGAAGCGACTGAACAAATAAATAACAACAAAAAAACTTTGCTTTAATGAAGACTCAAGTGAAACAAGTCCTCAAAGCTACTTCATGAAGTAATGTGCCTCCCCTGCTTTTAAGAACACAGCAAAATGGCCATATAATTTCACTTTGTCCACACAAACTGCCTCCTCTGGATGTCCCATTAAGCAGAAAAAGTTCCAGTGTATATATGTCACATGCAAAGTTGCATCTTTGGCTGTTGGGACTTCTAGTCAAGGCTTCAAAGTGAAGTTGAATATTTCACTGAAGCAAATCCCATCAACTCTTTGCCTCAGTAAGCAGAATGGCATTGGTTCTGTGGTAGAAAACTGTTGAGGCAAATCCAAGGCATCCTTCATGGGCTTAGTAGAAAGTGCACAGTTATTTCAACCTAGGCATATATACAAACCAATTTGTATGTATTCATTGTCCCTGTTCAAATGTTACTTGTTATGCAATATTCAAGGTATTATTGAACTTCTTTCCGAGAAAGAGATTTGTATTATGTGATGGAATATTCTCCTTTGTATCTTCCCCTTTTTTCTACTGTAATAATCTCCACCACCCCCCAGTACCTTTATGAATAAGCTTCTTTATCATATGGATCATTTATTTTTATTTCTGCTCTTTTAGTCTTGATTATATCCGGTGATAGCTAGATTGGGAGAGGCACTTTGCTACTCACAGAGCTCTCAAGGGCCATCTTTGTGTACAGCCAGGCTTAACCACATTTTGAAGGCTGTCTGTCTTCACTGCTCACTCTCATACTTTAAAAAAAAATAAAAGGTTTTGTGCAATCTGAAAGATATCTTTGTGTGTATTGAGCCTGAGCTATGATAAGAATGTAGCCTTCTTCATCTCATTCTCAAAAATGAACCTTAAAATGCAGAGGTTGGTTCACAGTCTGAAAGTCTTCCTTTCACATAAAAGTTCATGGTGATAATCCTGTCACATCATCTTATTCTATCCTCCTGGAAGCACTAGGTAGCACTCAGTTGCTGCTATCTTACATGGAGAAAAGCAGATGTTTTTATACATTCCATCTGCTTCCCTTCCTCATGGGATCTATTTCTCTAGGTTTGGGTTACTTTATTGAAATCAAACATATTAAATGTGGATTATAGTTTATTAACTTGCCACCCAAATGCAAAGTGGCACAAGAAATACACATTTCTCATAGTGCCCTTCCTTTCCTAGCCGAAAGAACTTTGATATTACCTAGCCAAAAACCTAGTCTTCATCTAGTTTTATGAAGGTTACAAGAAATTCAACAATGTATTCCATGAAATTGTGGGGTGGATGATCCCACTACTAGATGGGTTTGCAGTTGGCCAAACAGCTGTACCCAATGTGTGGACCTTAACAGATCTAGGCAGTGAGATATCTCAGGGCTTTGTCCTGGACCCAGTGCTCTTCAACAGTTTCATAAATAGCTTGGATGATAGGATAGATTAAATGGTCATCAAATTTGTGGATGACACAAACCTTGAGAAGACAGGTTCGAGGTTCAAAAGAATCTTGATAGATTTGAACATTGGGCTCTATCAAATAATCATGCAGTTCAATGGCAGTGTAAGGTTCTGCACTTAGTAGGAAAAGCCAAATGCACAGGTAAAAGATAGGTGATATTTGTCTTAGTGGCAGTGCTTGTGAGAAGGAGCTAGGCATCCTGGTAGCCCATAGATTAAGAATGAGCCAGCAGTGTGCTGCAGCAGCCAAAAGGGCCAATGCAGTCTTGAGTTGCACCAATAGAGGCATAGTGTCTAGCTCACAGAAAGTTATAGTTCCATTCTATGCTGCATTGCTCAGGCCACACTTGGAATACTGCATCCATGTCTGGTGTCCACAATACAAGGACTCTGATGAACTGGAAAGAATGCAGAGAAGAGTACCAAAGGTGGTGAAGGGCTTGTAGGATAAATCTTATGAAAAAAGATAAAGTAACTGGGTATGCTTAGCTTAAAGAAGAGAAGACTAAGGGAAACATGATAGCTGTCTTCCAATACTTGAAGAGCTGTCACAGGGAATAAGGTGTGGATTTATTCCCATAGCCCCCAAAGGTAGGATGAGAACCAGTGGGTAGAAGGTTCTTAGGGGAAGATCCAATCTCAAAAGAAAGAGGAGTTTCCTGACTGTGAGTGCCATCAAGCAATGGAAAAGGCTGCCTCCTGGAATCATGAGTGTCCTATCACTGGAGGTCTTCAAGCAAAGGTTGGATAGACATTCATCTGGAATGGTAAAAGGATCCCTGTCCTGGGCAGGGGGTCAAACAAGACCTCCAAGATCCCTTCAAACCTGTGATTCTTGATTCATAAAAACTGCCCGTCAAGAAATAGGACAAGGAATATTTTCTTTGTGCCAAAATTAAGGCTGCCCTTCCACAAAATCCTTGTATCTATGAGTCCAAATTTTGGCAGGATTCATTCCTAGATAAGGGGGAAATAATCCTGCACAACTTTGATTTGTTAAATCGGTGTGAGATTTTTTTTTCTTTGCTAAAATAATAATAATAAAAAAAGAATCCTGCCATCAACATTCCTTTATTTATTTTTGTGAAATTTGGCAGGCCACAACCTCTCAGGAACATATACCATGCCAGCAATTTCATTCTAATTTCAGATTCAGCACCAAGCTGAATCAGGTAGTTTCCTTATCAGTCTGGATTAATTTTGCTTGTGCTTTGAATTGTCAAAGTAATGTTTTTATTGTTTTAACCTATTGTTTTTAACTGTAACTGTAATTTTCAACTGTAAATCCCTTTGAGATTTCCTTTAATGGGAGTCTATTGGGAAAAGTTTAAAATAATTAAATACACTGAGGTTGGTAATCCTCATAACAGGTACAATTTTCTGTAGGCAACATAATCCTAATTTTACAATTTGTTCAAATGAAAGGTGTGAAATCATGAAACAGATAAGTTTGCTAAAGTTTTGTTTATTATATGAGGGTTGAATGAAAAGTAATGCCTCCATCTCTGTAACTTTAGTTTAAATAGGTTTAAATGAAGGACAAAAATAATCCTTGAAATGAGCCCTTTGGTTACTTACATTTACTTCTCACATAATCACCACTTTTACTTCTTGTGCTTCCAAACTCTGCTTCACTGTCATTTCAAAGTTTTAGGTCTTGCAATATAGGGCTCAGAGCTCTGATCTGTGTATTCAAGAAGGAAGTGGATGACCTCTGAGAACAATTAATAAGTTTCATATGAAAAAAGTTGATGGATTGACAGCATTGCTCTGAGTTGACAGTGGGATCAGGTGAAAGGAAATCCATGTGCATAACACCATCTGCCTCTGAAAAAAGGTGTAACTGTGAGGGTTTTTGCCAAAGCCTGTGTTTAGAGTAGACTCTCTGTGTTTAGAGACAGACAGACAGACAGACAGACAGACAGACAGACAGACAGACAGACAGACAGACAAAGTTTTGTGATGATATTCCATGGACCTATACTTTCTCTCTGGGTCATAATGATGAGCCAATGTTTCATCAGCTGCCACAGTGCTGTGGAGAAATTCCTCACCTTCATTCTCATAGTGTGACAACAACTGCTGGCAAAGTTCAACTCTTGAAGTTTTCATCTCTGCCATCAGCATGCAAGGAACATATCTTGCACAAACTTTCCAATATTAAGAACATTAATAATGCAAGCCACATGTTCCTGTGAAATACCAAGCTTGACAGCAATTTCCTTTTGCTGTCCTTAATCAGTTCATCATCCTTTCTCATGTGGAATTTGTTGCGTGCTGTCACAAGTCATCCACTTTCTTCTTGATCATACAAATCAGATCTTCCTGGTTCACCATCTTTATGTTATTTTTTCACCCAGCAACCCACAGTACTCATATCAACACAGCCATCACCATATGCAACCTGCGTTCAGCAGTGAATTTCAATTGGAGGGAATCTTTTGGCAGTCAAAAATTCAATCATGGTCCGTTGCTCAAAGTGAACTGAAAAATACTCACTTCACGCTTCCATTTCACAAACAACAGCAATAAGTCCTTTTCTCACAGCAAGTTTGGTCTAGTGGTTAAAGCAAATGGCTAGAAACCAGGAGTCTGTGAGTTCTAGTCCCGCCTTAGGTGTGAAAGCCGGCTGGGTGACCTTGGGCCAGTCATTCTCAGCCCAACTCACCTCACGGGGTTGTTGTTGTGGGGAAAATAGGAGGAGGAAGGAGTATTAGGTATATTCACCACCTTGAGTTATTTATAAAAATAATAAAGGCAGGATAGAAAATAAATAAATAAATAAACTTCCACAATTGATGTGAAGAAGATGCTGAAGAACATGTCAGAGCTTCTAGCACATCAGAATTGTCCTATGTTGGCAGCTTATAATGTTGGAGGCATCACTTTTCATTCAAACCTCATACCTATACAGAGTCTAAAAGCCCTGTCAGTGGCTGCTGTAGATATATTTTCTATTACTTTTTCTCTTTTCTATTTTAAGCTTCAATTTCATTAAACAGTTCTACAATGTAACCTGACTTTCTGGAAGCTTATTATGTTGGCCATGTCATTAGTTATGAGAAATGCCATACAATCAATATTACAGTTTGATTTGCTTTTCCTCCAGTCAGCAACAAGTTACTTTGATAAGCCATTTATATATTCTACTCCATAACACAATTTCAGCTTTCTCAAAAGCTAAATTCAGCATCTTCAAAGCTACCCTTATTATGCTGGGGGTTGGGGTGGGGGGAGAGATCCATTGGGGTGCACACTGTAAAGAACCATTTTGGACAAGAATCCAAAGTGGACTCAGAGTATTTTCAACAGGCTCTGATGGAAATTCTAATATTGCTTCACTACAGAACCTATAGGTGAAAATCCTGCTGCAGCTTTTAGAAGATGAATGGTGTTCTCCCTACCACTTTCCTTTCATGCCATTTATCAGAGATGGGAGTTTAATGAAGCTCCTTTCTTTCAGCTTGTCCTGACTCTCCCCACTAAAAACCAAATATTGCATGATCTTAAGATTTTAAGAAAAAATACTTCATAATTTAGCAAATAAGTAAGGAAACATGAGGTTATTACAAGGCAATTATCCCCTTTTCTTGCAAAGGTGCCCTTTGCTCAGGTTTAACAGTAATGCTGCCTAGAGTGATCAAACTGCTGTAGAAGGTAAATGGAGCAAACATACAGACATCTTTTTGAAAGGTTATTTGGATTACAAATCTCATCAGTGCTTATTACTTTGAATGCAAGAAGAAGGGGGGATAGCACATTTTTAAGATAATCAGGTCTGGAAAGCCTTTTATGAATTTGCCCCCTGGGCAAGGGGAAGACTCATCAGTTCCTTTGAATGTGCCAGCTGGACAGACAAAAGCTCTGCCTTTTTGACCAACTGAAGAGAGTTTGTCAGTGGTTCTCTCTAGATTTAACTGAAGCCATTCAAGGAGAAACTGCAGAGCCAGTGGCCAGCTCTGAGCATTCCCCATTTTTGCAAGCTTTTGGTTATCCCAAGAACTTAAAGTGTATGGATTTATATCCTGCCTTTTCTCCAGGAATTTAACACAGCATACAGAGCACTCCCTCACCAATTTTACCCACAATAAAAACCCAATGAGGGGACTTCCGGTGGGGGATATGATCAACTGAACAGCTCTCCTCGCAATCGTTGCAGGCAGATCTGACAGTGCTGGCTTTTTTTGGGGCACAGGCTTTTTCTGATGCCCAGGAGCGCTTTCAGAAAATGCTCAGAATCATCCCATTTGCACTCCAAAATGTCACCTCGGAGCCTGAGGACTGCCAGCAATGTTGGCGCTAATATGGTAAGAGATGACAGGAGTCGGGGATGCCATCATTTCCAGACCATGCTGTAGCCTTAAAGTTCGAGCCACCCCCATTTCTAAATCATCCAATTTATATTTTTTAAGTTTATGTACCCTAAGAGAAAAAATTGAACAATTTCATTAATTTCACATGCTAGCAAAATTTTGCTGAAAATAATTCAACAACACTTGCAGCCTTACATCGACAGAGAACTACCAGAAGTCCAAGCTGGATTTAGAAGAGAACGCGGCATGAGAGATATCACAGCTGATGTCAGATGGATCTTGGCTGAATGTAAAGAATACCAGAAAGGTGTTTACCTCTGCTTCATTGATTACACAAAGGCGTTTGACTATGTGGACCAAAACAAGTTATGGTTAATATTATGAAGAATGGGAATTCCAGAGCACTTAATTGTACTCATGCGGAATCTGTACATGGATCAAGAGGCCGTCATTAGAAGAGAAAATGGTGATACCAAGTGGTTCAAATTTGGAAAAGGTGTGTGGCAAGGTTGTATACTTTCACCCTACTTATTCAATTTGTACGCTGAACAAATAATTCGAGAAGCAGGAATGTACGAAGAAGAGCAAGGTATAAGAATTGGTGGAAGACTCATTAACAACCTGCGATATGCAGATGACACAACTTTGCTTGCTGGTAATAAAGAAGACTTGAAGTACTTGCTGATGAAGATAAAGGATTATAGTCAACAATACGGATTACACCTGAATGTGAAGAGGACGAAGATTCTCACAAATGGACCAATAAGTAATGTCACAATAAATGGAGAAGAAATTGAGGTCATCAATGATTTCATTCTACTCGGATCAACGATTAATGCCAAGGGACGTAGTAACCAGGAAATCAAACAACATATCATGCTGGGAAAATCTGCCATCCAAGACGTATCTAAAGTTTTCAGAAGTAAAGATGTCAGTTTAAAAACAAAGATGCATCTGACTCATGCTATGGTCTTCTCAATTGCCACATATGCCTGTGAAACTTGGACATTAAAAAAGGAAGATAGAAGTTAAATTGATGCATTTGAGTTGTGGTACTTGCGAAGATTACTGAAAATACCATGGACTGCCAGAAGAACAAATAAATCAGTTTTAGAAGAAATACAACCAAACTTTTCACTAGAAGCAAGGGTAACTAGGCTTGGACTCTCATACTTTGGGCACATTGTCAGGAAAAACAGATCGCTTGAAAAGGACATCATGTTTGCTAAAGTTGAGGGCCAGCGGAAAAGAGGACGACCTTCAATGCAATGGATTGATACAGTTACCGCAACAATGGATGCAAACATTGGAACAGTCAGGCAATTGGCGCAAGACTGTTGTCCTGTTCCAACTTAAAACTTGCTTAACAGTTTTATTAAGTACTATCAGATCAATTGGGTGGCAGGCTTCAAGATGTTCTTCTTCTGTTATAGGGCACAGTACTGTATTCTACTTCAACTTGAAGGTTTTTTGGATCTGGAAACAACACAACAGAACAGGAACAAGGCAAGACAACACAAAAAGACAATCAATACAATCAAAAGTAAATACAAGACTGGTTCTGGAGATGAACTAACAAGACAACTTACACAACTACTGATCTACTAAGAAAATAATTGCATCAAGAATTAGTTTAGGCAAAGTACAGCTTAACAAGAACAAAACAGACAGTTATGGTTTTTTATCAAAGGTACAGCTTGATAGAAGATCCTCTACTGCAGGGGTGGGCAACGTCAGGTTCCCACCCACAAACCCTGCCCCCCCCCAGTGCTTGTGATTGGCTCCTGCCTGCAAACTCCGGCCCCCGGTCCACGGAAATCCCAGAAACCCCGCCCCCCACCCCCCGGTCCCTGGTTATAAATATCCAAATGGCCCTTGGCAGAAAAAAGGTTCCCCACCCCTGCTCTACTGTAACAGACTTTCCAGCAGTTGAGGTCTGGAATCCCAGAAACCTGGGATTTTCTGAGGTAAATAAGGGTAGGAGTAATTTGGCCCAGCAACAGTATGCTGTTTGACAGGTGATATGTGGTCTTTGTTTTTAACAGCAGGAGTAAGCATGGAGCAACAGGAAGGCACCAGCACAGCAGCAGCAGCAGCGAAGGAAGACAGCCCAGAGACGGATCCGTCAGCAGAAGTAGGCATGGAGGGAAGCCACGGCTATGACACTGAAGCGGCAAGGAAAGTAGCAGCAGAAGGAATCTCCTCAGAAACGGCGATGTAAGACAGCTCCGAAAGGTAAGGAGAACCGGTTGATTGGTGGATCCAAGGGCTGGCATTGGTCTGTTTAGCATTTCATTCTATTATACATAGGGTCGCCATGAGTCGTAAACGACTCAATGGCAACTAATAAGAACAACCCTAAGAAAGACTCTCTACAGCAAGAAGAAGTGAACTCTCTTGGTGCTTATCGTTATTTCTGGATTAATTTTAATTTTTTTTTTTAACTTTGGCTTATTTCCCATTTAAATATTAAAGAGGACTGATAATAAATATTCATCACCCCGTTATTATTTTTGTATCTAATTTGAAGGATTTAACATTTTCCTACACGTTGAATCTGCCATTTTGAGTTTTGAGTTTCTTGTTCACTTTCCTTGGGATCCACAGCTGCTGGTCAACATACTTTCTCCTTCATCAATTACTCTCGGAAGCCTTTCATTAACCCGTTATCTCATATCAGCGCTAGCTGATAGTATTTAGTATTATTTTCTTCTAGTATTTAGAGGGCACTATAATCTACTACCTGAAACATGGAAGAGTTTAAGGAGATCTCCTCAGAGCTGCGTTCTGAGCTTTGTTGTGATTTCAAACAGATTTTTCATGACACCCTTTAAGCTATTCTGCAAGATGTTTGGGATACTGTAGAAAATATCAGTCTTAAAATGTGTCAGCTGGCTGAGGATGTTCTGAAAAAGGTTCAAATCAAGATGGAGATGCTTTTACTGACAGTGAGATTGGAGTCTTTAAGGAAATGCCAGGCGACAAATATACTTTGGTATTGAAGGGGTGAAGACTGCTCGACTTGCAAGATACCGATGGGTTTGTTTCTCTGTTGGAATGTTTTGGGAAAGAAATGGCTCTGTTCTGTGGGAGGTTTTCTGCTGAGAAGTCTGAGTTTTTAAGGAGGACAGTTGGGCTGTTTGATTTCTCTATGAAAAATTTCCTGTGTGTAATATGGAGACAAGTAAATGTTCTGGTATACTTCGATGTGGGATAAAAATTAAGAATATGTATTTGGTTTGATATTAAGGCTTACAGGATTCCATTTTTCTTTAATGATTTGGATTAAGATTTATTGCATTGCAAGAATTAAGAATATGTATTTGGTCTGATATTAAGGCTTACTGTATATGATTGCATTTTTCTTCAATGATTTTGATTATTGCTTTTAAAGTTTGTTTGATTTTTTTTGAGATCTATAAAATATAATAATAATTGTTTGGTTTTAGGTTTAATAGAGTTAAGATTGTTATCTGTAAGCTGATCTGGAGGTTTATATATTTGGTTACACTCTGTCTCTCTCTCTGTCTCTCTGTCTCTCTCTCTCTCTCTCTCTCTCTCTCTCTCTCTCTCTCTATATATATATATATATATATATATATATGGAAGCGGCAATGGTGTTTAGTGATTTTTATTTTTATAATGTACCAATGGAATAATTTATAGAAATAATGTGATCTTGATTTGATCTCCCTTGCAAGGGAGATGGGCGGGGAATAAATTGAAATAATAAATAAAATAAATAAATAAATAAATATAGAGTAAGGGATTGATTATGGAAATTGTTGTATATTCTTGTTGTTGAAAGTTGGAAGTCATCCATTTATGTAATCTTCTAAACATCTCTTTTTCATCTTGTGTTTTTCTCACCTTTTTTTCTTTTTTATAGTTTTTTTGGTAGTTTTTATATTTACTTTAAACTTTAAACTTAATAAAATTCTTATTAAAAATAAAATAAAAACCCAATGAGGTAAGATGGGCTCCAAAGAGTGACATAGTGAGCTTCCATACCTGAGGTCGACTTGAATCTGGACCTTCCCAGTCCTAAACCAAACACCTTTACCATTATACCATACTGGCTTTCTTTAGCTCTCTGAAGCCAGATCTCCTTAACTGGCTGGACCTAAGCCCAGACAATGCAACCAAAATGTCAGAGGTCTACTGGGGTCTTCCACTGAGATGGAATTACAATTACAGCCCCAAGGAAACTCCTGAGCTTTCCAGGAGCAGAACTTAGTCCTTTCACTACATTGCCTCCCTAGACCTCAGATGCACAATTTTCCCAGATCCCTGGAGCACGTTGCTGCATTGGGTTTTACAGGCTGGAAGAGTCAGCTGATTTTTTCTGATCAGCTGGGTGCAAATCAAACAAAGGAACAATATTCCAATGCCAACCTTTTGAATTAGTCTGAGTCCCCAGCCACAAAAGAGCCAGTGAGGTGATCCAGCCCCAAAGCTGAGCAAACAGCTACATAAGCATTCACCATTTCTGAAGGAAGGAAGAAGGAAGAAAATAGCAGGGATTCCCTTCCTCCCAGGAACTTTGCTTGAGATGACTATGTTCTGTGGAGTCCTTGATGCTCTCTGAGCCTTGTTGTTTACTTGCAGACGTTTCATTGCCAGACTAGGCAACATCTTCAGTGCGAAAAGGGAGTGGGACTTGCTAAACAGAGTCCCACTCCCTTTTCACACTGAAGATGTTGACTAATCTGGAAATGGAACATCTGCAAGAAAACAACAAGGCTCAGAGAGCACCAAGGACTCCACAGTTCAACCCTGATCTACAAATATTCTCTATGACTATGTTCAGCTGCAAGAAACCAGCCGCTGCATAAATCCAGAACAGATGAATATACTAAAACTTCTGAATTTGCATTTGTTAGAAAAGGAAAAGGCAGGCCTTCTCAGTTGTAGTCCCTACCTTGTGGGGCCCCCAGAGGTGTGCCTGGCCTTTCAATTCTAGTATTCTGGAAGGTGTTAAAGATGGTAATTTTTCAATGGGCTTTCAGCTACAAGCAAGGAATATGTAGTGACCTTTTTTTCTTTCAGTTATGGTTTCTTATGTTGAGTTATTTTAAGGTAGGTGTTGTCATGGTTATTATTAAATGTTATGTTTTATTGAAGCTTTTATTGCATGCTCCCCAGAGTCAATATTATATAGCGATGTAGAAATAACATATTGAAATAAATAGGAAAATATAAAATATAGGGGCGTGGTGGCTCAGCGGGTAAGACGCCAGGCTTGTCGATCCAAAGATCGCAAGTTCGGAGGTTTGAATCCCTAGCCCTGTGTGCGGAGTGAGCTCCCACACTCGCCCCAGCTCTTGCCAACCTAGCAATTCGAAAGCATGCAAATGCAAGTAGATGAATCGGTACCACTTCGGTGGGATGTTAACAGCGTTCCGCGTGCATCATGCCAGCCACATGACCGTGGAAGCGTCTTCGGACAACGCTGGCTCTTTGGCTAACAAACGGAGATGAGCACCGGCCCCTAGAGTCGGACACGACTGCACAATTGTGCAGGGGGAACCTTTACCTTTACCTTTATAAAATATTACATAGGAATAAGAAATAGATGGAAGTTAAATGAGAAAAAACTCAATTATTCTTACTCTTATAGGCACATTTTATAACACAGGTAGAGGTTTGGTGTCCTGCCTCCTGCTCAAATGTCACAGGTCCAGCTTCACCCTTTTCTCATATCACTATATCTTAGGTAGAACTACTTCTGCTGAAACAAATGATCAGAGGCAATCCCAAACTTGAGTTTCACTTCCAACCTTTATGAGAAGGCTCTGCTCATGTGATCTTCCCTTCAAGGCAAATAGGAAGATAACTTCTCCATCAATTTGCAAATAATGGCATAGAAGTGTTTTAGTGTGATTACCAACATTAATTGGGGAAAGGATGGCACATTCCCATTTGAAATATGGGTAATATAAGAGTAGTGTTTTATGGCTGTAGGAATCTAGGACAAGTGCTTACCAGCTATAATAGAAGTGCCTTTAAAAGAAGAAAAAGAAGAAAACATTCCTTTTAACCTTGATGGAAACATCAAGCACAGCATGGTGAAAACAGTTTTTATTCTTTTGCTGTTTAAATGAGATGTAACATTTTAGTGCAATGTAATTAAGTGTTGTAGGGGTAAGTAGGTGAGCCAGGAAACTATGGAGCTTATGTTGTAAATGAACTTTAGAAAAAAAGAATTTCTAGGCTTATCTGCCAACTTTATGGTATTACTTTATGCCATATACACTATATGCTGGTGTGATTGCTTTTTTCTCATTTTTCAATCTGTTATCCATAGAATAATAATATATATAATAATAATAATAAATATAATAAACATACATTTAAAGGGCAGAGTCTGTTTTTTAAAGATGAAGTTTTAGGGTATGTTTTTTTTTCCAGGAAAGCCAAACTCCTAAAATATACCTCACTTTAAAAGGGGCTCCCCAACAGAACATTCCTCCCTTTTTATTCAATTTGCTTACATGCCAGTTTTTGCCACCATATGCTCTTTAAAAAAAACAACCTTTCATTTTCATCCCATTGCTTTCTCCAGGAGCTTTTGAACTTGTGATTGTTTCAATGTATTGTCGAAGGCTTTCACGGCCGGAGTTCAATGGATGTTGTGGGTCTTCCGGGCTGTGTGGCCGTGTTCTGGAAGTTGTGGTTCCTAACGTTTCGCCAGCATCTGTGGCCAGCATCTTCAGAGGGCAGGAGCACAGATAGAAGATTTTGCTTCTATCTGTGCTCCTGCCCTCTGAAGATGCTGGCCACAGATGCTGGCGAAACGTTAGGAACCACAACTTCCAGAACACGGCCACACAGCCCGGAAGACCCACAACATCCATTGTGATTGTTTCTTTAAGAAATAAGACCATATTTATACAGCTACCATCCTGAGCATATCGTCCATTATGTCATCCAATAAACTGATATTTTAAGAGGCACTCTTTCTTTATTAAGCCCTCTTTTTCAATTTCCTTGTAAGAAGTTATTAAAGCAGCCAATAGCTGAGTACATATGATATATGAAACCTTTCATATGAGCTTACTCCTAGATTTGCTTGTAGTCTGGACAAGTTATAGGCAATTCTAAATATTTTATGCTGTAATGATTACGTGGTCCCCCAGAAAAGAATTAAAAAATAAAAACTCTGTAGACAGCCCATGCAGCAATAAGCACATGGGACACTTTTACTATGAGAAGAAAGAAAAGGTTAAAAAGTTTACAAGCCCAGGTCACATCATACATTTTCAAAAGGGAATCTGATTTTTATAAGAAAAAAACAAACATTAATAGGCTTCATTCTCACTAATTGTTTCACCATGGAAATGTTAGGAATACAACATGTATCCATTCCAAGCAGGATTTGTGGAAAATACTTTTACAACCTTAGTGTCCTGCTGTCTGAAACTGCGTGAACAAATATGATTACATGATAAACATGTTAAATACTGCCTAAGCTATGGGAATGTGACACATGATATAACTCTTGTAAATGGCTTTTATATGTGCTGACGGATAGATAAATATCTGTGTTAAGTACTTCAAAGAAGCATTTTTTTAATTTACTAGTCTAGATGATGTTTGTGGCAGAGTTTAGAATCCCATTTAATTTACTAGACTAGATGATGTTTGTGGCAGAGTTGACATCCAGCAAAATGTTTTCACAAAGGAAAACAGTAATCCAAATGAAATATTTACTGCCTTTTTTTTCCTTGCTAGAATTTGTGTTAGAGCTTTACCCTATTGTGAAAGCCTGTCCAGGACTATAATAAAATGAGCTTACTGCTTTTTCTCTTCTTGAAACAAATCTACCTATAACATGACAGGCTTCTTTTAAAACATGGACTTTTTCTTTGGAGATTGATGCAAAGTGAATCACAAAATATATACTTGGAACTTCTGCTATGGGCAGCGGGGAGAGAAAGTAAACAATCCAGAATGCTATTTTGCCCTAATGATAGTTCAGAAACCATTTTCTGATATACCCACATCAAATCATGACTTGATAGCAGAGCTCTCCTAGTCAGGAAGAAAATGAGCTTAAAATATTTGGCATGTCAAGAAGAAAACTTTGTCAGAATTTAATAGGCTGGAAATGGAAAATGTTGGATTAAATTCAAAGATTTAAATCTAAGGGTTAGGAGCTTGGGTTATATTATTTGAAACAGCACTCCTAATAATAAAAATAACTAAAATGATTACAATAATTATTAAGATGTATTTCTAGTCATTTTTCCAGGAACTCAAAGCAATGTATATAATACTTTGTCCTGAATTCTATACCCTTGTGATGTAAATTGAGCTGAGAGATAATGAATTATCCAAAGTCAGTCACTCAGCTTCCATTACAGTATAGAGAGTTAAACCAGTTTTTCCTGGACCAACTAGTGGGTTAGGGTTATTTCAATTTATCATCCTCATCCACATAATCTTTTTTTTTTTTTTGGGGGGGGGGGTTGTGCTTGATTTTGCTTCAATGCATTACATTCACCACCAGGAGGAACAACCTGACTAATTTCATCCTTTATTGGGACTCTTCAGATGCCGGTAGCCAGATGTTATTCTAGGGGGTTCAAACCCTCCACCGGGAATTGAACTCATAGACCATTGTACTTTAGGTGACTATGAATAGCACATTATTTTTAGGAGCTATCCAGGTCCTGGTGCTCAGTGTTGCAGAAAGGGTTATCTAGAAGGTATCAGAATGGTATATGCAATGCCTGCTCTTGGCTACCAATGTCTGAATGATCCCAACAAAGGATGAGACTGATCAGGTGGTGCCTCTTGGTAGTCAATGTAATTGGAAAGACCACACATAACATCCATGTGTAAAAATAGAGAAATCCCCCTCCCCTCCAAGAGGGAGGTAGATGTTATGTAAAACCCTGTACGTGGGGGATGACATAACATCATCTGAATTTCTCTGCTCTGGGGACTTAAAGGAAGGCAGAATGTAAATACCATTCTGATAGCTTTTGTTCCTCCAACTTTGTCATCTTCTCCTTTTCCATTGCTTTCTTTCCACTCTTCCCTTCACAACATTTTTCGATCTTTCATTTTGTTTTCAAAACCAATATTTTTGCTATTGCACTTGCCTTCCTTCTTCATTCAGTTATTCATTAGTATGAAATATTAGCTCCTCTTTTTTTTCTTATGGAAATAATTGGAAAGATATAATTGAATGAATCTATCTTCTTTCTGTCTTTCTTCCTTATAAGCAATGGTCCCTCCAATCTATACTGGCTGCATTGATAGCTGCCCATCTTAGCTGTGTCATTCCCACCCTATTTGACTCATCAAATTAAAAAGCCAGCATCCAAAAAGGTTCTGGAAAAGACAAGAAATAAAAACTTGAAAACAGCAGAGCTAATAATTCTCCCACCACCAATAGTCTAGCAGTAGCTCCAGAGAGAGAGAAGAAGGCCATTTCAAGGCTCCTTCATGAAAATAATGATGGAGGTGCCAGTAATAGAAAATGTGGATCTGTATGTACTATAACTCTCCCCTTACCATTGCATTTACTCATTTTCTCTCTCTGTTTCTCTCTCACACACAAGCATGTGGGGATCTCTAATACCTGGCTTCTTGCTCTCTTGTTTTGTCTTTGTCCAATACCCATTGCAAATTTCAATCCAAACAGTCCATAATTCAATTTAGATGCAAATCCGCTCATTGCATACAAGTAATGTACATTTCTGTTTAAAGCAAAGAATACTATAGTTTTACCCTCCATTGGTGTGCCATAGATAGGAAAAGCTTCTCCTCTTGCATGTGGGCCTTACTCTTTCAAATCCCCATCCACCCCACCTTCACCTTAGAGTTCTGAAGGAACTCCATTTTTCATTTACCAATGGAAAATGAGTTTCTTCCCCATCCCCTAATAATTACATATGAATTGAAAACAAATGAATGAGTGGGAGATGAATATGACTGCAGAACAAGAGTGCTGGAAGGCATGAATACCTTTGGAGATGGGAAGTTGCTCATCAACTGAATTTTAACACACACCCTTTCAAAGGCTGAACAGACATTTCCTCTTTTCTTTCCTTCCCTATTAGTTCTTCACCTTCTTCCTTTTTCTTTCATTCCCTCTACATTACACCTTCTCCTTCCTTTTATGCAATCCCCATCTTGGTTCTTTTCTTCTTTTTTGGTGATTGCTGGACTGTGATTCATGCATATGAAAGCACATGGGTAATATAAGCAGATGGGGATCAATTTTATAAATGGGCTATCTTATATTACAAGCAATTAATTTTAATCAGTAGTTATACAGGAAATGCAATTAATAATCATTTATATTTTTCTCCTGGCCGGACCATATTTTGAAATATGGCTTCTGGCAGGTACACACAAACACACACACAAGATAAACACATGGCCACAGGCTCACATTTACAGTGAAGGGGAAATTTCTAGTATTGGTTTCAGCTAGTGTTGGCAACCTTAAGCTGACATGAGGGAACATAGACATTTTTTTAAAAAAGAAAAATTGTTAGTGTTTCTAACTTTTTTCCAGTCTATTCTTTCTTTTAGGAGGATTATCTTCAATTCAGAGTTATATTTGTTTTGAGTATATACGCTACAGTATATTCTTAGTCCTGAATATGGGTAAAATACTCAATGCATTGGAGGGGCCTAATAAAGCAAGAACCTATATTTTGTCTCAGGTGAACCACAGTAAAACATCCTTTCTCATATTACCTGGATAAATATGAGAAAGCTGAAAGGGTGAGATGGAGCCTTTATGAACCTGGATCAATGAATAAAAATACATCGCTACCACCACATCAAGTAGCACAATAGTAGAAGTGAAAATGGGCAATAGGGAACGTGAGAGGAAAAGGATGGTTAATTCTATTAGATGATGGTGGCCTTTGGGGTTTCAGGCTTGAAGTAATCCAAACAACGTGTTGTAAGGCTAACAATATCTTTATTGATAGCATAAGGCAATAATGGATGTATAGTGCATTACTGCAAAAAGGAAAAATCAAAGCATAAGCAGAGTTCCATCACCAGAATGGAAAGAAAAACATCATGGTCTGTGCAAAGACCAGGCATAGTTACAGTTCAGATACAAAGTACATGTAGATAGCAGTCTACATAAAGAAAGCATAGGAAGAACATAAGTGAGAACATAAGTGAGAATGAATACCCATGGTTCATAGCTGAAATATACCCATGGCTCAGAATTCTGATTGGTTCATATGGGCACCTCTTTCAGCCTAGCATTTTGGTAGCAATTGTACTTACTATAAACCGTCACACGATGGCAGTGTGGCTCATTGGCTTTCCCTCGAGATACTTTTCCCCTGGGAAAAATACTGATAACGGTTTGTTATGGCTAGATAGACAAGCACCTGTTATTTACTCTTACAGCAGAAACGCTTGGAAATTTCCACTTTCTGGCCAGATTCTTAGTGAAGAAAATGCCATGAGTTTGATTCTGCATAGCATAACTTTAACCAAATAACTTTAACAAATTCTTCCTCATTGATCCACTAATGCTTGCATACAGCCCTCCCTCTCATGGTTCCTCAGATGGAATCCCAGGCATTTGCTTTATTTTGAGTAAAAAAAAGCTTCTGTGTGTGTTTGTGTGTGTGTTCCTTTGAGTCATTGTTGACTCCTGGCAACTGCCTGGACTAGTCCTTCCAGTTTTCTTGGCAAGAATTCAGAAGTGGCTTGCCATTGCCTCCTTTGAAAGGGATGTGAGAGAGTGACTGGCCCAAGGTCACCCAGTTGGCTTCATGTCTAAGGCATGACTAGAACTCATGGTCTCCTAGTTTCTAGCCTCATGCCTTAACCCCAAGCTAGCTCTCTAAAAAGCTCCTAGGACAGGGCATTTTATGGGAGACTAATAATTTAGTTCATAGCTATACAGAGAATGGCCCACAGGCTTTCAGCATGTCTTGTTTTGTTCCCAAAGCATTCCCCAAAGTGGGTAGGACATAATGTTTGCCTGTTCTTGGGAAGGCAAGATGGGAAGGAGTTAAAGTGGTGTGTTACATAAAGCAAGAATTTTTCCCCTTAAAAAGCCATAATTGACACTCCCCACCCAGAAAATCAGGATGATTTTTTTTCTCCACTTGGGTGGTTTTTAAGGACCAAAATGGGTGCCCAAACCTGAAAGCACCCCATTTCACCAATTCCAACTTCCCCTCTAAATCTATTCCACCATCATCATGTCTCCATTTTCCTGTACTGCTTTGGAGGTCCAAAATACTTTAAACCAGCATTTCTCAACCGGGGGCCATATGGCCCCTGGGGGCCCCCAGGATATTCCAAGGGGGTCTCAGGTGAAAATCGCATAAATGGGGGGCCACGGCACAAGACTAGGGGCCACAGAGGGAAGCGAGAAGTGAGGAAAACAGAAGTGACTGAGAAAAGAAAAGGAAAGGAAAGGAAAAAGGAAAAAAGGAAAAGGAAAAGAGAGAAGTGAAGAAAATAGAAAACAGAGAAGTAGAGTGAACAGAGAAGTGACCGTGCTTCTCAGTGGATGGATCGCCATGCACACTATGTGGCAACGTCAATTCTGCTTCCTTCTCCCTCCCACTTCCGCACTCCACCGCTGCGGGAACCAAGCTGTCTGCATCTCGTTTGTCATGGGCAAGGTGCGTGGCTGCAGCAGTGTTAGTGTGTAGGGTGCTGTTTCTTCGTGCAAGTATTACTGTGAAAGGAGGTATGCTGCTGCATGCAAGAGTTCTGCATGTAATCTTCAGGTATTTTTAGCCATTGTGTTTCCCATTCCTTTCACGGTTGCTGTGTTCAGTTGCTTCTCGTTGTAAAGATCTACCAGGATCAGACGTAACTTTTCATTTCATTCATGTCATTTTTCATTCATCATCAAGCACACGGGTCACATTGATCAAGAAATACTTAAAGTATAAATTTTTATGTAATTGTATTTTGTGTAAATTATAAAAATTATAAATAAAACATGTTCTATTTAAAAACAAAACATTTAAAGAGCTACCTTTCTACCGGTAGGATAGGGGGCCACAGGAAGGAAACAAGGTCAGAAGGGGGCCACGGTCGGAAAAAGGTTGAGAAACACTGCTTTAAACAGCGTTGCCATTGGTCCTGATAAAGCTGTGTTGCCATGTTTTAGAGAGCTGGATTCCTAAACTTAAACTCCAAAGAATATCTGATTTGGTTCTTTCTGGCTAAAAATATGATTTTTAATAGGTAAATGTAAATTGGAAAAGGCAATTACGTTATTGGTACATGAAATAGGAAATCCCTTAGTGCCTTTCCTTATATACCATACCAGAATATGGTTCTCTGAAACTGAACTAAGATCTTATGCTTTGCTATTCTGACTTGTAACAGGTTTGGATAAACAAATTAAAAATACTGCTAAACAAATTTGTGTGAAAAATGCCTTTTAAAATCTTGGGTTGTTGCCAGATATACTTTTCTTGATTTTGAATCAAGTCATTCTTAGAAATATGGTTTTATGAAGCTGGAAGCTACTGTTTTAGCTAATGTAAATATGAAACATTTCATGATAATAAAGTCTAATGAATAATGAAACAGAAGCAATATTGCCAGGAATTCAAGGACACAACCTTCATATTTATAATATTTCATTGATACTAAAATAAAGGTCTTTCATGTAGAAAACTCAATTTCCTTATTATCAGTATTCTGTAAAGAAAGAGCAATCTGAGATACATTTTTATCTTGAGATCAAATTATTATAATAACTTGTATTAAAACACTTTGTGGCCTTTATTTTGAAATGAACACTTTATGTGAATTTAAATAAATAAATTGGGAATAATTTCTTATATAAATTTCCATGTTAAGCAATTAGTACAGTATACAGCAATAGTTTGAATTTTAAAAAAACAGATACAATTTAAACAAGTGAACTGTTACATTCTTGCTGGAATCAGTAACACTCATATGTACATAATTTCTACTGCTGTGCAGAAATATTCATAGTATTACATTCATCTTTAATAATAGTTCTAAAGCTTCTCTTTTCTTCACATTCAACAGAGTCTACTGGAGTTGGGTGGCCAATAAATTTAAGTAAATAAACAAACAACAACAACAACATGCTCCTTAGATTTTTCCCAGAGGGTCTCTAGAACACAACTGGAAGGGTGGATGCAGGGACTGGAAGAATCCCTCACATGAGTAGTGTCTTAGATACAGATAACAGGATTACAAACATTGGAACCCAGTTTCACAATTTGATATATAGCTCAGTTTAAGCTGGAGTGATTTTACTGGAAACCTGAATTCAAAAAAGATTTGAAAAACTGAATCAAAGTTTTGTGTATTTATTTAACTATTATGGAAAGTACCAGAAAGAAAGAAAGAAAGAAAGAAAGAAAGAAAGAAAGAAAGAAAGAAAGAAAGAAAGAAAGAAAGAAAGAAAGAAAGAAAGAAAGAAAGAAGGAAGGAAGGAAGGAAGGAAGGAAGGAAGGAAGGAAGGAAGGAAGGAAGGAAGGAAGGAAGGAAGGAAGGAAGACTGATTTTGTGGGGAAGTAGAATTTAACAAATGTCAAGCAACTACTTGCAGAGTTTTTATTCTAAGTTTCTTTAATTGTTTATGTTTTGAGAAAAAGGAAAATGCCTATTGATTTCTTTTGTTTCTTGACAGAATTAATGACTTTTACAGATATATTACCTATTCTGTGACATTGAAGCCTGCCAAATGTCAAAGGATAGGTGCAGAAATTTCACAAGAGAAAGACTTCAGAGTTTTCTAATACAACATGTTCTAATATTAACTTCCCATTCCCCAGTCTTCTCTATTGCTTGTCCTTGGAGGGAATATGTTCAGTTGCAGTATGATAGGTGCAAAAGCTTTTATGCTTAGTGCCATGAAGCTGACAGTTGAATGGAGAAGGATTTGCTTTATCCCATCCCACCTGGCGGGATGGAGGAATTAATATTTCAACTTATTTAAATATTTACCTTTTAGATGTTTATGCTGAATCCTATAGGCCCTGGGAGGCCATCACAGAAGTCATGGATTGTTCAGATTTCTCCCTCTGAGGCCAGGAAGAGAGCTGTTAACTGAGAGGAGCACATCTGTTATTAGAAACTCCCTCCTGTCTGCCAGACTGTGTGCTTCTTTTGTTTTGATGTGGGGATGCCTAAAATCAGAGGGAACAAAGTGTGCTGCAGGTTCAGCATCTCAAAACTGCCATAAGCTGGTATATTATTTATTCCAGTTTGAAAGTGGTGTAGATCTATTCCCCCGGATGCATTTCCATAGAAGGGAATTTCTCTTTCTTTCTGAAAAAAAAACAGCAGAACAGGAAATAGAGGACAATTCCATACCAGAAATTGTACCACTCCAGGATGAGCTCCACACAAGTGATTCCACACCATTGTGTCTCTCTCACATATGCGCTATTGGATGTGGCTTTTTCCTTACTCCTTCTCTTGGCTTTTGACCTTCAGTCATTTTAGCAGGTCCTGTAAAGGGAATGCTGGCTTGAGGGCTTTGAAGTTCCCCCTACAAGATCCAGGTCAATTGAACAGGGGTGAAACTGACAAGACTCTTGCCCCTTCTCTTCCACAGCACATCCAGCAGGTCCCTGACTGTTGATGTCAGTCCTGCCTGAGGTACAAAGTTTATATTTTATTATGGTACAAGAAGAGAACAGCAAAACAATGCTAACAAGTCACCCCTGTTTTCCATTGCACATGGTTGCATATGTATGGGAGACCAAGCAACTGGGTAGGAATTTCATGTCTCCTCCTGATGTGCCACTTGGGCCTCAGCATCGTACAAATGTTACTGTTCCAGAAGGAAGGAAGGAAGGAAGGAAGGAAGGAAGGAAGGAAGGAAGGAAGGAAGGAAGGAAGGAAGGAAGGAAGGAAGGAAGTTACATTTTTTTTGCCTGAAACACCAGCATCTATGATACAGTAGCCGGCTATCAATGAAGAAATCCTATGCCTTCTGCTCACATCACAAAGCAAACAGCTCCCTTGGGAACTTTCCAAACACAGCAAAATTTCCAGTAAATAAGCAATCATGAGAAAGGTATTATGGATTTGGTTCCTCTTTTCTCTCCAACAGAATTAAAGGTTAATGTTGCACTTATCTTGAAATTTGAAGGTGAAGATTTATTCATTGCTGAAGAAAGATTACCACAAACAGAGTAATATAGATGAGCAATTATTAATCTTATTAATGTGAAACCAAACCTTCAAATCCTGCTTTGGTCAATTTCCCACTGAGCTCAAAGGTTTACCTTGTTAAGAGCTGACTAATATCTGAGCAAAATGCTTGACCCATTTTTACTGCACAAATTATTTTGAGGTTCCTTTCTTAACAAAATATGGGACAAAGCATAACTGTGATCTGCATATTTTTCCGAAGATTAACAGAAAATGGCTGCCTTCTAAGAAGTTTGCCAGTGTACCCCTGCCTGTACTTTTCATTTAGAGCACAATTTTCTTTTAAAGAAGTTCTCGTTCTCTCTCTCTGTCTCTGTCTCTGTCTCTGTCTCTGTCTCTGTCTCTGTCTCTCTCTCTCTCTCTCTCTCTCTGTGTGTGTGTGTGTGTGTGTGTGGCATTTTTGTTTGTTTGTATTTGTGTGTATATCTGCTGACATTATGAGCAGTAAACTGCACTAGAAAATAAACTATTGTTGATAAATGCACTCCAGTTACAATGTGAACCAAAGAAAATTCTCTCTATTCCTACATATTTGTATGTCAGATTCTGTTTTTAGAAAGTTTGAAAAACTCTTGAACAAATGTCTTTGCCCCCCCCCCCCTTTTCAACTTTTATATCAACGAAAAGGTGAGTTGCTTAAACAATCCAGATTTCCATCCCCTTAAACTAGGGGACCATAGTATTGTCCTGTTACTCTATGAAGATGATGCTGTAGTTCTTTCCAGAACACCTATAGGCCTTAAAAGTCTGTCCTGTTCTGACTAAGACTCGAAGCAGGAAGTGGTGGAAATAAAGTTCGGTAGGTACTCACGTGGGAAGCTGTCACGTGGTCGCGGCCCAAGGCTGCCGGTCCGGTTCTGTTGCAGGGCAAGAATCCAACTCGGTATCTGACGGGTTCGCAAGGCAGGGGCTCGATGCAAGTCTCCTTGAGGTGGCAGGACAGGACTCAGGCATGGGATGCAGCTGCACAGCAAGGTGAGGTTCCTGCAAGAAACTCGGCAGGGTGGCAGGATAAGCCTTTGGCGCAAGGCATAGCGGAGCAGCATGGCAAGGCTCTGGCATGAGGTGCGATGAGCGTTCGGCACGGCAGGATTTTGATGTGGAGCTAGGTAGAGCGGCAGGGCAAGGTTCCAGCATGAAGTGCAGCGGTGCAGCAAGGCAGGGTTCTGGCGCAAAGTGTGGCAGTGCTTCAAGGCAGGTTTCCGATGTGGAGCTAGGCTAGGTGATGAGGCAGGATTCCTGCTCAGGACTAGACAGGGTAGCAAGGCAAGATTCTGGCATGTAGCACAGTGAAACAGCAAGGCAGGATTCTGGTGCGAAGCTGGGCTGGGCTGGGTGGCAAGGCAAGGTTCTGACTCGGAGCTTGGAGGACTGACAAGGCAGAGTGCTGGCGATTCTAATGAGGATCTGGAACAGTTGTCTTCGGCAACGGGTGCACGTTGCTCTCGCTTTTTATCTCACTGATTTTTGTGCCATTTGTGCACGGGAGCCAATCGCACCTCACATTGCTCTGCATGCCTTTCCCACCTCCTCTCTTGTGTGCTCATAGGCGGAGGCTCTACTTCCTCTGGGCTGTCTCCAATCAGCTGCTCTGACTCAGGTTCAAATTTTGTGCCAGAATTGCTAATTCTGGCTTCCTCTAACAACAGTCCTTCCTCCTCTGAACCCGACTCAACCTCCATCCTGACAAAGAGGTTTGAAAAGTCTGGCCCAGCACTGTGATAACGATGAACTGGAAATAAAACTAAGATCATGGCTTTTGCCAATAGGCCGAAATTCCGTTCATGGAGCATTCGCAGCCATAGAATAGAGCAAGTGAGCAGTTCCAAGTATTTAGGTGTAGTCATCCATGCCACTGGCTCGAGGAAAGCCCACTTTGAATATGCTGCAGCCTCTGGACAAAGATCTCTATTTAGCCTTTCTAAACCTTTGGCTAAAACTCAACTTTTACCCCAAAAGCCTAGCACAGCCTAGCACCTCTCATTCTTCAGGATAACTTTCAATCCACATGGATTAAGGCCATTGACTCAATTCTTTTAAAGCTAGGCTATTCCCCATCCTCAGTTCTCAAGATGGAATACAATCAGGCAAAACAAGATCTGAAACAAAGGATAAAGGACATAGAATGGCAAGGAGATTTAGGGAAGGTTCTAACCTTCCTCTCTCCAGTGCATAATAAATATATGATCACTGCTGCCAGTTATCTCACACAGCTCGAAACACCTATCCATCAGAAAGCCTTTTCTCTAGCTCAATGCCAGACTCTCCCCTCTGCGGTACTGGATTTATTTATTTATTTTTATTTAATCTTATTTATACCCCGCCTATCCCCTCCCTACTGGAGGGCTCTAGGCGGCTTACAACATCCGTATACATTAATTTATACATCAAATTATACATCATATATTATACCCGCGCGACAGGGAGAGAGGGAGGGAACCGGCTCTTCTGCTGAAGGCATTGGACTGCAAGTCCCAGAATGCCTCGCTCCGCGCCGGCTGCTGACGTCCAGGAAGTTGGTGTCTCCGGATCCGTCGTCCTCCGTCGTCCTCTGCCGACATCACCGCTCTTCCAGGTCTTTTTGGAATCGAGGACGACTCTCCGCTGGAGGCCCGCAAATTGCCCCACGTGAGTGGTACCCATTAATCTACTTGCTATATTAGCTTTCGAATCGCTGGGTTGGCAGAGAGCTAGGGCAAGTGACGAGAGCTCACCTCGTCACGCGGTTTCGAACTGCCAACCTTATGGTCGGCAGTCTAACGGCTCAGCGGTTTAACCCGCTGAGCCACCGCGCCCCTGGATGGCAAATATAAAAAAGTACCATTGGCCATAAGGCTCTGCCCTTATGACTCCAGAGAGGTGGAAACCACAGACCATGTCCTCCTTCGCTGTGTCTTTTACAGAGATCTCTGAACCAAACGCATCTTACCACTGATTAGTAAATATCCTGGTCGCCCAGATTCAGACTATCCTCAAATGCTGCTTATAGATGAAAAGCCTATTGTCACAGCGCAGGTAGCCAGGTTTTGCGCAGCAGCAATGAAGATTCGTCGGACCCCGATGGGCTAATTTTTGTAATGTACCTTATGTAAAAGTAATTCGTTTAATTTTTTATATATTAACATAGTTTTAATTTTAGATACTTAAATTTTACATTTTACATTTAACATAATCTTAGTGACTATATTATCATCTGGTACAGGCTGCACCTTAGATTGCACCCATAGAGTTTAGCTAGGTAGTTTTATAAATGTATTTAAATTTTATTTTAACTTTTAATTTAATTTTATTCTAGGTTGCTATCATTTTAAGACAGAATATGTATACTTTCACAGAGCATCATCCTTGTACTGGTCTAAGACAGCAATAAACTATTGATTGATTGATTGAACTCAAGTCTTTGGGGACTGAGAATGCTTTTAACTAGATTGTTTTTGCTTGTCCTAATTATTTTTAGTCTTGTTCAGCTGTGCAGAAGATGAATTTATCCATTCCATCTCTGATCTGACCTGGGTTACCACATTTAATCATTTAAAAACATTTTTTGAGAGGGGAGATATATCTGTAAAATATGTACAATATCAACTTATATTGCATCAGTAAGTTATATAGCACTTATAGCACATTGTGCATGAGTAACAGAGAGTATACAACATACAGTACTGTAAGTATAGAATAAAGTATATAGCATGTCATCCAGATTAAGCATTTATAAATAAATACATATGTTATAGCCTTAAAGTGTTAAAAAGCATATCTGTACTATAATTATGAGAAGTATGCAGATCACTCTTATCTGATACAACTTGATGCTTAATTTTAAATGTTCAGTTCCATTCCAGTCATTGATCATCTTTAGACTCAGTCTCCAAACTGGATCTTTGCATACCACTGATAAATCATCAAATTTTAATTTATTTTTTAACATGTCATCAGTCCTTCCTTTTCTAATTCTAAGTCTAACCTATTTGTTATAGAGACATACATGTCAGCTCTATAGACCAAGTTTTCAGTAGTTTTCTCTTTGACTTCAAAAACATAGACATTTTTTCTTTATTTGTGCAATGTATTTACACTTAGGTTTTAGCATCACATTTAGAGTAGTAAAATAAAATATCATCTAAAGAGCTCTTGAAGAAAATCAGACAAGGATACAGCACACACTCCTAGATTTATTGGCTTACTTGAGCACAAGTAAGACAAGAGGAGGAAGAGGCAGATTGACTTATCAATTGGGCATTGTTCGATATTCACATCAAAAAAACTTTGAAAGTAGAGAAAGAAAAGAAGAAATCATTTCTATAGATTTCTGTGTAAACATATCTAAATTAAAAGAACTTAAATTCGAAGACCAGCATAACCCCAGATATTTTTAATCCCATTTTAGCAATCTTATTTCATTAAGATCATTCCAGTATGTAATTCAAGTCTGGTCAATGACTGAAATGAAGTAGGTTGATTTTGATTTTGATTTTGTAACATTTCTCAGAAGAAAAGGCCTGTTACTGACAGAAAAGACTTAAAGCAGAGATGCGTGGTCCTTGAAAACATTGCTGTGTCTTCCAGAATCCCTTGAAATTTACTGCTGGAATGCATGGAAAATGATGAGAACTATATTGACTGTATTTTATTAATTGCACTCAATTTTAATTAAATGCATATCTGTTGGGGTTTGATAAACCCAGGAATTTACTTCTAGATATAAATTATACAGAGAGGCTTGATTTCTGGGTAAAAGGTGAAATATTCTGCACAGTCACCCAATTAGCAGCCATTGTTGTAGGAATGATGTGTCAGTGTGTGACTCATACAACAGGTGCTTAGAGTTAGGTTGGGTGTGGTGAATAACGAGAGTGACCTATAATGTGATTGGTCAGGTTCACTATATATGCAGAGACATTCTCATTTCCCATTATTCCCATTTTACCTCGTGAAAGCTGTATCGTTGATGGTGCATCATTTGTTACTTGTGGAAGTGATCTGTAAATATGTATGTATATAAAGTAAATAGGATATTTGATATAACTTCTGTTTGGAGTCTATTTACTGCATAGTACGTGGATCACTGGTGCCTAGGAGAGAGGCAGGCTGCTCCATCTCCGCGTGCTCCCTCTGACAATATCAAATAAAATTTCTTCATTGTCTACTTTTGTCTATTACTGTCCCTACTTTCTGCTACACATGCCACACAAAGTTCACTTGTGACCCTCAATCCCCAAAAAAGTTGTCTTCCTTTCTAAACTGAAGGTGTAAATGTCTTAACAGTTGGGATGCTCCCCAAATGGTGTCAAAGGAGAACAACTAAAGACTGAATATTGGATGCCAACATCCAGGAAGGCAGGATAAACAAATATCGTTGGTGTCTTGAGATTTAGGTTTTTGCTTCCAGGAAAAATGATATCTTCATACCAAAAATATTTGGAAGTGAAAATGTAATACAATTACATTCTTGTCTTCTGATCAAATTCTTGGGTAATTATAACATTATTACTATTATAACATTATTACTATGGTAAAAGAAGAAAAATACTTTGCTTATGTAGGTGAAACTGCCAACACATTTTAATGGGAAAGGCTTAATTAACTGTAGTTTAACTCAAAACAAAATTTGCAGAGGAGTAAAATGAAAAAAGTTATTCTGAAACTTACCAAATGAATAAGTGATCTTATGTATATTTTATGATCTTAAAGCACTCAGAAGTGTTTTATAGACCTTTATTAATTAATGTTATCAGAGGGCTTAGAAAGACTCAGTGGCAGGTTGTAAAAATCAATTTGCCAGCATTATCATAATATCAATATCATAACTTGCCTTTTTATTGATTTCTCAGAAATAATAAAATCCAAAAGTCAATTTTCAGCTGTAAATATTATTCCCCACACTCTAATTGTGAGCACATCAGTTCTCAGAATGATGAGCAATTTATTAACAAGAAAACCTATAATGCCAACAAGGGATGAAAGCTAGTTATAAAAAAAAATGTGAAGTTGATGATGGGCTCAGACAAGAAAGTATATGAGTTTATCACATAATGAATATTAATTGGTCGATCCTATGCACATTAATTAATTAATTAATTAATTAATTAATATTTATATTTCAAATTTAGTCACCGCCCATCTCAGTCACAGAGCAACTCTGGGTGGTTTACAATAAAAACAAAAATAAACACTAATTAAAAATACAATAAAACCATTCTTAAATAAATAATATAGTCCAAGACGTAGATGTTAAAAAGTTCTTAATTTCCAATTTATCTTGGAATCAGTGCACAGAATATAGTGGGAGTAAAAGATTCCTAGGTTTGTTACATTCATACCTTAGGCACAGCCTGAACAAAGAAATGAACAGATGTAGTCAGAACAAAAACTAAATTTGCTGTATTTTAAATAAAATTAATGTGTTTTGATTAATAGGGTATGCCAATCAAAACAATGTGATTTAAGTTTGAGATTCAGTGGGTTTCAATTATCAAGATTTGATTCAATTATAAAATTTTTAACCCTCAGCTTTAATAGGGAAGCATCAAAATGCCTGCAGTTGCTTCAGTTTTTGTAGAATTAAATAAAACATTTCAACCAGATCACCTCAGAATTTAAGCAACATTTTCCCCTGAATATCTCTTTAGGCAGAAATATCACAATGAGGAAAGACAGCACAACAACCTCCCAATTCTCCAGCAAAAAGCCTATGGCTAAGTTGAGCCAGTGCAAAAAGTTACTGCTCCATCTGAAAAATAAATAATTTTTTAAAAAGTTTGAAAAACTAAAAAGTTCTTATAAAGAACAAAGACACCACCATCCTCTAACCCCTTGCTTTTCTGGATGGCAGCATGTTGGCATGGCTCCTTGGCAAGGTTTATTATTTAATTATTTGAATTTCCATCTCCCCCATTGGGGGACTCTAGAACGTTAGCCTCTTCTGGGAATGTTGCATAAAAAATGTCAAAAAAAAGCTTCAACATATAGATGGTACCTCACCCCAAATATATTGTCTAAAATGAATCCAATAATACCAAACCACTGCTGGAAATGTAAAAAAGAAACAGGTACTTTTTTTCATCTTTGGTGGACTTGTCGGAAAACAAAGAATTATTGGGATAAAATTCATAAGATTGTTTGTGAAATTACACAAGAAGACTGTGGCTTGAATCATGTCAACTGGATTTCTATTTTCTTAGTGGAAACGTTTCACTCCTTATCCAAGGAGCTTCTTCAGTCTGAGTAAAGTTAGTAAGGGAATCCTTAAATATGTTTCTAGGCTGGCTGTGTGACCTTGCACCTGGGGCTAGGTCATGGTTATTTTTGAGATGTTTGTTTCTAAGTCCCTTTATCATCTAAAGGAGGATCGTTAAGATTACCCTGCTGCTGTTGAGCTTGTGAAATGGTCTTAATCTTCCTAGGCACAGAAGACAAAGCAGGAAGGAAGATAGGGGAAAGGTTATGCCTGAGGCCCCCACCTCTATTCAAGGAAGGATTTTCCAAGTTGGCATGAATGGATTCCTTGACCCCTCTCTCAAACCACCTATCTTCTCTGTCTAAAATGTGAACATTAATGTCCTCAAATGAGTGTCCTTTTTCCTTTAGATGAAGATAAACTGCTGACTCTGGTCCTGTGGTGTTACTTCTCCTGTGTTGGGCCATCCTCCTGTACAAAGGTTGTTTGGTTTCTCCAATGTAGAGTTCAGAGCACTCCTCACTGCACTGGATTGCATACACTACATTGCTTTCCTTGTGTTTTGGAGTCACAGCCAGCCTAGAAACATATTTAAGGATTCCCTTACTAACTTTACTCAGACTGAAGAAGCTCCTTGGATAAGGAGTGAAACGTTTCCACTAAGAAAATAGAAATCCAGTTGACATGATTCAAGCCACAGACTGTTCCACCTGGATGACTGAGAACCTTCATAGACATACACAAGAAGACATTATTAAAGAACCAGAACTTTATTTATTGGGATTTATAAAACCAGATCTACATAAAAAAATATGGAAAACTACTGTTCTACATAATAACTGCAGCTAGAATCATCTTCGCCAAATACTGGAAAGAAAAATATATACCTACGACTGAAGAATGGATTATAAAAATAATGGACTTGATGCAAATTAATAAATTGACTGACCAAATCAACGATAGAAACATGGATGAATTTAATATAGTTTGGAGTCCTTTTTATAAATTTATTAAAAAAATGCAAAATATTCAATTAGAAAATTAACATTATAAATGTAAGTAAAATAATAGAATCAAATTAGTATAGAAATATGTAATGGAAAATTAGACGGGAAGTAAGAAGTCCTTTTTGTGGTTTTTTTTCTTTTTTCTTTTTTTTTTCTTTAAGTTTTGGTGGTAAGGGGTGAGGAGGTAAAGTAAAGTAGAATAGAGGGAGTAAGGAAGTGGAGTTAAAAGAAGGGCAGAGGGGGAAGAGGAAGGAAGGAGAGAAAGAAAGAATGAGAAGAAGAAAGAGGGAAGACGGTTAGAGGAAAGAGGGAAGATTGTTTAATTAGATAGGGTTTAAAACAAATTAGTTTAACTGATTTCCTTTTTTTTTTTTCCGGTTATTTTGTTTTGTTTTGTTTTGTCCTTGTCAGGTTAAATTAGGTTAGATTAGATTAAGTTAAGTCTATGTATGTAAGGTTATAGAATGCTATATTACGTAACACTGTGTTTATGTTATGTCATATTATATTCTGTTATGTATTGTTTGTTTGTTTTATATAATGTATTGTAAGTAATAAAGATACTTTTATTTAAAAAAAAGCTTCAACATGACATAAATTCCAAGGGTTTTTTAATATATTTTTTTATTGAAAAACTTTTATATGAATAAAAGAAACATGAAAAAAATATAAAACAAAGTTAAGGAAAAAGAAAAAAAGATGAAAGAAAAAGTTCAGGAAAGAAAAAAGAGAAAGAGAAAAAAGATATTAGAAAAAAGAAGCAACTTCCAATCTTCTTTGCAGCAGTTACAAATAAGTGTATTCTCTCTCCTCCCCCTTACAGAAGGATAGAAACTTCTGTAAATCCTCCCTAGATGACTGGATTATAAACTGAAATTTCGCAAGTACACCAAATCTTACTAATCATCTGGTGAGAACTTGTATGATCTCATGATCACTTAAATCAGAGCTTTCCAAACTTTTCATGTTGGTGACACTCTTTTTAGACATGCATCATTTTGCGACACACTCTTACAGCAGGGAACAATGGAGGCACTAGGACCTGCGAGGAATCACAGCAGGTTTGGAGGCAGCAAGGCACAAGGCAGGCACTAGGACATGCACAGAATCCTGGAAGGGCTCAGAGGCAGCAGCAGCCATGACATACCCAGACACTGCAGCCGACACACAAACGTGTCACGACACACAGTTTGGAAAGCTCTGACTTAAGGCAACTTAAATAAATGGAGGGGGAACCACTCAGGCATTCAAATATGATAATGTAATGGATCTGGAAACACAGTTAACCCTTGCACTATGTCACTGATCTCTTGTCTAAATGAAGGACTGGCTGGGAAAATGAAAAAAAATAATTGGAGAATAGTAGAAACAAGCTTCTTGTTCCTGAAATCTGAATTTCTGTAAAAAATGTGGAGAAATTACAAATACAGTATCTTACTCAACTGAAGGATAATTTGCAAGATTACATGTACACAATATAATCAATTATCTATTGTAGCTCTCTGTTATGGGCCTTTGTTATATAAAAAAGAAATGTTAGAAAGCTAATATTCTGCAGAAATAAATACTTTAAATTTAACATAGATTTTTCAAGTAATGCTACAGTCTCCAAGGAGATGAATGTGATAAAAAATATGGACCTGTAAATCAGTGTTCATTATATGGTACTTTAACACTCATAACAGGAAGGCCTAATATGCTTTATAATTAGTTTATAATTTAACAGTCAAACCAGTAACCAAATATTTTTTATTTATTTATTTTTCAATTTCTATTACCACCCCATCTCCCCCGAAGGGGACTCTGAGCGGTTTACAAAATATAACAGTTAAAATAAATATAAAACCATATACATATACAATCATCAAAAATATTACTACTAAGACAATCCAAAGACAACATCCATAATATTTAAAACAATATCCTATAATACAATTGAGCGTGTATATATTGATAAGTAAATTAAAACAGATATTAACCTATTAACTTTCAAGGTTAATGAGAGTAGGACAAGATAAGCAAGCTCAAGACTAACCTACTAATCAAACAGGAAGAGCTTAAAATTACATGTAAAAGCCATCAGACTTTCAGAGACGAAGGGAAGGATAGAGCTGATTCCAGATTTGTGGGGCCAAGTCTCTGAGAACCTGGAACCTAGAGATGATTGTTGTGGGGGGGGGGGATCCATTGAAATATGAACCAAAGCAATACAGATCTGAAACAAAGTTTATTTATTAGAATACAGTGGTCACTAGCTCCCAACCAAACAGGTCAAGAGATTTATTTATTTATTTATTTATTTATTTATTTATTTATTTATTTTCTATTCCGCCTTTATTATTTTTATCAATAACTCAAGGTAGCGAACATGCCAAATATTCCTTCGTCCTCCTGTTTTCCCCACAACCACCACCCTGTGAGGTGAGTTGGGCTGAGAGAGGGGGACTGGCCCAAGGTCACCCATCCGGCTTTCATGCCTAAGGCGGGACTAGAACTCTCAGTCTCCTGGTTTCCCAGCACCTTAACCACTAAACCAAACTGGCTCTGTCTATGAAGGTTCTCAGTCATCCAGGTGGAATTGTCTGTAGCTTGAATCATGTCAACTGGATTTTTCTGGAAATCCAGTTGACATGATTCAAGCTACAGACAAACTGGCTCTGATTTGCAAAGAATCATATAGGAAAAGGTACATTACCAGTGATGACTAATTAATTACATTACATAGACAGGAAAAGTCCCCAACTCTGTATCAACAAAAATCACCCAAATCCAGACCTTGAGCCTGGTGCCCGAGTCATGCCGTCACCTTTGATATACTTCCTTTATTATTATAAGGTGACTATTTTTACATTACCATTTGCCTGACACATTCACCCCTTGTCATATGCCTTCTGCTTCTTCCTCCAGATCATGTAAATGTGAATAACAATATCAAAGACTACCTAGGGTTATCATAGCTTCCTAATTTTTTGCATAGCCACATTTCTACTGCTAACACAAGCTACCCTTGCAGATTTCAATCACCATGCTATAAACCCATAATCCAAACTACACTGCTCAAAAAAATAAAGGGAACACTGAAACAACACAATGTAAGTCCAAGTCAATCACACTTCTGTGAAATCAAACTGTCCACTTAGGTAGCAACACTGATTGACAATCAATTTCACATGCTGTTGTGCACATGGAATAGACAACAGGCGGAAAGCATAGGCAGTTAGCAAGACATCCCCAATAAAGGAGTGGATCTGCAGGTGGTGACCACAGACCACTTCTCAGTTCCTATGCTTTCTGGCTGATGGTTTGGTCACTTTTGAATGCTGGCGGTGCTTCCACTCTAGTGGTAGCATGAGACGGAGTCTACAACCCACACAAGTGGCTCAGGTAGTGCAGCTCATCCAGGATGGCACATCAATGCGAGCTGTGGCAAGAAGGTTTGCTGTGTCTGTCAGCGTAGTGTCCAGAGCATGGAGGCGCTACCAGGAGACAGGTCAGTACATCAGGAGACGTGGAGGAGGCCGTAGGAGGGCAACAACCCAGCAGCAGGACCGCTACCTCCGCCTTTGTGCAAGGAGGGACAGGAGGAGCACTGCCAGAGCCCTGCAAAATGACCTCGTGGGCCACAAATGTGCGTGTGGCTGCTCAAACGGTCAGAAACAGACTCTATGAGGGTGGTATGAGGGCCCAACGTCCACAGGTGGGGGTTGTGCTTACAGCCCAACACCGTGCAGGACGTTTGGCATTTGCCAGAGAACACAAGATTGGCAACTTCGCCACTGGCGCCCTGTGCTCTTCGCAGATGAAAGCAGGTTCACACTGAGCACCTGTGACAGATGTGATAGGGTCTGGAGACGCCATGGAGAACATTCTGCTGCCTTCAACATCCTCCGGCATGACCGGTTTGGCAGTGGGTCAGTAATGGTGTGGGGTGGCATTTCTTTAGGGGGCCGCACAGCCCTCCATGTGCTCGCCAGAGGTAGCCTGACTGCCATAAGGTACCGAGATGAGATCCTCAGACCCCTTGTGAGACCATATGCTGGTGCAGTTGGCCCTGGGTTCCTCCTAATGCAAGATAATGCTAGACCTCATGTGGCTGGAGTGTGCCAGCAGTTCCTGCAAGACGAAGGCATTGATGCTATGGACTGGCCCGCCCGTTTCCCAGACCTGAATCCAATTGAGCACATCTGGGACATCATGTCTCGCTCCATCCACCAACGTCACGTTGCACCACAGACTGTCCAGGAGTTGGGGGATGCTTTAGTCCAGGTGTGGGAGGAGATCCCTCAGGAGGCCATCCGCCACCTCATCAGGAGCATGCCCAGGCGTTGTAGCGAGGTCATACAGGCACGTGGAGGCCACACACACTACTGAGCCTCATTTTGACTTGTTTTAAGGACATTACATCAACGTTGGATCAGCCTGTAGTGTTCTTTTCCACTTTAATTTTTGAGTGTAACTCCACATGCAGACCTCCAGGGGTTGCTTACATTTGATTTCCATTGCTTTTTGTGTGATTTTGTTGTCAGGACATTCAACTATGTAATGAACAAAGTAATTAATATGAATATTTCATTCATTCATATCTAGGATGTCTTATTTCAGTGTTCCCTTTATTTTTTTGAGCAGCTTATATTAAGGCATATGTAAGTCCTATTGGTCCTAGCAGGTGACCGAACCTTGGCTAGTCTCAGAAAACTAAGCTGGGGCTGACCTGATTAGTATTTTAATGGGAGACTAGACTGGAAACTCAAAATATCATGGAAGAAAACTATAATGCTGCCAAAAACAAGTCAATCATCATTTCAAGGGACTCTTTTTCTTTCCTTTTTTAAAAAAGAAAAGAAAACCTTATCTCCAGAGGGACTGCTAAGTACCTGCATTAGCACTTTCATTGAAATCAGTATGACTAAATGTTTTTAACTCTGGTTGGCCTTATGCCAGATTCACTAAATAATATTCTTCCCAGTTTCATAAGGGGTTATAGCTGTTAACAATTTATTCATCGCCTTAATTTACAGAAGTCATGACGGCATTATTTTGCTGATATTGTGAAGATGCCTTGAGCCTACATATTCTTCATTTCATTGGCAAACTGTTCTATTACAAACCTTTTCTTACTTCCTAGGGAAATGTATTTTGCTTTTATTTTACCAGTTCTTCTCAAAAAGCCAAAAATTAACATCAAATTTGAAGGCTGTTGTAGGTCTTCCGGGTTGTGTGGCCGTGTTCTGGAAGTTGTGGTTCCTAACGTTTCGCCAGCATCTGTGGCCAGCATCTTCAGAGGGCAGGACAATACATCAAATTTGAACTTTTGCTAGAAGCAGTTATTATTGAATTCAAAAGATTGTCTATATTTCTAGAAGATATGTAGAGATCTATATCTGTCTAGTTATGTGTGTGCATGTGCGTGTTGTGTTTATATATATATTGTAATTTTTGTAGAATATACAGTGTGTATGTATGTATGTGTGTGTGTGTGTGTATGTATATATATATATATATATATATATATATACACACACACACACACACACACATGTACATACACACATATGTACATACACACACTCTGTGTGTGTGTGTGTGTATATATATATATATACACACACACACACACACACACATACATACATACATCCATCCATATCCATTCATTCATCCATCCATCCATCCATCCATCCGCCACACTTTCAAATGATATTGAATGTGACATGGCATGAATAAAGAGCAACATGCAGAATCTGTAAAAACTCTTCCTGAAAAGGTTTTCTGTTTTAAAACCATAGTAAGTATAGGTGTCACTTAGTATAGTGGTGTTTTTCTCTTTTAATACAAGTGTAATTTTTAAATATAACTTTTATTAAAGATTTTAAAAAAGGAAGATAAAAACTAATACAAACTAATATAAAGTAAAAAAAAAGAAATGAAAAAGAAATCAAAGAGAAAGCTAACAGTGCAAGAAAGGAAAGAAAAAGTAAAATAGAAAAGAAAGAAAAAAGATACAAAGAAGTAGCTTCTGATCTTCTTTACAGCAGTTATAAGTACAATCATAAATTTACCTCTTATTCTATGGTTATAACATAACTCTTTTCTTTCTATAATCTATACTGTCTAATCATCAAAACCATAAATCTCCTGTTGGGGGAGATGAGCGGTCATATAAATTTAAATAATAAATAAATAAATAAATAAATAAATAAATAAATAAATCATAAGTTCATGTTTTTCTGTTTTTTACAAAAAGTCAATAAGGGGTTTTCAGTCAGCAATAAACATAGATACTGTCTTTTCTCTATCAAAGCAGTCAATTTAGCCATCTCAGAAAGTTCTATTATCTTCACCAACCATTCTTCCACTGTGGGTAGTGCCAAATCTTTCCATCTTTGTGCATATAATAATCTTGCCGCAGAAAACAGGTGTAATTTTTAAGGTATCAGATTAGGAACGGGAAGACCTAGTTTGCACTCAGCATCTGGCCAGCCACTTTCTTTAGCACAACCTGCTTCAGAGGATGGTTATGGTAGGAAAAAATTATTTTGTACTGTTCTTAGATATAAACAAATATCCCATAAAAATACTAAATACCATATTTATTCACAAGTCAGGCAAATATAATTGCAAACACATTTAATCAGTAACAACAGTCAAAAATGGGGAAATATGATATTTGTCCTTGTACAATTCCACATATTCTCACAGATAAATCTCAAAAATGTATAAATGCAGCTGTATAGAAACAGTAAATGTCAACATTTGCATCATTACAGCAATGATATCCCATGACTAACTATCTGGATGAGATCTGACCATGTTATTCAGTTAAATAGTACATATGTACTAATGAAGGGGGGCGCGATGGCTCAGCAGTTAAGATGTCAGGCTTGTCGATTGGAAGGTCTCAAGTTCGGAGGTTCGAGACCCTAGCCCCGTGTGACGGAGTGAGCTCCCGCACTCGCCCCAGCTCTTGCTAACCTAGCAATTCGAAAGCATGCAAATGCAAGTAGATAAATAGGTACCACTTCGGTGGGTAGGTAACAGCGTTCCGCGTGTGTCATGCCAGCCACATGACCATGGAAGCGTCTTCGGGCAACGCTGGCTCTAACAAATGGAGATGAGCACCGGCCCCTAGAGTCAAACAGAACTGTGTGGGGGAACCTTTACCTTTACTAATGAAGTTCAAATGCTTCTGTAGAGAAATTCTACATGTAAAAAAAAATTTTTTTTCATTGTAAGTTGGTGAGATGAGCCTGCATTCAGCTATTTCTTTCTGTTGTCTGGCTGGTCACACATTCATGCTGAAACTAAAATGTCCTTTAAATACTTCAGGACAGTAATTCATGGCATAATGTTTTAGAAAACCCACTTTTGTTTGTTTATTTCTTCAAGTCAGTGCTGGTGTTGACTCCTGGCAACTGCTGGACAAGTCCCTGAAGTTTTCTTGTCAAGATTTCAGAACTGGTTTGCCATTGCCTGCTTCCTAGGGCTGAGAGAGAGTGACTGGCCCAAGGTCACCCAGCTGGCTTTGTGCCTAAGGCAGGGCTAGAACTCACGGTCCCCTCGTTTCTAGCCTGATGCCTTAACCACTGCACCAAACTGACTCCCTAGAAAGCCCACTATGAGTATATAAATGAAATTGCAGTTAGATCCTTTATAGCCATTAGAAGATTATTTTTGCCAAAGGAAGAGAGTTCGTTCCCACTGCGACTTTCTGAGACCAAAACTCAGGCTCAGATTACATATGTGGCACAGGTTGGTCTATTTATTAAGAACAACTTTATAGGGGTCATATACAAACCAGATTTCTGAAAACAATACATGATACCCTAAGAAGCATCTCTAATGCAGTCCCCACTTGAAGTAGGGATGCCCAGAATTGAATATAAGCCCTGGAGGACAGTACTGACATATTGGTTGAAACTTCTTCCCTTGAGACCTAGCACTTAGCTATGGGCTTTAACAGTAGGGAATGAACTAAACACCGTTGGCTTATCCAAGGAACCACTTATTTCTGCTTGCTTTGACCAAGCTAAAAGTTTAGGTATACCAAAGGCTACAGGATGAGGAAGTACAAACTGAAATTAGCTCCCTAACAAAGAGCTGTAGAATCTTGACTACCAGGAATACCTGGGAACTTGAAAATTACCTGAGTACCTTAACCTCTTCTAGTCTAAAGAGATACTTTTTTCCCCCAGAATTTTGCATAATGTCTTACCATTTTCCCTCCTGACTGGTAGATATAACAAAATCCATATACATAAACATTTATGCCCATGTGACTCTGGAGACAAAGACAATTAGCACATTCTTCTTTACTGTGACTACTACATGAAGTCTTGAAAAGGCCATCTAGCATTAATTTTGCAACAATTCCCAGACAAAACAGATGAGTTTTACACCAAACTCCTACTATCAGATACAAATCAAGATATAACAAGGAGTATTGCCATCTCTGGATGGCACAACAACAGCTGATTTCTCCATCTAATTTTATGCCCACATTTGTGTGTGTGTGTGTTGTGTATACTTTATGATCCTTGACAGCAATAAAGATTCAACTTGATTTTAGGTCTCTGAAGAGAAGAAAAGTGGAGAGCTGGAATGGAGGTATTAGCTGGCAGCTAAGGTGCATTTAGACAGCTCTGGGGGTTGAAAATAAAGTTTTAATAAAGAACAATATGGTCTGGTGAACCTGACTTAGACTGGGAGGTATTTTTACACTGAAGGTTTATTGGTTCGAGGCCAAATTTGGAGAAGTTTGCCAAGGAGAAGTATTGGATATGATCCAGAGAAGAATGCTGAAGAGGGGATTTGTCTCAAGATGTTATTTAACCTGTGTAGATGTTCCCCCAGGGAACAAAGAGAATAGAAGTTCAAAATCTTGCCACTCAGAGAAAAGCTAGCTGCCAGCTTGACTGAAAGAAAAAGAGAATTGCCACCAATCTTTGTAGGCTCTTTCTTAACTCAAAAATTAGGAAATAGATAAGGCTAGAAACAGAGTAATGCAGGCATAAGTTCTCATCATAATCTGCAGATAAATAGATTATCTGCAAATATATTTAGAGTCATTTTAGGCTTGAGTCAGAAAAAAAAACAAATATTCTTGCCTTTCAGTTGAAACTACCTCTCAATTAAGGCTTGGGAGTAGAAAATAATTCACAATGGAATGCAATACAATTAATTTGCTTGTCAAGGGAAGCTAACAAAACAAAATTGCTGGTGCTTATTTCTTTATGCTTTTCAATAAAACAATTAACAATCCAAAAGAGCTTTCTTTGAGTTGTGTAATTAATCAAATCCTATGAACCCAGAGAATACCAGTCACAATGGACAATAGCCATAGTGCCTTCTCTTAATTTTAAATCAGATGATAGAAGGTGATGATTATTTGGTACAGTTCCACTATAGAAGCATCAAAAGAATGAAATATTATCCTTAATAATGTTGAGAGATACTGAAGAATAAAAAAGAAAATATTAACACTAGGTTTAAACTTTACCTTAAAGGGTTCTGATGGCACCCTAACAATCTAATAAACACAGGAAAAGTATTGTATGTATGTATGTATGTATGTATGTATGTATGTATATGTATGTACGTTCATCCATTTTAAACTCTCGAAATCTGTCCTTTTTAAAGATGACATAGTTTGAATTCAGATTTAACCATAGTCTGAGTAGCCCCATTAATATTAGAATGACTAACAAGAATTCTACTGCCCCAGGTGGAGTGTTCTAACAAACACAGTGCCCAACTGAGATTCTCCTAGCAGATCAGAAGAAGCTGGGATTGGAGAAGCAATGTTTACTTCTTTTCTCATTGTAAGCATGCTGGAAGATCAACATTGGCTTCATGGCCCATCTTGATCCATCTTCCCAATCTCTACCACGGTCCTTTATGAAATTTTCTGATGTTGGCATTTCCTGATTTTACAAAGACTCAGCCTCAGATACTAAGAAGTGGAAGGGTAAATCTGGTATCCAGTTTCCTTTTCTGACATTAAACCCTTTTACTTTAAGGATGAAATCCAGAGAGCTGCAACCTAAGATTTCAAAAAAGGATTTGGCTAAGTTAAGGAGTTAATTCATTAAACATATAGCAGCAGCAGCAGCAGCGGCAGTGGCGGCGGCGCAGCGGCAGCAGCGGTGGCGGTGGCGGCAACAGCGGCAGCGGCAGCAGCTTCACATGGAAGCCTGAAAAAAGAGCAGCTGGTTTGATGATTAGCAGAAAGGTATTGTTTTTGTGTAAGTTCTGGGGCATTTCTTCCAAATCATTTTCGAACCATGTGCAGTCTTAATATAGTTGATAGTTTAGTAGTGGGTTAATAAAACAATTTCACACTCAGAATACAAATTTGCCAAATTTTAAAGTAGCCCATAAATACTAGATTTTCTTTGATCCACAAGTGAGGTACTATAATTGTTGCCATGTATCTGCTCTTAGAAGCTGGATGCTTTGAACAAGGCCCTAATAAAGGACAACCTTACCTGGATCAACCAGAGAAAGAGTTGTTTAGTGCTGGGATGAGAGAATATCAGGACTGGGAACTAGAGAGAGAAGTAAAAAAAAAGAAGCAGGGAATGACAAACTAACTCCATGTTGCTGCCAAAGTCCCAAGAATCACCAAGAGTCACGCTAATCTTAAAGGAAACTTTATCTTTTACTAGCAAATGGGAACAGATAGTCCTTCAAAAGATGTGTCTACAGATATTTTGATAATCCTTCTATGAGATATTTGATTATTCAGTCTCCTAGTCTGTCTCCTAATAATTTATGCTTAGGGTTAATCTGAATCTTATGGCTTTATCTGAAGAGGAAAAATTGATTTGGAGTAGATATAGGCATACATGTCTCACCCGTTGGCAACTTCTTAAAGAAGCAGTATTTTTTCTGGGGTTTGCATGGCAGAATCAGAATCTGTGAAAATCCTAAGAAAAGTGCACTTGATTTAAGGAGGATTGAGAAAATAACTTGTGTTCCTTCAAGAAGTCAGCCTTTCTTATTGCATGGGCCACTGTGCTAAAGCACAATCTGTTTTTATATATCGTTTCTTTCACTGTTGAGAAATGCCAGACTCACATCCATACTTAGGTTTTTAAGCAGGATTTAAGATGTATGCTGAATCTTTTATTAAGATACGGGAAAATAATCTTCAGTAGGAAATCATTTTAAAAGAGGGAGAGGCTTTCTGAAGTTTCCATTGCCTTCTGAAACATTGTTTTAAATAACATTTGGATGGTAAAATCATGGGTTCTTTTTAAAGCTACTGGCTGCTTACAAAGAGATCACTTGACTTTTTAAAGCTTGACTTTTTTCATACTAAAATAAAAGCAGTTGTCATTCTATAAATACCCAAATTAAACTCCAAAAATATTATTGTATTTAAATATGTACTATACAGCAATTATTTCTGTTTCTGATGTTGTTTCCCAAACATTTAAGCTAAATTTTATTTAAGGCTGCAATTCTTCAGATAAGCATGACAGTAGAGTCTGATACATCAGGGTAGGCAACTCCATATGTCCTAGTCAGCTTAGCCAAAGATCAGAAGGTATGGGATATGGGGCACAAATGATATTCTACCCTTTCCTTATGGTTCCGAAGTATATATTAGAGCAGATGAACAGACACAGCCTGATTACCCTAGAAGGGAAGGAGACAGATAACAAAAATCAGGTTCTTTCTCTGTGGTGTGAAGGGCAACAATATATGTGTATAATAAAGGACATTGTTCATGTTAGAAGGTGCTAGTATCAGTAGAAAAGGGTGGGCTTGGAGCCTTTGTTGTAATGTGGAATTTAGAGGTGCTGGGTCTGCCCATAGTAGGGCTACCCTATGTTCTTACCAGATACTACATTCCAGCTGTGAAGGTCATGCTATAATTTACATTGCATTTGTAATTTCTATGTATCCATTCAGAGGGTATATAACCTGTAACCTTGTGGGCTTTGGGGCTCTTCTGCATTACTTTGGTGAGGAGACCAGTGATCACAATAGTTGTGCAGGCCAATAAAATATATTTTATTGAATATATCTCCAAATGCTTTGGTTCCTTATTTAAAGTGAGCACTTTTCCCACAATGGGGAGCTGGATTTTGAAACATCAGCAAGGAATCAGGTTTCCTCCTACCCCTGCTATCCATATCCATTAAAAACTAGCGGTGTAAAAGAAAACTACAGTGGATTTCTAAAAGAGCAGATTTGCAAGTCCTTCCCTGATATATGGTAGATGATCTCCAAAAGTGGAATCCATTGATATCCATTTAAAACTAAAAGAAAAGAAAACCCTTCCACCATTTGTTTGTCAAACTTATATCCAAAAGGTAGACATGTTCTTGAAAGGTGAATACAAACTGGGTATTATATGTGTGTGTGTATGAATGGTGTGTGTATATCTAGAGAAAGAGGGAAGTACAGATCTTATCCTGGGGAATTTACAACTTAAAACACTGGATGGGAAAATTTGTTTTTAAAAAAATGACATCAGGGAAATTTGCATTAAAAAAGTTTTCTTGGGAAATTTACATTAGCAACTACATGTGTTAGGAAAAACTGTGAAAGAAACAAATGTCAATATTTTCAATGCAACTTTTTTTAAAAAAGAAAACTTTTTAAAAGCAATGCAGAAAGTAAAATGGACTAGATTTATACTACCCTGCATAGCTGTACTGTGACATAATTCTGGCTTCATTTAATAATGCTCTACATAAAATGTATATGGAGGGTTGCAACCTTATACAGAAGAGGCAACTGATACATTCAATGTACTTAAGGAAACTTACTTTTAAGTATTTTACATAGATCATGCTCAAACAATGGTCTTTGCATTTGCATTAACATACAGTGTGTGTGTGTGTGTATGTGTGTGTGTGTGGCACGGTGGCATAACAGTTAAGACTACCGACTGTAGAACAAAAGGACAGCAGGTCAGCAGGTCGAGACCCGGAAGCACCGCGTAACGGGGTGAGCTCCCGTTCTCGCCCAGCTCCTGCCAACCTAGCAGTTCGAATGCATGTAAAAATGCAAGTAGATATTTAAACAAGTACCACTCCGGTGGGAAGGTAACAGTGTTCCGTGCGCCTCGGCGTTTCGTCATGCTGGCCAGATGACCATGGACGCGTCTATGGACAACTCTGGCTCCCTCGGCCGAGAATCGGAGATGAGCGCCGCCCCCTAGAGTCGGATGCGACTGTAAGGGGAAACCTTACCTTACCTTACCTTACCTTACCTTACCTTACCTTACCTTACCTTACCTTACCTTACCTTACCTTACCTTATATATATATATATATATATATATATATATATATATATATATATTTAGCACCTTTTGTATCTTGTTTTTCTTCTATCACAGAACTTAGGCTGTTATATGAGGATTTCCCTGGTAGTATTCCCATGCAGGCACTATTCAGACCTGTTGCTTACATATCTAAATATTTACTATATCAGATAATATTGTGGACTGTGTAAGGATATTACCTTTCTGAAACACTTTATAGGCACATAGAATTATTACCCCACCCCACCCATTAAGTGTTGTGGTCTGTGGTAAGCAGTCTCTGAGGTACACTGACCAGGTAAGCTGATGTGTCAGGAGGAAGATAAACAGCTGAAGATTGAGATGAGAGACAATGTAAATTGAGTGTAGGTAAAGTTAGGCTACCTTAGATCACAACCAGTAGGCAGTAGGTGTCAAGCAGAAAGTCAAAAGGGCTCAGTAAGCTGGAGGATAAATCAGTGAGCCACAGTATCAAGGGCAAGACAAGAAGTGAGTAAGATAGGTCAAGATCAACATCAGGTGGAACCACTGATCAGCCCAAGAGTAAATATACCTGAGCTGCTGCTCTAACAAGGATATAGTGAGCAGACTGCAAGCTTTTATCCTTGAGAGCCTGGATCAAAAAAGACAGTTCCAACTGCAGACATCTCTGCCTTCAGAGCAACATCTTTATTTTTAAAGGAATATCAGTAATTGCTGTAGTCCTTGACTTCAGTGAGATTGTGATTGTTCTGTTTCATTTGTAGATTCCACAGAGGCAGAAGTTCAATTCAGGTGTATTGCCCTTGACACACAGGTGCTCCAGATGAGCTTTCACCCTCCTTGCTAATGTCATTCAAATGAAGTTGGCTGCTGTAAAGATCTGAGTTCAGAGTGAATAGCTTCCACATGAACTAGAATCCTGATATTTCATAACCCTGTCTCATGAGAAAGCCAAAACATATGCAACTATAAGTGTGAAGGCATCCTTGTTGCAGACATTTTCATTCAGTGCCTGAGGTCCTTCAGCAGTCAATTTCATTAAAACAATAATGGAGGGGTGGGGGAGGAGAGAGAGATCCTAACAATACTATAACCTGAAAGCAGAATTATGTATTTTGGCTTAGTAAAAGGAAATGGGATGGGGCCATGGTTGTAAAACAATCAGCTGTGATTATTTTAACTTAGGGCTTTGTTTAATGCAGGAATGGAGAACATCTGGTCCTCAGGCCTGAGTCAATGGCATCTTGAGTAAGATACTATCTTTGGGGTGCAAAAACCAAATGAGTTCTAGGTTTCTGTCATGTATTTATTTATTTAAAAGATAAAGTTCACGTTTGTCCAACGCAAACACTGTGACTCCAGGTGGCATACAACATAAAAAACAAACAATAACTCAAAAAGGAAATCACCATATAACAAGAAACAAATACAAAATATAAATATAAAATGGCAACCAAGTGCATAACAAAACAACCACTCAACTGGACCCTAATGCCTGGAGGAAGAGCCAGGGTCTTAAGGCTTTCCTAAAGTCAGGAAGAGTTGGGGCCTGTTATATATCGGGCGTGGGGGTGGGGTGGTTGTATAGAACAGGGGTAATCACAGAAGAGGCAGGCTTCATTCATGCTGATTTTGCATTCCCAACAGTCTTGAGTGAGGTCCAACTCAAAGCCCAGGTCTCTCCTCAGCTATGTGAGCTGCACTTGCAAGTAACACTGTTAATAAATAAAATAAATGAGACTCCATGATTTTTTTGTCCTCTGCACAGGTTAAGACAGAGAACAATGGCTCCCCCCTTTGTCCCATAGGGACAAGAGTATTCCTTGCCCTGCAAGATGAGATGGGAATAATCTCCTCTGTGTTTGCTCTACATAATCAAGAGCACTTAGGCTTAACAAAGTAGAGGAGTTTTAATTGATAGCTAGAAAGATCCTTTGGTAGCACAAGATGCCACCTTAAATTAGTACTGGTTGCTGCTAGCTACAAACCACCTGCTCAGCTGATGAAAAGAAAATATTCATACTTTAGAATGAGAAACAAGATATTGTGTGGTTGACCTGCAAGAAGTTGTAGAGACCTTCCAAAGAAACACAACTGAGAGTGCTGAATAGACTATTTGCTATCACTTATTGAACTTTTGCATAAGATTTTTTAAAAAGTCATCATCCAGGTTCTCTGCTAAGAGGTAAATTGTTGCTATTCTGGAAGGAGGAAACAAGGGCTGTTCATGTGGCTGCCATGTGTGATGATACTGAGTGAGGCCAGAGATATAATAAGGGTTCCATGCATGACCCTCAGTCTCTTCCTTTTCCCAATACGTTGTGTGATGTTTTAGTTTTGCTGTATGTGTGGCAGAGGGCAAGACAAAAAGACCATACCCACACAAATGCTTATTGTGAAACAGCCATGGCCTACTGTATTTGTTTTTACTTTTCTGGGGGAAGGAACAGATAATGCCATTCATTTGTAATGCTTCCCCCATCTTTTTTTTTCCTAATTCAGATAAGGGTGCATGAGAATAGGAAAAGAAGCACAAAACATTTGAACTACAGGCAAAAATGTACAGCAGGTTATCTATGGAGAAAAGAGAGCGAGATTTGGGGATTCCACTTCTTTTTCCTTTAGAGTGTTTGTATATGTATATGTATATGTATATGTATATGTATATGTATATGTATATGTATATGTATATGTATATGTATATGTATATGTATATGTATATGTATATGTATATGTATATGTATCACTCTAAAGTATGTATATATATATTAATATATATAATATATATACGTACCTTCGAGTCAGTCTTGACTCCTGGCAACTGCCTGAACTAGTCCCTGAAGTTTTCTTGACAATATTTTCAGAAGTGGTTTGCCATTGCCTCCTTCCTAGGGCTGAGAGAGAGTGACTGGCCCATGGTCACCCAGCTGGCTTTGTGCCTAAGGCATGACTAGAACTCACAATCTCCTGGTTTCTAGCCTGGTGACTTAACTGGATCTCTTCATGGTGTTACCATGATTTAAACAGACACTTATGTGTCTCTACAGTGTAGTGAGGGTATTGCTGGCAGCTAGGTAAAACCTGAAACCAATTAGAAAACCTTAAACCAACAGTTTCCCTCAGCACTTCCTGGAACTTCCAATTGCACAGAGAAGTGAGGAGTGCAAAGTGCACAAACAGAAGAGCTTTCTAATGACTGAGTATAAATGAAGCATACTGACAGTTTGCCCCCTTTCCCCATGTAACTTAGCCATATCTGCTGCCATGTCAAATAATTATAGGTTGCTAATGTTTTACAGTAAGTCTAAGATAAATTTACATTAAATAAGAGGAGAGAAATTTTCAGCTTCATGGAACATTTGCAAATTAGATCAGCTGATAACAGAATTGGGTCTCAAGACAGAGAGCAGCCATCTGTTTGATTGAAAGGTTCTCTATAATTTAGGAGGCTAATAACTCTTCTGTCAGATTCATATAAAATTCCAAAACAAAATGGCGCCAGTAATTATAGTTCTACAGTTTGATAAATGGTGTATTAAAAAGTAATAAACCTTGCATTGAAAAACAGGATAGAAAGATGTGTGTAATAATTAAACATGTATTTAAAATATCAAAGCTGGATTCTCTCACACACATATCAAATATACTCACGGTTTTGGGGGCCCTGTTTGCTGCAGTGTATCATCCATGCATTTCATTGATAAATAAATTCCATTTGATCAGTTGAATTTCACAATCCACAATAAACAGGCTCAGGAAGAGATTTGTTGATTAAAAATTCTAACTCTGTAGATGAAAAGCAGGAAGAAAGTATCACTGGGAAAAACAGCATTATAATATTTTTTCTTACCCTATGGAGGTGATAGTTCCATCAGGACAGTCCCCAAAAATAAGACAGTGAAGCATACTCAAGACAAGCCTCTCATATAATGTTCTGTTACAGCTTTTAATAATAACTGTTATTTGGGAATTTCTCTGGGACTACCAGATCTGAGTTGCTAAAATCTGGATGGTCCCTAGACTTTAGAAAAGAGGTAAATTAAAGCTTCTTCTTAGCCATCTAGTGGCAGTTTAGAGTTTTTCAGCCTAGATCTGGTAGCCCTAAGTTATCCTTAAAGTATCAGAAACAAACTACAAGCTTTGCTGTAGGGCAGAGCTTTCCAAACTGTGCGTCAGGACACATTAGTGTGTCAGCTGCAGTGTCTGTGTGTTTCGCGGCTGCTGCTGCCTCCAAGCCCTGCCAAGATTCCGCACAGGTCCTAGTGCCTGGCTTGTGCCTGGCTGCCTCCAAACCTGCTGTGAGTCGGCGCAGGTCCTAGTGCCTGCCTTGTGCCCTGCTGTAAGAGTGTGTCGCGAAATGATACATGTCTAAAAAGTGTGTCACCAACATGAAAAATTTGGAAAGCTCTGCTGTAGGGTGAATAAGGCTATTTTGGACTTGTTATGCTCTCAGAAACTTTTATCTACTGTTCAAATAGCATTGAATTATTCTGTAGTGGTTGGACTTGTGGACACTGCCATGCTGAAATGTGTGGTACAAATGTATGGTGAGAGTGTTGTTATTGGGGTAGCATGAGGTGAAGTTTTGATGTTGGTATGGTGCTGTTCTTATTTTTATGTTTTATTGATATTTTATGTTTTATGGATATTCTGTGAGCCAACAAGGATTATTGTATATATTATAGGTGGCCATATAAGTCTTTAAAAGAATTACATACATACATACTCTTCATTTGATAGGTATTTGTAGGATAATCTTTTCATACATCTTCTGTGGTGCATTTGGTTTAAATTGGCTTTAATTCTCATGTCAGAGTTCCAACCTAATGGTAGCTGGACTGCAATATTAGCTGTAGTTGTATAAAACCATACCTGAGAATAAGGGACATACTTCTAAGAATAGATGTATGGCAATAAATGTAAAACTATCCTGAGTGCATGTCAGTACAAACATGTATTTCCCACATGGTGAGATGCAGGCAACGGTATGCTGGCTTACAAGATAGTTTCTGGCAAGCATAGAACAATATAAGCATGTTTGGTGTAAAACAGAGTTTATTGGAATTGGGTGGCAAATAAATAAAAAAATTAAATTAAATTAAATTAAATTAAATTAAATTAAATTAAATTAAATTAAATTAAATTAAATAATTATAAAAATAAAAATAAAAATAAAATAATAAAAAGGTTGAACGTATGGCATATAGACAAAATGTGCTAAAAGTGACTGTAATGGTCATTGTTGTTAGAAGGGAATGCTGTATGTGGCACAAGCTTCATTTAAGGTTGGTAACCTAATCTACACCTTCTCTATCTTATTAAAAAAAAGCTATGTGAAAGCCCTGATTGAACAATACCTATGGGCCCATCTAGTGATGTCATGGCATATGGAAGACTGCAACTTGGAATGTAGAGTAGTAAATGAAATAATTAAAAATAGTTACGTTGTATATGAGTGAAACTAAGAGAATGTGGGAAGATTAATAGAACATAATGAAAGTAGCCTAATCTTGTGGACGGGTGTTAATGAATACATACAGGAAAACAACATGTTTGTTGAATTTTGAATGAAAGAGCTAAAATGTAGGTCAGAAAGTAGGGCTTGATGTAATCTAGGATGCTGTGAGTGCATATAAAACTTGGAATCCAGAGGTTGGTAATAGCTGCATGTTACTACCCAATATGGTGATAACAGATAAACCACAATACATTTGGGAGAAAATATTTGCCATGTTCTGAATGAATACAATTCAGGGGACATTTTTTTTCAGTTTGGTGACATGAATGAAAGGTAGGGACAAGATGAAGAGGCAAAAAAAATGGTGTTTGGGTCATTTGGAGAACCAATAATGAATGAATGGTGATGGTTTGGTGAGTAACTGCTTAGAAAAAGGTCTGTTTCAAATACATGGCATAAACATGTTTCTAAATATATACACATGGAAAAAGAATTAATTAAAAAGCATGAGTGATTTTATTATTTCTGAAGGAGGATTGAGAGATCGATAGTTTATTATGGTCACTAAGAAGAGATTGAGAGAATTAGTGAAGGCTACAAGAGTAATGAGATATTCCGAATGTGGCACAGACCAATAACTAATAGTATCAAGAGTGGATCTTTGGAAACAAATGGACAAGAAAGAAAAGGCAAGATGTGAAAGAACCTAAAGTGAAAGTAGAATTATTTCAGCAAGAGCAAGTATCAGTCCTGTACAAAAAAGTATGAAACTAGAATTAAAATATAAAAATAGTTTTGATTTCCTAATATAACAGATGGAAAGCAGATAAAAGGAAAGAGGATGTGGAAGCTGCTTGCAGCAGATTGGGAATAAGGCTGTGAGTGACACCCCCTGCCAAAAAAAAAAAAGAGAGAGAGATGAAAATGATTGCATATAAGAGAATGATTGTTGCAAAATTGAGGATAAGAGATGTTATATAATATATAGAGTGGGGGAAGACAAATAGAAGACATCATTAAGAAGACATCAGATTAGTAAGAAAGAATATGGTGGAGTTTTATATAAACAAGATGTCTAGCTCAAGTATAGCCAGGGCCCCAACTGGGGGGGGGAGCAAGCGGGGTATGTGCCCCGGGCGCTGTGCTGGGGGGGCACCAAAATGATGCCCGGGGGATGCCAAAATGACAAAATAACCCATGGGGGGCGCAGAATCCATGTTTGCCCCAGGTAACACAGACCCTAGTTCCATCCCTGAGTATAGCACAAATCCACAATCCATATTCTTTGCATATCTTAATTGTTTGAGATAAACACAATTTTCAGCAACACATGAATCTCAATTTAATGAACCTCCATTTAACAGATTTGGATGCAGTGGACCAAATTTGCTTTCCACTTCATTCCTGAAGCAACAGATGAGTCCGTTGTTTCTGAAATCTGTCTAGACAATTGATGTTATTTTTATCATGTGGATCATTTGTGTTGTGATGTTATTATGCAAAATGATTGAAAACCATCAATTATGTAATTATAAAAATGGCATCATTTAAGTTAATTATGGAAATAAGCATTTAATAGACATTGGGTTTAACAGGAATTTCTTTCTCCAAATGGTCTATTCAATTTATGTTTTATGGCACTATTCTTTGCTACATGTGCAAAATTATCAAGGGAACTTGACTAAGTATTTTTGCTCTGTTAGCTTCCATCGGCAGCACTATTCCATGAAGCAAGAATTCAAAGTTTAAGATTAAATATAGCTAGACATAAAAGTACACTTAATTGTGGGAAAAGTTTTTGATAATTTAGAATGGTCTTTCTTGTTCACAACTCGGAAGAAGATGAATTGTGGTATTATTAACATGGATACAGAATATTTATAAAGAACAAGAAGCCAAGAACAAAGTATATGGTTATTTATCACAAAAATATAACATAATAAAGCTGTCTGCATTCTCCCTCCTTATTCTTAACAGCATTAGAAGACAGGTAAAAAAGAAACCAGGAATTAAATTAGCAATTTAAGAACATAAACTGAAATTATATGATGATTTTTTTAAAAAGTCTTTACAATGGCCCAAGACCAAGTCATATAATTTAAAAATACAGCACACCATTAATACATGCATATGTAACAGTGCATACGTATATAAAAGGAAGAAACCCTATAAAGTTGACAATTCATTGAAGGCACCAAATGATTTCTATAAGCTAAGGCTATAAATAAAAATTTTGCTACTGCCTTTGAAACCCCTGGGTATTGATCATTTAGGAAGAATACCTCAGCCTCCTCACCATGATTGGAGTTTATCAGACTCAAGAATGTGTGTATTAGTTCTGATCACCAGTGTGAGTACAGTGGGCACTTTAAAAGGATGTGTGAAACAGACTCAACCTCTATGTTTGAGCAAAAACTTACATATCCCACCCCCAGTTAACACAGGAATAGGAAGTGGGACAATGCTATGGTTAATGATAAAGGCCGCTCCCTCCCATTGTCATATTTCAAGTCCTAAAAAAATGGAGGAGGGGTTTAAATCAGCTCTACGACTTCCAATGAATTATGCCACCTTCTAGTCAGTCAGAGGACCAAACTGTTACTGTATCTCCAGAATTTAAAGAAATGCCAGTGCTACTGAATGTAAGAACTTCAGTAGGTTAACACTCTTGTGCCAAGATGGAGCATCTAGCTCAGAATTTTCTACACAATCTTTCCAAATATATATGGCAATACTAGGTACTGTGGTAAAACACATATTTCAGAATGCATGGTTCTTCCATATTTAATAAATAATCACATAGAAAACAAACAATTTTTTTTCAAAACAAAATTAATTTTATTGCTGCACTTTCTTGTTTCTTGTTGTTACAACTTATTGCTACTGTTGCTTAAAAATGTGCCTTTTATACAAGTGTACCACACTTGGTAGCTTGTTTCCTGTTTAATTGGTAAGCTAAAGAGTTGCTACATAGATGTTTTGTCTCCTCATTCTCATTCTGTAGCCTTAGACCTACTAGTACAATTCATTTTGGAGAATCAAATCCAATGTAATATGGGGAGAAGGGGAATAGGTAAGTCCGCAGGCGTGATTTCTACATCAATGTATTTGCCTCTAAGCATAACACATGAATAAATATGGAAGCCAGATTCCAGTAGTATGAATTACTTGTGCCAGTGACTCCCATGCCTATAAAATGTATTACCATGAGAAGATTTTGTACATCACAACACACAAATAATATTGACCTCTGTTGGTTCTTCTGCAGCAGCATTTCTGTCTCATTCCTTATATTTGAATCCTGCTGAAGCAAGCAATACTTTAATTTTGCTCTGTGCTAGAGTCAAAGAATGAATAGATCAAGGAAAATCGGGTCTATAGTTTCCTCAAAGTAATAAATCTGTTAAAGAGGTTTCCTCAGAGAACTAATTGTGCAAGCCTACCCAAGCAGAAGTTTTTAAACTGTGTTTCAGAAAATCCTGGAGTACCAATGAAGTTTTTAAGAATTCTTCCAAATGCAGTTCAGACACGATTCCTTAGAAAGTTTTTATGAATTTTTCTCTGCACTGCACAATAATTTTTTTGCCAGGCCAAACTGACAGGTAGTGATTTACAGACTCAACTTAATTAAGACTAAGTGCTGCAAAACTCTAAAGAACCATTATATGGCAGCAAACAGATATAGAAAACTCTAACTCTAACCGCCCAGGGTCCCTCCTTGTGGGGGAGATGGGCGGGATATAAATGTAATAAATAAATAAATAACTCTTAGATGCCATCTAGTGGTTGTCCATATTTTCCAGAACAGAGGTGGTATTCCCGCAGATATAAGAGAGAGCTTAGAGCAGTGTTTTCCAATCTGCCGCCATTGGCGACACACCAACGGTGGCAGCAGTGGCGGCGCGGGGGTGTGTGCGGGGGCAGGGCCATGCAGGGTGGCGACGCGGGAGGGCGCGTGGTGGTGGCGGTGTGCATGGCGGCGGCCTCCGCTAAAATGCAAAAGTGCTGATGATGCGCTGCTGCCGCCCCCGCCATGCATGCCCCCGCCGCTGCTTCTGGGTTGTGTGGCGACACACCAAACTCTGTGTTGCGACACACTAAAGTGTCGCGACACACAGTTTGGAAATCTGTGGCTTAGAGGTTGGATTAGGTTTGGGGCCAAATGTTCTGCAACCCTGCCATTTTTCTGCATCTCTTCTGGTCTCAGGTAATGATCATCCAAGGTATTGCAGCCTTGATCTGGTAACCCTTATTTAATTTGAGATATGGGTAAAAGAGAGTGATATGGAGGCAGAGAAACTGAGTGGAATTTCAGAAATGAATCAGGAAGTATTCCACACACACACCTCCCAATAATTGTTACAATCATGGCATCAGTGATTGATATTTTTTCCAGATTATTTTTTCTCAGTGACCTCTTGGTTGGGAAGAGGATGAAGTTGTTGGAGGTTCCAGAAAATCAGCATGCCTCATTAGCATATGGGTGATTGCTCTAGGAGGCAAACTCTGTGCTTCTAGAGGAAGCTGCTTGTTGCCCCTCCCACTTCCTCTTATTCTCCCTCTCTGATTCTTCCACCATGGAAGGAGCATGCGGCTGTGGCTCCTCTCCATTGAGAGATCATGCCTAGGCCTCAAGCCCCTTTTCTCCATGCAGCCTTCAACAGCAATTAGGGGTGAGGGTAAATTAAGTTTAGGGACAAAAGAAGAACTGAAACCAATTTTCTACTGAAATGGATGTAACTGGACCAAATAAATGTAAGAATTATTTTGTACTTACTTTTTGTAACCTACGTTGTCTAAGCGTGTAATTCTTTAAACATGGGTGGGCTATGTGCTTAAGATCAAAATCCTATATTTCTCTAGCGTGCTCATTAATGCTATTAAGATAAAAACTCATTTCTCTGTGTGCATGTTTCTTTGCTGTTATACACTCTGCTCCATTCAGTGATACTATCTGCCCACTAACAGTCTTCATAGGGTTATGGGCCCAGGTTTTTACAGAAGGAGAATTTATTTTTAATAGAGAAAAAGATAAACAGCATTTTTTTCATTTTTTGCTTGTTTTGTTTTTTGCATGAGCATTGTTGTTTTTTGAGAGAATACTCAGTTTAAATGTTGAGAGGAGGTGAACTTGCACAGAAAAATAGCCAGAAAGCATAAAGGGAAGATTTTTTTTCTTTTTGAAAGTGATTTTTTTGAACTTTTTGCTTAGACAAAATGGCCAGTGTGCAACTGCCTTACAATCTGGTAATTTTTAAACTAAAACACAGAGAGTTTTATCCATGGAAAATTTGGGTGGAAAGGCAGGCAAGGATTTTTAATCTGCATAATATTTTGAAGGAAGATCCTCCAAGTTCAGATTCAGAAGGCTACGAAAACTGGGTAGCCAATTATCTTAAACTCCAAGGATTAATTTTGAATTTGTTGGATGGACAAATGATGGTGCAGGTCCGGCACAGGGAAACTGCAAAAGGAATCATGGAGGAATTGTTTAAACTCTTTGAGGAAGGAGGAGATTCCCAAGTTGTTAATCTAGTGAGAGAGCTATCCAATGTAAAGCTCCAACCAAAGACATTGATCAACATATTTCCAAAATTCAATCATTACTGCACAAGCTTGCTTGCAGTGATATAATTTTGGATAACAGGATCCAAGTTGGATTTTTATTAGGCTCTTTACCTCAGAGTTTTTCAAGTTTTGCTGCCAGCTACAGGGGATCCAGACAACGCCTATCAGGCCTGATTCAAGAATTAAGGTCTGAAGATAGCAGGCAGGCCTCCTATAGAAATTCTAAACAGGGCCATCATGAGGCAGGCTATTTTACAAAGGTGCCTCAGGGCAAAGATGATGGTCAGAAGCAGAGGAGTGATTCAAAAACCAAGAAACCCACCAAGTGCCATTTTTGTGGCAAGAGGGGTCACCTAATGAAAAACTGTTGGGCATGGAAGGCAGATCAGAAAAACAAAGTAAAAGCTCCAGATGCAACTCTTCTTGCATTTTCAGCTATTAATAAAAATGCTCTTCCTTCATTCTAGAGAGTGGATGTAGCATGCACATGTTAAAGGACCAAGATCTCTTTATAGAATTGAACCCAAGTTCAAAAGAAGAGATTGGCTTGGCTGATGGAAGGAAAATCCCAGTGGAAGGGGAGGGCCAGGCTCTCCTAAGGTGTGGAAATGGCACCACCCAGAGGGATTTGATTGCAACTAATGCTTTATATGTTCCAGATTTAGAATTGAACCTGATTAGTGCATCTGTGCTCATGAAGAAGGGCCATGCAATTCAATTTAAAGGTGACAAATGTGAAATAATGGATCAAAAGGGTGTCTTTCTAACAGGATTCCTAGATAAAGGACTATTTTTTCTCAGTTGTGAGAGGCCAGACATGGTGTGCGTGGCCAGTCACCAAAGAAAGGAGGATTCAAGTGCAATTCTCCAAATGAAGAGAAATGAATTGGCAGGAATTTTGGAAAACAAGGACTGTGGTAAGTCTAATACAAGGAACAAAACCTGCAAACAAGGGAAGGCCACTAGACCTGTAATTCCAAAACAAAGTGCCAGGAGCTATAGACAGCCATTCCTAGGCCTCAAGCCCCTTTTCTCCACTCAGCTTTCACCTGGAATTTGGGGTGAGGATAAGTTAAGTTTAGGCACAAAAGAAGAACTGAAACCAATTTTCTACTGAAATGGCTGTACCTGGAGAAAATAAATGTAAGAACTCTTACATCATGAGACTATGATGAAGATGATGACTTGTTTTGAAACCATTAACCTATACTGTCAGTTTACACTTTGCCACTTTTCTCTTTCTCTCTCTCACATATATACAGTATGTACACTCCTTCTCCCTATCTTTCCCCTCTTCTGTTTGGAATAAGGGACCAAAGAATTTGCATCAAGCATTGAAGAAGCTACAGATATATAGACTCCAAGGACATAATTCATAAACTTCCTAATTAAAACAGACATAATTCCAAAAGATATTCTAGGGTTCTCTAGCAGGAGTCTAACTTCCAAGTAACTGAACCTTCAGTGTCCAGTAGGCATCTTGGTAAATGAATTCAGAAATGCTCTTCAGGTTATTTGGCCCAGTGCCATTCAATCTAAATGAATCATAAATGAAACAGTCATGGTATAAACAGACTTTTTTTTCCCCCATTCTGGAAAGGTAACTGAAGAAAAGGAAGGTTCGTGGGACAGCCTTCCAAACTCACACCTCATTTCATTTCAGTTGGCTTTGAACTACAGGATTTCTGTGTTCTTTTTCCTCCCACACAGGTTGTTTCTTAGAAAACATTGTGGAACAGAATGACAACGTGTGTAAAAATCATATAGCAAGGCATTGATGTGTGTAAAGGGACTGGTGAAAAGAACAACTAAGTTTTATTTTGTCTCTCCCTTGTTTAATTAAATACTATTTTCCCCATCAAATGGAGCTGCTATAAATATTAAATGAAATGTGCCAAAGCCTGCCTCCTACATCTTCCAACCAAGACACTGAGAGAACATGTGAAAGGGATCATGACATTGGCTTTATCTCAAGGTCAGCTAAATTTTTGGATGATGCTAGAGAACTCTATGGATATACTGAAAACATAAGGAAGGACTCTGGCACAACCAGTACTCCCCTCATATTATAAATGCAATAATAGGCTGGCATGAATTAATCTGATTTAGATGTGTTGGGTGTGGAGAAGACTTTCTGGAAGTATCATTGCTTCAAGGAAGAATTGAAGATGAGCTCAAACCTTTACCCTGGCCTGAATGTAGTTGAATATTGAAGAAATACCATTATACAATCCAATAATATCTGACCATGATAAAGGCTGGCCTCTGCCTAACCTAGAGAATGAACACTCACATTCGCTGACAGTCAGGGGAGAAATTCTAGGATCCAATTTAGGAAAAGATGAATAATCTGACTTTTTGAAATTACCCACATTAGTATAAGAGAATACAGATGAGACAGGGAACAGCTCAAGAAATCTGTCACATTTCTAGAATTTGAATGTCATAAATTCTGGTTTCTGATTACCCCCTTTTCCCAGCATTCGAAATCTTGGTATCTGTTCTCCACTAGCAGTCATGATTTATGGCCCTGGCTTCAGTTTTACCCTTAATCCATTCATACAATTTTTTTGGTTTGAGACTTCTGGCCATTTATTAATTACAGTCATATGGTCAATGATGCTTATAAATGAAAGTTGAGGTGGGGGAATTACTTTACTTCACTTTCTCTCTGTTTCTCTGGAGAAGAAAGGAGATAGTGGGTCAGGGTATCCTACATGTATCTTGGTTGTGCCCCCAGAGATCACCTCATTGAAGAATAGTATGTAGAGATTGGTGGTCCAGCAGCTAAATGCTGTACTCTTCTGCTTGTATTATGTTGTCATGGAAAATTCAGTAGTACAGAGCACAACACTGAAGAGAAGGAACCATGATCTTTGGGTGCCTGCTTTACAAGAAATAGGGCCCAGAAACAATGGGAAAGGAAAGATTTTTATAGATATTGAGGGCTACAAGGTAGGAAATCCTAGGGATCTGATTTGCTGGCTAGTTTGTGGAAGCTAGGCAGGTTCTTGTCAGTATACCTGGGGTTAATTCTATTGTTAGGCAAAATTGCCCTTTCAGGAGCAGCAGCAGAGCTGGGGAAGCCCATTGTTCAGGAGATGGAAGGTTGAGGTCATCAGGCTGATTGAGGATGGAATGTTGGGGATTTCTCTATGTTGCAATTGCCTTGTTAGGGCTGCCCTTGGGCTGCGCTCTGAGCTGGTGAGGAGGCTTCTGTTCTTTGGTCTAGATGGGATGGCAGGGGGGCTTTGTCTGGGGCAGGGAGGGTCAGTTTGGGTCTGATAGGATTAGGCAAAGAGAGGAGCTGGGTTTGACCCTGGTTACTTCTAAAAGACAGGGAGGAAAAGGGTGCAATCTCTATTTTGTTTCTTAGATTTATTTTCTCCACTACAATGTGAGCTTATTGCTGAAAATCTCAGTTCTTCCTAAAATTAATTTTAGTGATAAAGATCTCAGCTTATCTCAGTGAATTAGATACATACTGGATGTAATATTTTAGATTTTAGATATACCACATGGGTATCTTCCAACTTCAGTCCTTTGGATTGTATTCTTTTCCTAAGGGCATAGATTTCTTATTGGTCTATCCTTTGTTCCCATTGAGGCAAAGATATATCCTTTATTCCAAATTTATAGCATAAGATGTATTTTTCCCACAGGTAAAAATGAAACAAAGCAGGAGAAAGAATTATTCTCCTTCCTTCTTTTCATGATAGATTAGGATTCTGCTACCTATCCCATAGCCACTTAGTGTTAAAATTGTTGGAACTATCAGGGGTCAACTCAGCATTGTCTCATAAGCATAAGGGGGGTCTTTCTAGTAAACACATCTCTATTGTGCTTGTGGGATGTCACATGGGTCACCTGATTTCCACTTCCTTTCTCCTTCTTGTGTTTGGGGAACAACAATCTCCATTACTCTTTGGGCACACCTGCAATCAGGAGGTGCTGCAGAATGCAGCTCTCGTCCTTTTCATCTCACTTGCACGCAGATCTACTATGACTCTACTTGTATCCAGATCTACTGAATAAATGTAAGCTATCTCTATTTTTCTTCATCTAACTACTGTGTGAAGACTGAATTTATTTCTGAACATAATTAAGCTTAATGTGCAAGTCCCTTCTGGTTCATGCTTCTACTTTGCAAGATTGTTGTTAGCTGCTTGGAGTTCTTTTATTAACCTTCAAAACTCCATCAAAAATCACATTTAAATTCAGAATTGAAGTAAAAATAGTAATTATTTCAAAGGCTTGTGGGATATTTCATGTTCATTGAGCTCTTCCTCCATCCCTTTTAAAAGATCAACTTGATTTTTATTATACAAACATTAAAAATTAATGCCAAATGTTTTGGAAAACATCAAAAATAAATAGAGTATCAATAGCAACCTGGCATGATAGCTACATATTACTTTCTGTATTAGTAGCAGTTAAATAGACTTGGGACACCAACGGTTGCAAGCAAAACTGATGGGTACTATTAGTTCCATAGCCTCCTTGTACAAAAAGCAGGGGTAGACCGCAGGGGTAGACCTTTCCGAGGCATCTACTGGCTATGTTGGAAAATAAGTAGGGTTTTATTCTGATCCCACAAAGCTCTCCTGATGTTCTTATTTTCCATATTATTTAATGAATCTAAGTAGAAAATATAAATATTCTAGCATAAGGGTACAAAAAAAATCACAAAGAAATATCCCTGATTATTTTGTATTATTTATTTTTTAAGCTGTTGATTCAACCATGCTGTGAAAGTTCTCCACAGTTCTGGAAGTAACTATAATAGGGAAAAAGCTGTCTTGAAACTCCATTTTTATGTGTTGTTCTATCTGAACCGAGGTAGGCATCTACAGTATCTGTTAGGCATCCATCTTGTCCTGCCCTTTAGTCTAAAATAAGCTGACACTAAGTATCCAGTTGCTGCTCAGATTGTTGCTGGAACAAACGGTACAAACTGGCTGGTAATGAAATCTAAAATGGTGTGATACAAGATATATTTAGTTAAAACCAAAATAGGTGAGCAAGTTAGGCCTTGAAAAACAAAGACACGCTGTCTGAAAATGACACATAATGTGCTTTGTAATTGCCTATACTTAGAAGACTGTAGCTAAACAATAAGTGAAAGAAAAAAATGTCTTTTTGGATTTGAGCTAAGAAATTATTTAAAAGTAGAGTTTATTATGCAGGATGGGAACAAAGGGGAAAATATTCATAGCTGTTGAGAGACAATGAAATTAGCATATTGGTTGGGACTGATAACCACTTGGATTGAATGTAAACGATATTGTGTTTATAGTTATAATGAAATGTTTTCTGTTCTTTATGATTTTATGATAGTATGGATACATTGTAAACCCACATGTGGAGTCAGTGGTAAGGAAAGATTGTAATAAATAAATGAAGACATCTTGAGGGTATTAAGACAGGGACAAGGACGTTCTTCCAGTACAGCTTCTTTTATTTTACACCTCTGGTGTCAGCCCTACAAGGTAGAGCAGACTAAGAAACCAATGCCATGAAGGTCAATGTAACTTTTATTGTAACAACTACAGTAATAGAGTCTAACAAGTCTGAATGTGCTTCCCCCTCCTTCCCTTTACCTTCATGTGAACTGGGGAGAGGCTTCTCTGAGACATATTCTCAAGTTACTTTCTTGGCCCGGGCTCAGGTCCCTTTTAACTGACCATGTCTCTTCCTCCTGTCCTTCAAGGCTATTCCCTCTTCCCTTTCCATCTGGTGATTACTTGGTGATATGAAGATAGCATCAGGGAGTGGCCAAAATGTTTGGCCCATTCTTTTTGATTTCAGCCCTAAATTAAGTAATAAAGCATTCCTTCTTTTAGGCAGAAAACAAAAAAAGCATGCATTGAGGATTCTCTGGTAGGACTAAAAGTCCTGGGTTGCAAAACTCTGGATGTCCACTAGACAACAAAAATATTTGTTGTTGTCTGTATCTCTTTGATGCCATCTAGTGGTCATCTTCAGCCCAGATCTAGTAGTCCTATGCTCTGGAAGGAATAAAATGGTGGATGGTGCCTACATGCACCCGATGGTCTGCAGGTTGGCCATTCTTAGATGAGGAGCACTGAAGAAAAACAGAAGCAACAAGGGTACCCAGGGATTAATTTGTGCAAATGCAGTTATATTAACCTGAGTTTTAATTCAGCTGGCAAGAGAATCAAGATATATTTTCCCCAATAGGTGTAAACTATAATGGGCTAAATAGAACAATGGTCTTGCTCAGAACAAGGCAACTTCCTAAATAGCTCACAGAAGAGGTATATGAATCAAACTCTTTCATACAGTTTCAACATGTTTTCTCTTTAATATGATGCTCAATGTTGATCTTAGATGATCCACCTTCCCTGATGGTGGAAAAAACTCAATCTATTTTTTTAAAAAAACATAACATATATATATATATATATATATATATATATATATATATATATATATGATTTTCAACAGTTTTCATGTATGTGTATGTGTATGTGTATGTGTATGTGTATGTGTATGTGTATGTGTATGTGTATATATGTAGTCATGTCTTTCGAAAAGCATAAGGTTAAAATGAGAACCAACATCCAAGAAAATTTGCCTCAGCCCTTATACTGAGCCTTGGAGAAAATACTACAGAAATCAATCTGATGTGTTTCCAAGTATATCACTTTAAACCTGCAGTCCCAGATACTTTTACTGGGAGTAAGCTCCATTGAAATCACTGAAATTTAACTCTAGGGTAAATATGAAAGGGTTACATGTCATGACCAGAATTTAAATTTCACCCAGTTGCCCTTTCCAACAACAGTTTAGCAAAAAGAAGTTTCAGAGCACAGCTGGTTGTATTTTCACAGTCATCCATTCAGACAACATTACGCCTGACCTGCTGAAATGCTTTTGATTGAAAAGAGATAGCTAAGGAGAGCAATTGAGAATTACAAGTTTTGTTCTTTCTGTCAAGCAAAATATTGTGGATATTCTGAGAATAAAAAGAAAAGCTTAGATAAAAGAGGCTGAGCCTCATATCTGTATCCACCATCCTTTTCAAATCTCTTAAAACCTATCAGGGGCATAAATGAAGGGACAGAGGGTAAATGACAGGATGTACTGTATGTGATTATGTCATCACACGATCTTGCAGCTTATGTATTTGCATCAGACATAGAGGGCTCCATATGGGGTCTTCACTTAACAACAGTAATTGAGCCTGAAATTTCCATCGCTAAGCCATGCGGTTGTAAAGTGAGTTGGCATCGCTTAGCAATGGCAATCCTAGCAATTCCCCTTACCATCATTAAGTGAATTTTACTCACCGTTAGCCTGATCACCCACCCCAATCCAAGCCATTCCAGGCTTGGTTCCTCCAGCCCCGAACACTGCCTTCAACTCCCCCCTGCCTATCTCCCCCCACCTATCTCCCCCCATCTCTGCCATTTTGGAAGCCCTGCACCCTGCCTTGTGGGGTGGGAAGCCCACCTGCACGGCGCGAGGCATTCCATCCCACCTGCGCAAGCACGAGTCTGCCAATAGCAAGCTCCACCCTCCCCAGTCTGCATTCCTTCACCCAGCTGCCTCCTCTCCCAGTTCCCTGCACCTACATTTTGCCTTTTTCACGCAGTCCCCACAGGAGAAGCATAAGCAGCTGGCTGCCTTTGTGAGTCCTTTTCGACCCAGCTTCTACAGCGAACATTGTTTCTTCCACATGGCTCCCTTCAGAATGCTATCTTCTCAGCTTATGCTATCTTCTCAGCTTACGCTATCTTCTCAGAGCCTGAGGCACTGAAAAGATAGCATAAGCTGAGAAGATAAAGTTCTTAAGGGAGTCACATGGAAGAAACAACATTTGCCGGAGAAGGTGGGTCCGAAAAGGACTCTCAAAGGCATCCAGCCCCCTCTGCTTGGGAGAAAAAGGCAAAGGTAGGTGCGGAGAACTGGGAGAGAAGGCAGCTGGTGAAGGAATGCAGGCTGGGGAGGGGGGAGCTTGCTATTGACGGCCTCATGCCCGCACATGTGGGCTTCCTGCCCCACAAGGCAGGTTGAAGGACTTCCAAAAGGGCAGAGATCGGGGGAGATAGGTGGGGGGAGTTGAAGCACCCCCCCAGTCGTAAATGCGGGCGGGATGCCAAGCGCCCAAATTTTGATCATGTGACTGCGGGCGGGGGTGCTGCAACAGTCGTAATTTCGGGCACAGGTAATAAGACCATTTTTTCAGAGCCATCATAATTTCGAACAGTCACTGAATGAATGGTTGTTAAGTAAAGACTACCTGTATTTGGTGGTCTTTCTGCTTCAATTGCTCTGGAACTTTGTGCATAAAAGAGAGGGAGTGAAGTTTTTTGCTTTGTTCAGAAGGTGAATAATAAAAGTTGTAAACCTCCCTTTGTTTCCATATGGCCTGATTTTCTGGATAAATAAGGACAAGTAGCACAGGAGGTGTAATTAAGACCTTCTTTATGAGCCTCTGTGCAACATTTTCCCTCTCCCCATCTCAACCAATTTATGTTTCTAAACTAGGAACATGTCAGAACAAACTATTTCCAGGCCAATGAGAGCATTTTCTGGAGCACATTGCAGGTTCAGGCAAAGCCCTAATCTCTGTGTTACCTGAAAAGAGTGTTGCCTCCTGAAGTGCAGTAACTTTGTGACTGAGTTGATTTCATGGTATGGTCTACCTAGTAGGGCTGACAGGTGTGGGCTGAATGTTTAGCAGTGTCCCAGATGCCACAATTTCGTATGATCACTGTCCTGATGCCAAAACAAACTAGCCCCCCAGTCTATCATCTTCAGACTGTTAAGCTTATCTCACAAGACAAAAATGGCAAAGCAACCATTTTATCCTAGCAGGCAAACATGGATTGGTGGAGCCTAGTATTGGCATCCTTGTTCACATGTATAAATCTCTTTCCAGATCCCTGAAGACTGGAATAGATCCATCATAATCCCAAGATACAAAAAAGGAGATAAGAATGATCTAGATGATTTCTGCCTCCTCAGCCTGTTGAATGAAATAAGCAACTGAGAAAAACCTATGAGAAAACTCATGGATTGGATGGTACAGGGTAACATCCTGGTGGAGGAATAAGCCAGCTTCAGGGAAGGGTGTTCAATGTTCAATGAATTCCTTATCCTTCACCTTCTAATAGAAAAACACACCACTCACCCACACGGGATCCTCTATACTGGCTTTATTGATTTAAAAGCAAATAGATCCAGGCTCTGTAAGAAACTAGCTTCTTCTTCTATCAACCAAAACCTTTTGCTGGTGATTTTGAAATTACATTTCACCAGTGTAATGCAGATTTGACATGGTGCTCCAGGGTATTTTTCACCCAAAATTTACAATCACAAAAGAGTGAAGCCAGGTTGTATTTTGACGGCTCTCTTTTTTAATGGTTATATTAACGCACTGGTTCAAATTTTGACCAAACGAAAGTTTCAGCTCTCACATGCTAAGCAGTAGACCTGATTCTGTCCTTCTATATGCTGACAAAGCAGCAATATTTTGCTTAATACAATTGGTAGAGAAGTAGTCTCTATGCTCTTAACCCATTAGTGCAGTCAAAATAAAATGGTCATCAACTACAATAAAAATAAAATAATCACATTTACTAAAAGGCTGGTTACTCACTGCCACTCTTAATTTTAGTACTGAACAAATGAAGGTATTTACATATTTGGGCAAATCCTTCCATGCTTTGTTGACCTGGAATCAACAGCAAAGGGATGTCACTGCTAGAGTTCATAAACTTTTAAATGCAAGTGTCATTTTTGCTAATCGTAATGGGGGTAACTGTATCCCAGTACAATAGATAACAATGAATTTTAATGTGTTACCAACAGCTATACTGGAAAGGAAATATCCTTTTGTGTGGGATGGGAACAGGAATAGTTCCTTGTGGGGATGGCTGGTGCCATAGAGCCCTTTTAAAGATCATGGTCTGCCTTCTTGGATTTTCTATTTAATTTATAATGATAATTAATTGTATATTGTATGTTTATGTGTTTTTATAACAGAATTTTAATCTCTATGTTTGTAAACCGCCCAGAGTCCCCTTGGGGGAGATGGTGTGGTGATAGAAGTCGAAACATAAATAAAATAAATAAATAAATATAAGAAAATCCCTTATGAAGTCAGTCTCTGCCCATGTGGGATTGAAACCATAGACCATTTTCTTGTGTAATGTATTCTCTGAAACAACATCCACACATCCACACATTTTATATTGCTAGTTAATTTTCCAGGGCACTGAGACTTGAGGTCTCAAGTCAGACTAGCCTAACTTATCTAAATGTCTCTAAATTTGCTACATTGTTTATAGAGTTCATACAGTGTTGACTGTCTAATATTGACATCAGTTTTAGTAATGTATTAATGTTGTGATTTATATATTTTTGGTATTTGACTCTACTACTACTACTACATTTCCCAGCTGTGATGAAAATTTCCAGAATCAAGGTCATTAGCAAACCTGTTATACAGTGGGCAGACATAAGCTGTACAGATGTAGTTCAACCTGCCCTGTCCCAGCCCAAATCACATGCAGAACACCAGGGAGGCAGTTGCAAACTTTACTGAGGAACTTGTGAGGTAAACGAACAGGCAGCAAAAAGTATGAGCACAAATGCACACACTCTACAGAAAGAAGCCCAAAGGTCCCGCAAGCTTGCCTTAAAGGAGTTTCACGTTCAAAACAAGGTTAGTCAAGTGAGTCCAAGGGTCCAGAGTTAAGTCATGAGGTTTCCAATCAGAAGTCAAGACATACAGTATGCGGTAAGCAGATGGTTGTCTCCAACGACTGGTCTGGGCTTGCGGCTCCCTTTTTATAGAGGCAGAACTGGGTGGAGCTTATTTAGGAGGGCATCTGGCTGGCCTCAGCTGAAAAGTGGATCTAAGATAGTACTACCATACCTGGGCTGCTTTCTCACATGCAGCCTCTCCGACCTTTGCTGTTCCTCTCTCCTTTCCGCTCTTCTTGCTCTCGGGCTGGAGGGGGTGTCAACCCCGTGTCCTCATCCCCACTAAGCAGTGACACCTGACCCTACTGCTGTTTGGCCAGCCCCACCTCCTCTGCCTGCCCAGATGGACCTTCATCCATCACCCCCGTCGCTGCCTGCACACCCTCCGAAGCTGTTCCAGGGCCCAGCTGCCCTTCCTTGTCCTCTGACTCAGACTCCATGATCCCCATGACACAATCCCTCTCCTCAGGACCCGCCTCCCCTGGAGTTTGAGGCTTGGGTTTCTGGGAGTATTGTTGATGGAACCGTCATGTCAGATGAGGGGCGTGCACGTCACTTTCATGTTCCCAGGAGTATTTGTCAGGCCCATACCCCTTCCAATCAATTAAATATTGGAGGTGTCCTCAGTGAATCCGAGAGTCTAGGATTCGGGCTACCTCGTATTGAGGTGCCTATGAGCATCGACAGGCAACGGTGGAGGTGCCACAGACCGATGTGGGCTGGTGGGAGATGCTGGAAACGGGGGATTGATGGAATACAGGATGGACACGAATGCGGGATGGCAATGTAATCTGAAAGGTTACCGGGTTGATGACAGCTTCTACAGGAAAGGATCTCAAGAAGTGGTGATCCAGCTTTTTCAATGGGCGCAATGTGGAAAGATGTTTCATGGATAACCATACTAAATTGCCAACGGCTAGAGAAGGACCTGTTTGACGATGTTGATCAGTGAACCGTTTGTAGTCCTCTTTGGCCTTCTCCAGTTGTTCATGAAGAACCTGATGGATCGCTTGTAATTCCTGTAGAAACTGGTCGGCAGCAGGAACTGAGGAATCTGGGGAGGACAATGGAAGGAACCAAGTATGAAAGCCATAGTTGGCCCATCTGAGTGGAACTATGCTGTGCATTGTTATATGCAAATTCTGCTAAGGCCAAAAGGTCCGCCCAGTTGTCATGCTGGAAATTCACATAGTGGTGCAAGTACTACTCCAGGATGGCATTAAGCCATTCAGTTCCTCCGTCCAACTCCGGGTGGTGTGCCGATGACAGATGAACTTGGACCCCCAGATTCTTGAGAAGGGCCTGCCAGAACCAGGCAGTGAATTGCAGGCCCTGAACCAAAACTATACTCTTGGCCAATCCATGAAGTCTAAAGATGTGGCGTATAAACAGCTGTGTAATCTCTTGAGCCGTGGGCACCCTGGAGCAGGCAATGAAATGTGCCATCTTAGTTAGCATATCAACCACTATGAGGATTGTCGATGCCCCTTTGGATGTGGGTAGATCTGTGATAAAGTCCATAGAGATGGCCACCCATGGATGCCTTGGTGTAGGAAGTGGGAGCAAGAGAAGGTTTTTCTGGTGGAGTTCTTGGCTTGGCAGTGATTGGGACAGGATGTCACATATTGATTTACATTGCTTCGAATGTGCTGCCACCAAAAATCCCTAGAGATTAAATGCAGTCTTAAAAGGTCTATTTTAGTCTGGCCAGCAGCAAACTTTTCTAGAGGGATAACAAGTCAGGGCAGGTTTGGTTCTCCAAGCGGCTGTACTCCAGTTTATGGGAGAGGGCATCTTCTCACTGATTCTGCCCCCTATGAATATACGTCACTTTGAATTCGAACCAGGAAGAAAACAGTGACCACCGGAACTGCCATTGGTTTAGTTTTCTGGCAGTCTTTAGGTGTTCCAGATTCTGGTGGTCGGTCATCACTTCAACAGTATGTTGAGCCCCTTCCAGATGGTGCCACCAAACCTCAAATGCCACCTTAATGGCCAGGAGCTCCTTGTCCCAAATGGTATAGTTCCGTTCTGAGGGCACAAGTTTCCAAGAGTAATAAGTGCATGGGAACAGGGTATCAGTCTGCTGATCTGCTTGAAGCAATACTGCCCCAATGGCCACATCTGAAGCATCAGTTTTGTATTATGAAAGGACATGAGGGGTCAGGATATCGGAGGATGGGTTCAGAGGTAAATGCCACTTTCAGGATTTCAAAAGATCAGCGCTCAGTCTCGCCCCATGCAAACTTGGTTCTTTTCTGCAGCAAATTGGTCAAGGGTGTGGTGAGTTCAGCAAATCAGGGTATGAACACACAGTAGTAATTGGCAAACCCCAATAGAAGTTGTACATCTTTAGCCCGACATGGGAGTTGCCAAGTCTGGAGTGCTTTGACCTTGCCCGTTTCCATGGAGACGCCAGTAGGAGAAATGTGATGCCCAAAAAAGTCAATGGTTGTTTGGGCAAACTGGCATTTCTCCATTTTGGCAAAGATATGTTCTCGTAGGCACTGTAACATGGTTTTTACGTTGGGTGTGTTCTGCTGGAGAGGAGGAGAAGACCAATATGTCATCCAGATAAATTATGATGTACCTATCAAGGAGGTCCTGGAACACATCATTCATAAAGTGCATGAAGAACCCCGGAGCATTGGACAACCCAAAAGGCATGACCGTATATTCAAAGTGTCCATAGTGAGTATGAAAAGTAATTTCCCACTCATTTTTCACATGGGGGTGCAGCTGCTGCAGCAGAAGGTGGCAGGGACTGGAGCTGAGTCAACTGAGCTGTAAGGAGAGTGACTTGTTGTGAAAGTTGTGCATTTTCTGCGAGAAGCTGCTCCATTTGTGTGTGTGTGTGTGTGTTAGCTGAGCAAACAACTGCCTCCTGTTTCCACAGAGAGGGGGGTTTGGTTGGAGACAAACTGTCCTGTCCCAGCTCAAATCACATGCAGAACACCAGGGAGGCAGTTGCAAACTTTACTGAGGAACTTGTGAGGTAAATGAACAGGTGGCAAGGAAGTATGAGCATAAATGCACACAGTCTACAGAAACAAGCCCAAAGGTCCCACGAGCTCGCCTTAAAGGAGTTTCACATTCAAAACAAGGTTAGTCAAGTGAGTCCAAGGGTCCAGATTCAAGTCACGAGGTTTCCGATCAGGAGTCAAGGCATATGGAATCCGTTCAGCAGACGGTTGTTTCCAATGACCGGTCTGGGCTTGCGGCTCCCTTTTTATAGAGGCAGAACTGGGTGGAGCTTATTTAGTAGGGCGGGGCTGCTTTCTCATACGCAGCCTCTCCGACCTTTGCTGTTCCTCTCTCCTTTCTGCTCTCCTTGCTCTCGGGCTGGAGGGGGTGGCAACCTGCAGCCTGCCTGGCCAACATGAAGGCCCAGTGAATTTCAGGATTGTGATACATGAGAGATAAGAGGCTGGCATATGCCCACTGAGAAGCTGGCAACCAGATTTAGACTGATTTGAAAATCAGTGTCCCAAATATGCAATTTAAGGAGACTTCTGATGTTTCCAAAGCCTAAGGAGATTAAGGTATTGGAGCTATCAGCTCACCTTCTGACTTTGCTTGGCCCTGAGCAAGCCCAGTCTCAGTTGAAACAAAGGCTCTCAACCCTGATATCCAGCATGACCCCTCCCCCATTTCTCCAAACCTGAAACAGGTTTGTTCAGTGGGATGTTCTCACATTGTACATATTTATTGAACATTCACTGCATTTCCCCAGAACACTTTCTCTCTTGCCTGTTCAGATGTTTTCCCCTATTTGCTATTTGAAGAAAGATTCTGTAGCATCCTAGTACAAGAGAGACTTTGCCTCTGCTTGTTGGAATAAACAGAACCTGTTCTCATGTGCTTCCACGGGTCTCTTATAAGGTATGGCAAATTCACCTAATAATGCCTTTCCCAATCCACTCTCTTGCTAGCTCAGCTTCCTCCTTTTAGCTGATAGGGTATATCCTGTTGCTAAATTTGCTGCAATTACCAGCACTGTCACTATCAGACATTCACTTCTATAGCAATTTTGCTAACTCTGATACCTTTTCATGTAAGCATTTATGTATAGTGGGTTTTCCTGGTTTTTGATACATTTGTTTTTGATCCTAAAACCAACCACCAACCAAATAATAAATGTGTTGCTTATCCTGAAAGATAGAAAATACTTTCCAGCTCCAGCAGGTTTTCTGTTCATTAACTTCTAGGCAAGTAGTTATCTTCTTCCTTTTTTCCCCTGCAAAAATAGCAAAGAGTCATAAGGTGCCTTAAAGCCTAACACATTATTCTGGCATAAGCTTATGCTATAATAAATGTGTTACTTTTTCAGTTAGTGTGAACCTGTTCATTTTTTTTGTTGTTGTTTTGTTTTCATATGAACTCTGGATATAATCTAATGAAAAGTTCTTTTCCAGCAGTTATTTTGCACTTAATAAGGCATATATGATAGTGCTCTAGTATCCTTTCCTCGCTTTACTAAACTGATGATAACATTTTTTGTAGTATTTTGGCACCTGAGGTTTCAAGCAAGAGGAAAACTAGGGAAGGGATGATTCTGAATATTTGATAACTTCTGAAAGAAGATTTAATTTAAGACTGGTTCTCTGAGGTGATGAAACTGAAGAGATAATTATAGTTCCTCAGTGACTAAGGAGGCATTTAAGTTACTGTTTCTTCTTTCCATAACTCTTTGCCACAGTCTAGTGGAGGAAGACCAATAAAAAGTTAATGAGGGAGGAAGGCATGTTCTCATTCTATTTTTACATTTCCAAAATATGCTTCCTTCCTCATGATCCCTAACTTAAAAAAAAAAAAAAAACACCTCACATTCTCACACAACATAAGTGGAAAACAGCTTTTTGCCTTTTCTTTTAACACTGGTTTCTGACAATTCTGTGCTGAACTAGCAATCTGGGCTAAGCAAAGCCAAAAACAGCTTTAAAAAAATGTAAGGGGTGTGTATTAGCTTCCAAAATGAATACTGCTAATGTTGCAAGCTGATTTCCTGGGATGAGCAACCAGAACTAGAGAGGCACAAATGCCCCTTACATCCCTGTTTATGAAGACAATTGATCCCTTTTTTCCCTCCCAAAAATCAGCAGCATGGTGTCTGCCATTTTAAGACAGGAAAACAAAACGAATTGCTGCATTGAAAACCCAATAATATGCTTAAACTAGTTTTTAAGAATCAGGCAATCTTAAAATCCAGAAGGGGGGAAATCTGCCCCCACTTCCTAGGATTTTGTTACGCAGTTCCCTCTCCAATGTTTAGTGTAAAACCTGGCTATCAAAATGCTACCTAACCTTGGCTTAAAGTCTGTTGGAGTGTTTCCTCAGTCCATGAATAACAGTAACATTTCACAGCTATGAAGCATATAGAAATGTCTGTCAGATTCTTCCTTCCCATTTAAGCAAAACTTCATGTCTGCTGAATTAAATAATTCACAAAGTAAGACTTCCATTACTTGGTTTTCAGTGGCTCCTGAACATGTTCCAAGATGAATGTCGATGAAGGTTCTCAGTCATCCAGGTGGAATTGTCTGTAGCTTGAATCATGTCAACTGGATTTCTATTTTCTCAGTGGAAACGTTTCGCTCCTTATCCAAGAAGCTTCTTCAGTCTGAGCAAAGTTAGTAAGGGAATCCTTAAATATGTTTCTAAGGTGGCTGTGTGACCTTGCACCTGGGGCTAGGTCATGGTTATTTGAGATGTTTATTTCTAAGTCCCTTTATCATCTAAAGGAGGATCGTTAAGATTACCATGCTGCTGTTGAGCTTGCGAAATGGTCTTAATCTTCCTAGGCACAGAAGACAAAGCAGGAAGGAAAATAGGGGAAAGATTGTGCCTGAGGCCCCCACCTCTATTCAAGTAAGGATTTTCCAAGTTGGCATAAATGGATTCCTTGACCCCTCTCTCTGACTCTGGTCCTGTGGTGTTGCTCCTCCTGTGCTGGGCCATCCTCCTGTACAAAGGTTGTTTGGTTTCTCCAATGTAGAGCTCAGAGCACTCCTCACTGCACTGGATTGCATACACTACATTGCTTTTCTTGTGTTTTGGAGTTTGATCTTTGGGGTGTACAAGCCTCTGTCTCAGTGTGTTGGTGGGTTTGAAATATACAGGTATGTGGTGTTTGCCAAATATCCTTTTTATCTTTTCAGACACGCCAGCCATGTAGGGAATGACCAGGTTCTTCCGTTTACTCTGAGTCTCAGCCCTGTCTGTCGCTGTTTTATTTCTGGTAGACTTAGATTTAGTGAAGGCCCAATTTGGATATCCACAGGCCTTCAGAGCTGTTACAGGATATTTGGCAAACACCACATACCTGTATATTTCAAACCCACCAACACACTGAGACAGAGGCTTGTACACCCCAAAGATCAAACTCCAAAACACAAGAAAAGCAATGTAGTGTATGCAATCCAGTGCAGTGAGGAGTGCTCTGAGCTCTACATTGGAGAAACCAAACAACCTTTGTACAGGAGGATGGCCCAACACAGGAGGAGCAACACCACAGGACCAGAGTCAGCAGTTTACCTTCATCTAAAGGAAAAGGGACACTCATTTGAGGACATTAATGTTCACATTTTAGACAGAGAAGATAGGTGGTTTGAGAGAGGGGTCAAGGAGTCCATTTATGCCAACTTGGAAAATCCTTCCTTGAATAGAGGTGGGGACCTCAGGCACAATCTTTCCCCTATTTTTCTTCCTGCTTTGTCTTCTGTGCCTAGGAAGATTAAGACCATTTCGCAAGCTCAACAGCAGCATGGTAATCTTAACAATCCTCCTTTAGATGATAAAGGGACTTAGAAATAAACATCTCAAATAACCATGACCTAGCCCCAGGTGCAAGGTCACACAGCCACCTTAGAAACATATTTAAGGATTCCCTTACTAACTTTGCTCAGACTGAAGAAGCTTCTTGGATAAGGAGCGAAACGTTTCCACTGAGAAAATAGAAATCCAGTTGACATGATTCAAGCTAGTTCCAAGATGAAGTATTTATATCTTTAAAATATGTCTCTTGTTAGATTTCTCCTCCCTATCTTCCTTGCAAAGGTATATTTGAAATAAATGTGAAGGCCTAGCAGAAAGCTCACTTCATTTATTCAATACAGTATTCTGAATCTGAATAATTAAAAAAAAGTATTTTTCCTGAGAGTTCTCTAAGAGTGGAATGTCTGAGGTAATTTTGAATTGGGAGGATTTTGCTCATCACTGGAAAGTAGGGGGCTGCTCTTTAACTGTTCTTTATGCTTTTTAGTTTTTAATATTCAAAATTTAGGAATTGTAGATTGTCTGTATTTCAAAACTCTAAACAGTTCAAATTCTCTTAATAAAGATAACTCTAATTTACATTGGAGAACTCACCTGTTCCTGAAAGCCTCAAACTCACACTTCAGCTCTACTCAGCTTGAGTGTGAAATACTGCTACAAGGAATCAATGTTGCTTACATTTTAATGCTTTAATGAGGCGAAAAACCCATAAACTTCATTCATATCTGTTATTTTTGCAAGGAACTATGCAAAAATTTCCTCAAGCATTCTTTTTTCATGGATGCAAAGGATAGAATTCATATGTTAAAGTGTGAACAGATGTTCATAATTCCAAGTGAGGTTTTTTTTTTAATCTGTTTGCCTGATTTGCTTTTTTCACTTTATGTCAATGAATGTAGTATTAAGAAAATGTGTGCACAGATTGCTTTATCCTTTTTTTTTGCATGAAATATGCATTAGTAAAATGAGAGGAATCTAGGAGCAAAATCTAAAATCACAATAATCTGTTACCCCAAAGCTTAGAAAGTATCAGTCAAAAGATCATTAACTGTATTGATAATAATTGATAAAGAATATGTCTCTTGGTCTTATCCATTGAAAATGTGTACATCTCAAGCTCATTTTTAAGAAAGTGCTAAACATATTGGAAGTATGCACATTGTTCTGTAAAAGGTGCTCTGTTTCAGCTAGTACTAACCCATAGGATTCGTTCTGAGGGGGGGAAATTGAACAGATCAGTATCTGCTGCCACAAGTTGTCTGTACTTATAGTGATTTTTTTAAAAAAATACATATATAAAGAAGTTCTGGCAGTTACACATCACAGACAGAGCTTTTATTTTACCTCACACTATAACAAACTCAATTTTTATTCCACTGGAAACATTTCATGGCCATTAAGTTATACTGGAATGAAATGCTGTACATTTTGAAATGCTGTACATTTTGTAATGCTGCTTGCAAATAAAAACATGTGTTTAATAGATAAAAATGGACTTAATATGCCTATTGTTTGAGCAGGTGCATACAACAATGTACGGATATTAGGAAAATTGCTTGGAAAGTGGGCGTGTTAGTTTTAAGTGCTCAAAAAAACATGTATGCTAGGAGACAGGCATAAAAATTCAAATTTTCATTTGAGAAGGAACTAAACAAAACTAAATTTTACAAAGCAGTCCTTCCCTTATTTGAATCAGATTTCAATCTTGACTGTATTTAAGAATGGTTTACTCTGTTCAGCAGTGATGGGTAATAAGGTCATTGCTCCCTATTATGAAAAATTGACTAAGGATATACTTTAGAAGATACATTTTCAAATTAGAAACCATGTAATACAATGAAACATGCATGATAAACTAATCATGCAAAATCTTATACAGGCAGTTCTCATTTAACAACCACTTGTTCAGTGACCATTTGAAGTTAGGATGGTGCTGAATGAGGGGGACTTATGACTGTTCCTTGTAGTTGCAGCTGTCACAGCATCTCCGCAGTCATGTGATCGTGATTTGGGTGCTTGGCAACTGGCTCGCAATTACAATGTCACAGTGTCCCTTTGCTTCCAACAAGCAAAGTCAATGGGGAATCTGGCAGGAGGCCACAAATGGTGATCATGTGACTGTGGGACACTATGACTGTGTGGGATTCACCTAACAATGGCAACTAGGACTGCCACAACTGCCGTTGTAAGTTGGTGCGGTCACATGTCGTGCTTTATGACCGCATCACTTAGCGATGGAGTTCCCAGTCCTAATTACCATTGATAAATGAAAGTATAGTACATCAGTACATAATTGTGGCATATACATGATGACATTGTGCACATGTTGTTATTTTGGTGTCACTGAAGTTTGTTACAAGAATAGATGCTACTGACCAGAAGTTTCTTGTTTCCAATATTAACTATTTGCTCTTCAATTTACACATACCATATCTGTTTCTGAGTTATGATGATTCCCAAATGAAGTTTACCATTTGATGCTGAAATGGAAACAATCACAATTACTACTAGGAATGGGGGCCTTGTAATTAAAAATCCAGTTTCCTGAAGAAGCACATTTTCTATTTTCTAAGGAATACTAACTACATTTTAGGTTGCAGCAACCTTTCAACACCTTTTCTGGAAACATTGGCATATCATCAAATCACTTGCCTAATTATGCCCACTTATCTATTTTTAGAAATAAATTGTGTGTGAAATGAATTCTTTTTTCTTTCTTTTTCTTTTTGTATTTGTTGTCACTGTTGTAGAAAGAATAAACACATACAGTAAATCAAATTTATTGCTGACCCCTTATAATCAGAGTTAGGGAAGTCATAACTTTGTTCCATTAATTTCAGTAGTTCATTTTAAATCTAAATCTCCAGTCTGTTATAGATTGTGTAGTATAATATCTCACTGAGACCAGGGAGATCCTGATAAAGTCCATACTTAGCCACAGAACTTCACGGGATGATTTGGGACAAGTCATTATCTCTCAGTCAAATCTACATTATAGGGTTGGAGTTGTTGGAAAAAATGGAGGAGGAATGGCTGTGAATCCTACCCTGAAGTCCTGGAAGAGGTGAGAAATCAAACAAATAATATGGCTATAAAAATATATAGCTCTTTCCTTGATTCTTATGCTTTAACAACAATCCAATTTCTATGTAATTGGGTTCAAACATAAACATATAAATTTACAGCTGTGAGTCAAAGCACTTTATCTGCACTCATGTGAAGCTTTATGTTCCATATTGTCCAAAGGGAAGTTATTCCCACAGCTTGTGACAATCAGTGTTTCTGTTTTCTCTCCTTTTCTTTCTTCCATCATTCTGTCATTGGCTTTTTGTTGTTGTTCAGGCTGTTGTCTTTCTTTCTTTCTTTCTTTCTTTCTTTCTTTCTTTCTTTCTGCTATTTATTTTCTGCCTCTAATGTATTCATATTCCTAAATGACAATTCCAGTGCTTCTAAGTAATAATATATATATATATATATATATATATATATATATATATATATATATGTAGCATTATTATTAGTCATAGTTTATTAATAGGGTAACTATTATGTTCTAGCCTTAATAGGGTTTGAAAGGGTAGCCATTCTTTGCAGTTAGCATTCTCCAAATTTAATTTACATTTTGCGGTTTATTGTCAACTATTGAGAACTATAAATGGTTTCAGAAACATGTACAATCATAAATGATGGCTTGATTCAATATTAGTGATTCCATCAAGATTGTGAAGTAAGGCTGAGAGAGAGAGAGGGAAAAAGTGACTAGTCCAAAGTCATCCAGCTGGCTTCTATTACTAAGGAAGGGCTGGAACTTATGGTCTCCCAGTTTCTACTCTGGCATCTTAATCACTGGCTCTATTATATTTTTTGTAGAAAATCAGTAAAGATCATATAAGCTGCTTATATCAGATTAGGCTATTGGTCCAATACATACTGACTGGTTTTCTGATCTCTAGGATTTCAGAAAATCATTTCCAGTACTACTTGGAGTTTAAGGTAAAGGTAAAGGTTTTCCCCTGCAGTCATGTCCAACTCTAGGGGCCGGTGCTCATCTCCGTTTCTTAGCCGAAGAGCCAGCACTGTCTGAAGACACTTCCTCAGTCATCTGGCCGGCATGACGCTCACAGAATGCTGTTACTTTCCCACCACCTATTTATCTACTTGCATTTTGCATGCTTTCAAATTGCTAGGTTGGCAAGAGCTGGGGCGAGTGCGGGAGTTCACTCCGTCACACGGTGCTCGGGTCTCGAACCGCCGACCTTCCGATCGACAAGCTTGGCATCTTAACCACTGAGCCATCATGCCCCTCTTGGAGTTTACTTGGTTTGAAATTAAAATCATTTAGTGCAAAGTATCCACTTTGCCACTGATGTATGACTTTCACCATGAGAATATTGCTGTGCTACAGGGAACCTGTGCCTGATGGAGAGAACACTGAATAGCACAGAGCAGCCAAGTCTTGGTCCTGGGGTTAAAAATTCTTTACACTATCCCCTTCAAGTATGGGTATCAATATCCTCAGAATAGACACTATTATACCATACACAATAGATAGATAGATGATAGATAGATAGATAGATAGATAGATAGATAGATAGATAGATGATAGATAGATAGATAGATGATAGATAGATAGATGATAGATACTGTAGATGATAGATAGATGATAGATAGATACTTTATTTGGTCATTGACCAATAAAATACATAAAACAGAGTTATCCCCTAATATCAGTAACTGTTAAGAACCATTTGTAGGCAAAGCTTACACAAAACGTAGCAGAATTTTGCCTACTTTCAGATAGATACATTTATCTTAGTTGTTTAACAGAAAATGTAAGTAAAAATTGTCAGAATGTCCCGGGAATTTAAACAAAAGGGGGGTAATCAGCTGGTGGCGAATGTCCCTATAAAACTGACAATACAAGAGAACATGAGCCGTGGTCTCTACAGCACCCATGTCACAGGGGCAAAGACGAGTTTCACATGGGATTTTCTTATATTTCTCCTCCAAAACAGCTGTAGGGGGGGCATTCAACCGGGTGAGTGATAGGGCTCTCCTAAATTTGGGAACTGTGATGTAATATAGATATGGAGCTGGTTTGGACAATAAGATTTGATTGTTGGCAAATATATTACAAGTAAAAGCAGCAATTTCTGTTTGGCCTTCTGTATCTAAGATCCTTTGCCTTAGAAGTGATCTGGCTTGGTCTGACTCTAAGGTTAAGATGGCATCACTGCAGAAACCATAGAGGCTCAGTCTCTTTTGGATAGCTGTTTCCGAAGAAGATTTAAAATTATCTACCAGTATTAGATGGGTCAGTCCACTGGGATTGTGAAGTAATTTTAACAAGTAGGTAAAGATTTTTATCTGGAGGTTAGATTCAAGTTTACTAACTCTGGCTTCCCATTGAAGTATAGCATTTGGAACACAGCGGGTAACCTGGAAGATATTTCTTAGAAATTTTGTTTGGATTCTTCCTAAGGCAGTCATGTTGTTATATGGTCCCAATTGACCCCCATATAGCAGTTGTGCTTGGGCTTTAGCTGCAAACAACTTAATTGCAGCAGGGATAAACTGTGCTCCTCTGGTAAAGTAATACATTTGGATAACTGATGCAGATCTCTGTGCATTATGAGTTACATAGTCCAGGTGGGCATTTCTGCTTCCTGTAGCTTGAAAAACTATCCCAAGATATCTAAATATCTTAACCTGCTCAATGGGCTGCTCACCTAATTCCAGTTTCTCTGCTTTGGGTGTTTGGAGAAAGTAAGTATCTTAGTTTTGGTGTAATTTATTATTAATTCCTCCTCAGTACAGTAATGCATAAGTGATCTCAAGGCTCTTTTGAGGCCAATAGAAGTTAATGACAGAATTCCTGCATCATTGGCACAGAGTAATAAATTGACATGTCTTTGGGCAAATTTAGGGGGATGAAAAGTGGAGTTACTTAAATGAAGGACCAATGCGTTTATATAATAGTTGAATAAAACTGGAACCAATACACATCCCTGTCTGACTCCCCTCCCTACAGGTATTTCCTTTATGACATGTCCATGGTTACTGCACCTGACTTTCAATCTTGTATTCTCGTGTATTTTAATGAGCAGCAAGAGTAGACGTTTGTCAATTGTGGAATTTTTCAGTTTATACCACAGTTTGGATCTAGATACTGTGTCAAAATCTGACCTAAAGTCAATAAATGCTGCATAAAGGGATTGTCCTGATTTGTGGGTATACTTTTCTACTAAATGTTGCAGCACCAAAGCATGGTCTACCGTTGATTGTCCCACTCTAAATCCAGTGTGTTCATCCATCAGAATGTCTTCAGATTCAAGCCAATCATTTAGTTTCTCCTGGAGATGTTTAGCATACATTTTGCTGATCTGACTTAACAAAGTAATTGGGCGGTGGTTAGCTGGATCGTCTCTCCTGCCCTTCTTACGTATATATTGGTATTATAATAGCCAAGCCCCAATCCTTTGTTATCATGGCTGAATGGTCTATTGCAGTGAAAAGCGAGGCTAGCTGTGGGATCCACCATTCCAAATTATTTTTTATTACTTCATACATAATAAAGTCTGACATACTTCTGATCTCTGAGCACGAGACTGGGGACCAATGGGGAAGGGAGGTCACATCAAACTGCAACTCTGCCAGGGAATTCTCTGCTTGACCATATAGGGTAACAAAATGGTGTTCCCATATACTGGCTGGCATATATGGCAAAGAGCTATAAATATTTTTAAAGAAAGAAGGGGATACCAGCCTCGAAAAGATAGCAGGGTTTTTTGCACTGGCAGCCAGGATACCCTCATGGCATTCTGCTTTTTTTTTTGACAGATTAACTGTTTATACTGTTTTTTCAATGTCATTAACTCAGAAGTTGTACAAGAGCCAGGATTCTCTTTATATAATTTAAAATGGCGGTTTAGAGAATTCCAAGCTTCATGACATTCATGGTCGAACCAGGCATGACATATTCTTGGATCATGCCTAACTGTAACAGACTGGGGGGCTGTTAACAATGATTGAAATAATTTGGTCAAGTTATTAAAATTAGTCAGTATGGTGTCATCTGACTTACCATCCACTATTGCTGAGTAAAGGGACTTGGCTGGTTCCCTACTAATTGAGTTAGTAACTATTGCTGCTTGCTGAGGTGTCCATTTAGCACAAATGGGACAAAGGTCATCAGCCACTGATGCAGTGTGGCAAGAAGGTAGAAACAATCTATCAGAGATTTTTAGGCACAGAGTAACGGAGAAATTGTCACTTTCAGGTTGACTGACAATTACAAACTTACATAGATAGGGGATTAAACTCTGAGAGATCCCAGCATAGTCTAACAGGGAAGGCTTGGTGCCAGCCCAGTGGGTATACTCTGCTGGGTAGTCATCACTAGTAGACCTATTTAAAATTACCAAATTCAGCTTTGTGAAAGTTCAAACAAGGCAGAGACCTCTATAGTCACTGTATATGTCCTTAGATTGGCGGCATAGAATAGGGGGTGTTATTACAGAGGGTAAAGGTTGGTGATGAAATTTGGCAAAAAGTGATTAGTCATTTGCTCCAATTGTGTTAAAATTGCCAGCCAATATTAAATATGCTGCAGGGAAAGCCACTATTAGATCTTCCACATAGGTATCTATTTTATCCCATACATGTCTTATCTGTGAATGTATACCCAGAGGTGGGATGTACACATTAATCAAAAGGAGTTGACTCCTATTGAATTGAAGCAGAACTGCCAATGGATGCTGGTCTAGTCGTTGTAGACTAGTTATCTGACCCTGCAGTGAGGTAGATGTTAAGATTCCTAAGCCCCCGCAAAGCCTCCCATGACCTGCACCAGGCACAGCTTCCAGTGTGGTTGTCTTAAACCCCTCAGCTAACAATTCACCTGCATGCCAGGTTTCCTGGGAAAAAAACTACATCATAGCTGGATACACAGTATATTCCAGAAACGATGGATCTCTACTCCTGGATTTCCACCCTGCAATATTCCAGGAAATGAGAGACAAGGGGTAATATTTGTTAAATGTCATTCAGTTTGACTGGACAAAAGTATTGCTGTAGACACTTCCTGGGAAGCACTGGGGGGATTATACCCCGTGACTCCTGCGCTGCAAACTGCAGGACTGAAACAGCTGATATTGGGTGTCCAGGTTCCCTTTAGTGAGACTGAGTTAGACTGTGAGTTAGAATCCTGTGAATGCTGGTCTGCAATCTCTGTAGTTTGTGGGGCTGAGTTTACATCTCCCAGTGGTATGTTTAAATCTTTAGTGGTGCAATCTAGTTGTCTGTCCAATTCCCTGTCTTCTGGGGTTGTTGGAGTAGAGCTCATATTAATACTGCTTTTGCAGCCTTCTGCATGGGGCACAGAGACCAAATCAATTAATGGTATTCCATTCTCCACTAAGGGGGAGTAATTTGTGCCGACGATTGGAGACACAAGATCTATAAGTGGTTCAGCTGTAGCAATTGTGCTCAGTAAAGTTGTCTTCAGTTTTTCTAGCTTGTGTAGAATATTATTGTTGGGGTTTGTATATACCCAGGAATTTACAGTTAGATAAATTATACTGGAGAGGCTTGATATCTAGGTGAGAGGGGAATTATTCTGCAAGTCACCCAATTAGCAGCCATTGTTGTAGGGATGATGTGGCAGTGTATGACTCATACTACAGGTGCTATCATTTAGCTGGGTGTGGCAGATGATGAGAGTGACCTATAATATGATTGGTCAGTTTATGTATATAAGCAGAGGAGTCTGGTTGTATTCTCTCTTCTCGTTTGCTGTAACTACTCATCGCTGTATCATTTGTTACCCGTGTGGATGTATTCTGTAATACGTATGTATATATAGTAAATAGGATATTTTATCTAATCTCTGCTTTAGTGTCTATTTACTGCATAGAATGTGAATCACTGGTGTCTTGGAAAATAAAGCAGGCCGCTCCACCACACGCACTCTGACAGGTTATGGGCCCAGCAGTGGAACGTGTGCAGCTGGCATGCTGGCACGGCTGTGATGACTTTGGAAGCCTATCCAGGAGTCGTTTGGATATTTGGGGCGAGTTTGGAGCTTTTGCAGGTTCCGTGCCTGGCTGTGTATTTTTCCTAGGCCTGTTTGCAGATGAAGGACGTTCTGATAAAGTCTGTGCTATTTATTCATCGGTGTCTGCCCGGGATGAGCTAAGGAGGATGAGCACAGTGAAAATGCAGCCTACAGTTGGAGGTGTTTTTCCTCTGGAAAGGCTGAATGACTCCAATTACTTTTCGTGGGCGTACAAGATGGAAATGTTTCTTTGCCGGGAAGGTGTTTGGAAGATTGCACTTGACCCGCCACGTGAGTTGGATGATGAGGAAGTTGTTCTACAGAACGAGAAAGCATTGGCAAGCATAATTTTATGTTTGGAGGACAGACAATTATGTTACGTTAGAGATCTCCAGTTAGCCAGTGGGTGTTGGGAAGCTTTAAGAAATGTTTACCTTAGAAGCACACTGTTATGCAAAGTTATGTTGACAAGGAAGCTTTATCATGCTAGATTACATGAAAATGAAAGTATTCTTGAACATTTTCATTATATGACTGGTTTGTTCCTTCAATTATCACAGAGAGATATGCAATTCTCAGAAGTGCATAAAGTTTATGTAATTCTCAGTTCTCTTAATGAAACATGGGATAATTTAGCTACCAGTTTCGGGTCTATATCTGAGAGGGATTTGACAGTAAATTATTTAACTGGGAGACATCTGGAGGAGGAACAAAGGAGAAAAAGTTATAACGTAATTAAGCCAAAGCAAAGCAGTATGTCTGTTAAGGAATGTTATTCTTGTAACACTGATAATGTTTTATCTGTGAAATGCTGTTTTCGCTGTCAGTCTGATAAGCATTTGCAGAAAGACTGATAAAAGGAAACCAAAAGTCAAGCCAAGGATTTCCAAGCAACGAAGTGCTGTCCAGCTGTTGGTGATTACTTCTACAGGATGGAATTTAAAGGAGCCGTGGCTTCTTGACAGCAGAGCAAGCCAAAACATTGCAAATCATAGGCAGATGTTTAAAAGGTTTACGCAGGCTGAACGGGATCATGTTAGCCTGGCAAATGGGAGTGTTGCATCTGTTACTGGCAAAGGGTTTGTGTATGTACCAAGTTTAAATATTGAATTATCTATGCTATGTGTACCAGACTTAGAGTATAACATCATAAGTGTTTCTCAGTTGGATTAACAGGGATATGATGTAAAGTTTGGTAAGGGTGAATGCATTGTTATGAAGGATAATCATGTCTGTGGTAAGGGTGTATTACAGAACAGTTTATATGTAATGGTGAAACCCAGGACAGAACTAACCCATGATGTAGCCATGATCAACAAACCAACCCATGATTCATGTGAACATTTGTGGCATAGAAGGTTGGGGCATCCAAGTTTCAAAGTGGTTGAAAAGATGTCTGAAGCAAGTTCTGGAATGGATTTGAAACCATGCCAAGCTTATCTGGATTGCATGGCATGTAAGGTTGCAAAGTCAAAGGTGTATCCTGTAAGCAAATTTAGTGATAGAAAGTCACATAAATGTTTTGAATTAGTTCACACTGACCTAATTGGCCCATTATCAGCCACAATAGGTGGTGCTAAATATGTTTTAGTCATTGTGGATGATTTCACCAGATTTGGGTTCTGTTACCTATTGAAAGCTAAAAGCCAAACATTTCATAAGTTCAGAAATTGGGTGCACTTTGTGGAACGTAGATATAGCACAAAGGTGTGTAGTTTGCAAACTGACTGGGGCACTGAGTTTATGAGTGGCAGTTTTCAGCAATGGCTCAGTAGGAGGGGCATTGCGCACAGGAGAACCAATCCACATAGTTCAGCTGAGAATGGTGTAGCGGAACGAAGGAATTTAGCATTACAGACAGTAAAGGATTCATTATTAGCTGACTCAGGGTTATCTAGAGGATACTGGGGAGAGGCTTTACTGACTGCTAATTATTTAATTAACAGGTTATGGAGTGTGTCTGTAAATCATATTATATTTTGTATGGCAAGAAGCCATCATTAGCTAATTTGAAGGTGTTTGGGTGCACTGCCTATGTTCACTTGCATAAGGGGGTATGTAGGAAAGGGCAGGTAAAAGCACAGAAGATGACGTTTGTGGGGTATGAGCCAGGAACCAAGGGATATAGGTTCACTGATGGCAGGAGACTTGTTATTTCTAGATCAGCAAGTTTTAGTGAGCACAGCAATTGGCTGAAGTTACACGGAGGGAGTGAGGTTTTTCTTCTTGGTCAGGGACAGGTTGAGCTATCAAAGCGACAAGGGTCCAATGATGTGATTAAGAAGGAAGGGGAAGTAACTACTAGTGTGCCAATGATGCAGGAGGCTACTGTTTTGCGCAGATCTGAAAGAGTTAACAAGGGCATACCACCTCAGCGTTACACACCAGGTGATGTTAAAGTGTGTTTTATTAATTATGAACCTCGTAGTTATGAGGAGGTATTGGAGTTGCCACCACAAGAGCAGAAGAAGTGGAAAGCTTCTATGGATGTGGAAATCAATGCCATTAATTCCCATAAGGTGTTTAAATCTACCAGGCTGCCTGAGGGGCATAGGGCAGTAGGGTGTAGGTGGGTTTATAAGAAGAAGACCTTAGTCAATGTTGATATTCAGTATAAGGCTAGGCTTGTAGCGCAAGGGTTTTCCCAGGTTAAGAATCAGACTTATGATGAGGTTTTTGCACCAACGCTAAGAGGGGAGACATTTAGGTTTGCCTTAGCTATCGCAGCAGCTGGGAATTGTGTAGTGAACCATTATGATATAACCACAGCATATCTGCATGCTGATTTGAGGGAAGAAATCTATATGGCTGAAGCTCCAGGATATGAGTCTAATGATGCAGGTAGAGTGTACAAGCTGCAGAAAGCGTTGTATGGACTCAGGCAATCGGCACGTTGCTGGAATCTACAATTAGATGGGGAATTGCAAAGACTGGGGTTCAAGTGTAGCAAGGCTGACCCATGTCTGTATGTAAAGCAATGTGATAATGATGAACAGGTGTTGCCTTTGATTTTTGTAGAGGATTTGTGTCTTATAGCTAAAGATCAAAGCAGGGTAATTGAATTTACTGAAAAACTGAAGCAACAATTTGATGTTAAAGATCTGGGAGAGATTAGACATTACCTAGGCGTAGGTATTCAGAAGATTGATGGGGGATTCGTTCTAGAGCAGCGGAAGAAAATTGAACAACTGCTAAGAGAGAACAATATGGAACATTGCAAGGAGGTTCCTACCCCGATGACAACTGATTTTGTTAAGACAGAGGCTGGAGACGATGACCAAACATCATGTAATCAGGAACACTATCAATCAATAATTGGAAGTTTATTGTATTTAGCACAATGGTCGCGTCCCGATATCGGGCATGCGGTAAATGTACTGAGTAGATATGTTACACAACCTACCCAGAAGCATTGGAAAGGTATTAAATGAGTGTTTAGGTATCTTAAGGGGACTATTAATTAATGTTTATTGATAAAACCTTGTAAACCATTGGAATTAAAATGCTATGTAGATAGTCATTGGGGTAATGATGTACATGATAGAAAATCAATGACAGGATTGATAATTATGTTTGGTGAAACCTTGATGGGGTGGAGGTCTTGGAAACAGAGTTCTGTCACAGTATCAACTGCAGAGGCAGAGTACGCTGCACTATCTGACCTATGTTCAGGGTTAATAAGGTATAGGCAATTGTAAATGGATTTAAATATAACAATTAATGAACCTATATGTGTATATGACGACAGTGAATCGTGTATACAGATTGCATAGAATGATAGGATCAGAGGGAGGACCAAACATGTTGATATCAAGTATCACAATGTTAGGAATGCTGTGAAAGAATCTCTGATTAATTTGCAATATTGTCCATCAGAGAGTAATGTAGCAGATGTGATGACAAAGTCTCTAAGTATAGATAGACATAGGATGTGTATATCCAAAATGTGCATGTCTTCTATTCTGTATAAATGAAATGTAATATCTATTGTAAATTGGAGGGGTGTTGGGGTTTGTGTATACCCAGGAATTTACAGTTAGATAAATTATACTGGAGAGGCTTGATATCTAGGTGAGAGGGGAATTATTCTGCAAGTCACACAATTAGCAGCCATTGTTGTAGGGATGATGTGGCAGTGTATGGCTCATACTACAGTTCCTATCATTTAGCTGGGTGTGGCAGATGATGAGAGAGACCTATAATGTGATGGGTCAGTTTATGTATATAAGCAGAGGAGTCTGGTTGTATGATCACTTCATGGATCACTGCCTTGTCGTGGCGAAGGGGCTTGCGTAACTCAATGAAGTCAGGTCAAGAAGAACAGGTCATGATGGAGAGTTCTGACAAAACATGGTCCAAAACTGGAGGAGGGAATGGCAAACCACTCCAGTATCCTTGCCAAGAAAACCCATGGACAGTATCAAAAGGCTAAAAGATATGATGCCGGAAGATGAGCCCCTCAGGTCGGAAGGTGTCCAAAATGCTACTGGGGAAGAGCGGAGGGCAATTCCGAGTAGCTCCAGAAAGAGTGAAATGGCTGGGCCAAAGCAGAAAGGACGCTCAGTTGTGGATGTGTCTGGAAGTAGAAGGAAAGTCCGATGCTGTAAAGAACAATATTGCATAGGAACCTGGAATGTAAGATCTATGAATCAAGGTAAGCTGGATGTGGTCAAACATGAGATGACAAGATTAAACATCGACATCTTGGGAATCAGTGAACTAAAATGGACAGGAATGGGCGAATTTAATTCAGGAGACCATTATATATACGACTGTGGGCAAGAATCCCTTAGAAGAAATGGAGTAGCTCTCATAGTCAATAAAAGAGTGGGAAAGGCAGTACTGGGGTACAACCTCAAAAACGACAGAATGCTTTCAGTTCGAATCCAAGGCAAACCATTCAACGTCACAGTGATACAAGTCTACGCCCCAACCACTGATGCCGAAGAAGCTGAAGTTGACTGGTAATATGAAGACCTACAACACCTTCTAGAACTAACACCAAAAAAAGATGTCCTTTTCATCATAGGGGACTGGAATGCTAAAGTAGGGAGTCAAAAAATAACCAGAATAACAGGCAAGTTCGGCCTCGGAGTACAAAATGAAGTAGGGCAAAGGCTAATAGAGTTTTGTCAAGAGAACACGCTGGTCATAGCAAACACTCTTTTCCAACAACACAAGAGACGACTCTACACATGGACATCACCAGGTGGTCAATAACGAAATCAGATTGATTATATACTTTGCAGCCAAAGATGGGAAGCTCTATACAATCAGCAAAAACAAGACCTGGAGCTGACTGTGGCTCAGATCATGAGCTTCTTATTGCAAAATTTAGGCTTAAATTGAAGAACGTAGAGAAAACCACTAGACCACTCAGGTATGACCTAAATCATATCCCTTATGAATATACAGTGGAGGTGAGGAATAGATTTAAAGGATTAGATCTGGTAGACAGAGTGCCTGAAGAACTATGGATGGAGGTTCGTAACATTGTACAGGAGGCAGCAACTAAAACCATCCCAAACAAAAAGAAATGCAAGAAAGCAAAGTGGCTGACTGATGAGGCTTTACAAATAGCTGAGGAAAGAAGGGAAGCAAAAGGCAAGGGAGAAAGGGAAAGATATAAACAACTGAATGCAGAATTCCAGAGAATAGCAAGGAAAGATAAGAAGGCCTTCTTAAATGAACAAGGCGAAGAAATTGAGGAAAACAATAGAATGGGGAAGACTAGAGATCTCTTCAAGAAAATCGGAGATATCAAGGGAACGTTTTGTGCAAAGATGGGCATGATAAAGGAAAAAAGGCAGGGACCTAACAGAAGCAGAAGAGATTAAGAAGAGGTGGCAAGAATACACAGAAGAACTATACAAGAAAGATCTTAATATCCCTGATAAATACGATGGTGTGGTCACTGACCTTGAGCCGGACATCCTAGAGAGTGAAGTCAAGTGGGCCTTAGGAAGCATTACTAAAAACAAAGCTAGCAGAGAATACAGTATCCCAGCTGAGCTATTTAAAATCCTAAAAGATGATGCTGTTAAAGTACTGCACTCAATATGCCAAAAAATTTGGAGAAGTCAACAGTGGCCACAGGATTGGAAAACGTCAGTTTACGTTCCAATTCCAAAGAAAGGCAATGCCAAAGAATGTTCAAACTACCGTACAATTGCACTCATTTCACATGCTAGCAAGGTTATGCTCAAAATCCTACAAGCTAGGCTTCAGCAGTATGTGAACCGAGAACTACCAGAAGTGCAAGCTGGGTTTCGAAGAGGCAGAGGAACTAGAGATCAGATTGCCAACATTCGCTGGATCATGGAAAAAGCAAGAGAGTTCCAGAAAAACATCTACTTCTGCTTCATTGACTACGCTAAAGCCTTTGATTGTGTGGATCACAACAAACTGTGGCAAAGTCTTAAAGAGATGGGAGTACCAGACCACCTTACCTGTCTCCTGAGAAACCTGTATGCGGGTCAAGAAGCAACAGTTAGAACCGGACATGGAACAACCAACTGGTTCAAAATTGGGAAAGGAGTACGACAAGGCTGTATATTATCACCCTGCTTATTTAACTTATATGCCAGGCTCGATGAATCACAAGCCGGAGTTAAGATTGCTGGGAGAAATATCAACAACCTCTGATATGCAGACGATACCACCCTAATGGCAGAAAGTGAAGAGGAACTAAAGAGCCTCTTGATGAGGGTGAAAGAGGAGAGTGCAAAAGCTGGCTTGAAACTCAACATTAAAAAAACCCAGATCATGGCATCTGGTCCCATCACTTTCTGGCAAATAGAAGGGGAAGAAATGGAAGCAGTGACAGATTTTATTTTCTTGGGCTCCAAGATCACCGCAGACGGTGACTGCAGCCATGAAATTAAAAGTTGCTTGCTCCTTGGGAGGAAAGCTATGGCAAACCTAGACAGCATATTAAAAAGCAGAGACATCACTTTGCCGACAAAGGTCCGTATAGTTAAAGCTATGGTTTTTCCAGTAGTAATGTATGGCTGTGAGAGTTGGACCATAAGGAAGGCTGAGTGCCGAAGAATTGATGCTTTCGAACTGTGGTGCTGGAGAAGACTCTTGAGAGTCCCTTGGACTGCAAGGAGGTCAAACAAGTCAATCCTAAAGGAAATCAACCCTGACTGCTCATTGGAAGGACAGATACTGAAGCTGAAGCTCAAATACTTTGTCCACCTAATGCGAAGAGAGGACTCACTGGAAAGGACCCTGATGCTGGGAAAGACTGAAGGCAAAAGGAGGAGGGGATGGAGGAGGATGAGATGGTTAGATAGCATCACCGATGTAATGAACATGAATTTGAGTAAACTCCGAGAGACAGTGGAGGACAGGAAGGCCTGGCGTACTATGGTCCATGAGGTCATGAGGAGTGAGACATGACTAAACGACTGAACAACAACAACTGGTTGTATTCTCTCTTCTCGTTTGCTGTAACTACTCATCGCTGTATCATTTGTTACCCGTGTGAATGTATTCTGTAATACGTATGTATATATAGTAAATAGGATATTTTATCTAATCTCTGCTTTAGTGTCTATTTACTGCATAGAACGTGAATCACTGGTGTCTTGGAAAATAGAGCAGGCCGCTCCACCGCGCGCACTCTGACAATTATTCTGTTCATTCCTTGGTAGGGAGCCAAAAGCACTAATGATATCTACTTCAGCCGGGTCTGAAGAGTCTTCATCAGGTGTGTCTGGCTGTCTCCCACAGATTAAACCTTGCTTTCTCAAGGCTGGGGGCAGGGAGGCAGCAGCTTTGGATGCCTCTGGAGCCAGCTTAAGGTGGCTTTTAATATAGGTGACATGCTTGCGATGAGGGGCACTTGGGAGCCATTCAAAAGCACGTAAATCAATTTGGCAGAATTGGCAATGAAGAAGTTGTCCTAAAGAAACTAAGATTGCCCTCCTAGAATTCCAATGTCCGGTGTTATACCTATTCAGGAAAATGTTGAGAGCAATCTGGTGTGTTTGCAATATGCAATTTGGTTTCATAGGGAGTACTTCCTTAACATTCAGAGGAGCTTTGATGTATGAGTGGTTCCTGCTCTTTACCTTTTCTGGCATTGCAGTTATTGTTGCACACATTTAGTTGCTGTGGCACTTCATCAGATTGTTTTACTTTATTTTTGGTTGCTTGCTCTTTGGCAGCACTCGTGCCCAGGTTACGGGACTTAATTGGAGCTGTTGCATACTCTTTGGATGGAATAAAAAGTCCAGTTTCATGCTTTTGAACGTAAACCTCTAGATCAGGGGTGTCCAACCTTTTGGCTTCCCTGGGCCATATTGAGTGAAGAGGAATTGTCTTGGGCCACACATAAAAAATATAATATAGTTAATGTATATAAGTAATAAAACTTCATTAGTTTTAATTAATTAATTAATTGAATTATAAATCAATTAAATTAAAATTTTAATTAATTAATTAATTAATTAATTAATTGTCTATTGTAAATTGTTAGGTAGGCAAATAAACAAAGCAAAGTTTAATAATCAAATAAGAGTGTAAAATGGGTGAACTTAGGGCCACCCAACACTACATGCACAACTTCATTCTGGACCAGCTGTAACTTGTGGGTTGTCCTTCAGGGCAGCCCCATGTAGAGCACATTGCAGTAATCCAAAGGAGTTGTAGCTAAAACACCATCATCTGAGCAAAAAAGTGTTGGGAGTAAATTTATATTTCACTGCTGCCATGGTAGATCTCAAAAAACTTCAGCTGCTCTCAGATAAATGTTTATTGTGTAATTGTCCTTCTTCAACATCAGACCCATAGTATTGACATCATTGGGTCCCCTTGAAACTTCTTGATTTGGACTGCTAAAGATACAGGAAAAGCTGTTTTCTAGCACCAAATGAGATGTCAGGGACATAGAGGAGCTAAATTTGTCAAGTGCAATGTGGCTTAGTTCCCCATTTTTCTACTTTTGATATGCACACTTTCACACTTTCTCCCCGAAGGAGACCTCCAGTACTGCATCTCCCAAACCCCTCCTTTGGGAGGAGAGGGCTGGGCTTGCAGCCCTCCACCCTGGCTTCCCGGTGCAGAGATTTATAGCCTAAGCCTCGCCAGCCCCGCCAGGAAAAGAAAGCAGCCCACCTCATGCTTCTTGCCCGTTGCTGCAAACGCCTGATGGCACGCTCGCCCCAGCGGCAATCGCTAGGAGGCCAAGGAAAGTGGGTGCGTGGTGCGTGTGTGTGTATGTGTGTGTATGCATGTGCTCAGGGAGGCCAGGGAAAGCAGGCGTGGGGTACATTTGGTCACAGGGAGGCTGTGGAAAGAGGGCGCGGGGTGTGTGCGTCTGTGCAATCACTAGGAGGCCGAGTAAAGTGCGTGCGTGGTGTGTGTGTGTGTGTGTGTGTGTTTGTGCATGCACGTGCTCAGGGAGGCCAGGGAAAGCAGGCGTGGGGTGTGTTTGGTCGCAGGGAGGCTGTGGAAAGAGGGCGCAGGGTGCGTGCGTGCGTGCAATCACTAGGAGGCCAAGGAAAGTGGATGTGGGGTATGTGTATGTTTGTTCCCCCTGCACAGGGTGGCGGTCGGCCGCAGAGGCATCCCTTCAGCCGCAGAGGCGTCCCTTCCCGCCTTGTGTCCCCCTCGTTCCCCCCGTGCTGAAAGGACTGAAAGGACTCTGCTTCTTACTTTTTATATATGTCTCTGCAACTTCGACCCTTTCTAAAAACTCTTCCGTGAAAAAGGAAAGACTGGAAAGACATTATCCAATATGGTTGGATTGAGAAAGGTTTCTTCAGGAATGTGTGTACCACTATCTCGTTGAAGGCAACTGGCATCATACCATCTCCCAAAAAAGCATTAATCATGTCTCTGATCCAACCACATATTTCCCATGGCTCCCATGGGATTCAAGACAGTCCAGCCTAAACTTACATTGCAGAGGAACCTGTGGGACCTTCCTTGAAATTCTTATACATATTTTCCATGTTAACATTCCCACTGATAATGTTGTAGTATGAATTCTTGCATGCTAATCCTTTTGAGATTATTTCATCCTTTTCTTCAAATTCTTTGATTGTTATTCTTATGCATACCAATAATTTGCCCCAAGAGGTGCACTCCAGGATGGACTCAAACATCCCTTAAGGTGAAATTCACTTCTGATGCTATTATTAATTGACTATTATACAAAGAGGATAAGATCACAACAACTGCCTTGAAATTTTATGTACTGATAATTCTGATCAATTACGGAATGTAGCAATGAGAAGGAAGCATATTTAAAAAAAAATTCATCAGATCCAGAAATAGAGTGTAGTTTTTATACTCATTGTATCTACTAAATGCCAGCTTGTAATATAAATTGTCATGTAATAATTATTATACTTTAAAGCAGAATTCAGAGTTAGTATCACTCATACATGTTCTGGAAATTATTATCAGCTTAGAGATAACCTTTGAAATTTGTATTATAATAGCTATCCTTGGTAGTCTAATTTAAGTGTAATCCAAGGGATGATAACTAGTGACATTTTCTTCTTATTGAACAGCATAGCCAAACTTTAATTATATTAAGAATACTAATGAAATTCAGATGCCTGGAAGATGAAGTATAGAAACAGATTTGGAAGTGGTAGCTCTTGTCTTAGAGACACATGAGCAGGTTATATCCAGGCCAAATAATCACAATGTATTTTATGTAAGATTGCTTTTAAAGCTGCCTTGGAAACTTCATTTTGATTTGGTATTACAACAGCAAACACACTTATGTAGACAAAGTTGAAGCACACTTTACCTTTTTTTCCTGGTGCAAATAGCTGCCTATATATTTCCACCCCCAATTAAGACAGATGATTTTGACTTTAAAAATCTCAACTGTTTCAGACCAGGTTGTCAGAAGGATAACTCACCTCTGCTTTGTGATTTGCCTTTGATGTTCTGCTCTTTTAACCATTAATAAGACACATTAGCCTGATGGCTATTAGGAGTGAAGTTTTGTCGATAGTGGCCATATATTTAATTTACTGGAAAACTTGGTGCCATTTTTGGTTACTTATAAAAACAGTCTGATTCAAACCCTTTGCTACTTGGGGTGCCCTTACATATTTATTAACTTATTATTATACTGCCAACAGCCAAGGTTTCTCAGAAGCTTACAATAAAACATAAACTCAGAATTAAAATCAGAGAAAAATAATTAAAAAGTGCAATTAAGAAAAATGAAGTCAACAATTAAAACCTGTTTTTAGGATTTTTTAAAAGAGATTTTCTCCCTCAACTCAGCAGAGAGTATATATTTTCTTTTATTTACTGCAGTTTATATGCTGCTCCAATCCAGGGACTCTGAGCAGTTTGCAAGTAATTTCCAGTTTAGTTTGCACCAAGCACACTCCCAGACCATCCATATATCCAGATCAGAGCAAGCATGTCACTCAGTTCAGCTAGCAAAAATATTGTTTGTTATTTATTTATTAACCATCAGCAACCCCCCACCCCTTCATGGATCACTGCCTTGTCGTGGCGAAGGGGCTTGCGTAACTCAACGAAGTCAGGTCAAGAAGAACAGGTCATGATGGAGAGTTCTGACAAAACGTGGTCCACTGGAGGAGGAAATGGCAAACCACTCCAGTATCCTTGCCAAGAAAACCCATGGACAGTATCAAAAGGCTAAAAGATATGACGCCGGAAGATGAGCCCCTCAGGTCGGAAGGTGTCCAAAATGCTACTGGGGAAGAGCGGAGGGCAATTCCGAGTAGCTCCAGAAAGTGTGAAACGGCTGGGCCAAAGCCGAAAGGACGCTCAGTTGTGGATGTATCTGGAAGTGGAAGGAAAGTCCGATGCTGTAAAGAACAATATTGCATAGGAACCTGGAATGTAAGAACTATGAATCAAGGTAAGCTGGATGTGGTCAAACATGAGATGACAAGATTGAACATCGACATATTGGGAATCAGCGAACTAAAATGGACAGGAATGGGCGAATTTAATTCAGGAGACCATTATATATACTACTGTGGGCAAGAATCCCTTAGAAGAAATGGAGTAGCTCTCATAGTCAATAAAAGAGTAGGAAAGGCAGTACTGGGGTACAACCTCAAAAACGACAGAATGCTTTCAGTTCGAATCCAAGGCAAACCATTCAACATCACAGTGATCCAAGTCTATGCCCCAACCACTGATGCCAAAGAAGCTGAAGTTGACCGGTTCTATGAAGACCTACAACACCTTCTAGAACTAACACCAAAAAAAGATGTCCTTTTCATCATAGGGGACTGGAATGCTAAGGTAGGAAGTCAAAAAATAACCGGAATAACAGGCAAGTTCGGCCTCGGAGTACAAAATGAAGCAGGGCAAAGGCTAATAGAGTTTTGTCAAGAGAACACGCTGGTCATAGCAAACACTCTTTTCCAACAACACAAGAGACGACTCTACACATGGACATCACCAGATGGTCAATACCGAAATCAGATTGATTATATACTTTGCAGCCAAAGATGGAGAAGCTCTATACAATCAGCAAAAACAAGACCTGGAGCTGACTGTGGCTCAGATCATGAGCTTCTTATTGCAAAATTTAGGCTTAAATTGAAGAATGTAGAGAAAACCACTAGACCAATCAGGTATGACCTAAATCATATCCCTTATGAATATACAGTGGAAGTGAGGAATAGATTTAAAGGATTAGATCTGGTAGACAGAGTGCCTGAAGAACTATGGATGGAGGTTCGTAACATTGTACAGGAGGCAGCAACTAAAACCATCCCAAAGAAAAAGAAATGCAAGAAAGCAAAGTGGCTGACTGATGAGGCTTTACAAATAGCTGAGGAAAGAAGGGAAGCAAAAGGCAAGGGAGAAAGGGAAAGATATAAACAACTGAATGCAGAATTCCAGAGAATAGCAAGGAGAGATAAGAAGGCCTTCTTAAATGAACAATGCAAAGAAATCGAGGAAAACAATAGAATGGGGAAGACTAGAGATCTCTTCAAGAAAATCGGAGATATCAAGGGAACGTTTTGTGCAAAGATGGGCATGATAAAGGACAAAAAAGGCAGGGACCTAACAGAAGCAGAAGAGATTAAGAAGAGGTGGCAAGAATACACAGAAGAACTATACAAGAAAGATCTTAATATCCCTGATAAATACGATGGTGTGGTCACTGACCTTGAGCCGGCTTGCTCCTTGGAAGGAAAGCTATGGCAAACCTAGACAGCATATTAAAAAGCAGAGACATCACCTTGCCGACAAAGGTCCGTATAGTTAAAGCTATGGTTTTTCCAGTAGCAATGTATGGCTGTGAGAGTTGGACCATAAGGAAGGCTGAGCGCCGAAGAATTGATGCTTTCGAGCTGTGGTGCTGGAGAAGACTCTTGAGAGTCCCTTGGACTGCAAGGAGGTCAAACCAGTCAATCCTAAAGGAAATCAACCCTGACTGCTCATTGGAAGGACAGATGCTGAAGCTGAAGCTCAAATACTTTGGCCACCTAATGCGAAGAGAGGACTCACTGGAAAAGACCCTGATGCTGGGAAAGACTGAGGGCAAAAGGAGAAGGGGACGTCAGAGGATGAGATGGTTAGATAGCATCACCGATGTAATGAACATGAATTTGAGTAAACTCCGAGAGACAGTGGAGGACAGGAAGGCCTGGCGTGCTATGGTCCATGAGGTCACGAAGAGTCGGACACGACTGAACGACTGAACAACAACAACAACAACCCCCCAAGCAGTTAACTAGGATAAAAGGCAAGCAAAAGGCCAGAGAGAATGAGAGCCTTACAAGAATTTATATTATTGATTTGAGTCTATATGTATATCAAAAGGTGCAGAGCTTTCCAGAGCCACTGGAAACAATACTGTGGGTAATTAGCATGGACAGTCCCAATGGGAACAGCCTTTTGTTGTTCCAGTTTTAATCCTTTCATGTACTGTACATAATGGCAGCAGAATAGTGATGGAAAGTTGGGATACCAGGTAATGTATAGAGATGGAATGTAGAGATACCTTTCAGGGGGAGATGGGCGGTGATAGAGAGCAAGTCCCACTCCCTTTTCGCACTGAAGATGTTGCCTAGCCTGGCAATGAAACATCTGCAAGAAAACAACAAGGCTCAGAGAGCACCAAGGACTCCACAGATAGATACTTGTTTTGTATTGCCTGAAAACTGGTTGACAAATTTATAAATAAGTATATGGAGTCCTTGATGCTCTCTGAGCCTTGTTGTTTTCTTGCAGACATTTATAAATAAGTATTAAAGTACTATTATTAGGTGGCATGTTTACAGTTTGGAAGTGCTCTTAGAGCCAGTCTTGCTCCTATACTTCTTATATCACCTATAGCCAAAAGATTGTTTGCCCACCTGCAACTACTGTGCTAACTGTGCCTGTTCATGGATGTATCAGATCGGGATTATGGTGACATGTAATACACGGACATGAGCTTGACTACTCCAGTTTGTGTACTCTTATCTAGAATTTGATTACAGCATGATTATGGAACATATAAATTCTTTTTTATAGCTACCTTAATGACTGTCAATTAATTTTGGGGCATGGTTTATGTTACCTTTAGGATAATGGGGGGGGGGCAGGATATCTGAAGGACTATCTTCTCATTTATGATCCTGCCTTCAACCATGTTATGACTTAATGAAAGTGTAAGAAGGAATCTTCTATATCAGCACCCTTTTTTTTTTTGCAGTTGCCTCAGGAGATCATATGGTACTTCTCTTTGATAGCTTTTCATCACTCTGAAAACTTTTCTTTTTGATCTAGCTTTTGATGTGACAGCTGTATGACATTATCTGACTTTTCTCACTCTTACCATTAACATTCTCTATCCTTCAAGGAGAACACTGTATTTCAGATGATTAAACTGAATTTAAATAAACTGTTATTGGAAATAGCAGTAGATTTGCATTGCTGGGCTTCTATTAAAGAGGGTAAAATTAATACTTTAAAACTGAATATTTTCTCATTGCTAATTTATGCCACATTATATATGGTATTCCTCTATATATTCCTAAAATGAATTTCTGGAAATTGAATGCACTGTTTCAGAAATTTATCTGGGGAAATTCTGCTTGCTTGCTTGTTTGTTTGTTTTACTCAGGAAGCTTAATATAGGTGGTTTTAATTCCCAGATTTAAATTTATAACATAAAATGCATATACTTTACTTGCCGGGAGACTCAGTTGGAGTCCAATTTTTAAAATTGGACTAGTATATAGAAATCACATATAATAGTTTATATGTTTATCTTATTGTGTAAACTAATTAAATGTGAATAAATCAATTGTATGATATCACACACACTCAAACACATATCAGACTAATTTTGATTAATTTATGGGAAAGGTATATTCTTATTGGTATGTTCTCCTCTTCCTCTTTTTTTCCCCTTTTCATTAATTTCCCTCTGCATAGAATCTTGAAAAAATAAAATCACATTAGGTTTTTTTCCCCTGAAATTAATGTCCATTTGAGTTAGATCATGTGAGGAACCCCATTTAATTAAGAAGGTGTTTGAAAATGTATTAAAATAGGGAGAATTAATTCTATGAATGCTTCTGGATATAGCCACTAAAATATTTTATTAAAGACTTTCATCATGGTGGAAAATTATCCTTAATCTGCTTCTTTAGTGGACAGGGTTCAATGTTCTGTGCCATGATGAGAAATTAAAATTATCCTGTACAAAATTTAGCCAGTTCATATGAGCTTTCCAAAATTTATAGATTATTTCATAAATAGAATGGAAATTTGAGACTGAACAATTTTTATTCAGCCATACCCATAGACATATTTTTATTTTAGTTATTAATGCATATATAGATACTATGTTCCACAAAGGGTAAAATTGTCCTGGGAATTTTCTTTAGTCATAATTACTTCAAAATTCCTCATGTACATGCTGAAGAGTATCCTAGTAGTACATTCATGAAAAATATCTATGAACTTTGAAGCCACATTGAATTTAACTAAGATAAAATGTTGTGCCTGTTTATAACCAGAAACATGCAGAAATTCCCAATTTTTTTCTTCTACTGATTTTATTTAAGAAATTTGTCTAAAAATTTTGCTACCTACTCTGATTTTGTATGTGAAAATTATGTTCATTGATATGTATAATTTTAAGTAACACAGAGTATGTTTGAGAGGGATCTTATGTATATTTCTTTGGAAGTATTTGTTCTCTTGCATAAAATGGGGCTTTCTCCCAAATGGACATGTAGAAGCACCTCTGCAATGTCCATCAACCCAATTGCCATCTGCCCTATGTTTCAGTCTTAACCTCCTAATATTCCACCGGTACTCTTTGCATTGATAAAATGCCATCTCTCCCAGGTGAACTTACCTGCCAGCAACACTCATGAGGGTGTCACCATTGCTACAAACTTTTGTTCCCTCTTCTCTAATTTTTCTAGCATAATTAAAGTTAATATCATAGCAGGACATTAATTAGCCTTATGCCAGATAAAGTGTTATAGTAATAAACAGTGTCCTCTTTTTATTTCTTTTCTTCTTGCCAGATTTGCTGCAACTGCAGTTGTGTGAGCACCATAATTTAGCAAGGGTACTGATCTATCAGCCTTCCTGAAAAGGACAGACTGAAAGTGCTTGTGCTAATGGGTTCTCCTAAAGAACAAGCTTGGGACTTATTTTTGTTGCTTATTCATTCAGTCGCTTTCAACTCTTCGTGACTTCATGGACCAGCCCGTACTAGAGCTTCCTGTTGGCTGTCACCATCCCCAGCTCCCCCACGGTCGAGTCCATCACCTCCAGAATATCATCCATCCATCTTGCCCTTGGTCGGCCCCTCTTCCTTTTGCCTTCCACTTTCCCTAGCATCAGCATCTTCTCCAGGGTATCCTGTCTTCTCATTATGTGGCCAAAGTACTTCAGTTCTGCCTTTAATATCATTCCCTCAAGTGAGCAGTCTGGCTTTATTTCCTGGAGTATGGACTGGTTTGATCTTCTTGCAGTCCAAGGCACTCTCAGAATTCTCCTCCAACACCACAGTTCAAAAGCATCTATCTTCCTTCGCTCAGCCTTCCTTAATTAAAGGAAGGTCCAGCTCTCACAGCCATAGGTTATTATGGGGAATACCATTGCATTTGAAGATCATTCAGTGGCCTGTTAGAATCAGTGAATGGAGCAGAGCTTAATGTTCTGTAAACTCATGGGCAGAAAAAGGAATATTGTTTAAAAACACAGCCTGTGAGCATGTTAGATAGATTCTGGTTCTTATTCTTACACTTTTAGTCCACCCAAGCATAAAGAAACACACGCTTAGACATTACAGGTACAAAATGTAAGTACAAGAATTCTTACATTTATTTTGTCTAAGTACAGCCATTTCAGTAGAAAATTGGTTTCAGTTCTTCTTTCTGTTCTCTAAACTGCATACCTCTGGCCCTGTTTCCTGCTAGAGGCTGCATGGAGAAAGGGGGGAAAAATCTCCTAGGCCCATCCATGTGGCCAAGATGGAGGGAGAGCAGCTTGCATGCTGCTTCTCTGTCAGTGGAGGAAGAGAGAGAGAAGAGGAAGTAGGAGGGGCAACAAGCAGCTTCCTCCAGTAGCTGTGAGGTTTGCACTGCTTACCTGGCTGCTGGCCAACATGCTGGACTCCAAGTTGGAAGAGGAGCCAGTCTCCGGAAGCAGCAGGCATGTCATGAACCCGACTAAAGAAACGGAGACTCTGATTGGCAGAGGCTCAGAAGGAAGGACGCCTCCATCAATCAGTGCATGCCACAGAAGAGCAGGAAGGCGGGCTGAGCAACGAGAAGCTCGATTGGCCCCTGCTCCCCAATGGCACAAAAATCAAAATAAAAGGCCGGCGCGACAAACTTCGGTTGCCGGAGACAACCGATCCTACCCGTGACCTGGACCCTTGCCCGTGACTGATCCTCCCGCCACGTGGACTACCCAAGCCGAGCCTAGCCAAGAGCCTTGTACCGAGTCAACCCCAGCAACCAGCCTGATCGCCACAGAGAAAACCGATCTAGGAGATAGATCCACCTACCTGTTGTTGCTGAGAGCCGAGCCGCCTCCTGCCGCCACACCTTCGCCCAGTGAACCTCCAGATCCCGGACATCACTCGGAGTACTCCCTGTCCCCTGCGGAAGAGGCCACCACCGGGGTAAGCGCCGCTGAATTGCCTGCCCGTTCCACAACTGCCTGCGCCCCGGATTCCCCACTGATATCCGAACCGGAGCAGTTTCCACCCACCCCACCGCCTCCAAGTGTCCCCTCGGGGTATCCTTCTACCGGGAACGTAACCAGCCCTCAGCTGAGTCAAGCCAACACCGGTTATCAGTGGGCTGCTTTTGTCAGGCCCCTGTCTACCCATACCCCTACCAGCCAAGATCCTCAGCTGAGTCAAGCCGACACCAGTTATCAGTGGGCTGCTTTTGTCGGGCCCTGGTCTACCCAACCCCCCACCAGCCAAGCTAGCTCCATGCCCGCTGTTACCTTATCTGCCACCTCCGGATCGCCGTCGGCTGCAGCAGCGACCATAGAGCCTGCAAACCCTTTGGTCCTCCCTGTTGGACCAGGAGTGTCACCCAGACTTGTTGCTATCCAGCCTGCAGAGGAAGAAGAAGAGGGCAGTATAAACTGGGCTGCTTGTGTAACTGTGTAAATAAAGTTAATTCCAGTAACGCTTCCGTGTTTGTCTTAGTCAGAACAGGACAGTAGCACAGATTTTGCCTCCTAGAGCAATCACACATATGCTAATGAGGCATGCTTGATTTTCTGGATTCCAACAGCTTTAACTATGTGGACCTTTGTTGTCAGTGTGATGTCTCTGCTCTTAACTATTTTATCAAGATTTGTCATTGCTCTCCTCCCAAGAAGTAGACGTCTTCTGATTTCCTGGCTGCAGTCAGCGTCTGTAGTAATCTTTGTGCCTAGAAATATATTTTTCTTGTTTTATAAAATTTGTGATCAGAGTTATGGAAAAATATTGAGAGACAAGCTTGTAGTAAAACATTGCTTTATTTAAAACAAAAGAACAGAAAAGATTCAGCCAGTAAGCCACATGGCTGATTAACATAAGCTACTCACATTTTAGAAACACAATGAGATAGCAGAGCAGAGTAGAGAGAGAACAAAAGCAGAGATAACACTTTTAAAGCTTTTTACAATTGCAACCTGGCCATATCTGAGTGGACAGGATCTGGCATGTGACCAAACACCTAGGCAACAGATTCCCAATATGGGCAAAGCTTAAACAGGTAATTCTGATTGGCTAAAAACTCCCAGACTAGCTGGTTCCAAGTAAATTAACATTCCTTGAGAACATGTGCTCTCAAAGCCCAGAAAGAAACTTCAAGGCTTGGTTTTTAAAAACCTCAGCCCCATATTCTACAGGCATAAAAAATATATGCAACACTCCCCTTTTTTTATGACTAGAAAGAATATGGAAGCAGACCCAATCTAGTAACCAACTCACAGTGCCTACTGGCAACTAGAGGCTTGGTGAAGATATCAGCCAACATTAATTTAGTATCACAGTATTTCAAAATAACCTTTTTCTTGGCTAGAAAATCTTTAACAAGATGAAAACGCACATCAATGTGCTTAGAGCGGTTTCTGGTTCCTTCAGATAAAGCCAAATGAATACAGGCTTGGTTGTCTTCATGAATTGTTACAGGCTGGCTTAAAATTACTCCAATGACTTGCAATAATTGTGTAAACCAAATTACCTCATTGCACAGTTGTGCTAAAGCATAAAATTCGGCTTCAGCTGTGCTAAAGGCTACTACTGTCTGTTTTCTGGAGAACCATGCAATAGTGGACTTTGCAAATTGAATTACACTTCCAGAAGTAGACTTTCTATCACTGAGATCTCCAGCCCAATCTGAATCACACCAGCGTTCTAACTTTTCCTCTGTGTCTGTAGCAGACAACCTTAAGCAAAAATCTTTGGTGCCTTGTAAATAACGAAAAAGCCTTTTTAATCCAGACTTTGCAGCAGATGTGGGATTTTCCACAAACCTGCTCTAAATGGACACACTGTTAGAAATGTCTGGACGGCTATTGTTCGCAATGTAAAGAAGACTACCAATGGCTGACCTGAAACTATCTCCTTCAGATAACTCACCATCCCCCTTCTCCCCCTCCTCTTTTAGAAACTCGGGAAGCATGGGGGAGGAGACAGACTTACAGTCTTGCATTTAAAAATCCTCCAGCAGTTTCTTAATTTTACTACTCTGACTTATAAGAAAACTGCCATCTTTTTCCCTCTGAATTTCTAATCCCAAGTAATTGTTAACTGCTCCAAGACATTTCAATGTGAAATTGTTTTTCATACAAACCTCAAAAGCACGCTTTTGTTCATCAGATGAAGTGAGCAGCAACAAATCATCAACATACAAGCACAAGTACATTATACCTTGCTTATCATTTTTTACATACACACATGGATCAGCAATTCCCTTCTGAAACCCAAATTTTTGCAAAATATTATCTAATTTAATATTCCAACAATGCGCTGCCTGCTTTAATCCATAGATGGATTTCTGCAATTCACACACAAGATGTTTTTCTTTTTCATAACCAGGAGGTTGTTGCATAAACAATTTTTCCTCCAAATCACCATACAGAAAAGCAGTTTGAATATCATAGTGATAAACAGACAATTTCTTCATGGCAGCAACCTTTAAAAGCAACCTGATTGATTCAGCTTTTGTCACTGGAGCAAAAGTTTTGTCATAATCCACATTTTTCCTTTGAGCAAAACCTTTTGCTACCAACCTTGCTTTGTACTTCTGAATTTTATAATCAGAATCTTTTTTTCAGTTTGAACACCCACCTACAACCTAAAACCTTCTGATTGGGAGGCAAACTTACTAATTTCCAAGTTTTATTTTCCTTTAAGGAATCCAACTCCTGCTGCATGGCTTCATGCCAGCACTTAGCTATTTCAGATGCCATCTCATTAATTTCCTCTAAAGACTCAGGCTCTGTGTGAATGTGAAAAGCTTTCACAACATCTACTTGATAACGATCAGGTGGAACCCCCTTATTAATCATTTCAGACCTGCGAGGTAGGTCAGGACTTACATTCTGAATTCTACCATTGCTCTCAGAAACCTCTGACTTCTCAGACAAGTCAGCTTCCTGCTCATTGCTTTCACTAGGTGATTCCTGCAAATCACCATCAGCAAGACTTTGCTGCTCCCTCATGGATAAATCAACTGAAGAACTAGAGTTTATTTTATCCCAATTCTGCTCAGCAAAAGAAGCACTTTTACTAATTATCAGTTGATTATCCAGTATGAACCTGTAGCTCCTCTGACTTTGTTCATACCCTACAAAAATTGCTTTCTTTGTTCTGGAAGCCCCCTTGCGCCTCAGCTGTTTTGGAATGTGCACCCAAGCTGTGCTACCAAAAACTCTGAGGTGGCTTACTTTAGGCTTCACACCATAGAACAAATGAAATGGCACATCCTGAATTGCACTGTTAAACAGCCTGTTCTGAACATAACACGCTGTAGAAACAGCTTCTCCCAAAAAACTAAAAGGTAAACTGGCATCCTTCAGCAAACACATCATTGCTTCCTGCAGTGTTCGCCCTTTTTGTTCTGAAACAGAATTCTGTTCTGGTGTGTAAGGGTTAGCTAAAATGTGTTCTATCCCTTTTTCTAACAAAAAGCTTTTAAACTTTGAGGATAGATACTCTCCACCTCTATCTGATTGCAAAGCAGACACTGGCCTTGGGAATTTTCCATTTGCCCAAGCCACAAAACCCTTAAATTTATCAAAGACCTCATCTTTGTGTTTCAACAAATAAATGAATGTGTACCTAGAAAAATCATCTATGAAGGTCAAAATGTACCTTGCTCCCCCAAGACTAGGAGAAAAGGGGCCTATAACATCAGAATGAATAATCTCTAGAGGCCTAGAGGTGGACCTATCAGAAAACTTCTTCACAGGAGCCCTTGTGGTTTTATTCTCCTTGCAAACTGCACAATCCAGATACTTATCACAAGGTTTCAATTTTAAATCAGCAGAATAACTAGGCATTTGAGATATGTACTTAAAATTAGCATGAGCAAACCTCCTATGTAATAAATGGATGCATTGATCGTGTATGGGCTTATTCTCAAACACAGCTTTTGCTATTTGCTTTTCAGCTTTCTGTACAATGTAAAGAGAATCTTTCTACAAACATTTTGCCATTACTTTACCATCCTTCCTAATTTCACAACCCTCTTTCTTATAAGTTATTACATAACCTGAGGCAACTAGCTGTCCCACAGACAAGAGATTACTTTGAAAATTAGGCACAAACAAAACATTTTGAACAGTTTCCCCCAAACATGGAAGATTAATCTCACCTTCACCCATGATCTTGGATACAGATCCATCTGCTAAGGAAACTCTTTGTTTGTTAGTTTTAGACAGAGACAGAAAAGCATTTTTATTGTTACAGATGTGGGCATTTGAGCAACTGTCAAGAACCCACAAGTCTTTATCATCACAGTTCTCTACAACTTTTGCATGAAGAATTTTCTTTCTAGAAGTTTCTTCTTTCTTCTTAGAATTCTTCTTGCTTTTAAACTGGACACAGTCCTTCTGCAGATGTGCAGGGGATCCACATGTAAAGTATCGCCGGCTGGAAAAAGCAGAAGCTTGAAATTCAAAGCTCTTCCGCTCCCTCTGCTGGCCACGAGAAGACTTTATTGTAGAAATGGAGGCAGCTTTTTCTTGTCTCTTCTCCCACTCAGCAAGAAGCCGGGTAGACACTAACAATGGCGTTAGATCAGCTTCAGGGATTCCCTCCATGGAGCAAATTAAAGTGTCCCAGGACTCATTCAACGAAGACAGCATTATATAAGCTTTCATTAGAGGGGTAAATTCCATCCCACGCTCTTGAAGCTCCACAAAATAGTTTTGCAGTTTATGAAGATGGTCTGGCAAATTTCCATTCTCTGGCAAATAGGCTTTGTACAGCTTTTTGGTTAAAATAACCTTGCTGCCTGGAGTAGTTTTTACATATAAATCACGCAAATAGTCCCATAAGTCTTTGGAAGTTTCTTTGCCTCTTACATGTATAAGCTGAGAATCCTCAACAGCCAAAATAATGGAGGCTTTGCATTTCTCATCTTTCCTCAGCCAGGCTTGATCTGGATTCTGAGGAATTTGTTCAGAAATTGCAGACCACAAATTTTCTCTCCTCAAGAAACTCTCCATTTTCAAAGACCAGTTCAAATAATTAGTATTAGAAAGCTTTTCCAGGGGCATACCTTGAAAACTTGAAGATCCAGCAGCAGCCATCGTAGCTTTCTTTCTCCCCTGTTGGAGTAATCCACTAGGCTGAAAACACGAGGCTATACTCCGCCTCCAAGTGAAACTACTTATAACTGCCAGCAAGTTTCAAAAAACAAAAGAAGCCTCTTCATTTGCAGATGAATCAGTTCAGGTGTCCTCTTTTCATATTTCCATAAGTTTTGTTTCTGATCGAGAAAGCATTTGCTCGGGCCAGAACCTTTTTGTTGTTTTATAAAATTTGTGATCAGAGTTATGGAAAAATATTGAGAGACAAGCTTGTAGTAAAACGTTGCTTTATTTAAAACAAAAGAACAGAAAAGATTCAGCCAGTAAGCCACATGGCTGATTAACATAAGCTACTCATATTTTAGAAACACAATGAGATAGCAGAGCAGAGTAGAGAGAGAACAAAAGCAGAGATAACACTTTTAAAGCTTTTTACAATTGCAACCTGGCCATATCTGAGTGGACAGGATCTGGCATGTGACCAAACACCTAGGCAACAGATTCCCAATATGGGCAAAGCTCAAACAGGTAATTCTGATTGGCTAAAAACTCCCAGACTAGCTGGTTCCAAGTAAATTAACATTCCTGAGAAAGGGGGGTGAACATGTGCTCTCAAAGCCCAGAATGAAACTTCAAGGCTTGGCTTTTAAAAAAACTCAGCCCCATATTCTACAGACATAAAAAATATATGCAACAATATAAAGTCTGTCACTGCTTCCACTTTTTCTCCCTCTATTTGCCAGTTATCAATCAAGCTGGTTGGCATAATCTTGGTCAATATGAATCTGTGAATTTTATTATACTATGCTGATTTGACATTTTTAGACTGTATGTATGTATGTACTTATGTATGTATGTATAAGGGGCGTGGTGGCTCAGCAGGTAAGACGCCAGACTTGTCGACCAGAAGATCGCAAGTTCGGAGGTTCGAATCCCTAGCCCTGCGTGACGGAGTGAGCTCCCGCACTAGCTCCAGCTCTTGCCAACCTAGCAATTCGAAAACATGCAAATGCAAGTAGATGAATAGGTACCACTTTGGTGGGTAGGTAACAGCGTTCCGCGCGTGTCATGCGGCCACATGACCGTGGAAGCGTCTTTGGACAACGCTGGATCTTCGGCTAACAAACGGAGATGAGCACTGGCCCCTAGAGTCGGACACGCCTGCACAAATGTGCGGGGGGAACCTTTATCACAGTATGTATGTACTGTATGTACTGTACGTAGGAAATAATCATTACCTCTTTGTTTCTGCAACTTATATAACATGTGGAACCTTCCCAAGTGTACCTGGCTTTTCATATAAATTTCCTGAGAAACTGGATATTTTTAACTTCCTGAGACAGACTTTACATTTTCTCAATGTAAGCATTCCCTTTAAATTGTAACATAAATATATATTCTAATTTCGATACATCTCTCACAAACATATGGCTTTTTTCCTCCAAAGAAAGAAGGATACTATCTGAATCTACTTAGTGCCATTGTCAAGTCAAATTGCTCCCATCGGAATGTGGGACCAATTTCTTTACATCTGGGAAGTGGTTTCTAATTATTTTCTTTTCTGAATATATTTCCTAGTGTGCTAGGCAAAAACAATATTCATCTTTCAAATCTCACTCTAATCTCATTATTTGTTAAACTTTAACATATGAGTGGTTTGTTTGATTCATAGATTACTGTGGTATTAAAATATTTTGTCATTTTTGCATTGCTTAAGATTACAGTTGCAAATAATTTTTGCATTGCTTAAGATTACAGTTGCAAATAATTTGCAGTGGATCTCAGTCATTGTTTAGGCTAAGGCAATTATATAACATTTTAATGATTCTCATTCTGTAAAATTTTAGAGAAAGCTAATTTTTAATGTCAAAGATTTGGATTTTTTAAAAACATCATAGCTTTTTTAAAAAATCCTTTAAAATACGGAATATTTTCATATTCATTATTTTTTCTTTTCCTATTTCAAAAGCTGTTGTGTATTCAGGGAAATGTATGTCTTTAATGTACATACATTATATGCTTTCCCTCTTGTCTTGCTTGCTTTTGCCAGTTTGACAGACATGGCTTATTTCAGCAGCCAAAAAGAATGGTTTCCCTAGCAACAGAATCCATGTAAAATCTTTCTGAACACCTGTTCTCTCCCTCCTCATTTCCTTCAGCTAAAGCTTGCACCAAGCTACCACTTAAAGAGTTCAGCCAAACAGTGACACTGGGACATAGCTGCACTGAAGCCCATCTGATATAAAGGCAAATGCAACCACAACACAAATTTCTTTTTTGGATTGTCATTCTCTCTTTCGAGGAATCCCCTTACTTTTATATTTATCTCCTTTAGAAGTCAGGGAGATACTTTAAGTTTGAGAAACACAACCTGGAGTGGGAGATGTTTTCAGATCATGAAATGACAATAGATTACTGGAATTCCTATCCTATTGTCATGATGCATAAAGCACTGTGACAGAAAAGAGCAATGTAGCTGAGAACTCAAGAACCCGACTGCAATATTTTACTTTATCTATCTAATGAGCACTAGCTAGAAAACTATAGTTACTATCCTTTTTATATGAACTCAGAATATTTGCAGTGATTTGAAACCTTCTATCACACGCAACATTATGTAGCAAATGGGATGGGATGACTTGGCTGTACTGAGTCCTACTGTGACCCATTGTTGCCATTAATCTGTGCAGGACAGATTAAGGACCCCAGGATGGTAATAAATCTTGAAAAGGATTTATTAAGAAATTATCCCTGAATATACTTACAGCATCAGAAGGATATGACCCCAAACAGACGGGAAGGTTTCCAGAATTTGACTCACAAGGAATTTTATAGCCCTTTTTCCCCAACCCACACCCCCACACTTTGGAATGCCTACCCCAACGTTGGGATAATTAGCTAGAAGAGAACTGATGTTTGTATTTACATTCATTGGAGAGGAAGGGATTACAAGAGAGTAAGCAGGCACACAACAATGAATATACATCAAAAGGAATGTGCTGGCTCTGGCTGTTTGCCTAGTGTGCTCACAGCTGCAAGCCACAGGAGCGGCTTAAAAGGCAAACAAATGCCTTTAGTGTGAAACTGATTAGGGTCTGGTCAGCTTCAGGAAGCAGTGAGAGTGAGCTGCAGGGTTCTGATCAACTAATTAAGGTCACAGAGCTGGGCTTGTTAACTTGCAGGTAGCACTTTTTAGGGAAGTGCTACACGGCAGAGAAAAGCAGCTCAGGAAAATATAGTGTGTTTAAACAGTTGCTTTGCTCTGTGAAGGGGGGAAAAAGCAAATGGGTTAGGCACAGGACACATATGGAGATATGTGGGAGTGGCACCTGAGCTAGGATGGACCAGGTATTAAGTGTATTAATCTCTCTTCATTGAGAGTAGGGAATTACTGTACCAAAAATTGTGGTATGCAAGCAAAGTGCCATATCTTATATTGGCAGAAAGCTTTAGAAATCCTTGACTGATTGATCATTTTTATATATTGTGGAAATACCCCAAGCACTCATGTAATACCACCTGAGAGATCTGAAAAATAACCTCACAAGCTTATTGTGATTTTCAAGTGGGTAGATAGGCTATACATGATCAGCACATAGTTCTCTTCTTTTTCTTCTCCTCTCTAGGTAACATACAAAGAAACATTTGTTATTTTTTTTATTTTTTATTTTATTTATTTTATATCCCACCATTATTATTTTTATAAATAACTCAAGGCGGCAAACATATCAAATACTCCTATTTTCCCCACAACAACAACCCTGTGAGGTGAGTTGGGCTGAGAGAGTGTGCCTGTTCCAAGGTCACCCAGCCAGCTTTCATGCCTAAGGCGGGTCTAGAACTCATAATCTCCTGGTTTCTAACCCATTGCCTTAACCACTAGACCAAACTGGTCTATTATTTATATGGTTATACCATTTTGGGAGAGCAGACACACTCAGATTCTTTGTCAGACTTGAATTTCTTGTTGGGTGTAGCAACCCTTGACATAAGCTCAGAGAAAATTATGAAAAAAAAGTCAGGAATTTCTAAAGCTATAACTGCAATATCATCTTATTTTTTTAAATGTAAAGATTTCTACCTTCTACTTTATGCTTAACCATGCAACACTTACTGTAAGTTGTGATGGAAACAGCATTTATGTGAAGTGCCATAGATCAGCTTCAGTGAAACAATTCAGAGCATGGAGATGGTATGATTTGTTTCACCAAAGCAAAGAGGGCATCCTGATTCACATCAACAAGGCAATTTGGGTGACCTTGAACCACCTTGGGCCTGTTCCTACAGAATTCATTGAAGTCACCCAGCCTGGAAGAATACTAGTGTTCATAGAGGAGGGTCTATCAATACTCAGCATTGTTCCACTTCTCTCACACTGAATATTACTCTCTAGTTGTGTTAACTATGAATATCCTTCCTTTTTATCACAGTTGTTCCTTCTTATTGCCTTAATCCATGAAACATAGTTCTTTAAATCTCTTGAATGCCACACCTCCACACATCATTTGCATCTAAGTGTCATGAGCCCTCATAAGTGTCTCATTTCAGTCAATGAGCTCCAACAATTTCAAATTGTATAAAATCAAGACAATCAAAGGGCATATTTCTGGGGATAGTTCCTTATGATTAATTATCAAAATCCATTGAATTTTCAAATAATCATCTACTGTATATGCACTATTAGATATGGGTGTATCACTCCCAGGAGCTTGGTAAGTTACCTAAAAGAAAGCTCTTTTGCACCTGCAGATAGCATAGACATCCACTGCCTAGGAAAAACAACAGAATGTATGTTGTGACATTCACAGTATAAAACCTGCCCTTTTGGGGTTTGTGTTCCAACATCAGATGCAAGTACATCAGTCATGAAGTTTGCATTGTGACATCATGACACATATTTTCTCACTCCTCCCTCCCCATCTCCCACTGCAGACTCCTATGGTATGTAGTCATTGAAAGATACTGTAAATATATTGGCAGCATAAGGAGAATCATGTTGTGCCTCTCTGACATATAGCTATTAAAAAGCAGGAGCCTATCAGAAGAGGAGGAGCCTATCAGAAATGAGAGTGCAACTCAAATGAACACCACAAATTTTGACTAAATTGTATCCAGAGATTCAATTCCAAAAATTTTAGTCCATTGCTCACAGTTCTGAGTTTAGATGGCTATATTGGTCAGTTTCTCTTTAGTCAGATTAAAGAAATAGTTGTCTGTTAAAAAGTTCTTTTCAAAAGCTGAATAAAAAGGATCACCAATCCCATATATTTAACAATATTAAGTTTCCTCTAATTGTTCAAAGGAGCAATATGAGGTACAGTGGGCCGACAATGTGATGTGTTATGTTTCCAATTATTTTATCATCAGAGATCATAAAATATCACATAAGCACCAGCCTCTCTAATCCATCATATGCAGTCAAGTGCTGTCAGCTGCATCTGTTGCCAGTAAACAATTTTATAATGCTTTCCACCTTCTCAGATATAGCAGTTAGCTAGCCAATTAGAATAACAAAATGATCTGCAACATACTCCAAATATGTTGCAGAAATGGCTTGCTTCTATGTTTGGCTCAGTGACTTACAAAACAAGGTATAATTTAATGGCATTCTTTTCCCATTGCTTCTATAATCTTCTCCCAAGATATGTAAAGCTGCAAATCAATTACCAGTTCAAATATTTAAATATAGTGCAAGAGCAAAACAACATTTTTGTTGAATGAACACCAAGCAGAAATCAAGACCTAATAGCTTTTTTTCCTATAGAAATTTTAAAACATCACGTATCGCATAACCTCACGACTTTTTTTGTACCATGTATTTGGCGTAAATTCAAATATTTTGAACACATAACTGACATATGCTACATCAAAAATTAAATAACCATGTATGGATATCAACCCTTCCCCTCACGATGCACAGAAACAGTGATGGGGTAAGTTGAGAGAGACACTTCTGTGCATTTTAAAGAAAAGCATTAAAAAACTTCTATTGTTGTCCTATATTTTGTGTTTGGTATCTTAGTCAAGCATATAACACGATGTGAAAAGCTTTCTTTCAAGATGTATAATTATATACAATTTAAAAAGTGATTTTCAATCTTATATAAAATAGAGCAGCAACAGCCAAACACTTCCCACACAGTGGAATCATGTGTTTGTGACACTTATCTCCAACAATGGTGATGGCAGTTTTACAATGCAGAAAAAAAATCATAGGTATGCACTTTATGTGTATTATTATCCTCAATTGGCTAAATTACATATCATACTCCAATTTCCAAAGCATAGTTCTGGTGATAAGCAATGTAGATCTGAATCACAGTTGCACAGAAATGCTATTAGTTTAATAGTATTCACCTGAAAATTAATTTGCTGTTTTAAATTTTCATTGTTCTTGTTGGCAGATTTCATGACAATAATCTCAGGCTATTTTAGATAGCTATCTGCATTTGTAAAGACTGTACAGTCATAGATCCTCTTAGCAATATTAATTCAAGTGTGCTTTACTAATATTAAAAGTAATACTGATTTATTTGATGCAATCAATAGTACTTCTGTTAGAATATTTTTTTAAAAAAACCTTACATTTCCCCCCTTCTTCTTTGCTATGTTTCACAATTCAATTAATATATGGACCATACTTTTAAAAAATGCCATGGTAGTAGTAGCTACTTATTATATGAAAGTCTCGTAATATTTATACAGTACTTGAGCATATAAACACTTTTAAATAATTATTAGTTTTATTTAATAATACAAAACAATAATTTCTTAATTTGATTTTGGTTGTTTTAACCAAAGTTGACGATAAAAGCTATAACTTTTGTACAAACTGTACACTGCCTAGAAGTTTTACTGCTAGATTTTTTTCCCTCTTCCCCTTTAATATACTTAAAGTTTCTGGGAAGAAAATGCCATCAATTACTGATTTGTCTAAATCTGCCACTAACTGAAATTTATTGACCACACCTGCAGAAGCTATTTTGGCACTGAATGTGTCTATACAGTTATACCTTATATCTGTCCCAGCACTAAATTCACACTTTAATTAGTGTGAATGGGAGCTTTGCTTTCAATCATTATGGCAAGTAATGCTCCTTTCCAGTGTGATAGTGGAGAGTTGTACAGCAGGAAAGGGCAAGGAGTTAAAGCTCACTTATCTCCTGCTAAGATACTAATTTAGATTGTATCTTCTCTCTTTCACACACACACACTTAATAGCATGAATAGGATCTCATACACATTAGAGTTTCAACTCTAAGTTACGATAACCAAATTCCACTTCATCTGCAAACTCACCAACTGACCTTGGTTATACTGAACCTCAGCCCCTTGCCCGCAAAATAATATGAGGTTCTTTTAAGTACTGAATTGTGAAGCCAACTCAGCATCTGAAATGATAAATATTAAAAATTTAAACTTAGCTACTGCTTATTTGAAGGATACAAATGTTTCTTGACAATGATATAGAAATGGTTTGCAATTGCCTTCTGTTGTCCAACTTCCCATTCTAGTTTACAGTTTGGCTATTTTTGGGGAGGTTTCTTGAGTAAACAATGACCAGGTCTGACCATGCTTAACCTCCAAGCCAGGCCAAGGTTGGGCAGGTGCTGCCACCTGTTGAAACAGTTATAATAGTATTGATAAAATCCACTAGGCAAGAAAAGACAGGCAAGTAACACAATGATGAACTATTTCTTCATAAACAGCACGAAATTGCATGCACAACAGTGTCTCAGACCAATAAGTAGTAGTATATATGCAAAAAGCTGGGCTGACAACATGCATTGATTTATTGGTGTGATTAAATGACTGATTCATTCATCAAAGATTAAAAATATGGCTTGATAATTGGTTTTTAATTGAAGCCCTTTGCAAGGGTATTAGATGCTGATGGCATTGTTATAAAGAATTTATTTTTATCTTCAGTCCAATGATGCATTTCAACTGATTTTACAAATATTATGGGTCTGTGTCATTGCTCCATTCATACTCAAACAACTCAGAAAGCAGCTCTACTATTGCCTTCAGCAGGTCATTTGGATAAAATGGATTTCTGTTCTTGCTTCACTGAATAGTAAAGAAAAAGAAAAATGGTCCCAATCTATAAGTGGGCATAATAGGGTAATATTAGTGATGGAAGCCATGTAGTCTAAGCCAGTTAACTTTGCTTTTTACCATGCTCCACCAGCTTATTGTCCATAGTTCTGGATATGCATAAAATTATGTACTGTCAAGCCTCTAGAGCATCCTGTTCTGCAAGAGGTTGGTATGGGTTCCCCAAGAGATTGTAATTTAAAAAAATGGTTTTTGAACTTTGCATGCTGCACAGTGCTAGCATCACAGTGATAGGAATTTTAAGGCACCATGACTCACCTGCTAGCTGCTGCTTTACTGTTGTTGTAAACATTGGAAAACATGGATTGTGTAGGTTAGAAGTGAACTGTGTTGTGAAGTTTTCCTATTTTTTGTAATTTTTAACACAGGGGTTTCCTGAGACCTCAAAATTATTTAAAGGGTTCCTTTAGATTAAAAGATTGAAAAAGGCTCCTCTAAAGCAAAATATGCCTCCTCTCTAGTTCAGTTAAGCTCACCAAGTTCTATCCAGTCATAAGTGCACTTGATGAACAGTGTTTTCAGGAAATCCTTCCCCCCCCCCCCCAAGATTTTCCTGCCTCCCTCCTTTCTATCTTTCACCAACAAGTATTTTTGTTGTTCTTGTTGTTTTAACACACTGGTTTCTCCTCAGATTGTGTAAATCCAATGGATGGATGGATGATATGAAGATACAGATGATATAGCTATAGCTATAGATGGGGGCAGAATGTTTCAGTGGTTAAGATGCTAGGCTTGTCGATCGGAAGGTCGGCGGTTCAAGACCCAAGTGCCGCATGACAGAGTGAGCTCCCGCACTCACCCCAGCTCTTGCCAACCTAGCAATTCGAAAGCATGCAAATGCAAGTAGATAAATACAGTAGGTACCACTTCGGTGGGAAAGTAACAGCGTTCCGTGCGTGTCATGCTGGCCACATGACCGTGGAAGCATCTTTGGACAGCGCTGGCTCTTCGGCTAACAAACGGAGATGAGCACCGCCCCCTAGAGTCAGACACAACTGTGCAGGGGAAAACCTTTATCTTTTTATAGCTATAGATATAGCTATAGATAGTAAGCTCCAATGATGGAGATATTTTAAGACATGCAAATACTTATAAATATAGGGGGTAACAGGTCTATTGTGAGAAAGGAATGTTTATCAAAATGAGTGCAAATGGCTCTGTCCATTGTGTTTTATGGAAGTGAGAACTGGGTATATCAAGACAACTATACAAGTATACTGAATGTGGGAAAAAACAACAGAACAGAGATGGGGCAAAGAATGAATGGGTGCTGAATCAGTACAAAATGATTTGATCACACACAGAGAATGAATGAGAATGGAACTGCAAATACATTCAAAGCAGAGCATATGGATCAACAGAAAGGGAAAGACCAATAAAGTTGTAGTTGGATGGGGCTGAGAAGCTCAAAAAGAAAAAAAAAGTAGTGAGTTTAGAAAACCAAAGCAAATTTATGAAGTGGTATACTAACACTGCTGTTGGCAGAGTGTGATGGGAATGTAAATATGTATGTATGTATGTATGAATAACATGACTACAATTTTTAGTAGTTTTAAAAGTGGTGCAGTTCTATGCCTATACTGGTATTGTAAGTACTCTTTCTATATAGACCTTATGGACTGATGACTATGGACAATTTTCATATGCTGAACAGCTGAAGGTAGTTTCTACTTTCCTTTACTAAAATCTTCTGTTATTAGGAGCCTGATAAAGCAGAGTCCCAATTTTGTTCAAAAAACTATTTATGTAGATACATACAGCATTTCCTTTTGAGTTAACCATTATACCAAGTACAGAAAACAGGTAAGTAGTAGTAAGCAAAATAAAAATCAGAGGTAGGAAATAAGGAAAAGAAAATCTAAATAGATCTAGTTTATTCCAACACCATTTAATTCTGCCCTTCCAAATCTTCCTTGCTTCCACCAAATACCATTTAATTCAATGACTTCTATTTATGTTCATGCAAATGTAAGTGTAAGGCCCTTGATGCTTCCTGCTCAATATGGGACAGTTGGGAATATGAATAATATGGGGTAGGCTTTACATGCATTTATTATTCTGTCTGCCTTAATGTATAAAATGGTTTTGGATGCCACAGCAAAATTTTCCTGACTTGAGTGCAGAACTCAAAGCTCACATACTTAAATCACAATAAATGGAATGTTGTAGGACACATAGGCAGAAAAAACAGATTATGTAGAATTTTGAAAATAGAAAAATTGAGGATCCAGTTCTATTTGTCCCACTAGAAAATGAAATACAAAATATTCTATTTGCATGGGTGTTACTTTTTCCCATATTTTCCCTTCCTTTCTAACTAATTTACTTCTGTTCAGAAAACCTATTTGGTAATTGAGACCATTTATATTCTGGAGACAATTCCTGATAATATGGAAGGCTCTGTACTTAATCTAATTGATTTCTGTACTCCATCATTTTGTGCGTCTAATGTCAGGTACAGTAACAAAATATTGGCTAAGGACCTGATCCAAAATTTACTGTACTACATTTAAGATTAAATCTAATAGGCTGGGTATTTCTGGCTCTTAAATTTCATTTAATCTGGTACATTACATTCCCTTTAGGAAATTAAGTCTGTGATCCACAAACCATTCACTTCAATTAAGTTTGCTTTTAGCACAGCATTTTGGGAATTGGCTCATAAATCAACAAAATTAGGCTCCTTCCCCTATTGGATGAAGACATCAGTTTAAGGTAGAACTTCTTCTGATTAAGGTTTTCTCACTGAATAATCATCCAATGCTTAACCAATTAAATGATTTATTTAAATAAGTTTCAATAATACCAAAACCATAGATGAATTACCTATTATAGAAGGGTATATTTTTAGTTTAAAGGAGTTTAAGGAAGAAAATGTATTATTTTTAGCAGTGTGCTATAATAGTTAAGGTGTTGGCCTGGCACTGGGGAGACCCAGGTTCCAGTCTACCCTCAATCACCTAAGTTTACTGGGTCACTTTTGATCAGTCTCTCTCTATTTTAGCCCAATTTACCTTACAGGATTGTTTTGGGGAAAAACTGTAGGAAGGAATACTATGTTAGCCAGCTTGTGCTCTTTAAAGAAAGGTGGGATGAATTTTTTACAAATAAATAACTAAATAAAATGAACCACATAAGGGCACCAACTTATATGAGTTCCCTAAATAAGATCAGTTCTCTGTACAAAATGCCACTGACTATTTTTAATTGGGCTTAACAAAGTACAGTGTAATTTTGAAGATTACATTCCCAATGACAAAAGGATATGTGATACCTTTCCCTAAATAATCCATTTTTTCAGGCTGCTATGAACTTCAAGAAGCAAATGGTGACCACCAGCTAGGTATTTGTAATAAACATTCCAACATTACTTAGTGCCACTAGATGTCACTGTATAAATATTCCTAAAAGATTCATATGACAGCAAAATATTTTAAAGGATGGAGGACAAGATAAACAAATGGAATGTTCTTTCAGTCCACATTGCAGAAATATGCATTTACAGAGCAGAACAAAGTCACAGTACCACTTTTCCATAGTTTGAAATCAATCTAAAGCTGAAATCGGTAGGTAGGTAGGTAGGTAGGTAGGTAGGTAGGTAGGTAGATAGATAGATAGATAGATAGATAGATAGTTCTCACAAACAAAATGAAAGTGAGACTCATAGCTATCTTAAGTACATTTCTTAAATAATTCATTTTCTCTAGGCCAACTCTTCCGCAAAGGACTAGAATCATAACCTATATTGAATTCTGCTAACAAGGATTTTTCCTAATCCAAGGTAAATAATCTAAATTGATTATGTACCTTTTCACCTTAACATAAACCACTATCTTTTCCTTTTCCACACTTCAGCATAGAAATCAGAAATACTTCAAGTAAATTATTCTATATGAAATGCAAAATCTGTGTTGTTTCTGTTTATTTCCAGCTGTTTTCTTAGAAAAGTCTGGAAAGAGGTCATTAGTAAGACAAACGATACTAAGATAGCTCTGTCACATGCTCATATAAACCCAATATCTCTCCCTGACCTCTGCAATAAATTCCCCTTCATAATATAAGTAAATTCCCCTTACAGATTTTGAAAAAGAAATACTTTCCCCACAAAATGCCTCAAAGTTTAATATTTCACTCTTCTTTTCTGGCTGTTGAAAACTGGACTGTGGCTAACTTAGTGATGTGAAGAGTCCCAGAAATTGATTTAAGTAATTTATTTTGACTGATCTATCCCTAGCACCCAATATGATCAGTTGATAGGAGTTTCCAATCTGATAGATTGCCTGAGTGTCAAAAAAGTTATGAAAATGGCCAGCATGTGGACATGTCTACAACAATCTCTGATCAATAAAACTTTAGTACTGAGTAATATAACAAGTTAACTAAATGAATTAAGCTGACAATATCAAGATTCTGTAAGTAATAATACTCACAATACCATGTCCCATAAGAGATATAGACCAAGAAAAAACAACAACAATGAACCAATAAAGGTAAATATTGCCTAGGATTCAGAAATATAATTCTAAACCTATTAGTAGCTTGAGTTATTTTTATTTTATTTTTTAAAAGCACTACCTGAATGGATGATGTACTAAGATATTGAAGTACCATGTTCAAAGCACTCTGGTTAATCAAATAGATCCTAACAACAATATTTATTTACTTACACTTAGTCAATATTAATACCTTTTAACTCTGCAATGGCTTATCTGTCTATCCAAATTAGATACAAGATATTAGGTACAAGAACCAAAAGAGAAGTACATGAACATACGTGTAAATTAAAATGTCTGTTAAAGCCATTTTACACTTTTTTCATCAATACAGTATTAACTAATATTCAGTACTATTTCCTGGAAAGTACGCATTTGCTGCAGATTGGATATGCCAGTAAATATCGACTGCTAACCATAAATTCCCAATAGAGAATTGGGATACCATTTAAAGGCCTTTAATAGCTCTCTAATGTTGAATAATGAAGTGTCTGATCCATCATGATAGGATATTACACACAGAGTATGCAATGTCTGGTGCGTTACTGCCATGGACTGTTTTTCAAATTCTGCATTAGTGAACAATTCATGCATATTTTATTGCACTAAAATCTACTGCATGGCAAACATGACCAAGTTATTCAATCATGCATGAATACTTCCATTTTTGAGAAAACTATTATGACAGCATAATGCATTTCATTTTTAATCAAAAACATTATGATTCGGTCATACTCTATCACTGCTAAAGTAGTTTGAAACTGCCTGGTGATTGAAATGTAAGTACTTATTCCATAGGAGAAGAGGAGAAGCCCAGAAATGATTAAATATATCTTTGGACACATGAGGAATAAAGATGGCAAGTGATGCCTTTTCAACCTTTGATGCTATTTTCAATAAGCATTTCTTTTTGAAGATGTTCTCATTATAATGAACAGAACATTTTTCTATCAATTTAGTTTTTTAAAGCAGTCCTGGCATCCTGTGACTTTACTTTTAACATGCTTGTTTCAACAAAACAACAACTTCTTCTTTGAGTTAAATATTATATTATACAGTACCTCTGGAATATAATGAACAGGTAAAGAAACAACTAATCCATTCTATAAAATATTTTCCCCATATATATATATCTATTCTAAAGTTATACCTCAGTGAGTGACAAAGAAGGCTTTAAAAAAGTGGTAATAGTTGTTTGGAATTTCCCAAAATCCATGGGTCATCTATGAATGGAGCACTTTGGGGAAAAAAATACATCAACACCCAGATTCTCTTTTCCTCTCTATGGAGTTTTATTTCCTTAAAATATACCCAAAATGAAGCAGCCAATTTTGATGTCAATAAAATTACCACATCAAATTACCAACTTTGCTACAGTCCTACTAAGCATGTGGCCTCAGCTTTGTGTAGAACCAAACCCTTCATCTGAAATGCTTCTTGGTTTGAAATGAGAAGGGCAAGTTTGCCTTTTTTTGTGTTTGTCTATGTGTGTGCTTTTGAGTCAGTGTTGACTCCTGGCAATTGCCTGGATTAGACCCTGCAGTTTTCTTGGCAAGGTTTTTCAGAAGTGGTTTGCCATTGCCTCCTTCCTAGGGCTGACAGAGAGTGACTGGCCCAAGGTCACCCAGCTGGGTTTCTGCCTAAGGCGGGGCTGGAACTCATAGTCTCCTGGTTTGTAGCCTGATGCCTTAACCACTACACTAAACTGAAGTTTGCTATAGAAAGCTTTTAAAGCTAAATGGTTCTGACAAGATTTGTTTAAAGATCTCCTGAGTCTGGTGTCTTTGCTGCCTTGTGGCAAGCCTTGATCTACCATGTTATCAGTTTTAATTAATGTTGTTCAAAGATGGCTTTCTTCCAGACTTTGCACCATGCTGCCTGACATACAAACAGATGTGAAGGATTTACAAAATTTTCTTGTTCTTTTAAGGTAAAAATGGAGATGTTATTTAACATCCATCTTGAGGCTGACAGGGAAGTAGAAGTGTTATGAAAGTGAGAAGATAGTGCTGCTGTGAAAATAAAGTGACAGATCTACTACTGTGGACAAGAGGACCACAGAAGAAATGGAGTAGCCTTCATAATTAATAATAAAGTGGCTAAAGCAGTGCTTGGATACAATCCAAAAAAACAATAGAATGATCTCAATTCGAATTCAGGGTAAGCCAGTGATCCAAATATACGCCCCAACCACAGATGCTGAAGAAGCAAAAGTAGATCAGTTCTATGAGGATCTGAAGCACCTACTGGATAATACGTCAAAAAGAAATGTTATTATCATTACAGGAGACTGGAATGCTAAGGTGGGTAGTAAAACGACACCTGGAATTACAGATAAGCAAGGTCTGGGAGAACAAAATGAAGCGGGACATAGGTTGACATAATTTTGCCAAGACAACTCACTGTGCATAATAAGCACTCTCTTCCAGCAACCTAAAAGACAACTTTATATATGGACTTCACCAGATGGTCGACACCGAAATCAGATTGACTACATCCTTTGCAGCCAAAGGTGGAGGACATCTATACAGTCGGTAAAAACAAGACCTGGAGCTGACTGTAGTTCAGATCACGAACTTCTTATTGCAAAATTTAGAATCAGACTAAAGAGAATAGGGAAGACCCACAGATCAGTTAGATATGAGCTCACTAATATTCCTAAGGAATATGCAGTGGAGGTGAAGAATAGTTTTAAGGGACTAGATTTAGTAGATAGGGTCCCAGAAGAACTATGGACAGAAGTTCGCAACATTGTTCAGGAGGCGGCAACAAAAAACGTCCCAAAGAAAAAGAAAACCAAGAAGGCAAGATGGCTGTCTGCTGAGACACTGGAAGTAGCCCAAAAAGAAGGAAAGCAAAAGGCAACAGAGATAGGGGAGATATGCCCAATTAAATGCAAAATTCCAGAGGTTAGCCAGAAGAGATAAGGAATTATTTTTAAACAAGCAATGCGCAGAAGTGGAAGAAGATAGTAGAATAGGAAGGACAAGAGACCTCTTCCAGAAAATTAGAAACATCGGAGGTAAATTCCATTCAGAAATGGGTATGATCAAAAACCAAGGTGGCAAGGACCTATCAGAAGCAGAAGAGATCAAGAAAAGGTGGCAAGAATATATAGAAGATCTGCATAGGAAGGATAATAATATCGGGGATAGATTTGATGGTGTGGTCAGTGAGTTAGAGCCAGACATCCTGAAGAGTGAGGTTGACTGGGCCTTAAGAAGTATTGGTAATAACTAGGCAGCAGGAGACAATGGTATCCCAGCTGAACTGTTTAAAATCTTGCAAGATGATGCATGCCATATGCCAGCAAATTTGGAAAACACAAGAATGGTCATCAGATTGGAAAAAATCAAGTTATATCCCCATACCAAAAAAGGGAAACACTAAAAAATGTTGAAACTATCGAACAGTGGCACTTACTGTATTTCACATGCCAGTAAGGTAATGCTCAAGATCTTGCAAAATAGACTCCAGCAATTCAGGGAGCGAGAATTGCCAGATGTACAAGCTGGATTTAGAAAAGGCAGAGGAACTAGAGACCAAATTGCCAATATCTGGTGGATAATGGAGAAAGCCTGGAAGTTTCAGAAAAACATCAAATAAATAAATAAATAAATAAGAAAGAAAGAAAGAAAGAAAGAAAGAAAGAAAGAAAGAAAGAAAGAAAGAAAGAAAGAAAGAAAGAAAGCCAGACTGTTCACTTGAGGGAATGGTATTAAAATACTAGTATAATAAGAGTATAATAGTCTTTGGCCACATAATGAGAAGACAGGATACCCTGGAGAAGATGCTGATGCTAGGGAAAGTGGAAGGCAAAAGGAAGAGGGGCCGACCAAGCGCAAGATGGATGGATGATATTCTGGAGGTGACGGACTTGACCCTGGGGGAGCTGGGGATGGCAATGGCCGACAGGAAGCTCTGGTGTGGGCTGGTCAATGAAGTCACGAAGAGTTGGAAGTGACTGAATGAATAAACAACAACAAAAATGTTTATTTTCATAGCACTCCATAAACAGTATAAAATGAAGGTGTATATCTGAGATTCATGAAAGTGGGTTAAGTGCATAATATAGTGTCAATACTACAAAATTGCTGATGCAAATTCCACCATTTTAGTCTCTCTTAAGGCATAGGGAAAGAAAGATTCTTTGGTACACCAGATGTACTTAGACATAAAGCACCGTTCCTCTCAGTTTTATTTATTTATTTATTATTTAAATTTATTCCCGCCCATCTCCCGGAATAAGGGACTCTGGGCGGTTTACAGGATAACAATAGTTAAAATCTAAATATAAAATTACAAACAATATAAAGATAATTATAAATCCAGATGGATAAGATATTCGTTAAAAGAAGGACATTAAAATTAAGGGATTAGCCATCTCCATGAGGAACTATCCCTTCCTCCTTCCCATGCCAGGCGGCAGTACCAGGTCTTCAGCTCTTTCCTAAAGGTCGGGAGGGAGGAGATCTGTCTCAACACTGGGGGCAAGCTGTTCCATAAAGTGGGCGCTGCCACAGAGAAGGCCCGCCTCCTAGACCCCATCAGATGACATTCTCTAATTGATGGGGTACGTAGCAGGGCCTCTCTGGATGACCGGGTGGGGCGGGTCGATAACATGGTGATAAGACGGTCCCTCAGGTATTCTGGTCTCATGCCATGTAGGGCTTTAAAGGTGATAACCAACACCTTGAATTGTACCTGGAAGCAAACCGGCATCCAATGTAGCTCGCGGAGCAACGGTGTTATATGTGCAGATCTTGGAGCACCCAATACTGCCCGCGCGGCCGCAGTTGCCAGAGAAATCACAGATACAGTCATTTGAAGAGGCCTACTACATGTTTGCACAGACCACACCCACAAGAATTACAAGCTTAAATATACAACTATCCTGTTATGAGCAACGTGTGTCACCTTGTTAAAAGGGTTGCCTCTGCTCCAAAATACAGTAGTTATATTTCCATAGATGAACCTCTCCCTATTTCTGAAAATTCAAGGAGCTGAGAATTGCACACCTGGAGCGCACTCAGCCTGGGGAAGGCTATCCTATACTGCTCCTAAATTTCACAACGGAGACAATACTACTGAAAATGGGGTTGGCTATTCCCATTAGCTTTCTCAACAGTGCTATCATTCTTTGGAATTGCAGTGCAAAGAGACCCACTAGCCAAGATTGGGAAATTTGTGGCTGTTCAAAAGCTGTTGAAAAAGCAAATGATTTCCCTCATAAAAGAAGTCGGAGAGTATTCATAAAACATCCTGCAAGGTAGTTTTCTTTTTCCTGGGAGGCACGAACCTGAACATATTTCTAGCTGCAATTCTGAACATGCTTCCTCAACATTTCCTTCCTTTCACTGAACTCAGAAGGATTTACCACGTTTAGGTCAGAATGTTTAGGAGAAGTGCTTCATCTTAACCTCACATTATTTTTTTCTACACACATACTGAATGAAATCTAAACAAACAAAAATGCAGAACAAAACACCACATCCCACCTGCCCCATGAATTTTCTTCCTGAAACATGATTTAAAGAACATTTTTAAAAACTGAATATATCCAAATATGTCCAAAAAAAGAGACTTTTTGGTCTTGCCAATCTCATGCCCCCATATTTGCTGCCTTATGCTCAAATTTTAAACATTAAAAAAAACCCCACAAGGATTCTCACATTCCTTTTTTTTAAAGTAGGTCATGGGACTCATATGTGATCTGGATGACCCAAAGAGTAAATAGTGCCTTTCACCCCATAAAAACCTTGCTCTTCTGGGAAAGTCAAACTGTTCTTGCTGAAACTCAGTCCATTGCACAGAGACAATGTCACTGATACAAAGCAAGTGTAATTATGCATTCTGGAACAGTTGCAAGTAACAGAGCTTGTTGGTGTCTCTACTCAGAGAAAATTATAATAATCAGTATTTGCGGTCAGGAGGGCATACTGTATGTGGCTGTGTATGATCCAACAGTAAACAAGGGTTAGTGCTGTGCAAATGGAGAAAATAAATCCAAAGACCTTTGCACGTGATTTGGTATGTGGAGCTCTACTAAATATTTACCAATTCCATACATGTTAGGATTCAAATCTGTTCTCTGTGTGGTGAGTTTTTGCTATCATGTCTTGATAAAGGTTCATTTGGATCCTTGGCATAGAAACAGCTGAGCGTAAATAACATCAAAGTTGAAGTAGCACAGCTCTGAGTTACAGAGCCAGAACTACGTCACTCTAGAATTTAGTCATTAATGATGAAGAATGATGAAGAATTATACAAATCTAATAGTATAGCCAGTCCCTCTTTGACTTTTATGGTGACTAACCAGAAATATAATAACAGTTAAAATAATAATTAAATGAGTAAAAATAATTTTATTAGAGCAAGTTAGGTATGGACAAATTTATCAAGTTCAATCTCTTTCTTTCTTTCTTTCTTTCTTTCTTTCTTTCTTTCTTTCTTTCTTTCTTTCTTTCTCTTTCTTTCTTTCTTTCTTTCTTTCTTTCTTTCTTTCTATTTTAAATTTAGTCCAGTCCATAGCATTTCTCCAGCTGTTTGCAGATTTCAAGTCAGGTAAAAATAAATAAATGTACATTTCTCCTAATATGCATGCTTTTGAATTAAGTTTCCTTGTAAACACATTTTTGCAAGTGATTTTGCATGTTTTTTTTTCCTGCACACTGTCCCCTAAATAACCATAATTCTGAATTGCATGTCCTCTATCAAAAGGTAATTGGATTTCTCATGAAAGGGTTTCCATTTGAATAGCCCTAAACTGAATTGTGCTGTATATCACTTCTCCTTGACTGGTACTCAGACATATGTACTGCTCAAGTGTCTGGAGTGCTCTCCAACAGTTTCATGTTATATGGGCCAAAAATCCTCAATTTATGTATGGAGGAAGTGGATGCTATTTAATTGCCTTCCTATCAAGGTATTGGTGATGTTAGAATTATCAGAATCTCAAAGTAACTCTGCCAGGTGCATCAATGCTGCTACCAGAGACTGTTCTCAAGTCTAAAAGAGTGGCAACGAGGTGGATATCGATGATGATGAGGAGGAGGAGGAGGAGGAGGAGGATGGTCTAGTGGTTAAGGTGCTGGGCTAGAAACCAGGAGTCTGTGAGTTCTAGTTCCGCCTTAGACATGAAAGCTGCCTGGGTGACCATGGGCCAGTCTCTCTCTCTCAGCCCAACTTACCTCACAGGGTTGTTGTTGGGAAAATAGGAGGAAGGAGGAGTATTAGGTATGTTCGCCACCTTGAGTTATTTATAAAAATAATAAAAGCGGGGGGGGGAATTAAATAAATAAATAAGTTATAGTGGACCATTGGACCAATAGGGTGAGAGGTTGTAGGTTTCAAAATTCCTGTTCTAGAATCTCTCTGAGTCTTCACACCCTGACACTGCCTCTTGCTTTATTGTTGTGATTTGGTACACTGCCACCACCTACCATCCAGGGGCACCTAATCTGGTATTCACTCCCTAACTCCATAGGGTTAGAGAGACATAGGGTTTTCACAACCTGTGCTGCCTTTCTGATGATTAAAAGATAAAAATGAAAAAAGTGAAACCATTTGCTGTGGTCAACAAAATAAAATCAGATTGATTGGATAGTAACAACTTAAGATAAAATGAGTCAGTACAAACAGGATGTTTAGTGAAGAATGGGGATAGTAATTCCTGGCGAGTACCTGCGTAGAGGGAGCAATATGATATAACATATTCCATCATTTCAATTATTTCTCCACCACATGGACACAGTCTCTCTTCAAAAGGGATATTTTGGTATCTCCCTTCATTAACAGCAGTCACCCATCATGGTAATGCCTGCCCATGTAAAGCCATAAGACTGCAATTTGGCATGTATTGCCTAGCACCAGGGAGACTGAAAGCTATCAATCATAATTAAAGGAGCCAATCTGATTGGAAAGAAAGAGAGCTTAAGCCAATAGGAGAAGATGTAGATCCAAGCAGGGGTTTCTATTTTAAGTAGGCTGGCTTCTTGATGAAGCACCACGTTCAGAATGCAGTGAGGTACTTGAAAAATAGATCTCAGAAACTTGGATTGAACTCTTTCAAGAGAAAGAAATGATCTACAGGGGCCCAACTGAACTCCAAAAAGGAGCTGGGCTCAGTTTTTTGCCGAGAAAACTTTAATCGCTGCAGGCATATACTGAGCTCCTTTATAGAGATAGAAAGATTGTAAGGCCAATGCTGTTTTTTGTACATTTAACGTGACAGAATTGGTGTGGGACTTATGACTGCCTGTAGCATGAAAAACAATGCTCAGATATTTAAAGGTCTTAACTTGCTCTATTGGATGATTATTTTGCCACCAGATATGTGTCTTAGGGCGTTTGGCAAAAACCATAACCTTGGTTTGGAATAATTAATTTCTAGCCATTCTTCTCGGCAGTGCTCAGCGAGTATATAAAGTGCCCGTTTCAGGCCAATCTGTGTGTGAGAAAGCAACACGGCATCATCTGCATATAAAAGAATAGAAATTTGTCTATTTCCCAATTTTGGTGGATGAAAAAGGCATCATAATGCCTGGGTTAGATTATATGGAACCTTCCAATTTTGTCAGAGGAAACCCTCTACAACTGACACCCCAGTCATTCAGTTAGCAACTAGCTGAATACATATTTTACAATACATAGCAGCCATGTGGAAGAGGTGAACCCTAGTGGGAAAGGATGCTGTAATAAAATCCTCTTATGTGCCTCTGCTATTTGCACAGGGAAGAAATATATTTTTTTTCTGTGCTGGTTGAAGTTCTCTACTCACCTCCCAGCTTCTAAACTTTACCAGGAACTGAGATACCCTCTGTTTCCTTTTCAAAACATGGAATTACTCATTGCATGCATGGTGTCACATTTAGCTGTCCTCTCAGAAGCAGCCCCCAAATGCCCTCCAAACTTTTTGATCAAAATACAGCATTGGACCAGAGCAGGTGTTGTTCAGCATATTACTGGTTTAAAAAGCTGCCACCAATGATATCCTTTGAACTTCAGAAGTACTAAGAATACAGAATCCATTCTACTGTAAAGTGTTTATCCCTTTTATAACCATAAAGGCTCAAAGAGTTTAGAAATGTAATGAAAAATACATTTTTTAGATGTTTGAATGAAAAAGAAAGAAAGCAGATTTTTTTATTTTGTATCATTGCATTATTCGCAGATGATAACTATAGGAGAAATAATTAGCTGAGCAAACAACCCCAACACAGCTGTCAAATGTAAAATATTCATCCCCAGTATTCTTGAAGAGAGGCCTAGTGAAGAAATTGAAATAAAGGAAAGGCATGTTTATCAAATTTCGTAATTGGCTTTTCTATAAATTTGGAAATCATTTTATTTTCAGAACACAAAGAAGTGCTCTCAATTACTGGGTTAAAATGAATCTTCTTTTTCTGTTATAATAATTATTTGCTAATTAGCCAGGATTCCAGATGTATTAATAAAACTGGCATTCAGGAAGATTAGCATTCCTTTCTTGCTATTGTTGGAGGCATAAGCCACAAAAATAGAAGACACATGAGGAAGGTGTTGGACAATATCCTTGATAAAGCCTGAATGTAGATTAAGCCTGCACAGTTTATATTCCATTAACCTAAATACATCTTACAAATCATGCATTATAACTAATTGTCAGGGAACCAAGAAAATTGCTTCCCCTAGAGACAGCAGAAAAGAAAAGCCATCTATCTCTCTGTCTCCAACACCTAACAGGCCACAGGATATGTCTGGTGGATGAAAACTATGATACACACAATCATATTACCTAATTATGTCATATTGAATTATTGCCAATTAGGAGTCCAGGGCTTGTTGTTGTTTTGGTTTGTTTTCTTGTGCAACTAAGGCAAATGTCAATTCCAGAAAAAAATGTGCATTTCGAAGTGAATATTTCCATAGTTCAAAATTCACATAATGCAAAAGTTGCATAATTTTTCTGCCTGATAACGAATAGTTTAGGTTTCTCTAGAATTCTAGACACTTATTATATTCCTTCCTTGCCACTTCAAGGTATCTATTATAGATACAACTCCACTCTCCATAGAGCGTTCCCTAAGATTATGAGGAACCTTTTCCTAAGAAATAATGTGAAGTTATTAAAATTAGAAATGGATGGATAATCAGAAAATAACCAGTAAGATATCTGCAAGAGGATTCAGGGTACTGTAATTCTGCAACTATTTTGTTCCTTCTCAGATTTTTTTTTAATCCATCAATCCATTGAAGTTTTCCTGGAATTCATGATCATAGTGATCATCATATTAAATATAGTACTGCCCATTGAGAAAAAAAGAATAAAAAACCTAGACATAATCATGTGATTCCAAAAGTTCAGCTTTCTAGTATAAAAGACACCTGAAACTGATCTGAGCTGTTTTGATGGTTTGAGAATCATTCCCTGCCTTCACTTTCTTGCCCTTCTTCCCCTGTGCATAGTAGCTGGCAAAGTGAGCAAATCTGAAACTGATAATTGTTAATTACAAATAGATGAGTTATTAACAAAGCACAGGCTGTTTGGGTTTGGGACGTGGATGTCAATTTTGGGGAGAGCAGTTCCTATGAAATGGAAGTTCTCCATCCATGAAAACAACAGGACTATGAGTTGTGCTTGGTCACAGCATCATCTTATCACTAGGGGATGCATCTTGTGATGAAACAGACTAGTAACACTCATAGTTTCTTGCCTTATGTATATTGTAGGCTCTTTCCCATGTTTCAGTTAAATTGCTCTCCTGTTTCTGAGCTAGTATGCTAAACTGGCATAGATTGTGCTGCCTGCATTGCCAGAGATTGAAGCTAAGGCATTTTGCAGTCATACAATGTGCTTTTCCACTGAGTAATGTATTATTGTTAACTTATTTATTTATTTAATTTATATGACCACCCATCTCCCCCAACGGGGAACTCTGGGCGGAACTTTGGACATAAGATTTTATCCCTAGTGGTGGGCAAAAAAGGAACAAGAGCCGTATTTTCAATATTTAAGACTTTCCATAGTTCTAATACCTCAGGAGCTGTCAAGTTGTGAACAAAACCACAGCTGGACAATGCTGGTTAACTGAAAAAATAATAATTATTACATTAGTCTTAAATGATAGAATCTTAAAAAAAAATATTCTGCTGTTTGAAAAACAGGAACCCTTTCTGGGCTGAAAGACAAGTCAGAAATATTGAAGTATAATAAAAATACATCCAAATCAGTCTAAGGAAATTGAAAGGCTTTCCCTATAATGGAGCTGATATTAAGGCAACAGCCTCAGCAGCAATTCCTGTCTGCTCTTGTAAAATATCATTTTGCTACTTCCAAAAGGAACAAAGAAATATGTTCTTGCTTGTCTTTTCATATAATGACTGAATGGCATCTACTCCAAACCTCCCATAGTTGGCACCAGTTGTGACAGACACAGAACTGAAAACTAGCTATCTTGTTCTACTGCTAAGGCTCATACAGTGACATTTTTCTGTCATTATTAACAGAAATTAAAGATTACAATCTGTGACAAACATACAATAAATCTATTAACTGTATGACCCCCGCAACTGCAGAATAGACGGCAATGTTGGGGACAAAATATAGTCATTGACTAAGCAGCCTGAAGTTATCCTCAGAAACAAATCAAAATAAAACCTATGAAACAGCAGAGTGCAATGCCAATGTCCCATTAGAGCTTTCCGATCAATATAAGAAATGAAAAGGCTCACCGCCTCATTCCACCAAAAGAGACTTCATGCTGACCTGCTGAGGATTGATCAGTTATATAATGGAGATTTTCCACCACTCTTTACTTGCTTTAAAAAAAAGTGGGGAAGAAGAAAAGAAAAACATATTGAAACTATATGCAGTGCTGGCAAACAAAATTACTACTTTCAGCTCTGATGCAATTCTGATCCTTGTGTGTCATGATTTGCCCAGATGGGTAGATGCAAGCAAAACTTTGTGCCTGTGTCATTCCCCCCATGCCATCAGATCAATCCTGACTTGATTGAGTCACTTTGACAGTTCAGATTTGATTAGAAAAAAAGGATTTCTCTATAGGCCAGGGCTTTCCAAAGTTTTCCCTTGGCGACACACCAACGGTGGCTCACAAGAAAACCCAGAAGCACCACCACTGTGTCGGCACGCAAAAACCTGGAAGTGCTGCCGCCGCTTTCCATTTTTTTGCACCACCACCACTGCAGCGCTTTCAGATTTTCGCACGCCACAGCAGTGGCGGTGTCCTTGTGTGCCGTGCGAAAACACGGAAGCAATGATGGCTCACCGCCGCCGTGGCCACGCGCCATCTGCGCTTCCGAGTTTTGACGCGACACACCTGGGCCCCACAGGCAACACACTTTTGTGTTGCGACACACAGTTTGGAAAGCTGTGCTATAGGCTATCAGGAGGAACCTTCAAATTTGGCCTTGTAGGGTGGTGCAACTTTGCTGACTCTAAAGACTGGGTTTTCTGAGGGCCTGGGGAATTGGTATAGCTGGATGGCAATTGACCTCTTAACCTCTTCTGAAATGGAGCTTGTCTGAGATTGGTTGAATCAGGATTATGGCTTGCCAGGAGTATTCTGTATTGGTTTGCAGAAGTAAGAGAAGCAGAATGACATAGTGAAACACAATGCTACAGAGATAGGCAAGCCACAGAGAAAGAAGCTAGCACAAAACAAATGGCATTCATACCCCTCCCCTCCCACATCTTCCAGAATAAAGTAAAAGTTTGGTCCAGTGACAGTAAGTGTTAGCCAGCCAACCATTTATTTACTGTCAAACCTGTCCCACTCACGGAGAATTTAAAAATAAGGGCAGCCTAAAATTCACATATAGAGACTGAGAACACAATTAAGCTCTCTGTTGGATTGGCGAGACCAGCATAGAAGTGTAATACTCTATTGCTACAAAGTATTGCAAAGTTGGGGCTTATAGATGGCCTCATTAGAGAAGCTGAGAGTAGAGAAAGTAAATGAAGGCCCAGACAAGGTTAACTTTGCCAACCTAAGAGTTCTGATAGGTAAAGAATTTAATGAAGTTAAATCCCATTGGCCAACTACTCAGACATGTCCATCAGAGAGCCATTCACACCATTCACCTTCTACCCAGCATTCTGCACAAATTGAATTGAAATTGTACCAATGTATTTTGTTTATAAAACTCCAGAAGCAGCAGAATAGCCATCAAATCTTCAAAGTGCTTCCTAAGCTCCAAAGTATTTTGAAATCACCCAATTTGATATATTGGTTGAAAGCATGTTGACTCTTCATTTCACAAAATTGTTTGATGTAGAGATTCAGTCAATGTTTTCACAGAATCCTATTATGCATCATCCTTGGATCAGGGCTTCTCCAAAGGATCATGATCATCATGGAGATGTCACCAATAGAAGAGAATATTTGTAGCTCAGGGCTGAACGGTGGAGTCCTTGGTGCTCTCCATGTGGAGTCAGCTCAGAGAGCACCGAGGACTCCACATGGAGATGTCATTTTTGGTAGCATCTCTGTGGTAAGTGTAATATGCAGTTCAGCCCCTAAACTACTCAAGTGAAATAACATTGCAGGCATAGGACTAGACTGTAAATCATGCTTAGATTCCAATGATGATAATGTGAAAATATTATAGCTAACTTAAGCCCCATGAATTGTAAACAAACTGAACCTTAAACAGCCTTGATCTGATCCACTATCTGAAAATATGCATTTTTAATCAGCAGATGAAATTAATATTTATCCTTGAAGAAAAATGATACTTCAACCTTTCTATTTTGAATCTATTGTTTTTGACAAAAAGCTCTTTATTCAAATTACAGCTCAGTCTTAAAAAGGTTGATATTCTGATAATAAAATATAAAAAATATTTTGGAGGCAAAAAACGCCACTGTTCTTCATGTTTTTTATTGTTAGTATATTTAATACCAAATCATACAACAAAACTTATTGAGATTGCTGTACAAGATGCCAACTTATATTTCAAATCTTTTTGGCCAGTTTGTACTAGTTTAAGAGTCCCTGATTTAATCCTAGATACTGCAGTTACATTGTCTTTTAAGATATGGAAGTTCACTCTGAAGCTTTATCTGTAGTTTAAACTTTCCAGAGTACACTGCCAAAGGAACTTCCAAAATGAAAAATTCTCTCCAATTGAGTCCTCAAGAGATAAGGTTGTTGATGAAATCAATCAACTTCTTGAGTCCATATGATGACATTTAAAGAAATATTTTTTAATTTATAAAGCAAGGTTGCACAGATTGTATTGCATGCTGGGTACCATTTCAGGTTGATATGTCTTCAAAGTGAATAGTAGATCAAAACAAGTGGTAGTATGTGCAGAAAACGACAATTGAGAATGGCAGAGTATACAATACAATAACCAACTCTAGACATTTTCAGTCACAGTGAAATATTATTCTGCACAGCCCACTTAAAATTCTTTTAAGTCTCTTCCAAAGGAAGTGAATTGTATGTGCATAACTCTCCCATTGGAATAACCTGGACTTTTATATGCCTGAAACTGGTTGGATTTTTTGTTATTTTAGTTAATCCATAATTTATGCATCATCATTTCACAAGTTTGTAACAGCATGCAGGTTCATAAAATTGTTGTAAGTACAAAAGTCTTAGGGGGCGTGGTGGGTCAGTGGTTAGAGGATTTCTGATTGAAAGGTCGCAAGTTTGGATGTTCGATACCCTAGCCCTGGGTGATGGGGTAAGCTCCCGCACTCACCCCAGCTCTTGCCAACCTAGCAATTCGAAAGCATGCAAATGCAAGTAGATAAATAGGTACCACTTTGGTGGGAAGGTAACAGCGTTCCGCACACGTCATGCCAGTCACATGACCGCAGAAGCATCTTCAGACAACACTGGCTCTTCGGCTAACAAACGGAGATGAGCACTGGCCCCTAGAGTCGGACACGACTGTGTGGGGGAACCTTTACCTTTTACCTTTTACAAAAGACTTGAAAAAAATTTCTTCTTAAATATATATCTTGTTAAATATATTAACACCATCACATTATTTGAAATTTAACATGTGGACCCCAGATCAAAAGAATTTACATAAACAGAGGACAGCATTGCCTTTAATTCTCTTTAATAAGTTAAAACATTGGCTGTCTGCAAAGAAACACTTATACTCATTCATATCTTTATGTACATATGCCCTCAACATGATCAGGAAACCAGGATGTTCATAGTACCCAATTGTTTTGAAAGGGAAATAGTGCAGAGTTATAGGTTAACATGCTGTCTTATTTACCCTTGCAATCATATACAGTATATTCACATGGAAAATGTGTGAAGAGTTTTAAGAGGGGCCGTCCTCTGATTTAAGATTATTAAATGTTCAGTTCTCAAAACAATTAGAGTACCATCTTTGGTGTGATTCATTAGAAGCAGAGAGAGACCTCTGATGTATGACAGGGAAATTGGAACACAGAAACCAACTCCTAGTTCCTCAGAGAAGCCTGAAGAGTCATTTCTTTCATCACTGGAATTCATATGCTAGAAAGAGGCAGGCTGGAGGTAGACCAGACCAGCTGGTGTGTCAGGAAATTTCATAGATTTGCTTGGTCCAAAGCCCTCCTGGCTCCACAACAGGAACTCAAACCAGTTCTTAATCTATACCAGCTCTTTAGTTGGCACAATTTTTTCCCTTTAAATAAGGTTAGAGATGATTTTAAAAGTATAGTAAAACATACATCAATCTTTGGGCTTGGTCACAGGGTTATAAGCATGCTGACTGTTGATTAAAAGGAGTTAATGTGAATTGTTAGAAGCTACATGTAGCATTGTTTTGAGCAAACTGCAAAAAGGGGCATTAATAGCATAACACAATTTTTGTAAGCATGATGTAGGCATGTTGAGCTATGAGATGCTGATTTACCAAACCAGAACTCAAATTTTATAAAACACTCAAGGCTATAGAAGTGGCTGAAAGCCTTTGGAGATTAACTTGACAAGGTGATTGCATGAGACTTTCTGTCTAAAATTATGTCTGTTTTTACACACTGCACATTTCAGTTTGATCAATCCTGGCCCAAAACATTGTACTGCCTGAGGCGCAGGAGAAAAACAGCCCCATAAAGGCATTCCTTTTTAAGAAAGAAGCAAGAAAGCCTTGTGGAGACTCAAGTGGTAGATACCCCTTTAGGCCCCAAACCTTTTCCTCCTTTTTTCTCCTAAGCATTTTTTGGTTTAAAATTAAAAATTCACTGTCACCAACTTTTCCCTCAGGAAAGAACCAGAATTTACTCTCACTCCCTTTAGCAGGGTTTCTCAACCAGGGTTCCATGGAACCCTAGGGTTCCACGAGAGGTCACTAGGGGTTCCTTGGGAGGTCACAATTTATTTAAAAAAAAATATTTCAAATTCAGGCAACTTCACATTAAAGATGTAAGTTTCATTCTTTATTTTTAGTTTAAGAACACCGTTAATGCACATACTGTATACAGGCCTACCCATGAAACAAATATAGTAATTTTGTAAGTTCTGGCCTATATTTGAGCCTGAATCTGCAGGGGTTCCCCAAGGCCTGAGAAATATTTCAAGGGTTCCTCCAGGGTCAAAAAGTTGAGAGAGACTGAGTGTAGCACATTTTATTAAAAGGTATACAGTAAGCTTTTGTGAATTACAGCTCATTTCATCAGATGCATAGGGAAGCTAAACAGATGTAGGATTTAAATTGGAATGGGGGAAAGACAAAGGGGAAGATAGGGTGGTTCTGCAGGTGCAGGTGACACATGGGACAGATTACAAGTACTTTATCAATTAACAGATGTAATAGGTTAAAACCCCATTCTGTTTATTAAGACTTTCTGGGTAGCCTGAAACCTTTCATGTATGTGAGCTCCACAATCTGTCACTTGATTATGCTGGTGGAATTTTTTTGTTCCAGAGTAGGTACTTTGAAATCTATAATGAAATATCTTGGGAATGTCCTCTGCTATTACTTCTTTCTTATTTGTGTCCTCATGTCAGACCTAGTCTTTTCCTCAACTAAACTCACTAACTGAGAGAAGATAGAATTTCTGGGTAGAGAAAATCCACCCCATGCCCTGGAAAATAGTACAGGCCCACAATATTTGCCTTCTTTTCTCCCTACTCAACAAAGGATTTTATATATTGTCTTCTTAGAAGATGGCCTGGTTTGCTTTTTTGTGACTTCACCCATGCTGTTCAAGACATACTGTTTTCCACTGACATCCTGAGGACAGTTATTTTCTTTCCTTTCTTGGCAGTCCTCCAGTAACTGGTTCCAAATCTCCTGGTGGCCTTTCTTTTCAGCTACTGCTTATTTCTAATATTTTATCTCCCTTCCAAATCATTCCTGGCAGCAAAACATTGGAATCAGTTCATTACTGGCTTTCAACATGGCCATTTCATTGTCACTTTATGTCCTCTAAGCATCCAGTACCCAATTAATGTTCCTTTCTTCCACCAGATGACATGATTTAAAGGGTGTGTATGTGTGTATTTGTTTTTTGCTTATCGCCCTGAAGGTGTAAACAAAACTCCTTCAGGGGTTATTTGCAAAACACCTCCAATGGGAATTTGTCCCTAGCCCTTCCTTCTCATATTGACACTTGTTCTAAATAGTATTTCTAATTTTCTGCTGAAGCTGTGTTTCATGTAGGAATTACTAAGAAAACAATTCTTTACTGATATACAAATGTAAACCCTATAAATATGAAGCAGAATGAAAATCTCTAGAAGCTCCAATGACAAAGAAAAGAAATAGAAGGAGACCTCCAGGACACTTAAAAGACAAAAAGTAAATTGCATTTCCTCCAGTGGAGTCTTGGGTTGAATCCCTTATTTTAGAGTAGTATCTGCACATTCTCAAAAATTACAGTATCCAGGATTATACCTGAAGCAGGGGAAAAAGAAATCTCACTAAGATCCTCCTCCATCAAAGCTTAAATAAGTACTGTAAGTAAATAAAATATGACTCTTAATTTAATTTAATTTAATTTAATTTAATTTAATTATAACTGTTTACTGCACATTCATGTTAACTAAAATCACTTGTCAGAGACAGCTGCCACTATTTAATTAATCATAATTGTAGTAAAGCAGTTATATGATGCACAACCTTCTTTGAATGTTGAGTTTCCTGGCTTGGCTTTCATATGAGGGTGGGTGGTTAGTGGTTATTATTATGGTTGTTATAATAATTATTATTATTATCTTTATACTGCATGATGGCCAACAATGCTTTACAAATAAATTAAATGCAAAGCTTGGTCCACAATCCCATTTTTAAAGAGGCAAACAAACAAAACTTCAGCAGCTAATCTAAACATTACAATTGTTTCCTGCTTCTTAAAATGTACTGTAGCATAGAACAGGTTTGTGAGGCTTTTAGGGAAAGTAATCAAATATTGTACTTCTGACTAGCATCTGTCACTTTAAAAGGCAGAGTACATTTTATATGATGGTTTAGAGGAGGCCTGGGGAAGCTCTGGTGTAGGTTGGGGGGGTCTCCTTTTTTTCCACTTTAACCTGTTTCTTGTTTTGCCTCCAACTTGCATAGGGAGCATTTTTGGTCATCTCCTCGATATCGTATTATGGCTAGGGGCCTCATAAAGTCGATAAGCCCTAGCTTCCCCACCACCAATTCAAGATATTGGGCTTTATATATGAAAGTCACACATTAGCCTTGTGTGTTTATCCACTGCATGTAATCAAAGGTATCTGCAGGGGAGGAAAAAAAAGAGTCAAGATGGCCACTGCGAATGCATGATTGCAGCCCTGCCCCTTTTTTATGTTTGTCACACATACACTTGGTCCCATCTTGACTTTTGTGACCCCATCCACGGCCAGCCCTGCATGTAATTAAAGATTAGGTGTATAGAACTAGATAAAGGGCAATGGAGTATATTCCATGCATCATGTAACTCTGATATCTTAATCTACCCCACCACTGGTCTTAATTGAGGCAATAGTAAGGACTGAAATTTGGGCTTCACCCATGTGAAGTGTATATTTTGTTAGAGTTAATGATGGAATGTTAATGGAATTGATAGGCCTTTGGACCTAAAGCTACTCTGTCTTGTTGGGATTGACTCTTTAACAGATTGAGTCCCCATCTGGATCCAGACAGCCTCCAGGTAGGTGGATAGTACTTCAACAGCAGGTGTCACAGGTCGATATGTATAGTTGAGAATCATCAGCATAGTGATGAAAAATGGTCCTGTGCCACCAGATGTTCTTGCCAGCAGCTTCATATAGATGTTAAATAGGAGTGGGGAGAACTATTGAAACCTGGAGCACCCCCCGCCCCTTAAGTGATTTAGGGCTCAACTTTTTCCTACCACCACTGCTGACTGAAACCATCTCTTCAGGAAGGAGGAGGATCAGTGTATTACAGTGCTCCCCTCTCCCAACTATTGTAGATGGTTCAAAAGGATGCCATGATCAATGGAAGTGAAAGGTGCCGAGACATCAAGCAAGACCAAGGGGATATCATACATCTTTGTCTTACTCCCTGCTTGATGTTGAACTATTCATTAAGTATTCAGTTTATTCTCATGTATGTTCTACTTTTATCATTTCCAGCTCTTACTACATTTAGCAATCAACCTTCAGTTCTATAGTCATGCAAATTGTTCCATACTTTTTCTCTAAATCAAACACTTGATAAACTTTCTTCTCATGCTCATACATTTATGAATGATCCTCTGAAGAGCAGAAATCTGGTCTGCACATCTCCTGCCCAGCATAAAGCCACACTGCACTTCCCAAATTTTGCTCATTATCACTTCCTGTACCATTATGATCATAATTCTGCTAAATATGTTCCAAGGCAAGCTTAACAAACTACTCCCCCTATAGTTTTTCATTTGTTCTTGCTATCTGTGCCTTTGTATAAGGAAACAATAACCACATTTGTCTGATCACCAGGCACAGATATACTCTTCAAACACATATTAAATAAGCTGTACAACCACTCCATAAGCAAACCACACTCATATTTTATATTTTTTCCAGTTATACCATCTAAATCTGCGGCCTTACCAGTTTTCAACAAAGCATTTCACACAGCATTTATGATTTCCTTTTCATGTTTTTTTTTCTTGGACACTAACATTTACAGCATTAGTTTTAACTGCAGTCTTCAACATATTACTATCATTCCCATATAAATATTTAAAAACCTCCCTCCAGCATTCTTTCCCTCAGTTTCGTTCTGAAGCATTTAATCACTTAAATGCATTTAAGCATTTGTAAAAATTCTATTCACTTGTCTGGAGGTTCCTTTTTTAATCCTTTTTACACACTTCCAAAACAGTTGTTTTTTTTAATTCCATCAAAATTGTTCTATGTTTTCTCTACCTCTTTTCATCTTAACCATTCCTTGATCACGATGATGACATTCTTTATGTGGAGTCCTTGGTGCTCTCTGAGCCTTGTTGTTTTCTTGCAGGCTAGGCAACATCTTCAGTGCGAAAATGGAGTGGGACTTGCTCTCTGTTTATATACCCTGGCTTCTCCTGCCTGTGTTGGTGGGGTGTTGTACTCTCCTTGGTACACCCCCACCAACACAGGCAGGACAAGCCAGGGTATATAAACAGAGAGCAAGTCCCACTCCCTTTTTGCACTGAAGATGTTGCCTAGCATGGCAATGAAACGTCTGCAAGAAAACAACAAGGCTCAGAGAGCACCAAGGACTCCATAGTTCAACCCTGAGCTACAAATATTCTCTTCGATTGACATTCTTTATTATTAACACTATACAGTATCTTTCCTTTGTCCTCATGTTTACAGTAATTATTCACACAATATAATTATTCACTTACCGGGTGAGCTAAGTGATGCGGTAACCACCCTTTCTCAGTGCCTGGGGGCTGTGGGGGTCTGGATGGGGAACAACAGGATTCGGCTGAACCCTGGTAAAATGGAGTGGCTGTGGGTTGATGGCTCCTCTGGATCCGGGAAGTTGTCATCTTTGGTTCTGGATGGGGTTACACTGCCCCATTCAGACCCCATGCAAACTCTGGGGGTCCTTCTGGACTCACGACTCAAAGAGTGGGTGGTGGTCGTGGCCAGAAGGGCCTTTGCACAACTTTGTGTTGTGTGCCAGTTATGCCCTTTCCAGGATGAGGATGCCCCCCAAACAGTCACTCATGCCCTGGTCATCTCCCATATAGACTACTGCAATGTGCTCTACATGGGGCTACCCTTGAAGAGTATCTGGAAGCTCCAGCTGATCCAGAATGCGGCTGCACGGCCAGTTTTTAGTGCCCCAAGATCGGCACATGTGACACCACTGTTGTGCGAGCTGCACTGGGTGCCAGTTTGCTTCTGGGTCCAATTCAAGATCTTGGTTATGACCTTTAAAGCCCTACATGGCATGGGGCCATGTTACCTGAGGGACCATCTCATCCCCATAACATCTAACCATCCCACCCGGTTATGCAGAGAGGGCATGCTACAGACCCCGTCGGTAAGGGAATTCCACCTGGCGGGGTCCAGGAGATGAGACTTCTCTGCAGTGGCACCTGCCCTCTTTCTGAGGGCATTCTGCCCCCAGAGGTGAGATGGCCCCCTTCACTTCCAGCCTTCCAGAAGAATTTGAAGACCTGGTTCTGCCACCTTGCCTGCGATGGGAAGGGCAATAGTTCCTCGTGGGGGTGGCAGCGCTAAAGAGCCCTCCTCATTAGATGAGGTCTTATCGCTACTTGGATTTTATATCTAATTTTATTCTCTGTTTATACTGGTTATTTATATTGTATTTTATGTGTTTATAGTTTTAATGTTAACTTTATTGTAAACCGCCCAGAGTCCCCCTTTTTGGGGGAGATGGGCGGTGATAGAAATTGGAAAAATAAATAAAAAATAAATAACTATACTTAAATTAAAACCAAAGATATGCAATGATGCTGCTTTAATGTGATCTGTGAAGTAAATCAAAGTGTTCAATGTAATATAGGTGAATATAGGTGTTGCTGAGGAAAACTCCTAAGGTATGGATGACAAATGAAGAGTCCCTTGTCATCTTTTCAAGTCTAAGTCTCACATGCAGTGCATTAAGGCCCTGGTAAAATAGATACTGAAAATGCTAGTATGGATTGCTGCATGCATACTTAACAACAATATATTAAGGCTTTCACGTGGTTTTATTTGGATTACAATGCACCTAATAGCTTTGTGAATCGGACACTACTTATACAAATATCTTTTTTTCACATTCAGGACAAGAGAGGTCACAACAAAAACAACACAAGAAAATACAGCCTTTTAAGAGAACAAAAACATCTATAGAAATCTCATACAGGAGAAAATGGACAGGAACTGGAATTGCAAACCTTTTCTTTATAAGCAGCTCTTTTCCATTAATTTCATGGATGGCTGGGATTTTCCATCTGAAAATATATTCAGCCCTCCATGAAATGTATTTGTCTATAAAATGTCTACTCCTGCTAACTTGAACAAATAGGTCCTCACAAAGCCTGGTTGCAGATAATTAAACAGAAGTAATATAAGAGAAATTAGTGTCACCATGTTACTTTCCAAAAAAAATGGCTGTGCTAAATGTGCTGTGCATTACCTTGAGAAGCAGCTGGGTTAATTCTATCGGGTGTGGTCTATGCTGCACACCCTCAGAAAAAAAAAAGAAGGCTTTATAATTCAAATATAATTAGCCAGTGATAATCACATTTGAACAGCTATTTCAAAATGGGAGTGTGGGACAGAAACATATACTGTATTTATGAAGTCTGTTTATATATAGGCTGACCATACATACCATTTTGAACAGGACACTACCATTTTTTTCACATTTCCCAACCGTCCCATCGTTTTAATATAAATGTCAATTTTGTCCCATTTTTTAAAAAACTGTAAGGATGGAGGTTGGGTCAGAGGAGGAGGGTGAAGAGCCTGTTAGGGAAAGTGCGGGAAATGTTGTTGGAGAAAGTGCAGGAAGGTTTGAGGGGGAAGCCGATCAGCTGGCAGAGACCGGACTAGAGGTGAGTTCCCCGCTGCCAATCAGCGCACGAGCAAGGAGAGCTGAGAAGAGAGCTGCACAATGACAGCAGCGATTGGCTCCTGCTCATCGTCCTGACTACCCTGCACCGATGCTCCACTGACCTGCCCTCCTGCCTTGCCAAGTGCCTTACCATTTCCGTGCCTTGTTGCTGACGTTACTGAGTCTGCCTCCAGTTCTTGCTGTGCCGCCATTGCTGCTGAGCCTGCCGCCAGATCTTGCTGAGCTGCTGCTGCCTCCGATCTCTGCTGGGATTCTGCATTGGTTCTAGTGCCTGCCTGTTTCCCTGCTGTCAAGTAGGAACGCTGCCTTACTCTTAGTCTTGCCTTGCTTCCATGTAGAACTCCTGAGTCAAGCCTTGCCTTGTTCTTAAGCGTTACCTTGCTTCCACCTAGAACTGCTTAAGGACCAGCAAATGGATCTTAAAAAACTCTTAAAAACTTTTTTTATTGTCTTACTTTTTCATGAATACGGAATATTACATAAGTTTAACCCTGTCCCATTTTTGCCATCCCAATGTCCCGTTTTTGAATCAAGGAAACATGGTTAGCCTATTTATATATGTACATGTTTCCCATAAAAGACGTAAAGGTTTCCCCTGCACATTCGTGTCTGACTCTAGGGGGTGGTGCTCATCTCCATTTCTTAGCGAAAGAGCCAGCGCTGTCCAAAGATGCTTCTGCGGTCATGTGGCCAGCATGACGTGCATGGAACGCTGTTACCATCCCACCGAAGTGGTACCTATTTATCTACTTGCATTTGCATGCTTTCGAATTGCTAGGTTGGCAAGAGCTGGGGCAAATGCGGGAGCTCACTCCGTCACATGGTGATAGGGTCTCGAACCGCCCACCTTCTGATCAACAACCCTGGCATCTTAACCACTGAGCCATCGCACCCCCATATGTTTCCCATACACACATCCAATTTCCCAAACTTGTCAGAAAGCTCATAAAAGGGTGGGTGGGAATCAATTAAATCTGTCAATTAGGCAGTGATGTGGGATGGAAGCAGGGAGATTTTCTATTTCTAAAAATATGTTCCTTCATAACATTAGTTAATAGGGCTACACAGACCATCAAGCTGCCTTTTTGCTTCTGAAAACAAAGAAGCTCCATTGCTTTTCTTTGCCTACTCCAATTGCCTTAAGATGCAGATATGGGCAGAAGATTTGATTAGTAGTAGTTTACAAAGCTAGTATTTATAAAGTGGCTCATTGAAGCAAATCACATTGTCTCATTGCCTAAACAAGGAACATATTACTGCCATCAAAGTAACTAGCAATCATATATTTCAAGTGTTTCAGTGTTTCAGCGGGTTGTAGATATTCAATGAGAAAAAAATATCCAAATAAGTTTCTGAATTTGTTAAAATACTTTTTTCAACTTGCTTTAAATACATATTTTTTTCTATTTCAGTTCAACTTATTTGGGTAGTTGAAAAAGAAACCTTACTATTTTTGATCTAGTAATAGATCAATTTCTACGTAAAATCTACATGCAGTATTTAGTTTTGTTTCCTAACTAATATATTTAGTTTAGTTTAGTAACAGAACAATCCTATGGTGTGAACAGGGGAGAATCTGGAACACAAGTTCCATTGTTGCACTCGTAAAAGCGCCCTTATAATTCCTATGTATCTTAATCAGGGGAAATTAACCCAAATATCAATAAATGCATATGGGAGGAATGAGAAGCCACTTGGTTAAAATCTCCTGTTTGTCTCCTATCATCATCAGGTACTAAGAGTGGAGAAGTCATGGCAATTTTCACCACTAAAACAAGGAGAGGACCTCTTTCTCTGGGAGAAGACCTTTTTCTTCTGCACAGAATTCTTCCTCTCCAAAAAGAAAGAGGTTGGAATATTTTAAGATCCTGGAGATTATTACTTAGAACTCATAGGATTGCTGTTTCAATATTAAACTTACGGAATCCAATTCCAGATGGCTTAAAGCCTCCTCCACCGTTTTTTAAAAATGATTGGCTCAGTGCTGTCTGAGCAGTGGTATTGTCCAAGCAGAAGTCCAGATCCCTGTATCCTTGCAGAGACTAACTTTCATACTACTGTTAGAATTGAATCATCTACTCCAACTCTCTGCTCAGTGCAGGAATCCAGATGAAACCATTTCCAACATACTGTATATCTGTCTATCCTGCAGCTGAACACATCCAGTGGAAGTGAGTCCCCTAATTAATCAGACCTGGGCCAAATAAAGGCTGATATATTTTGGGAATATTCTTGGAAGAGCCATGAGTTATTACCAAAGACAAGTCAGCTAACAGGTCTACTAATTACACCTTGTTAATTTGTTCCCTTACCTTACTGATGGAATTTTTTCTTCTTCTTCTTCAAATCAGAATCAGCCTTTCTACAACTTAAATCCCTTCTTCTGTAGTATTTTTCCTTATTGTAGTCACTGACCAGCATTTTATATAATTTTTATAAGTTACAAAGCTCAAATTAAAATACATAAACATGTTATAAAAGGTCAGTAGAGGTAAATAAAATGATTCAGATGTGTAAACACTGTAAATTACACAGTAGATTATTTCAAAAATGACCACATCATCACCCTAATGAGGTTTGTTGTTAATTCTGCTTTGGTAAAGGTGGTGACCATTGACATCAAAACAATGCTGAAAAGGGAAGGGCCAGAATACACCCCTGCTTCACTTCTTTCTGAACTGAGATGCCTGCAGAGAAATTGCCAAGGATACCACATCCAACTTGTGTGACTGTACTTTCATACAGAATCTTAATTAAGCAAAGTAACCTCCGATCTATGGATGAAAGAAATCTCTTCCACTGGAAACTTTCTCTAGATATGGAATTAAAAGCTAATTTTAAATCAATGAAGGCATCAAATAAGAAGCAGGAATATGTGGGTATTTCTCTGCTAAAAACTGTAAAATAGCCCACTGATCTATAGTTGACCTACCCTCTCTAAAGCCTATTTGTTCATTGGCTAGAAATTTATCCTGTTCTAGCCAATCCTGAAACTTATAGAATAGAAAGCATGCCTAGGAAGATTAAGACCATTTCACAAGCTCAACAGCAGCATGGTGATCTTAACGATCCTCCTTTAGATGATAAAAGGACTTAAAATAACATCTCAATATAACCATGACCTAGCCTCAGTGTAAGGTCACACAGCTACCTAGAAACATATTTAGGATTCCCTTACCAACTTTGCTCAGACTGAAGAAGCTCCTTGGATAAGGAGCGAAACGTTTCCACTGAGAAAATAGAAACCCAGTTGACATGATTCAAGCTACAGACAATTCCACCTGGATGACTGACAACCTTCATAGACATAAGCATGCATATAATTTGCTGGGAATGCATAGGAAATTTATAGATGGTAATTGGAAGGTTCCATGCTCTTGCCTTTCCTAAAAAGTGGAATAGTATTAGAACAATTCAAGTCTTTAGGCATTTGGAATGTATTATAAATATGTGGGAATAGGAAGGCTAAGGGGAAGCCTATTAATCAATATTACTTTTTTAGCAATTTGGCAGATCACTATTGAAAGCTTCCCATTTTTTAACTGATTAATTTAACAAAGGCCATATTGGAACTGGTGGCCAGGGGGAATTTTCTTTAATGGTGTAGGTTATGGCAAAAATCTAGTAGGGAAGGACTTGTATAGCTTGCTTTAAAACTCCTTCCCCCCTTGGATGGAAGGAATCTGGCCAGATTATCAGGTGAGGAGCTTGCAAAATAATCTTCTTCTTCTTCTTCTTCTTCTTCTTCTTCTTCTTCTTCTTCTTCTTCTTCTTCTTCTTCTTCTTCTTCTTCTTCTTCCACATGGCGATGTTGACAGACTCTATTTACCAAGGGGCATAGGTGGGTGTGGAATGTTGCAAGTACACCAGACAGTTGAAGAAGAAAAAAGGGCATTGGAAGAATATCTGAAGGACAGTGAGAAGATGCACTGAAGCTGGTACACCGTGAAGGCTTACTCAATACTAAAGAGACCAAACTGACCAAATGAAGAATAGAAAAGAGATATGGCAATGCGAAGTATTACATGCCCAGTACATAAAAAAACTAGCAGGCAAAGACCTGGAAATGGCTAAGAGCAGGAAAGTTGAAGAAAGAGACAAAGGGGCTAATTCTGGCTGCACAAGACCAAGCCTTAAGAAGAAATGCATATAAAGCCAGAACTGAGAAGGCAGCAACAGACAGCAAATGCCGTCTCTGCAAAGAAGCTGAAGAAACAGTGAACCACCTAGTGAGCTGTTGCAAGAAGATCACACAGACTGATTACAAATAACGGCATGACAAAGTAACGATGATGCATTGGAATATCTGCAAGAAATACCACTTGCCAGCAAGCAAGAACTGGTGAGACCACAAAATAGACAACGTAATAGAAAATGAAGAAGCTAAAGTGCTCTGGGACTTTTAAATTCAAACAGACAAGCATCTGCCACACAGCACCCCAGACATAACAATTGTTGATAAGAAAGACAAAAAAGTCTGGATAGTGGACATTGAAATACCTGGAGACAGCAGAATAGAAGAGAAAGAACTGGAGAAAAGTCACAAAATATAAAGACCTGCAAATAGAAGTAGAACAACTGTGGCAAAAGAAAGCAAAGATAGTACCAATAGTAATAGACACCCAGGGTGCAAGTCCAAAACATCTGGAGCACCACTTGAACACCATCAGCATTAACAAAATCACCATCAGTCAATTGCAAAAGGCAGCTTTACTTGGAACAGCTTACATCCTGCAACAATACCTTTAATATTACTAAACAACATCTGCCTATCCCAGGTCCTTGGGAAGGAAAATGCCAAATCCAGTCTAAGCATCTGGCTGACTGGGTGACCAACAATAATAATGATGCATTTCTATCTCTTACAGTTTGGAAGAGTCTCAGTTGACTTTGAATATTGTATAAATATCTGTAGCTTCTTTTGAAATCTAATAGCTGAGTCCTAATAGTGGGACAATTGCTGGATTTGTAACATTTGAAAACTGTCACTACATCTATGCTGGCTTATATGTAGTCCTGGTCAAACCAGGGTTCTACCTAAGACAGGAGGATTTTCTCATGGGATGCTGATAAGTTGATAGATATTTCTTAAAGTTGTATATCAGAGCATTATACAGTATGTAGCTAAAGCTTGAGCTTTCAATCAGGAACTCAAATATTTCAAGGGGCTGCTCTAAAGCAATATATAATTATTTCATTCTTACAGGGTTTTTTTTTCAGAGCCTCTAATTATAGGATTGTCTATCATAATCCCTGACCCAGGTGAAGTTGTCCTGGTTGACACCCAGATAATGTAATTGCAGTAATTGGTCACTATCACTACCAATAGGCCATAGTACAAACTTTATATGAAACTATCAGATTTAAAAGGTTGTATTAAGTTAAAATATGATCAATTGTACTAGACCCTCCATCACCACCTCCAGTAAATGATTTCACCCCTAAAGTCACCATTTGTAACCCCATTTAGTATAAAATGTCTAATTCTTCTGGCAATGTGTAATAGATGCCAGTGTGCTGATGCTTAGAGTAGCACAACTGACCTCCAGAATGCCCTGGTGGTGGGAGAAATATGGCTACTAAAATAAGAGGAAATAACCGTTTTGTTAGCATTAAGTCAGGTGTTAAAGTCTCCTGCCAATATAAACCACCATTTGGATGTTCCCAGATAAGTTGAGACAGATGGTTCTCCAATTTATCCCATCCGGCATTTGTTAAAAAAAATCAACCTGCAAGGAGGAAGGTAGACATCTATAATTAAAAAATTACATCTACATGTAGTTAAATTGGCCCTAGGAGCTGGCCCTAGAATGTCATGTGCTAACTTGACTCAAATTGTATAATGGGGAACAACAGGTAATTTGATATCAGTGTACAAGCACCTTCTTGGGCACAACCCCTTGTGATACTGGAAACAGCATTAAGGGAGCACACAGAGTAACCTTTTAATATTGAGTGCTGTGGAGGCCAGGTTTCCTTTAAAAGAAGTAAATCGTATTTCCAGATTAAGTCCTGGAAGTAGAGATCATCCTTTTTAGGCCTTCCAACAAGCAATGTTTCAAGAAATCAGAGATGTTCCCCATTGTCATTTACTGAGTCAGTCTGAAGATTGGCTGCAAAACTGGGCCTGCAATTCTGTTGAAGATGATTCTGCCTGGGATAAATCTGTCAAATGGACAGTATGGTCTACTGTAGATGGAATTTGGGGACTAGTGATTCTTGATAATAGAAGAAGAGGTGGGGGGATGTTTGGGAACTGTTTAGAGTGGAGTGGAAGTGAGAGATCCCAGGTTGCAATATATCCATGGAAATCCAGGCCACTAGAAATGAAGTTATTGGACTAAGACAGGTGGTGAATGTTTCCTGTGACATCCTCAGTGAATCACCTTGACTTCTCTGACCACTGTCAGTTTGTCTGGAGCTAGAATTCATGGTCAAAGGGAATGCATGAGGAGGAAATGCCTGTCTTTGAATGTCTAAGATTTGAGTTGATTGATGAAATATGTCTGAGGGCATGAGACAGGGGAAAAGTATCTGTCAGGCCAGAGTGGTGGGTCATTGATGATACAACATCTAGTACCCTAGCTGCCTTTCCTGGATGCAACAAGTGATGAAATATGCTCACAGGAAAGCTCACTTGTGCCAGTTCTTGGCATAATGGGTGATACATCTTGTCTTTCAAGAAGAGCAGTTGGGGAAAGGCAGGCAGCTTGTGAACATTGTTAGATATCCATTTGAGTTTCTTCCCCAGTATACTTGACGTCCGTCAAAAGATCAAAATGATCTTCAGTTGATGGAGAGACAGTGCTTTGGGGTGAAGGAATTTCTCTTCTATTGAAGGAATTTTCCTTTTGCCCTTAATTGCCATTTTAAGGCTAAGACTGAAGTCTTTGTTTAGGTGTACCAAAAAAGAAAGGGACTTTGCTATGTCTTGAATCAGTTTCATTGCTTGTGCAAGCACTTCAGTTTTGGCAATATCTCTTTTCATCTTTTGCCATCATACTGTAAGAGTTATTCAGTTCACTTTTGAAAGGACTACATTTTAGAGCAGAGCTTTCCAAACTGTGTGTCGGGACACGTTAGTGTACTGGCTGCAGTGTCTGGGTGTGTCGCGGCTGCTGCTGCCTCCGAGCCCTGCCAGGATTCCATGCAGGTCCTAATGCCTGCCTTGTGCCTTGCTGCCTCCAAACCTGCTGTGATTCCACACAGGTCCTAGTGCCTGCCTTGTGCCCTGCTGTAAGAGTGTGTCGTGAAATGATACCCTGCTGTAAGAGTGTGTCGCGAAATGATGCATGTCTAAAAAGTGTGTCACCAACATGAAAAGTTTGGAAAGCTCTGTTTTAGAGTGTTTTGTTTTGTTTTCTTGTGCTGGTGGGGTATTTAGCTACATTCTCTGCTGGCAGGAATGGAGATAAGATAGGAGAAACTTGACAGCTAAAATCCAGTTTTTGGAAATATATGAGCTAATGTAATATTGTTTAGGAGACTTGCCACATTTTAATCAATAAACACCTGAATATGTATGATTCCAAAAGGTTTTATGAAAGTCCTCACTTTTAGGAGCACTGATGGTCTTATTGAGTTGCTAAAAAAACAATTGCATTCTTTTTCTGCTAATTTTTTGAGAACTTAAGTAACATGAAGAAAGTCAACAGCATTAGACTTGCAGTGAAATAGGTGACTTAAGGAAAACATGAATGGAGCCCATCTTCCTGCATTAATGCTGTTATTAAAGATAGATAAAACTAATTACTTCAGTTTGTCTGGAGATGAGACTCCTTTTTGTTAACTGGGCTTGAAGGAGTGTAAGCTTTACTATATTCAGATTGTCTGTCAATTAGTAAAGTATTCAGCATAGTAGCTTACTGAGGATACTATGTTTTCTGTACCTTTGGGGTAGATCCTATATGGGTGTTAAATATTTTCTTCAGGTCATCATTTTTTACAGAATAGGTTGTTAGCTGATAAAACAAGGCTATTACTGTCTCTGAGCAGTTAAAAGGAAATCTTTGGCCAAAATGTCTGAGGAAGGTTTTGCAATGTGGATGTTATTTAACTCATCAACAGGAACATCATTAGAGGCATAAATACAAATGCTATCCTCAATGCACTTACTGATATTTTCCAGGAACTCTTCACTCCATAAGAGCAGCCCATTATCTTTGTTGGTGAGAGGAGAATTTACCATATTATCTAATTGCTGGGATAGTACTTTGAATCTATTCATAGAGTTCACAGAATTCCAAGGGATTATGTCCTTGGTCGATGCCTTTGAGATGAGGAGCTCAATAATCCTTAATAAAAATACACACAAAAAGCTTCATTCAATAACATTTTCTGTTGGTTAATATTTTAATGTTGTATAGATGATTTGTATAGTATCTATACAGAAAGGATGGCAAATACCCTGATTGGAAATTGACATTCTGTTACGGAATGAATTAGCAAGCATAATGAAGAACATCTGCCTATGAGAGGAACAAATCATAAAGCAGCCTCTGACAACAGGATAATTAAAGCCTGATTTATTAGCAAAGGAGTAAATACTGTGTGCTGAAAGATGAACCTGTTCTTTAGTAGTTTTAAAAGATTCATACTAAGAGATCCAATAAAAAATTGTAACAAAGAGAAATTGTGGACTCGGTTATACATTTGGTTTGAATAGAACATAAAATATGGGACTGTAAATTATCCAGGAGCATAAACTGTTTATTACCTCTTAAAGAATCCTGATATATAGCCATATCAAATTGGTTCACAATTATCTGATGTTTTACTCTGCTGGGACAACCAAAAAGATTACTGCAGCATATCATGGGATTTTTTTCCCTCTAAGATAAATTATAGTCTTGGTGTTATATTTAATTATATAAACCATTTATATTCCACTTTGTCTTTCCCAAAGAACCCTCAAAATGCTTATAACACTGACCAGACAGTACCACATTCATAAAAGCCTCTAAATCCATAAATAGCAAAGCAAGCAAATAAGAACCATCATACTCTATCTCACCCCAAATGAAGCCATAGAAGAAGGAAAACATCCTTAACATAGGCATTGTCAGGTGAATGTTTTCCTTTAAAACAAAAAGAAGACCTGGGTTCTTAGTCCCTAGACATCCTTGAAACTGTTCCAGTTTCTCTTAATGTGTGGTGGTCAGAACTACTCTAGTTGGGGGTCTAAGCTACATGAAACAAAGTAAAGGATTATATGGAAACTATTGTCCTGTTGGCCAGATGCATAAAATTGGAGTCTGCCATGGCCTAGACAAGAAACCAAGCTTGAAAAACCTGTGGTGCAATGGAAGAGAGATCAGACCAAATATCACCATCTTTCCAATATTTTTAAGGCTGGGCCTGGATCAGAGAATGCAGTCTATGAAGCCAAGGGAGCACCAGCCCAATCCATTAAGCCTCTACATCAATTAAGTCAATGCATTAAGTTTAGGTTGATGGAGATATAAAATAATGTTAGGCTCTTGCTCTTAAGGATACAAAGACACAGTGGTATATGAGAAAGGACTCTAAACATCAAACCATAAAACTGTTTCCAATGTGGCACCACATTACAGTATTTCTTTGCAGCAAAAATAATGAAGAAACTTGTGGTAACTAAAAGACTACCAAAGGGTAAAAAAACATAATCAAGAATCTGAACATTATCTTGGAAAATTACGCTTCCATTGAATAGTAGGCCTGTAGTTGCTTAAAACAGCCGCTCAACATAGAACAGGTAATGAACAACAGATGATGATACAATGGCACAGACATAGGAACCAAAAGTTGAGGCAAAGTTCAATGTTGGTTTTCTCCACATATCTGTGGCCACACTGTTACAGGATCTAATAATGTCAGTCACTATGTCAGGAGACTGTACACTTGCTCATCCTTCAAATGTGGAATATGCTATCACCTGTCAGCAATAACCCATTACACTTTACGTTGCCCAATAAATAAATAAATCAGTGAAAACCTGGCATCAGAAATGGTGATCTTAAAAATCAGAACAAAACAGTGGGACACATTTCAGTTCCTGAGGACTTTCTATCACTGACCTCAAGGTAAAATAACAAAAGGAATTATAAAGGCCAATGGTGGCATACAACAGCAGAATTTAGACTCTTACAAAGATGTAACATCACACCTAGGGATTAAACAAAGGCAAAGGTTTCTTATCACACTGCATAGACTACTTAGCTATTCAGTGCAAGAATGTGAGACTTTCCTCAGTAGATATCCTTAATGTAACTCAGCACTTGCCAACTCTTGCTAAGTTAGTGATATATGGTTCTACCTCTCATATTTGCTGCCCTATTTTTAAAATACATGTATCCCATTCAGGGAATCTAAAATGGGAGATCTAGGCTGGGTTATTCATATAAACATACTTTTTCCCAAAAGGTGAGAGAATCAAACTAAAGTTTATAGTATACTTTGGCTCTGTGAAGATTAAGCAGGAATTGCTGGTTATTTTCCAGAACTCAGAGGAACAGTACAAATCTCCTTAATCTCTGGGCTAAGAACAAGATAAGATCACTGTTATGTGATCAAAGGTGAACCATGGAAGTGTCACAGCATTGGCGGTAAAGAAAGAGCTTATATAGGTCCCACCCAACTACTACTTTGCTGGTGTTTAGTGAGGTAACGTTCATGGTTTCTGACCTCACCATTTATCATATCTCCCCCCACCTCCCAGCAAGAGCTATGTTCATATATAGTAGGGCTATCCTCCATGATCCTCTGCAAAAGATTGGGCTATAATCATTGTGTTAGTCTTTAAGGTGCCACAAGACAAACTGGCCTCAATTCTAATTACAAGAAGTTGCTTCTTTGTTTCATACTACCTTGCTCTAGACCAGGGTTTCTCAACCAGGGTTCCATGGAACCCTAGGGTTCTGCAAGAGGTCACTAGGGGTTCCCTGGGAGATCACAATTTATTTAAAAAAAAATATTTCAAATGTAGGCAACTTTACATTAAAGAGGCAAGTTCCATTCTTTATTTTTAGTTTAGGAACACAGTTAATGCATATATACAGGCCTACACATGAAACGAATATAATAATTTGGTAACGTCTGGCCTATATTTGAGCCTGAAGGTGCAGGGGTTCCCCAAGGCCAGAAATATATTTAAAGGGTTTCTCCAGGGTTGAAAGGTTGAGAAAGGCTGCTCTAGGCCATGCCCTGTCTGATCCTTCTGGCACAGAATTATTAGTGAATCTCAACAAGGGCATTTCTCATATGCCCCAAACTCCGAATCCATTTTGCCATTTAGTGGGTGAACTGATGGCCAAATAACCTACATCATAAACTTGGGTAATGAACAGAGCAAGTAGGGTGAACATGTAGAATGAAAACATCCTTTGGAAAGAGACATTTGTCTGCACACTCCTGAGAGTCTGTTGAAGCAACAAGTCTTGTAGCAATGCTGCAGTATTCCTAATGAAAATGCTGAAAATGTTTCACAGTACAGACTCAGTGACATCCATCAAAGTCCACAGAGGTTAACTTTAACCTAACATTGTGGCCCTAGTTATAGTGGATAAACTGACCAAGATGTCACAAGGTATATCTGAGCTCTCCTTTGGCTTTCTCTTTCTGGTGTTTCTTTTGGCTCTGATCCTGGCTTGTTCCTGCCTTCTAATTTGCCATCTATTAAGCTCTATTCTTGAAATCAATAAGATGCTTGAGTTTGAAGAACTATGATTGGGCTGAATTACCCTCCTCCAGCACACTGACGCGGTTTGATTCCTATTCCCCCACCCTTTCCTTCTAGATCTAGATCTGCTTGAGCAATTGTAAGCCAGACTCCTGCATATCTGAATACAAAAACAAAACTGTATATAATTTACTTGGAGTGTATCAATAAGGCTGTGGGGGAGCATATTGATCAAGGCACTGTTTGATATGTGTTAAATATCTGCATCTACATCTGGAGCTGCTGGTTATTCACAACTACAGCTAAAGATCAGCTATCACTCATCTACTGTGCCAGCAGCAGGCTTAAACTTCTGTCTACTATTTTTTTTAAAAAAAAATTGTGCAGCATCATTTTGAAACCAGCGTCAGCTTGCATCCTTGACTGGCCCTTACAATGCTTCATAAAGCAACTTCACAGTCAGGTATAATCAACATGAAAACCATGATGCTCATTAAGGACTTGGTATTTCCATTTATTTTCCTCTCCCCACATTTTATAAAGTGTTTGTATTGCTTGTTTTTAAAAGATCAGGGTAGACATATTCTGGGGATAAGTCATCTAATGAATAGTTACTACATAAAGTGCCATGCCCTCCCTAACCAATAAACACTGGCTATTATTTCATGCTTATCTCTTACTGGATTTTTTAAGACAGGCTAGAGTTCTAGCCATTATAGCTGTCAAGCCCTAACCGAAGATCTATGTTGAGATTCATTAATCAAGTTGAATTATTAAAAAGGGGGTTAGGATACAGAATCTTGATTAAGCAAAACTCCCACCCTCATTTAAGAGTTAATTCGTTAAGGTGGGGGTCTCTGTGAGTTATTTGTACTGTATCTCTTTTTCCAAGAATGAGAAACTGAAAACTGCCCTTTTCCTAGATAAGTCTGACACTGAAACATCCATATGCTCTTTGTTAGTGATGTTTTAAAATAACTCCCTTTTCTTTCTCAGCCTCAGCAAGTTCATACATTACTCTGCCCAGATACTTATTTGGTTGTTTATAAACCAGATGAGATGGAAAAATACTTGATAAAAGAAGCCAAAGGGAAGTGTGTTGAAGTGTGTTGTTGTCTGTTTCTCTGTTCAATTACAAAAAGACTGGCTTTTTGACATAGCTTTTGAGTGTTGGTATTAGGAGTGGGGGAGATTTTGTTAAACTCAAGATACATTTAAGTTATCAGCCTAACATAAAAATAAGTGAAATTTGAGACTCACCATCCCAGGCAGGCTTAAAGTGGCTTTAAGTGATTTTAGATCTTCCACCCAGACATAATTGGATAATTTTTAATTATACTCCTTTTATTGTGTTTTTCCTCCTGAACTGTGAGTTGTTTTGAAAGAAATGTACACACTCCCAAGGTTAGAAGCAGTTTGTTGAGCTTGGTTCATCTCTGCACTGTGCTGGGGAGGCATCTGTTTATATCAGCATTACTGTATTATGTTTTTTAGGCAATCTCATTTGGTTTTGTATCTAGTGGTTTCTTTTTTAAAAAATGGCTTGTTAAAAGTCCATTTCTTCCTTCTCCTTTCTCCCTCAAGTTTTTCATTTTGGCCTGTGAATTTTATAACTTGAGTTGACATGTAAATTCCATATGGCATTTCACAACTCTTAGTAAAATAAGTCAGATTTTGAAAGCTTCCAACTGAAACCTGAGGTGGAATTTCTTATCCTTTTTCTAACTGTCTTGTATTCCACAGAGTGAGGGGGTTATTTAAACATAAAAGATGTCAAATTAATATTTTAAAAAGGCACTCAAATAAGCTGGAAGGACTATTTGGAGATTACATTTGAAATCTAAGCACTATAGGCATTTTCTGCCATTGTTCTTCCAAACAAAGGGAAATATTCACATTCTGATAATAAACTGGCCGCCTGTTGTGATGAAAGTTTGCCCCTAGCTGACTTGATTATACTTTGAAAACTTTCCTAGGCACAGCTGTGATGTGGGGAGAAATACCTGCCAAGAAAAAAATGAAAAGGAATATTATTTTATGGCCAGAAATAACTGTTTGTAACTGTCAAAATGTAAAGAGAGGCAATTGCTTTGAGGTGTGGCAAGAGCTTTGAATAAGATTGTGTTCTTGCCATCTGGCTTCCTTTAAAGTTTAATTTACTGACCTGGCCATAGCAGCAGAATTTAGGGTATGAGTCATGCAATTACCTAACAGGTCCTTCCTGTGGAGGCCCCAAGTAACTTCTGTTTCCCCATTACCACCACCTCTTCAACAGTCTGTAAGCTCTATGGGTCCTCATCATTTTTCCAACTAGAACTCCACCCATATGATTTCTTTACTTGGGAAAACATGGATTGCTGAGGAGCCATACAGTGATGGACGGACGTGTAGTAGGGAAAAAAAAACTTTCAGCAGTCAATGGGTCTGAAGAACTATCTAGAAAGGTAGCCAGGTTTTGTGATATTACTACTGCCATCAAGGATGCATATGATTAGTTTTCTAATTACTATTTATTTGATTTATATGACTGTCCAACTCAAATTGTGCCTAACGTAAGAATAAAACCAATACAAAATTAGGCAAAACAAAAACAAATACAGAACATGATGCAGTTGAGGCCTCCTTAGAATCATTCAGTATCTCCCACTACAGAGATAGTACAGAAGGATAACATGCCAGATGAAGGACCAGGACGGATGCAGTTCCCCGATCCTGATTTCACCAGAGATAATCTACAAGTACAATCAATTCCATCTCAGAACTGTGTCCTAGTCTGAAACCCAACTGAAAATGATCCAGATAATCTGTTTCTTCCAGGGCTCTTTGAAGCTGCCAATCAACCATGTTCTCAACCACCTTTCCTAAGAAAGAGAGGTTGGAGATGGAATGAAAATTGTCTCACACCATTAGATTCAGCAATGGTTTTTTGAGGAAAGGATAGACCACTGCTTCTTTAAAAGCCAGTGGAACGACCCCCTCTTTCAAGGATGTCTTCATCGTTACCTGGACCTTTGTTGTCTCTCATGAGACAACACAGATCAACAAGTGCTTACAGTCCCGAAGACACTGTCCATTTCATCAGTACTAACAAACTTGAACTCTTCCCAGATAACCAAGCAAAACTGTGCCTCAAACAACTCCATACGGCTTGCACAGCCAGAGTCCAATTCAGAGCAGATCCAAGTGACTTTCGAAGAGAAAGTGACTTTATCTGACAGATGCCTCAGACATTCTTTGCAATAGCCCTGTAGAAACTCCTCTGGGCCCTCCCTCCTCAGGAGGGACTGAATTACACTGAACAGGGCCAGATGCAATAGGAGTAGAAAAATACCTATATTTTGCCACTTTTATCACCATGAGGTAAACTTTAATAAAGGATTTTAATTGTCTGCATATGCTGTAATAGACCAAGTGAATCCATAAGGTGAAACCTCTGTGAGTTTTTATGCTCTGCCTCTGCCTCCTGCTTTGTCTTTGTCATTCTTGCTACCACCATTTATCTTACATAAGGCACTTCACATGGCACCCTTCCCCTAGCTACAGTGTGTCTAAGAGAGAGAGCATGTGCTGCCTTACTGGCTTATTGACAATTAAAAGGTCAAAATCTCACCTACCCTCACGAGGATTTTATTATTATAAATACCTAGCTGTGTAGCATAGAGACCATGATGGCTAGAGGTTTCCTCCCCTGCTTCTTCTCCTGTGGGAGATAAACCAATCTCACAGGTGATAAACAAAATCAAACTATATTAGGGAAGAAAATATAAACTCATTTTTAAAAAAAATCAGTACCTAAAATGCAAACAGGGAGATAAATACTGCTTGGTTAAAAAAGAAAAATCAAAAGAAAATGTAATGCTCCAGATAGACCACATGATATAAATCCAAGTAGGAATTTAACTTGCAGATTCCAAATTTTTTTGGCATGAACTTCTACCATTCTACAACTATAAACACCCAATACAAGCAAAACAAAAAATACATTTGAAACACCCTGGGAGTGTTGTTGTTGTTGTTGTTGTAGTAGTAGTAGTAGTAGTAGTAAGTGCCCTTTTCATTGGGGAAGATAACTTCTAAAAAATGGAGGACAGATTTTGTCATGGTGTTAACCTTAAAACTGCTGCACATTTGGGAATGAAGCAGGCCCAGTTATTCTAGTTTCTTTTCTTCTAGATCTTTTTCAGTTTTTTTTCCTTCCATCCAACTGTAACCTGCTATAAAAAAGGTGATTCCTTTATATGATAGGGCAAGTACAGAGAAACATTTTCAGTGTAGAAATTCTCTTTGTTATTACAATGCAGACCATATTTGAAGTTCAGACCTATTTAATAAAAGCTAATAATTTTGTTCAAAGACACATAATTATGTTTTATCTCATGGTTTAGCACTTTCATATAGAGAATTGTCAATGACCTGCACAGGGACTGTAACTGACAAAGTTATAAAAGACCTTCAGACTCTTCAATTACAATTGGAGAGAAAAAATGAGAATAAAAAGTGAGAGGAAGCAGACAATACAAAATGAGTCACCACCTGGGGCAGAAAACAATGACAATGGATTTGGAAAAGCAATATTAGAAAGCAGAAAGGATGGGAATGTTGGCTTAGCAAAAACTGAAGGAATAAAAATCAAATGTTTGTTTCCGCAGCCTTTTATTTAGAGAGTCCCTTTCATTCCCCCTTCAAATGATAAATATATTTTGGTGGTGTTTTCATGAAACCAATTTTTAAAATGTTTTTTTCCCCCATATATAATTAGAGCAGCTGGAGAAGAATGGCTACACATCATCTTCAAAGTGGTACTTCAGTTGTCACAATGATACCCAGGAGAATGCTTGAATAATAAAGATATGTGAATTATTAGTCCCACAGCAGCAAAACAAATGTATATTGTAGCAAAGAAGGCACAATCTAGACAAAGTTAAGCATGCTCAACTCTGAGCAATATCAGTGGGACTTAGCCATTCAGACAAGTACTCAAGATGTTTTGATTTCAATGACTGTGGAGTTTGCTCAATAGGTTACATATGCTAGCAACAACATTACAGAAATGAAAGTTGTCAAGAAAAGCTGGTAATCCATCAGAACTATAAAAGTACATACCAATTGCCATGTGATGAACTTTGGCTAGACTACAAAATTACACTAACCCTAACTATTGCAATGAGAAAAGATACACATGCAATAACAAAAACACTTTTGTCCCTGTCCAGTGAATGGAGAGATGCAGGTGATTTAATCAATTAATCAGTAGAGGAACTTTCAGTCATAGTGGAATGCCTGAAGGCTATTTGTTTCCAGTTGGCCATAATGCACTTTATGGTGCTGGGTTAATACTTTGTGGTGGTGGTGGTTGGTTGTTTTATTGTGGATATGGCAGTTCAGATGTACAGCTTATAAGGATAATGGTGAATAAGGTTTAAAGAAAACCTAGAGAACTTTTTAATGCAAACAGTAGGTGGAGAGCCTGCTAATCTTACATAGGAGTATCATATATAATTTGAAAGCCTCAGCAGCATGGATAATGTCACTTTTTAATCACAGAGCTGTGTTGAAACAGAAGGCCAACAGCCAGGGCTGCAAAAATACAAGTTTATTTAAAATGAAGAAAGATTCCCCAGAGCTGAAACATACCTGCCCAGAACTAATAAAGCATCACTTGTGCAATTTCTTTGAAAAGGATGGAAAGAATCTAGGATGTTAAAACAATGAATGTGTGCGAAATTCACCCATTGGTGACTCCAAGCAATATCCAACTGCTTGTAGGCCTGGGATTATGGTTCCTTCTGCCATTCAAATATCTTTTTCTATCTTTATGGCAATTATTTTGGATGATATTATTTCCAGACATTTTTGAAAATAAAGTACATAAATCTTAGGGGAAAAAAGTTTTCATGAACAAAAGACATAGAATACAGCCTGCTTGAATAAATATTAAAAGAAATGCCCTACATGGCATAAGGTCTGACTACCTGAAGGAATGCTAAATCCCATGGTGGCTGCCTGTTTGGTTCAGTCTGACAGGGTTGGTGAACTCCAGATCCCCCCCCCTTTTTTTTTGTGCCTTCAGTCTTGACTCCTGGCGACTGTCTGGACAAGTCCCTGCAGTTTTCTTGGCAAGATTTCAGAAGTGGTTGGCCATTGCCTCCTTCCTAGGTCTGAGAGAGAGGGACTAGCCCAAGGTCACCCAGATGGCTTCATGCCTAGGGACTAGAACTGACAGCCTCCCACTTTCTAGACCAATGCCTTAACCACTACGTCACATTAGCTCTCTTCTGGATTCCTTAGATCAGTGTTTTTCAAACTTGGCAACTTTTAGGTGTGTGGACTTCAACTCCCAGAATTCCCCAGCCAGCATGCTGGCTTAGGAATTCTGGGAGCTGAAGTCCACACATCTTAATGTTGCCAAGTTTGAATAATAGTGCCTTAGATCAACCAGTACCAACTTTGATGCAGTTACTGCCCTCTGGAATAAGAGTTCTCCTGAGATCTGTGTGGCTCCCACCCTAATGGCATGGAGGGCCTTAAAAACATAGTTCTTCTCAAAGGCTTTAGCTAGGGTGGTTGGAGGCCCTTGTAGGATATGTATGTTGATGTTGGCCAGATATGCTGACTTGTTTATTGTTTATTTTAACTGATTGTATATTGCTGCTTGTTTTTATACTGTGAGCCACCCAGGGTTGGGTGGTGTCCACATTGAATGGATAAATAAATAAATTTTAAAAGACAGTAAGATCCTGCTCCTTTCTGACACTTTCTGATGCGCTTTGGATTCTTGCAATCTCTGTATATGTTTTCCAATCCAACTGCAGTCTCCATTGGATCTCGGATGAAATATACCAGCAGGTTGGACAGACATGGTTATGGTTTTACTTCTGACGAGACTTCTGTCAACCATTCCAAAGAGGCTGCAGCAACACAAGCTTGTGCATTTTACAAATGGCAGACAATCTGTTATTAAAACCTCTATGAGCTTGGTAAGCAAATATACTTTTTACAATTAAATATTTGGATCAGATCCTGGGATAATTTAAGTCTGGTACAACAAAGCAAACAATTAACATGGTTGTTCCCAAAGCAATTGCTCCAGACTCATTAATACCAATGCAGGGTTATATTAGAATACGAGATTTCTGGCCTACAATTCCTAAATACAGTTAACATTCATATAAACAGATCGGTCCTGAAAGTAGAGAGGTTGAATTAATGTTGAATTGCAGACATTTAGAAATTATACATAAATAAGCCACAAGGAATGACAACTTTTATTCAGGACTAACATTTAATTTGTAAGTATCAGCAACAAAGCCAATGGCAATGGCAGAATACATACTCCAAAGAGCAAAACTGTAAATGCTAGATATGAGAGGAAAAATGCATTCAGTTTGCATTTGAATACAAAGTTACCAAATAAACCAATATAAAAATAGTTGAAATGCTGTTTTCTGAATTTTGCAAAGCCATTTGCCAATCATGAAGTGGACACAAAAACAGCATAAAGTAGGCAATTGTGTGCTCATAAGAATACGTATGAGTGAAAACAATCCATTCAATTGCATTCTATTAGGGAACATGGCTTGGAAAAATATACTGTATACCAATACACATATATAAGAAATTGGCATAAAATATTTCCTAATTACCATGTGGGCTTTTTAGCATTTTTCTTAGTAAAAAAACAAAAACACAAATTGATATGAAAACATGCTCTAATAAAATTCACATCTGAAAAATAAGAATCTGACTATAGGCATAATTGGCACAATTCCTAAGAAACACCTGAGCACTTCTGAGGCAGGCTCTATATATCATTCCTGAGCATGTCCACACAGATGGTTTCCTCCTATGCAGCTTCCATCATAATTTTGCAGAAGACCAACCAACCCAAACACAGTCTATTTATTAGGAATGCTGAGCTGCTAGTTTCTCCCATCTTTTGTAAATATATAGATTTTTCACTAAAGTAAGAGTAATTTACTGAAACATCACAGGGCAATTTTCATTTGTTCATAACTCAAGACCACCTGGAACATTAGTTATGGAGAACTCAGCTGAACTTTGAATATTTTGTTCAGCACTGTTGAGATATATCTTACCCATCTGTCAATAGAACATTAAACACCTTTGCTTAGTTTAATTTTAACCAATAACTATTATGGGGCATTCAGAAAGCACAAAATTAAGTCTGTAATGTACATTAATCTGGAAAGTGCAGCACACATGACTTTGCATGAGTACATGAATTCTTCAGACATCCAAAATTTTCACATGGAAGTAAGCTTGGCTGAGTTCAAGGACATGTTCATAGGCATGGGGACAAATATATAGTCTCTGGCCTGATATATGAAAGTAGATCCCATTTCAAGCAACGTAATTTATTTTGGGGAATCATTGCAAGGGCTTAGCCACAGGACCAAACCCCTCAGTCTTCTATCTAGATAGATATAAAAATGTATGGAGCCACACATAACACACTACACACACACATAAAATTAACTCAGGTTCTACCAGAATTGCTTTGAGGTTTCAAAGCAAGAATCTCAAATTTTACCTTGGAAGTTTGTGGAGCCTAAGGAAATTTTTAGCTCCAAGAAATGTCTTTCATCTCATCAAAATTGTGCTCCCCTTGACATTTTTTAATCTCTTGCTTTGGTGCAATCTTCTAAATTCAGCTCAAACATTAATTTAGATAAAATATACAAGCTGCTCAGGATCAGATTTCTCATTGTTGGTCATATTGTGAATTTTATCAATTAGCATGAAATATTAAGCAGACCCAGGGATACTATGATACCATTTTCAGAGAGGAAAGTATTATATTTCAAATGCAATCCCCAAAGTGATTCAGGGTCTTTAAATTTAAGCAATACACCACGTTTCTGTGGATTTAGTTATACTGTGGTTGAACTAGTTGAAATAGATGCTGATCCAATCATTTTAAGAAGTTTACAAACTCATTTGGGAGTGAGAATACCCAAGGACATTGATAAAGTTAGCTAATGCAAGACAAGTAGGAACAAATAGTCAGAAGAGAAGAACCCAAATATTTCTATCCAAACATGTTAAAAAACAATTTAAGGATTCCAGGTTTCTAGACAGGTACATAGTATGGTAGTAAAAAAATCAACAGATATGGAACTAAATGATAATTGCAATGAAAAATGGATATGATCAGGTTTCCAATTGATCTCCCAATATACCGCCTCGTAAAATCTGGTCTTACTTTGGTTCTGCCCATAATAAAAGCCGCAGCTGTAGTAAGTGTTGGAGAGTGTGTTTTCTTGCACACACAGAGTATCAGAAAGTGATGAGCACCAGAGACCATAAATGACACCAGTCATTGTAATAACTTAGTTGCAGTTATATTTGTTACTCATACAAACAGACATTTACAGTCTTCTTGCAGATCCCTGGAAGTATTATAATTCCACATACCAGATAGTAGAAACAAACAAACAGGAGTAAACAGAAACAGAGAGAAGCAGTGAGCAGGAAGGCAATCAAGGCAGCCAGGCAGGCAAGTAGGTAGGCAGGCTCTTTTATACCCTTCAGCCTGGATCACGTGCTGCTTCACCTTTCAAAATTTGCAGGTGTTTACCTAATAAGGTTATATTGCTGTGACTTACTCCTCAAAAGAATAATACACCAACAGTAAGAATCACAATTTTTGTAAGAAGCAAGCAAACCTTTACTACATTAGAACCAATAAGAGTTCTTGAGCTAAACAACTCCTTTCTCATGGCTTTCCTTTTATTTAGAAGGGTTCTGTAATTCTTCCTTTTGTCTAAAAGGGATTGAAATGTAGCTGGAAAGTTAACTCAGGAAACATTTATTGCAGTGAGCAGGTCCTTTTTGCTTTGATACCAATTATGTTGAACCAGGATATGATCTATCACATAGAGAGAAGCTATGATGTTCTGAGGGTAACTTTGATAGGGGAACCTAAAGAATAATAGACTGATAATATATTAACATCTGCTTGGGGTACTCTGATTTATTCCAAACATGCTCTTTTGTTGTGGAACCAAAGGGACAATAGGCTTTTTCTAGGAACTTGTTACTTGCTTTAGGATCAACCAGGCAATTTAAAGGGATCACCATCAAGGTAATTGCCAATACAAAAATAAGTTAAGTGAACATACGTAGGTGTGTGAAACCAAGATATAATCTATTACATTGGCTCTTTTTGAGTCCCAGAAAGTGTCTTCTCTGATAGAATATCACCTGGAGGTAACATTGGGAATGACAACTATCTGCTAACTGGGCCAGCTGAAAGTCTGCCATGTTACAAGGCTTGTCTTTAGATTGTTGAACTTGAAATAATAAGCTCCCTCTTTGGGGGAAAGAGGCCAATTAAAATGAGCTTGTAGGAGGTGTCTTTATCCCTGGTGTGTGCTTTCACATCAGCAGCAATTACTACTGCAACATCTAGGTATAAGTATATTAAATTCATTATATAGTTGTCAAGAGGGTTCCATAGATTGTTAATGTCTCTATGTCTACAAAGTGGAAAGATGTAAATGTTAACATCACCAACAGCACCAACTTAAAAATTCACCACAGGGCAGTAAAAAAAATGAAGCCATTTCCAGTTCTAATCTCCGAGATGCCCTGAAGAAAAAGACAGTGTTCTAACTCTGCATTTTGCAGACAAAATAACTCATATTTGCTCATTTGTTCCACACTAAAGGAACAAGTAAGGTAAATGTAGCAAAATAATGTGAGGTTAACTGTGATTCTTTTAATCTTGTGGAATTAAAAGAAACAGGTTTTGTGGCAACATGAACTGTGCCACCTGTGGGTTGGATCCAAGTTCCACCTAATTCCGTTGAGCAGCTAGGGTGTGTATGTATGGCTGAACTGCAGATGATAAATGTCTCTGTGAGGGAAAGGATTGGGACTTCTGTCTTGAAGAAGAAGGGATAGATCTCCTGAAAAGGCTGTCTCTCAAACCAACTGCATCAAATAAATGTAATTACTCTCCAATCTTCTTGGTTCAGGGAAAGTGTTGGAAAAGATGGTATGGCTGCATCTGCAAAGAATCCTGCATGGAATGGGTTATCTACTCCCTGTCAGTCAGATTTCACACTCTGTGGAGGGACTGAACTGATCACTCTTGAAAACAACCTCTGCCGGATGATGGAAATCTGGCCCTCCTGGTCCTACTGCATCTATCAGTGGCGTTCAGTATCATCAACCATGGTATCTTTCTGGACATCCTGTGAGGGTTGGGAGTTGAGGTAGCAAACAGTTCTGAAGTCATTCTTTTATTCCGGGTGGATCCAGTTGGTAGTAATGGGGAATGAGCAATTCCCTTGTTGCATCTATTTCCCTTTCCCCTGTCATAAGGCTTGTACCCAATGCTGTTTAACTGGTGAAACTGTGAGGCAATATTATTTACCAGTTAAAGAGGGATGAGGTATCATCAGTATGCTAATGTCACCCAGTTATATATCTCCACACAGGCTGGATAAATAAGGTTGTGAATGTTCTTACTTGATTCCTGGAGACAATTAGGACAGGATGTGTCCTGTCCCAACCTAATCACACACAATACATCAGGGAGTAAAACTTTACTGAGAAACTTGTGAGGTAAACTTGTGAGGTAAACTTTGCTGAGAACTTTGGTGATCTTAATGATCCTCCTTTAGATAATAAGAGGACTTAAAATAACATCTCAATATAACCATGACCCCAGGTGTAAGGTCACACAGCTACCTAGAAACATATTTAGGATTCCCTTACCAACTTTGCTCAGACTGAAGAAGCTCCTTGGATAAGGAGCGAAACGTTTCCACTGAGAAAATAGAAATCCAGTTGACATGATTCAAGCTACAGACAATTCCACCTGGATGACTGAGAACCTTCATAAACATTTTGCTGAGAAACTTGTGAGGTAACAAACAGGTGGCAAGGGAGTGTGAGGACAAACACGCACACTCTACAAAAACAAGCCCCAAAAGTCCCAAGAGCTTGCCTTAAGGGACTTTCATATTCAAAACATGATTAGTCAAGTGAGTCCAAGAGTCAGGTCATGAGGTTTTCCGATCAGGAATCCAGGCACATGGACTCCAGTAAGCAGACAGTTGTCCCCAACCAATGGTCTGGGCTTGCGGCTCCCTTTTTATAGAGGCAGACCCGGGTGGAGCTTATTTAGGAGGGCAGGGCTGCTTTCTCGTACATAGCCTCACTGACCTCCGCTGTTCCTCTCTCCTTTCCGCTCTCCTTTCTCAAGCACTGGGAGGGGGCGGCAGCTCTGAGTCTTCATCTTCACTAATCAGTAGCACCTGTGCCTGCTGCTCACTGACCAGCCCCACGTCCTCTGCTCAGGTGGCCGTTTATCTAGAGCTGTCTGCTCGCCCTCCATCTCTACGTCAAGAGGCTGGCCGCCCGTCCTCATCGTCTGACTCTGACTCCGAGCCCGAGCCCACCATGACAGGATGGGACAAAACAAACTGAAATCAATGCTGACTCTATTTCAAAGTCCATTAGGTTTGGTAGTGGGCCCTGTACTGGTTGTGGATGGGATTGCATTCCGTCTTAAAGAACAAGTCCATGTCTTGGCATTTTTCCTATATTCACAGCTTCAGCTTGATCAGCAGATGACATCTGTTGGCCAGGAACTTTTTATCCAGCTTTGGCTGGTGCACTAGTTATGGCTATTTTTGAAGTAGGAAGTTTTAGCAACAGACACTCATGCCCTCATTTGAGATTGGATTACTTCAACATGCTAAATTCAGGGCTGCCTTTGAAGGATACCTGAAAGCTTCAGCTGGTACAGAATGCAGCATCCTACAGACTAACAAATGAAAGCTGTTTCAGCAGAGTTATACTGTACCTATATTCTGGATCTTGCATTGGTTGCTAGTGAGTTTCCAAGCACAATTGGAAGTGCTGGTTTTTTGCCTAAAAACCTTTATATACGTAGTTTGGGTTCTTTGTTACTTTGTTAGGTCATCGGGACCTGAGCCACTGGTTAAAGGGGGCTGTTTTTAATGTATTTAATGATCTTATTCTGTTAATATTTTTAGTGGTATGTGTTGCTTTAAACAGATTATTCTTAAGATTTTACCTTTTTTGCGTGAGCCATGTGGAGTTAGGAAAGGTATAAACTGTATAAATGAAGAAGTGAAGTAAACATTACTCATTTGTAAAATGATGCTTCAATACATAGCTACTCATCATCATCATCATAATTTATTGTGGTCTTAGAACAATACGTAGCTACTCATGCATTCAACAATCTGGAGTTGCCATTCCCCCACCAATGTCAAGTGACATTAGCTTTCAGGAGAGGTTTGGACATCAAGTCTGTAGGAGAACACCTTGAAGAAGAAAAAAATACCCACACAAACACGCACACACAGACACACACTAGATTTCACATTATTAATTGTTCCCTGAAGGAATAAAGAAATGCTACAGGAAATTCAATCCCTCTGGCTTGCTTAAGTGGAAAGCCCCAGGAATTTTGTGGGAGGTTCTGAACATCTGTGTTACAGATTTGGTATATTCAGCCCTTTGGATGCAAAATATTTCAGCAGAGCACACAAGAACTGCTTTAAGGTGTTGCAAACTTTTGTTTATCTAGGTGTTCAGAACCACCTTTTGGAAATCAAATCATGATCATTGCCCAACCTTGTTACAGATGACTATCTTTTCATGGGTAAAACTGCTGCACAGTAAGCAGCAACAATATTGTTCTTGCTGATTTATTTCAATTTAGTTCTGTCTGCTGTTTGAGAACCGCCCAGAGTCCCCTTCGGGGGAGATGGGGCGGTGATAGAAATCGAAAGAATGAATGAATGAATGAATGAATGAATGAATGAATGAATGAATGAATTCATGGCTTAAACAGCATGTCAGCTAATACATAGCTAATATATGTTTCCAGTGCACATTCATGCTAATTTTTGATGTCCCATAATTGTACTTTGTTTTGAATTTCATTAGTGAGCTTTCATAGGATCTGGGCTGCCAAAATCTTAGATGGCAGCTATAAGATTTTGTTGTTTATTCGTTCAGTCACTTCCGACTCTTCATGACTTCATGGACCAGCCCACGCCAGAGCTTCCTGTTGGCCATCACCATCCCCAGCTCCACCACGGTCGAGTCCGTCACCTCCAGAATATCATCCATCCATCTTGCCCTTGGTCGGCCCCTCTTCCTTTTGCCTTCCAGTTTCCCTAGCACCAGCATCTTCTCCAGGGTATCCTGTCTTCTCATTATGTGGCCAAAGTACTTCAGTTTTGCCTTTAATATCATTCCCTCAAGTGAGCAGTCTGGCTTTATTTCCTGGAGTATGGACTGGTTTGATCTTCTTGCAGTCCAAGGCACTCTCAGAATTTTCCTCCAACAACCAAGCTATAAGATACCAAAAACCATAATTTTGCTGCCATCTAGTGGTCACCCAGATTTTGGAAGCCCAGATCTGGCAGCTCTACCTTGCAGTTACATTTTCTTCTGAAGAATAAACATTCTTTACCCCCACCCCTTTTCCCTTTGACTGCCCTCTGAAACACTTGTTTAATTGCAGATTGCTTACTCATCTGTTCTTTGTTGTAACCGTCAGTCTTAATTTGTTTTAAGTGATTGGTGCTGACTATTCTAATAGAGAGCCACTTAACTGTGAATAACTGGGAGAATTTTGTCATGGTGAGATGAAGTGGCAGAACAAAAATGGAGGAGACAACTGAGCATGGTTTTACATTTGCCTTTGTCCAGGGAGAAACTGGAACACAGTGGTGCCCCATGGAAATCCATAATACTTTACTACTACATCAATATGCTAATTCAATTAAAGTTACAATCCAAACTATGCCTTCACTTTTAGATATCAATGGGAATTGTAGCATTATATTAAAATTACACCTTAATTTAACTGAGCAGGAGTTCAAGCTGGTACAGTGTCAATTCAAATAAGACACTGTAGCCTTTTTAGATTCTAGCCCCAGTGTATCAAATAGAAATCAAATGTAAACTTTTGGCTACTATTTCACCCCTATGAAAAACTTTTCAAAAATTGCAAGGGAAAAAAAAAGTTAATTTCATATCTACATGAAAGTTGATTTTGAATTTAAATTGATTTTCCCTGACCAGAGAAAAACTATGTAGAATCTTGTGCAATGCTGAATTTCCCCATCTTTTCAACCCATAGGGGCCAACTCCAACTGGAATTAATCATGGGGATTCTCCCAGCAATTCGTCAATGTGTGTGTGTAACACATTGTGTGTTATATGTCTACAGTACATATATATGTGGCTTGATAGAGATTAGATTGGCCAGCCTTTCAAAAAGTGTTGAAGATCTGGATGTGTTCCAAGGACTGAGAGTTGGGAGATTAGATGACCCATTGAGAGGTTTTTTTGATTGTTCTGTTTGGGTTTAACCTTATTGACTACTGTAGGTTTTTACTGTTTGTTAATATTTTTATTATTTTTATGTGTTGTTAGCTGCCCAGAGTTGCATTTGCGAGATGAGCAGCCATATAAATCAACTTAATAAATAGTTAGATATAAAATAAATATATAATTGCTACATGCCACCATTCAATCAATGAGCAGGATCAAATTTAAATCACTTGAACAGATCACTGCTGATTAAAATGTATTGCCATTAAAGTCTCTGAGACATGTAAAATTAATTGGTCCACTATCTGCCGCATGCCAACCATCCCCTTTTCCATATGCTCAACCACAAAAACATTATACATACAAAGACATTATATGGACACCCATTAGCAGAAGCATCAAAAAAGAGGAACTGAAAAATGAAGCAGAGGTGGAATAAGTGGAAGGCACAGAAGAAAATCAGGGGGAGGGAGGGTTTAAGGGGGTAATGGCATATACAGTTGTGCTGAGCCCAAAAAGGAGTGGGGCTAAGCAGGGCCTCTTCCCACATGGCGTTGTTTCCTCCCTCTGTTTGGCCTGATGCTGCTCTGCCCATCTTCCTGCATTCTACCTGCTCTGTTCCTGCCTGAGCTAGCAACTGCCCATGCTCCTGTGAGACTAGGCTGAAGCTGTCATAACTGAAGATGAAGCAGGCACATAGCAGAGAGGACAAAAAGCCAGGAATCTTGTTTAAAAGATCCCTTCGGGGAGGTGGATCAGCAAGAAACAAGTTGTTAAGGAAACAAAGGGGAAAAAATGTCACCTGAGCCAGACAAAGGGAGTTGGACCTGAGCACATGGAAAAAAACTCAATTCCAGCTAATCAGCATAGCAAGAACTTTTGGAGATAAAAAAGGGGTCCTGAAGACCTCTCACTCCTTCAGTCATCTTTGGATCCAGACTTGGCAGCTTCCATCCCTCTAGCTAGTGCCTGGCAGCCTACTTGAGAAGGATGTGGGTAAGTGTGGATGAGTGCGTGTGTGTGTGAGAAAGAGCAAATGTGTTGGGGTTTGTATATACCCAGGAATTTACAGATAGATAAATTATACTGGAGAGGCTTGATATTAGGTGAGAGGGGAATTATTCTGCAAGTCACCCAATTAGCAGCCATTGTTGTAGGGATGATGTGGCAGTGTATGACTCATACTACAGGTGCTAATAGTTTAGTTGGGTGTGGAAGATGATGAGAGTGACCTATAATGTGATTGGTCAGTTTATGTATATAAGCAGAGGAGTCTGATGTTCTTTCTTCTCGTTGCTGATTGAAACTTCTCATCGCTGTATTGCTGTATCATTTGTTACTGCTGTTGGATGTATTTGGACTACGTATGATAACTGGCAAATAGAGGGAGAAAAAGTGGAGGCAGTGACAGACTTTGTATTTCTAGGCGCAAAGATTACTGCAGATGCTGACTGCAGCCAGGAAATCAGAAGACGTCTACTTCTTGGGAGGAGAGCAATGGCAAATCTTGATAAAATAGTTAAGAGCAGAGACATCACACTGACAACAAAGGTCTGCATAGTTAAAGCAATGGTATTCCCTGTAGTAACCTATGGCTGTGAGAGCTGGACCATAAGGAAGGCTGAGCGAAGGAAGATAGATGCTTTTGAACTGTGGTGTTGGAGGAAAATTCTGAGAGTGCCTTGGACTGCAAGAAGATCAAACCAGTCCATACTCCAGCAAATAAAGCCAGACTGCTCACTTGAGGGAATGATATTAAAGGCAAAACTGAAGTACTTTGGCCACATAATGAGAAGACAGGATACCCTGGAGAAGAAGCTGATGCTAGGGAAAGTGGAAGGCAAAAGGAAGAGGGGCCGAACAAGGGCAAGATGGATGGATTATATTCTGGAGGTGACAGACTCAACCATGGGGGAGCTGGGGATGGTGACGGCCGACAGGAAGCTCTGGCGTGGGCTGGTCCATGAAGTCACGCTTCCGACTGAACGAATAAACAAGAAAAATGTATATAAACTATATAGGCTATTTTATCTAATCTCTGTTTGAGTGTCTATTTACTGCATAGAACGTGGATCACTGGTGTCTTGGAAAAAGGAGCAGGCCGCCCCACGGTGCGCACTCTTACAGGTTTCGTGCCCAGCAGTGGAACGTGTGCAGCTGGTATGCTGGCACGGCTGTGAGGACTTTGGAAGCCTATCCAGGAGTCGTTTGGATATCTGGGGCAATTTGGAGCTTTTGCAGATTCCGTGCCTGGCTGTGTATTTTTCCTAGGCCTGTTTGCAGCTGAAGGACGTTCTGATACAGTCTGTGCTATTTATTCATTGGTGTCTGCCCAAGAGGGGCTGAGGAGGATGTGCACAGTGAAAATGCAGCCTACAGTTGGAGGTGGTTTCCCTCTGGAAAGGCTGAATGGCTCCAATTACCTGTCGTGGGCGTACAAGATGGAAATGTTTCTTCGCCGGGAAGGTATTTGGAAAGTCGTCTATGAGCCCCCAGACGAGTTGGACGATGAGGAAGTTATTTTGCAGAATGAGAAAGCATTGGCAAGCATAATTTTATGTTTGGAGGACAGCCAATTATGTTACGTTAGAAATTTTCAGTCAGCCAGTGGGTGTTGGGAAGCTTTAAGAAATGTTTATCTTAGAAGCACACCGTTATGCAAGGTTATGTTGACAAGGAAACTTTATCATGCTAAATAACATGACAATGGGAGCAATCTTGAACATTTGCATTATATGACTGGTTTGTTTCTTGAATTAGCACAGAGAGATATGCAGTTCTCAGAAGCGCATAAAGTTTATGTAATTCTTAGTTCTCTAAATGAAACATGGGATAATTTAGCTACCAGTTTCGGGTCTTTATCTGAGAGAGATTTGACCGTAAATTATTTAACTGGTTGGCTTCTGGAGGAGGAACAAAGGAGGAAAGAATGTACCATAAGTAAGCAGAGTACGTTTGTTAAGGAATGTTATTCTTGCACTGATAATGTATTAACATTAACCGCCCAGGGTCCCTCCTTGTGGGGGAGATGGGCGGGATATAAATGTAATAAATAAATAAAATAAAATAAATTATCTGTGAAACGTTTTCGCTGTGGGTCTGATAAGCATTTGCAAAAAGACTGTGATGTTGCTAGAAGGAAAACAAAAGTCAAGCCGAGGATTTCCAAGCAACAAAGTGCTGTCCAGCTGTCGGTGATTAATTCTACAGGAAGGAATTTAAAGGAGATGTGGCTCCTTGACAGTGGAGCAAGTGAATGTATAGCCAATAACAGGCAGATGTTTAAAAGGTTTATGCAGGCTGAATGGGACCATGTTAGCCTGGCAAATGGAAGTTTTGCATCTGTTACTGGCAGAGGGTTTGTGTTTGTACCTAGTTTAAATACTGAATTATCTATGCTATGTGTACCAGACCTAGAGTACAATATCCTGAGTGTTTCTCAGTTAGATAAAAAGGGATATGATGCAAGGTTTGGGAAGGGTGAATGCATTATTATGAAGGATAATCATGTCTGTGGTAAGGGTGTATTACAGAACAGTTTGTATGTGATGATGAAACCCAAGACAGAAGTACCCCATGATGTAGCTATGATCAACAAACCAACCCATGATTCATGTGAACATCTGTGGCATAGACGGTTGGGGCATCCAAGTTTCAAAGTGGTTGAAAAGATGTCTGAAGCAAGTTCTGGAATGGATTTGAAACTGTGCCAAGCTTATCTGGATTGCACGGCTTGTAAGGTTGCTAAGTCAAAGGTGTATCCTGTAAGCAAATTTAGTGATAGAAAGTCACATAAATGTTTTGAATTGGTTCACGCTGAACTAATTGGCCCATTACCAGCCACAATAGGTGATGCTAAATATGTTTTAGTCATTGTGGATGATTTCACTGGATTCGGGTTCTTCTGAAAGCTAAAAGCCAAACATTTGATAAGTTCAGGAATTGGGTGCAGTATGTGGAACATAGATATAGCACAAAGGTGTGTAGGTTACAGACTGACCGGGGAACTGAGTTTATGAGTAGCAGTTTTCAGCAATGGCTCAGTAGGAGGGGCATTGCGCACAGGAGAAGCAATCCGCATAGTTCAGCTGAGAATGGCATGGCGGAACGAAGGAATTTAGTGCTACAGACAGTAAAGGACTCATTGTTAGTTGACTCAGGGTTATCTAGAGGATACTGGGGAGAGGCTATACTGACTGCTAATTATTTAATTAACAGGTTGTGGAGTGTGTCTGTAAATCAAACACCATATTATATTTTGTATGGCTAGAAGCCATCATTAGCTCATTTGAAGGTGTTTGGGTGCACTGCCTATGTTCACGTGCATAAGGAAGTATGTAGGAAAGGGCAGGCGAAAGCACAGAAAATGATTTTTGTGGGGTATGAGCCAGGAACCAAGGGATATAGGTTCACTGATGGCAGAAGACTTGTTATTTCTAGATCAGCAAGTTTCAGCGGGCATAGCAATTGGCTGAAGTTACATGGAGGGAGTGAGGTTTTTCTTCCTAGTCAGGGACAATTCGAGCTAACAGAGCGGCGAGAGTCCAGAGATGTGATTAAGGATGAAGAGGAATTAACTCCTAGTGTGCCAATAAAGCAGGATGCTACTGTATTGCACAGATCTGAAAGAGCTAACAAGGGCATACCACCTCAACGTTACAAACCAGGTGATGTTAAAGTGTGTTTTATTAATTATGAACATCGTAGTTATAAAGTGGTATTGGAGTTGCCACCACAAGAGCAGAAAAAGTGGAAAGCTGCTATGGATGTGGAAATGAATGCCATTAATTCCCATAAGGTGTTCAAATCTACCAGGCTGCCTGAGGGGCATAGGGCAGTAGGTTGTAGGTGGGTTTATAAGAAGAAGACCTTAGTCAATGGTGATATTCAGTATAAGGCTAGGCTTATAGCACAAGGGTTTTCCCAGGTTAAGAATCAGACTTATGATGAGGTTTTTGTGCCAATGCTAAGAGGGGAGACATTCAGGTTTGTCTTAGCAATGGCAGCAGCTGGGAATTGTGTAGTGAACCATTATGATATCACCACAGCATATCTGCATGCTGATTTGAGGGAAGAAATTTATATGACTGAAGCTCCAGGATATGAATCTAATGATGCAGGTAGAGTGTACAAGTTGCAGAAAGCATTGTATGGATCAGGCAATCGGCACGTTGCTGGAATCTGCAATTAGATGAGGCATTGCAAAGAATGGGGTTTAAGTGTAGCAAGGCTGACCCATGTCTGTACATAAAGCAATGTGATAATGATGAACAGGTGTTGCTTTTGATCTTTGTAGACGATTTGTGTTTTATAGCAAAAGATCAAAGGAGGGTAATTGAATTTACTGAAAAACTGAAGCAACAATTTGATGTTAAAGATCTGGGAGAGATTAAAAATTACCTAGGCGTAGGTATTCAGAAGGTTGATGGGGGTTACGTTCTAGAGCAGCGGAAGAAAATTGAACAGCTGCCAAGAGAAAACGATATGGAACATTGCAAGGAGGTTCCTACCCTGATGACAACTGATTTTGTTGAAACAGAGGCTGGAGACGATGACCAAACTTCATGTAATCAAGAACACTATCAATCAATAATTGGAAGTTTATTGTACTTAGCACAATGGTTGTGTCCCGATATTGGGAATGCGGTGAATGTACTGAGTAAGTATGTTGTACAACCTACCCAGAGGCATTGGAAAGGTATTAAACGTGTGTTTAGATATCTTAAAGGGACTATTAATAAATGTTTATTGATAAAACCTTGTAAACCATTGGAATTGAAATGCTATGTAGATAGTGATTGGGGTAATGATGTACATGATAGGAAATCAATGTCAGGATTGATAATTATGTTTGGTGACACCTTGGTAGGGTGGAGGTCTCGGAAACAGAGTTCTGTTGCTGTATCTACTGCAGAGGCAGAGTATGCTGCACTATCTGACCTATGTTCAGAGTTAATATGGTATAGGCAATTGTTAAGGGATGTTAATGTAACAATTGATGAACCTATATGTGTATATGATGACAGTGAAGCGTGTATACAGATTGCAAAGAGTGATAGGATCAGAGGGAGGAGCAAACATGTTGATATCAAGTATCACAATGTTAGGAATGCTGTAAAAGAATCTCTGATTAATTTGCAATATTGTCCATCTGAAAGTAATGTAGCAGATGTGATGACAAAGCCTCTAAGTGTAGAGAGACATAGGATGTGTGTATCCAATATGTGTATGTCTTCTATTCTGTATAAGTGAAATGTAATATCTATTGTAAATTGGAGGGGTGTTGGGGTTTGTATATACCCAGGAATTTACAGATAGATAAATTATACTGGAGAGGCTTGATATCTAGGTGAGAGGGGAATTATTCTGCAAGTCACCCAATTAGCAGCCATTGTTGTAGGGATGATGTGGCAGTGTATGACTCATACTACAGGTGCTAATAGTTTAGTTGGGTGTGGCAGATGATGAGAGTGACCTATAATGTGATTGGTCAGTTTATCTATATAAGCAGAGGAGTCTGGTGTTCTTTCTTCTCGTTGCAGATTGAAACTTCTCATCACTGTATTGCTGTATCATTTGTTACTGCTGTTGGATGTATTTGGACTACGTATGTATATAAAGTAAATAGGCTATTTTATCTAATCTCTGTTTGAGTGTCTATTTACTGCATAGAACGTGGATCACTGATGTCTTGGAAAAAGGAGCAGGCCGCCCCACGGTGCGCACTCTGACAAAATGTACATTGTAACCAGTAAAGTTTTGCTCTTACATAAAATTCACTGTGTCTCCATGTATTCCAGAGAACCTGATGTGCCTCAATGTTCTATTGAAAGTGATTTGTGTGTTTCCCTTATTATTTCCCAGCTGTTGACCAGGGCTGTGTGTCTTGTCTCCTCTACCTACACCTATCTGGAATACCCAGGTAGAAAGCAAGGGGGGCTTACAAGATCCATGTGCCTCAACAGGTTGTGAGTGTGTGAGTGAGTGACCATAAGTCAACCTGGGGAGTGTGTGTAACACTCCTGGCTCCTTCTCTCTCTGCACAAGGCCCAAGATGTGAGGGAAGAGGAGCAAGCAAAGCAGGATAGGGTGTACATGTGATGATGGTGAGGCTGACTGCAGAGTCAGATAGAAACCTGGCCACTGCTAAGAGATGCAAAGAGATGTGTTGCTCTTCTGCCTGCTCGGCAGTGTGTTTAGAGTCCAGCCTGCCTGTCCATCCCTGACAAGGAAGCTTTCCTGTCCCAATGTCTTGTATGGGACATTACTTGGAGGCAAAGGCTAGCATTTCTGAGCATTTCAAACAGCAAAGCAGTCTTCCTCTCATTTTCTCGCCCCACTCCCTGAAGAATTTCTTTAAAATTAAACTAATAATTAATTAGATTTTGTAGCCACTCTGTATTTTCTAGATACATTTTTAATGCTTAGTTAAGGTTCTGTGGATGTTCCATTTAAAATACTTAGCGTTAACATCTTATTTTGCAGGTATCCATTTGTGGTGTTAATTCTGGTCTCTGTATAAATCTTCTCCAAACCTGATGTTGGCTTAGAGTTCTAGATTCCTTAAGCCAGCCCTACTAGATTGGGATAAGGGGAAGAGATATATGGTCATGGAAGTAGAGAAAAACTCTAGATATTGCAAAGGATTGAATTCAATAGAAGACCAATCAGGACCTAACCTTCAGCTAATTTTGAAAGGCAGCCATACTTTTCAGCAGGGATGTCTGCAGCTAAAGTCATTTCTGCCCATTCATTGGTTTTCAACATCGTCTTTTGTTCCTCTCAACAAGACACCTCTTTCTCCATACCAGAAGTAATAATCTGTTGTGTTTTCATATTGGTAAATATAATGTCACAGTCTCAAGATATATTCAGGGTGTGCCTGAGCTCCAAAAGAAGGAAGAAGTGATGAAAATGTTCTATTTCTGTTCCATTACTGGGAGAATGCTGTGAATGGAATGCTGGTACGCAACCACTGAATTTAAATACTATTTCCACAAATTATATTTAGTAGAATATTTAAGTTCTTAGTTTTATCTCTTCTCAGCAATATCTTAGTCTACTTTTTCCTCAGACTCCTCATTTTCTTTGCTTGGAAATATTGCTTTACCATTAAGGTAGTTTGGTCTCAATGCTACAATTATTTGGAACCCTCAAGCTAGTTACCCCAGCTGTAACCTGACTGAAGTCAAGAACCCTTCAAATTCAAGGTATGAAGCTTCAGCAAAGTGGCCTGGTCCCTCTGCTATGACACTTGATATGCACTGCCAATTAATTTCCATGACAGTGGTATATACACTGACAAGGGCAGACTTTCTCATGAGATTTCAAGGTCTTTCTGCTAGAGGTCAGGCTATAAGCATCAATCATATTTACGTTTTCCTGAAGTTGTCACTAAGCCTCACCAAAATAATGCTTGAGTGTAAACCTTAAAAAAAACAATAGGAGGTTTCTTCACCTTCCCAAACACTAAAGACTTGACTTATTTTGACTTTTATGGTATGAACTGCATGCTGGGATACTTTTACAAGGAATCATCCAATTTTATATTAGAGAATGTATTATAATTAGTGATGTAACTTCCCTTGGAAAGGCAAGACTACAGTGAACATTATGACCTCTAATTTTTTTTTCTTGGCTCAGGTTTTAAGCCTTTCCCCCATTTCTCAATTCCTGCTTATTCTTTCCTGCATCCACAGATTCAATCCCCCTTCCTTCACCATCTGATTTACTCTGCTGAACCTTGGTAGTAGTGGTGTAAATGGAGGAAATAATGTGAAAGATACACTGTTCCTCTTCCTTCTCCAACACAATGGTCCTCAGGGAAAGGCTTTTCCTTTGGATGTAGCCAACCTGGCTGCTTCCAAAAAGCTAAGCAAGTTTAGACCTGATTTATATTTGGATGGGAGACTACCAGGAAGTCCCAGTACTGTAGGGCAGATTACAAAGTTGAAAAATTGTCCTAGAAGAAGGCAATGGCTAGCCACTTCCATACTGCTGTGGAGAAAACTAAGCAGAAAACTCCATGAAGTCAATGGAGCCTGAGCTCAACTCCACAGAGTCTTTATCATTTATAGCAGTGGTGGGCAATGTCAGGCCCCTGGTCCACGGAAATCCCAGAAACCCCGCCCGCCACCCCCCGGTCCCTGGTTATAAATATCCAAATGGCCCTTGGCAGAAAAAAGGTTCCCCACCCCTGATTTATAGAATGAATAAGCACTGGAAAAGATGGAGATCCTTTCTTCCATCCTTCTTCTTGTTTACCCCAGCCACTGAAGTCCCACTATAGGTTCTGAGTTGAAGGAATCAAATGGTCTTCGGAGATCAATTACTGTTTCGAGATGATTAAGAACATAGGTTGAATGTGTGATAAACCCAATATAGATTCTTATCTTCCCAAGCCCATTTCTGATATTTCCTCATTCTCTTAGGGTCCCACCCAATGCTTTAATATGTGGAGAAATATGTTGCCTTATTTCTGAACTGATTTGATTCAAGTTGGGAAAGGGGAGAGTTATCTCATTGAGTTATTATATTATATTGGAATAGCCATTCTAAAGTTACAAGTTGTACACAGCGTTATCATGGACCATGGGTTTATATGCACATTGAACTGTAATATGGTATTGGGTCCAAATTGATGAGGAATATAGGCCAGTATTGGGAAAAAAAATAATGGCATACAAATTTCACTTTGCTTTTATTCTCCATGAAGAAATAAAAAAATAGGCTTTTGTTGTCCAGTGTAATAGCATAAGTGCATGTTTATTGTTTTTTACATGAGTTGTTACACAGATTAATGAGATAATCAGTTTAACAACCTTTGCCCAGAAGAAACAGCTACTGAAATGCTTAATAAGCATAATTTTTATAGACTCTTCAGTGCTGCACTTAAAGCTTCAAATGAGCTCTCCCAGTCTGAATGGATTTTCATACAAATAAGTCAACTCTGCTAACTCTGAGGAATCCTAAGACTTTAGAACCTGATATTTATTTTAGAACAACCACCTACTTGCTTCAAAGATAAACACTATCCGTTGCAGCAGTTTCATGTCTAGCCTTTTTGTAAACTGACTGCTTTTCTTTCTTTGCAATATTTCAATTGAAGTAAATATAGAGCTGCTATTATTTATCCATTAATTATACACCTCATTGTCTCTTGAGGGCTCCGGGGACCTAAAATAATGAGCCTTAGGCATACAGAAAAAACGAATCTAGCTCTGTTTTGTCACAATTTAAAAAAACAAACAAATTTCAAGCCCTAATGACCTACAAAAATATTGAAAATAGCATTTCAGTTGGTACTAGAAGCTAAGAGTTTGGTAACAATCACAGAGCAACATATTACATGCATGATTTAGAAGCTGTTCCCCTTTGAAGAACTATCTCCACAGGGCATTATATGTTCTGCGGCTGGATAGTCTAAGAAATCAAATTATAATATTTTATTATTTGCTTACTTGGGCTTCCATTTATGGTGCCATTTTATTTTCTCGTATCTATATAAATCCTAGTCCCATGAGACAGATACTTATTCGACCTTTTTTTAAAAAAAACATACCACTTTTGTCTTTAGAACTACAAATGGGTTATTTGGATTAAAAAATGGTCTGGTCTAAATCAAGTCTATGTTGGTTATTTGATGTTGTTGTTTTTTTTTTGGGGGGGGGGTAATTTTTAAATCACTGGAAATTTTCCTAAAATATTTTTAATCAATTGAACCTAATATATATTTAAAATGCAATTAAGTCTTATATAGTCTATTTTATAGATAGATTTCCCAAATACAGTCTGCTTTTGAAATGCATATTTCACAAGCATGCTGCTTTATACATTTTTTTTGCAGATGCCAAGAGATTCCATAAATTAATGACCTTCCAAGCCTCAACATATAAATAATAATAATAATAATTAATAGAAGAGGAGGAAGAAGAGGAAGAAGAGGAAGAAGAGGAAGAAGAATCTTAATTTAAATGCTTATCTATAATTTAAATACTTTAAATGGAAAAGGGGTAAACTATGATTGTGTTAGTTATGCAACCCCTAACACTGATAATAAGCACAGATGTTTTAATTGTTTAAAACGGGCAAAACTAAAAGAGATGGAGCGAAACTGCCTCAGATAAAATTTCTAAAATTGATTGTGTCAGTGTTGATGTTTGAGTCAAGTGTATATTTTTAAAGCAAGGCTGGAAATTTCTGCTTCGGCAAATTATCCCTAACATTTCAACAAAATATTGAAATTTAACAATAGAGACCACATAAACAGCATTTGTGTCTAATGAAAGCAATTTTAAACTGAATCTGAAAGCTCCTGCATGGGTCAGCTAATCACATATTAGAGTTTCTTGATTTAGTGGCTCAGAGATGGTAGAAAAAATATTATTTCTGATGTGAAAAATGAAATACCTTGAAATCATTCAGGTTTTCTTATCACTATTGAAAAAGTTGAACCATTTTTTTTAAAGGACAATCTTGGGGATGAAAATAAACTAATTGGTGCATTTTTGAAAGCTGTGAAGAATTTAACAGGCATTTTGATCTCTTAAACCAAGATGTGTGTCAGAATATAATTCAGTAGAAGTACAATACAGCTTTGTCATCTCTGATGTAGACTGGCATGCATAAACTGAAGAAATGAAATCTAAATATATTGATTTTTCAATTAAAGCAAAATAATTTGTTTAAAGCTATGTGCATGTTTGAAAAGCAGGAGGGTACACTTAATGGGGGCTAATTCATAATTCATCATTAAATTTAATTCATCATTAAAAAAAAGGATTATACAGCTCAACCTTTCTGGAGATGTTATGTCAGAGTGCGTGGGTGAAGCGGCCTGATCCTTCTTCCTAGACACCAGTGATCCACATAATGTGCAGTAAATAGACACTCAGAGATTATATAAAATATCCTATTTACTTTATATACATACATATTACAGATCACTTCCACACGGGTAACAAATGATACAGCAATGAAGTTACAGCAAACGAGAAGAAACGAAAAGAAAGAATACCAGGATTCTTCTGCTTATATATACAAACTGACCAATCACACTATAGGTCACTCTCATTATCTACCACACCCAACTAAACTCTTAGCACCTGTGGTATGAGTCACACACTGACACATCATCCCTACAACAATGGCTGCTAATTGGGTGACTTGCAGAATAATTCCCCTCTCACCTAGATATCAAGCCTCTCCAGTATAATTTATCTAACTGTAAATTCCTGGGTATATACAAACCTCAACACCCCTCCAATTTACAATAGATATTACATTTCACTTATACAGAATAGAAGACATACACATATTGGATACACACATCCTATGTCTATCTATACTTAGAGGCTTTGTCATCACATCTGCTACATTACATTCAGATGGACAATATTGCAAATTAATCAGAGACTCTTTTACAGCATTCCTAACATTGTGATACTTGATATCAACATGTTTGCTCCTTCCTCTGATTCTATCACTCTTTGCAATCTGTATACATGCTTCACTGTCATCATATACACATATAGGCTCATCAATTGCTATATTAACATCCATTAACAATTGCCTATACCATATTAACTCTGAACATAGGTCAGATAGTGCAGCGTACTCCGCCTCTGCAGTTGATACTGCAACAGAACTCTGTTTCCGAGACCTCCATCCCACCAAGTTGTCACCAAACATAATTATCAATCCTGTCATTGATTTTCTGTCATGTACATCATTACCCCAATCACTATCTACATAGCATTTTAATTCCAATGGCTTACAAGGTTTTATCAATAAACATTTATTAATAGTACCTTTAAGATACCTAAACACTCGTTTAATACCTTTCCAATGCTTCTGGGTAGGTTGTGTAACATATCTACTCAGTACATTTACCGCATTCCCGATATCGGGATGCGACCATTGTGCTAAATACAATAAACTTCCAATTATTGACTGATAGTGTTCTTTATTACATGTAGTTTGGTTATCATCTCCAGCCTCTGTCTTAACAAAATCAGTTGCAATTGAGGTAGGAATTTCCTTGCAATGTTCCATATTGTTCTCTTAGCAGTTGTTCAATTTTCTTCCGCTGCTCTAGAACGAATCCCCCATCAACCTTCTGAATACCTACGCCTAGGTAATTTCTCATCTCTCCCAGATCTTTAACATCAAATTGTTGCTTCAGTTTTTCAGTAAATTCAATTACCCTGCTTTGATCTTTAGCTATAAGACACAAATCGTCTACAAAAATCAAAAGCAACACTTGTTCATCATTATCACATTGCTTTACATACAGACATGGGTCAGCTGTGCTACACTTAAACCCCATTCTTTGCAATTCTTCATCTAATCTTAGATTCCAGCAACGTGCCGATTGCATGAGTCCATACAATGCTTTCTGCAACTTGTACACTCTTCCTGCAACATTAGACTCATATCCTGGAGCCTCAGCCATATAGGTTTCCTCCCTCAAATCAGCATGCAGATATGCTGTGGTGATATCATAATGGTTCACTACACAATTCCCAGCTGCTGCCATTGCTAAGACAAACCTGAATGTCTCCTCTCTTAGCATTGGCACAAAAACCTCATCATAAGTCTGATTCTTAACCTGGGAAAACCCTTGCGCTACAAGCCTAGCCTTATACTGAATATCACCATTGTCTAAGGTCTTCTTCTTATAAACCCACCTACAACCTACTGCTCTATGTCAGGCAGCATGGTAGATTTAAACACCTTATGGGAATTAATGGCATTCATTTCCACATCCATAGCAGCTTTCCACTTCTTCTGCTCTTGTGGTGGCAACTCCAATACCTCTTTATAACTACGAGTCTCATAATTAATAAAACACACTTTAACATCACCTAGTGTGTAACGCTGAGGTGCTATGCCTTTGTCAACTCTTTCAGATCTGCACAATACAGTAGCCTCCTGAATCATTGGCACACTAGGGGTTACTTCCTCTTCCTTCTTAATCACATCTCGCCACTCTGCTGGCTCGAACTGTCTCTGACTAGGAAGAAAAACCTCACTCCCTCTGTGCAACCTAAGCCAATTGCTATTCTCACTAAAACTTGCTGATCTGGAAATAACAACTATTCTGCCATCAGTGAACCTATATCCCTTGGTTCCTGGCTCATACCCCACAAACATCATCTTCTGTGCTTTTGCCTGCCCTTTCCTACGTACCTCCTTATGCACGTGAACATAGGCAGTGCACCCAAACACCTTCCAATGAGCTAATGATGGCTTCTTGCCATACAAAATATAATATGGAGTTTGATTTACAGACACACTCCACAACCTGTTAATTAATAATAATAATTAGCAGTCAATATAGCCTCTCCCCAGTATCCTCTAGAAAGCCCTGAGTCAGCTAATAGTGAATCCTTTACTGTCTGTAATGCCAAATTCCTGCGTTCCGCCACGCCATTCTCAGCTGAACTATGCGGATTGGCTCTCCTATGCGCAATGCCCCTCCTACTGAGCCATTGCTGAAAACTGCCACTCATAAACTCAGTGCCCCGGTCAGTTTGCAAACTACACACCTTTGTGCTATATCTACATTCCACAAACTGCACCCAATTTCTGAACTTATCAAATGTTTGGCTTTTCGCTTTCAATAGGTAACAGAACCGAAATCTGGTGATATCATCCACAATAACTAAAACATATTTAGCACCACCTATTGTGGCTGGTAATGGGCCAATTAGGTCAGCGTGAACTAATTCAAAACATTTATGTGACTTTCTATCACTAAATTTGCTTACAGGATACACCTTTGACTTTGCAACCTTACATGCCATGCAATCCAGATAAGCTTGGCACGGTTTCAAATTCATTCCAGAACTTGCTTCAGACATCTTTTCAATCACTTTGAAACTTGGATGCCCCAGCCGTCTATGCCACAGATGTTCACATGAAGCATGTGTTGGTTTGTTAATCATGGCTACATCATGGTCTCTGCGTGTCATCAGTACATATAAATGGTTCTGTAAAACACCCTTACCACAGACATGATTATCCTTCAAAACAATGCATTCACCTTTACCAAACTTTACATCATATCCCCGTTTATCTAACTGAGAAACACTTATGATGTTATACTCTAAGTCTGGTACACATAGCATTGATAATTCAGCATTTAAACTTGGTACATACACAAACCCTTTCCCAGTAACAGATGCAACACTTCCATTTGCAAGACTAACATGATCACGTTCAGCCTGCATAAAACTTTTAAACATTTGCCTATCATTGGTGATGTGCTGGCTGGCTCCGCTGTCAAGAAGCCATGGCCCCTTTAACTCCCTTCCTGCAGAAGTAATCACAGACAGCTGTACAGCACTCCGTTGCTTGGAAATCCCCGGCTTGGCTTTTGGCTTCTCTTTCTTATCACAGTCTTTCTGCAAATGCTTATCAGACTTACAACAAAAACAGCATCTCACATATAAAACATTCTCAGAGTTACATTCCTTTGAATAACTGTTTTGCTTTGACTTAATTACGTTAGAACTTTGTTTCCTTCTTTGCTCCTCTTCCAGAAGACGCCCAGTTAAATAATTTACGGTCAAATCACTCTCAGATAAAGACCCGAAACTGGTGGCTAAATTATCCCATGTTTCATTCAGAGAACTGAGAATTACATAAACCTTATGTGCTTTTGAAAATTGCATATCCCTCTGAGCTAATTCGAGGAACAAGCCAGACATATAATGCAAGTGTTCACGGATATCCCCACTTTCAAGCAATTTAGCATGATAAAGCCTCCGTGTCAACAAAACTTTGCATAACGGTGTGCTTCTAAGATAAACATTCTTTAAAGCTTCCCAACACTTACTGGGTAACTCACAATTTCTAACATAATTGGATATCCTCCAAACATAAAATTATGCTTGCCCATGCTTTCTCGTCCTGTAGAACAACTGCTTCATCGTCCAAGTTTGGTTGAGGGCAAAGTACAATCTTCCAAAGACCTTCACGGCGAAGATACATTTCCATTTTGTACGCCCAGGACAGATAATTTGATGCATTCAGTCTTTCCAGAGGGAATCCAACTGTTGGCTGCATCTTGACAGTGCTCATCTATCCTCAGCCCCTCCTGGGCAGACACCGATTATAAATTGCACAGACCTTATCAGAACGTCCTTCAGCTGCAAACAAGCCTAGGAAAAAACACACAGCCAGGCACGGAACCTGGAAAAGCTCCAAAATCGCTCCAAATATCCAAACGACTGCTGGATATGCCTCCAAAGTCCTACAGCTGTGCCAGCATACCAGCTGCACACGATCCACTGCCAGTCCAAAGCCTGTCGCCTCTGGGCCCGTAACCTGTCAGAGTTCGTGGGTGAAGCGGCCTGATCCTTCTTCCTAGACTCCAGTGATCCACGTACTGTGCAGTAAATAGACACTCAAACAGAGATTATATAAAATATCCTATTTACTTTATATACATACGTATTACAGATCACTTCCACACGGGTAACAAATGATACAGCAATGAAGTTACAGCAAAGGAGAAGAAACGAGAAGAAAGAATACCAGGATTCTTCTGCTTATATATACAAACTGACCAATCACACTATAGGTCACTCTCATTATCTACCACACCCAACTAAATTCTTAGTACCTGTGGTATGAGTCATACACTGACACATCATCCCTACAACAATGGCTGCTAATTGGGTGACTTGCAGAATAATTCCCCTCTCACCTAGATATCAAGCCTCTGCAGTATAATTTATCTAACTGTAAAGTCCTGGGTATATACAAACCCCAACACGTTATGCAATTGGCCAGATATATGTCCAGGAGCTGGTACTCATTTACAACATCTATGGCCAGGTTCAAAGCATCTTGAGATGCTGTTTTAGAGAAAAAGCATTATCATTTTGAGTAGGGATCTGCAACTTTTTTTTTTTCTTTTGACCCAGCAGGCACACTTGATGGTTGGAGAGTTTATTGTAGGCACTCAAATAAAATTATTGTTTTAGGGCACTGGACCATTCACAAACAAAAACTGGTAATGTTGCTTCCTTTTTAATACCCCTAGGATAATGCAAAACAATACATTTGCATGCAATAGTTTAGGCCCCTCTGGTTAAATTGCATGTTTCAATGAATTCATAAATGAACAGAAGCCCACACAATCTCTATATGGTACAAATTTAAACTTGATACCCTTCTGAAAATTTCAATGTATATTTACCATTTATGTGCACTTGTTGGGACTTCCGGTGGGAATATGGCAGTCTGAACAGCTGTGCTCGTGGGCTCCGTGAGCAGAATTGACAACGAAGCAATTTTTCGAGCTCAGGCAGGTTTTCCCTGAAGCTCAGGAGCGTTTTTTCCGGAGAAAGGAAAACACCCAGAATCACCCCATTTGTCCTCGGGAAGGCTGCTTGCAGCCAGAAGATCACAAACAGCGTACGTGATCAACTGGTAAGCACAGCCGGGAGGCTGGGGCATCATTTCCCAGCCGCACTGTAGCCTTAAAGGGACATTAAGACTGGCCACCCCATTTCTAAACCACCCAATTTATTTTTCTTAATTTTCTTAATTTTATTTTTCTAAGTTTATGTACCCTAAGAGAGGCTTTCTACAGCAAGGAAAAACACATTCTCTTGGTGCTTATCATTATTTTTGTGATTAATTTCTTAAAAAAATTTTTTTTTAAGTTTTGACTTTGCTTTCCATCCAAATATTAAGGAAGGTTGAGAGTATGCAATCATCTCCCTGTTATTAGTTTTCTACTAAATTTGAAGATTTTAGCATTTTCCTACATGTTGAATCTGCTTTTTTGAACTTTCAGGTTTCTGTTGCTACTTTCTCTGGGAACTGCCTGTTACCATACTTTCACTTGTGTAAACATGTTCTGGAATTTTTCTATTATCTCCCACTTTCGCTGGTTAAGTACCTAGGGGGCGCCATAATCTACTGCGTGAAACTTGGAGGATTTCAATCAGACTCTCTTGGATTTCCATCGAGACCTTAATCAGATCCTTTTTGATTCCTGTCAGGATTCTATGCAAGGCATTCAGGACATTGTGGAAAATATGAGGTTTAAAATGTGTCATCTGGTTGAGGATGTTGTGGAAGAAATTGAAGAGCTTAACAATGATAGAAATGTTTCTTCTAACAGCGAGTTTGGGGCTTCCATTGAAACACTAGATGAAGAGTGGATAGTCGAGTTTGTAATGACTCCAACTTCGATGCCCCAAGAAACACTTCTCGATGCAATTCATAGAAATGCAGATTAAGCTTTATTCAGGATACATGTAAATTGAAGCACTCCTAAAGATCTGAATGCGGATTCCCACCAAACATCGCTAACTTAACTCTCCCCCCTGCGCACCAATTTTGCAGCCACTATGATGTCAATCTCCAGAACTTTCCCTCTCTGTTCCCAAGCCTTCAGCTCCTGCAGGTGGTTGACCTTGATGCTGCATTCCACAGCCTCCAATGAAAGCCACAACACTTGGCACATGCTCCCCCTCCCTCCAGTTCACACGCTTAAACTACCTCTATAATAACAGGATTCAGCTATGAACCCTGACAAGAAGAAATTAAAGGGACAGACCAAGTTACAACTCATTACTGAAATTGATTTTCTGATGGAATGTTGTGGAAAAGAAGAGGTTATTATGTATGGGAGGCTTTCTGTTGAAAAGTCTGATTTTGTAAGGGGGGCAGTTGGGCTGTTTGATTTCTTTATGAAAAAAGCTCTGTGTGTATTATGGAGATGTGTAAATGCTCTGGTTTATTTTGAAGTGGGGTAATGGTTTAAGAATATTTGTTTGGATTGCTTCTAGGGCTTGTTTGACTTCATTATTTTTTAATGATTTGGATTAAGATTAATAAGGTATAATAATAAATGCTTGGTTTAGGTTAAATATGATTAGGATTATTATAATTCTATTATTAATTATAATGGCAGAAACTTTATGTGCGTTTTAGTTTGATTTTTATTATGTAGACAGAAATGTATAGAATAGTAGTAGGAAGGAAATAATTAAATAAATAATCATTAAATAAATGTTATATTTGTTATATTATAAGTTGATTAGGGGATATATACTGTATATAGATATAGATAGATACAGATACAGATACAGATATATAGATATATATTTCTTCTTTATCTTTTAATATAAGGGGATGGAGCAACTGTATTTAGTTATTTTTATAATATGCCAATAGAATGAGTTATAGAAATAATGTGATTTTGGTTTAATAGAGAGTAAGGTATTGATTATGGAAATTTGTTTTATATCCTTGCTGTTAAAAGTCAGAAGTCACCTCTTCTTGTAATCTTTTTTTTAAAAAAGTTCTCTTGTGTTTTTCACACGTTTTTAGTTTTCTTTTTTTCTTTTTGTACTTTTTTCTTTTTTGTACTTTTTATCTTTGTCTTAAATCTAATAAAATTCTTATGAAAAAAATGGAATAAATGTGTATGGAAAGAAAACCATTTATGTGCACTTGTTTAGAAATTCAAAATAAGAAAACAGTGAATATGGCTGGTTTAGAAGTTGACTTTTGTGTTGTGTGTGAGATATAGAATTGTTAATAAGGTCCTAAATGGCAGTTGACTCTTTAGACCTACAATTAGCCAGGAGATGACAAGTCCACAGGTAAACAAATGCCTTAATCCATCTAGCCTCTCATGTTATGACTATTGTTCTGCTTAGTTTTGGCCAGCCATAAGCTCCTCTAAGCACCTGTCTGAACATTTGAAAATGGAGATAATTTTGGAGTAAATATAAACCAATATTGTCTCCTAATGTACCTATGTGGTTGTCCCCTCAAGAAGCTTTTTTTAGAAGAGAGATGGCAGGCAAACCAAGCTAGTTGAGATATGAAGATTTGCTGAATTTTGAAGAAGGGATACCTAAACTTAAAACAGGGGAATAACTAGAATTGGTAGGTTATATTTTTCACTCATTTAATTTTGCACAATTGTCAGAACGGTTTAATTTGGATAAGAAAGTACATAATTTTGTTAATGAAGAAACACAATTTGAAATGGAACTTTGTACAAATGATGAGCATCTTATTAAGAAAATATATAAAATGTTGTTGCAATTGAATTTAGAAGATGAATATGTTAAAGCTTGTATGATTAAATGGGCTAGGAATTTTGGGTATAATATTATGCTTGAACAATGGGGGAATATGTGGAACAAAAGTATGACAGTTACTTTGAATTATAATTTGAAAGAGAATTTTTATAAAATGATGGTATTTAACTCCCGATAAGTTGTCCAAAATGTATAATGGGGTATCAAATGTTTGTTGGAAATGTTTACAGGGTGAAGGAACTTTCTATCATTTATGGTGGACTTGTGGAAAAGCTAAGAAATTCTGGAATCAAATATGTATTATTATTCAAAAGATTCTCAAAGTGGACTTACAATTGAAACTAGAGCTGTTTCTCTTGGGTTTGATGGACCAACAGCTTGAAAAGCAACATGGAACTCTGTTCTTACATATGATAACAGCAGCAAGACTCTTATATGCTCAAAGATGGAAGGACGCACAAATTCCCTCAATGGAGGATTGGATGAATTAGTTAATGGAATTGGTGCAAATGGCTAAACTGACAGCATTGCTAAGAGAAAATACCGTAACTGGATTCGTTTCTATTTGGAAGCCGCTTTTGGACTATTTGCTTGGAACACAAAAAACTGAAGTTTTGATTTTGGGGTTTGATGATTAAATGGTTTGATTTTAGAGAAATAACATTACTAAATGTTTATTTAATAGCAAGAGATTAACTTTTATGTACTTTTATATCTGTGTTGGAGAAGGTCAGAAGCCACCTGTCTTATATGTTTTTCTGTATATTCTTGCAGTGTTTTAGTTTCTCTTGTTTCTTTTTTAGACTTGTATTCTATCTGTTTTATATTCTGTATTTTGTGTTTTAATTATATCTTGAAAGTTAATAAAGCTCTATAAAAAAAGAAAATAGAGATAATTTATTCTAACAAAGCAGGAGAAAGCAGAAAGTCTGTCAGTGCTTCCAGCTAGCAGTTTCAACTGCGAGAAACATTGCTAAATGGAAGTTGCACTGAACTATTGAAGGCAAGGCAAGAACTTAAAGACTAAGAAAAAAATTCTGCTAGAACAGCCCCCCCCCCCAAAAAAAAAAAAAACCCAGTCAGATCTGGGAAACAGAAACCACCTATTGCTGTAAATGACCTGCTGAAAAGTTTAATTGATACTGGAGTAGTTATTCTCAGATCTATTGTACAGTGTTGTTTATATAATGATAATCTGCATGGGAGAGTTATCAGAAGGAAACATTTTCTCTGACCTCTTCACAAAAGTCATTGTCTAAAGAAAAAACTTGATCAGCTTGAAACATTCTGGAATGAAGTGCTTTAGACTGATGAAACAAAAATTGAACTGTTCAGCCACAACCACATAAGATACATTTAGAGATAAGAGAGTGAAGCATTTGAGGAAAACACCTGGCGAACCGTTAAGCATTATGGTAGCTCTATTATGCTTTCAGCTTTCCAGGCAGCCAGTGGCACAGGAAATATTGTGCAGGAAGAAAGAAGAAAGGTTTTGATTAAATAACAACATATCCTAGAAGCTAATGTCCAATAGTCAATGGAGAAATTGAAGCTTGAAAAGATGGATATTTCAAGAAAACAACAATCCGAAATACTGCAAATAAACCCTGAATTACTTACAAAAAGTAATACTTGAAATAGACATGTTAAGCCTTCTATGACCCTATGGAAGGCTTAATACATTTATTTGAGTGAAGCTCCTCTCCCATAGCCACCTAAACACCCCAAACATTCAAATCTGCCCTTTCACCCTCTCCTAACTATGTATCTACAGCAATATCATACCCCTTATAACTGAATCTTGAAATTGAAATGAAATGAAATGAAATTGCCCACTTGTCCATGAGGCACCTCATATATTTTATTTATTTATATTTCAACTTCTATCACCGCACCATCTCCCACAAAGGGGACTCTGGGCAATATATCATCTTCAGTCACAAATTCACTAAAATTGGGATCCACTAACTAACAACCCAATGTAGAGGGCAGAGTGCCTTGAGGGACAGGAAGAAGAAATGCTACCAAGGCAACAGTCAGATAAAAGTGGCTTGGACCCAGACCAAGAATGTAATATGAGTAAATATCTCACCCCTTCCCAATTCAAACAAAGATAAAGGGAGGGAGATAAAGCCATTGTCCCAAGCTCATTCCAAGCTATGACTAATGCCTTAGTTGGTCAATGCAACAGAGCTTCAGGAACAACTCCAAGCTCCCTCTGAAACCTTCCAGGGCCACCCACCCAATCAAATAGACCCTTCCTCTCTGCACAAGGAGTTGGCTACAAAGAACTCATAGGCTAGGAAGGAGTGATCTATCCAAGACAAGGTACTGATTTCAATATACCCCAACATTAGATTGTATCACCACTGTCCCAAAACAGAGACTGCATCCAGTGTTTGACATCTCCTACCCAACAATCTGGATTAGAACATGATTATTGTGGTGGCCCTGAATTCCAAAGTTACTTCTAACTTCTGGCCCAAAGAAGGCAGATTGAAATCTCCAAGAACCATAAACCTGGGAAACTCCACCACCAACTCAGCCACAGAATCCAGAAGCGCAGTCAGGAAAGTTGCTGCACAGCAGGGAGGCTGGTATAGTAGCAGCAATCCCAACTAATCCCTCTGCCTTCACAGACAGGGTCTCACATCTGGCTGTATCTGGCACAGCACCCCAGAAAGCCATCAGAGATTCCTGGATGACAACAGCCATATCCCTTCCCCTGCTCCAGGATCATGGAGGATGCCACATGAAAAACCCAGGAGGACACATTTCATTTATTTATTAATTTCTCACATTACCAATCAAAGAGAATATTTGTAGCTCACGGTGAGTCTTATTACAACTCATGACATGAGAACAGCTGTGATCTGTACACGACACTAAAGTGGAGGAGTCACATCTCTATACCAGAAAACACTATAAATGTGAATTGGCTTCAGATCGGGTGTCTCTCTGTGTTGAATTTTCTGATGGTTTTATAAAATTTTAGAGGGAATTACAATGTATTTAAGAAAAGCTCAAAGCTCAGTTCAATGTGGAAAGATTCTTGTAATCAATATACATGTTCCATGTTAAAAACAAACAAACCTTATCTTGTTAAATACAATATATAACCATTGAATGCCAGCTGTGAGAGCAACTTGGATTCACATCAAAGTTGTACTAATATACTTACTTGAAGAACCAATATTTAGGGATGAGGGTAAATTTGGTTTGGTCTTGTGGTTAAGGCAACGGGCTAGAAACCAGGAGACTGTGAGTTCTACTCCCGCCTTAGGCATGAGAGCCGGCTGGGTGACCTTTGGCCAGTCACTCTCTCTCAGCCCAACTCACCTCACAGGGTTGTTGTTGTGGGGAAAATAGGAGGAGGGAGTATTAGGTATCTTCACTGCCTTGAGTTATTTATAAAAAAAATAAAGATGGGAAAATAAATAAATAAATAAATAAATAAATAAATAAATAAATAAATAAATAAATAAATTTGTTTTAATAGATGTATGACCTGGGCAGTATGCAGGTATTTTTGAAAATAAATATTCTACTTTGCAGTTCCCAAACAAATGTACAAACTGTAATAAAGTTATACTTCACTACTTAAAACTTTCCAAATTTTGCAATATACTTCAGAATGTATATGATACAAACAAAATAGGCATAACAATTGGCATATAAAATTGCTAGTGATATGGAATGTGTAAGGAAAAAAGTATGAAAAGTGTATATATTCTGAGACACATAGCTGAAAATGCTTGTGGACAATTGCACAATTCTTTTTTATTACAAAAGTCAAACTGGAGCAAAATTTAAAGTTAATGAGGAAAAACTGCGAAACTCAGCAAAGCTGAAATTTATCTATCCCTATTAATAACATAATTTCCATTTAAACTTTTGCACTTTGCATTCATAGTGAGTATTCAACATTATGCCTTTCAAATGACATTTGAAATGACCAGATAAAAATGAACCTAGTGGGAGACATCTTTATTCACAAGCTAGAATTCATATTCATATTGAGAGCCAGTTTGGTGTAGTGGTTAAGCACTGGGCTAGAAACCAGGAGACTGTGAGTTCTAGTCCTGCCTTAGGCACGAAGCTAGCTGGGTGACCTTGGGCCAGTCACTCTCTCTCAGCCCTAGGAAGCAGGCAATGGCAAACCACTTCCAAAAAACCTTGCCAAGAAAACTGCAGGGACTTGTCCAGGCAGTCTCTGAGAATCGGACACGATTGAACAGATAAAAAAAAAAGAATTCATATTAACAAGCTAGAATTCATATCAAGTTAAAAATGTAAAGAGAACTGTACTGTTTTATAGCCACAAGTACACAGAATTATGATATGATGTATATGCAGAAAGCTTGAAAGGCAATAATTTATTATAGTAGACAATGTTCATGAAAGGAAGCTAGCTAATACGCACCCTACTCCTGGCTGTTAGCGATTACTGGAACACTAATTCAAAACAATCAGAATTTATCAATGAGTAGCTGAAGGGAGAAAATGAATGTTGTATCAAATCAATATGTCTCATTTATTATGACAAGCATAGTGCAGAGTGAATTATTTATAAAATACATTTCTAGGAAACATCCATTTATCTATTTATAAAACACACTTCTCTGTCCCACAATACCTATGTGTGAGGGATGGGAGAGCACTATTTTATTTCTCTAGAATACATACAGTATATATTCACTTCCATCTCACAAACTTCCTCCTATTGTCACACAGGCTCCATCCACCAATGGGGGGGGGGGGGAAGATCTCACACAATTTTTTTTTCCAAACCAATAGGGTTTTACTGTAGAGATAAGACAAGCCATTATTTTTTCTTCAATCTACCTACAAGGGTTTATTGCCATTTCAGAGCAAAAATATCCAAATTCTGCTAAAATCTGCTTTATGCAGTTGTCAGCATCAATCTGAGGGGTTCTAAGCTTCAGAGAGATTTTGCTGACTTTATCAAAACTCTCTTGCTTGACTTTGAAATTCTGCAGGAATTTGGTCCACCTCAAATTTCACTTTAGCTTTCAAATCCTCTCCATAGTAAAACATAAGGCAATATTCAAACAGGATTTTCTTCGACAATATTTTTATACCTTCATTGAAATATGAAATTTATATTTTACCTGATGAATTGATTATCTTTTGGAATATTGAAAGGTAGGTTGGCCAATTGATACTGTCCATTCAACTTAGCACAAATTTAGATAGAAGGTAGAAAAGAATACTCAAGACTCAATATAACAAAATGTGAATAGTTCTCTACTTTTTATTTATTTAAATGTGTAACATGCCTTCATAAAAATATCCAAATGAGAATGATAGCAATATGACCCCCCAGCCCCAAAAGCACTTTCTATTACTTAACCTCATGTTTTCCAACAGTCTGTGACAACAGGGGAGTTTTGTCGAATCATGGCTCTGGACAGGGGAAATATAAAATAAATTTGCCACAGTTTTCTATGGGGGCATATTTATGAGATCTTCCCAAATAGATGATAGGATGTACGCTGGTTCAAAGGGAAAAAATCAAGGCTTGAGAATAAACAGACAAGAGTGCAGCGTTTAGGGCTAAAAGTTGTTTACTTGTAGCATAAGACAATAAATGCATATATAGTTAAGGCAATAAATGCAAATGTTACATTATTGCAATAGGAAAAACAAAAACAAACTTATAAGCAGAGATCCGTGTATTGATCCCAGGGCCAGAGCTCATGCCACGGCCTATACCCAAAGCCAGGCATAACTACGCACTGCCCAGTCCGCAGAAGTAGAATACACGTGAAGAACTACATGGCTAAAGACACAAAAAGTCAAGAAGCATAGAACACCATTTTGCATGGTTAGATATTCAGATCTTCCAGCTTTCTGATTGGCTGGAAGTTAGGTGTGACACGCACCAGGCCTAAAGCATAGGCTATAGTACAGGGTGGCAGTGCTGCATCTAAGCAAGCACGTGATCTCCCCCTCCCTGTTCTAGACAGAGCAAGGATTCCCACAGAAGGAATCAGGAGACATTGTTCCCATGCGAAGTAGCCATAACAATACACACGTGACAGTTGTTATCTGGCACCTGCACTTCACATCACCATGAGAAAGCTTCACTGGTAAAGGATGCAATTTGCCAAAACAATTTTCATATGGGGAACCTGACAATAGATGCACTGTGTAATTGATTGCAGTCAAACACACCAATATTTATCTTTCTCCTATCTGAAAACTAGGGGAAAATAGTTGAAGATACATTAGGAAAAGAGTACAATGTATGCTACTTTGGTGGGATGGGCAATCTATAAAGGAGTTTGAAGGGACAGTGTTTGCAAAAGATGTTCATTTCTCAGTGAGGGTACAGAATTAGTTGAGTGGTCTGAATTTGCATGTGTCTGTTTAACCCTTGGCAGTGAGTATGGAGATTTCCTGAAGCTGTCTGGGGTAAACATGCTTTTCTCTAATCAGTCTGTTATGTTTATCTCATAACCCTAGCAGTATTTGTCTGAGATAGCAAACTTTCTTTTTATGACTAGAAATTAGGAAGAGATATCTTTATCTCATCAAACAGCTTTTCTCTGTGCTGCATTGAACTTCATCATTGATACAGTATATGGGCCAAGACTGTGATGGAACATTTGCCCTGGAATCTGTCTACTCCCAGCATCTCTAAGAATTTGTGTGAAAAGGTGTGTACATCAAAAGAAGTTACAAGGAGTGTGTGCATGAGCTGCAATCCAGTCAAAGCATTGCATTAATGCTGGTCATCAAAATGATTGAATTCAATTCAGTTGAAACAAACAAAAATTCTCTTCCTCCACACCTCAGTTTAAAACATTAAAGTGGGTTGATTCCCTGTGATCAGCTGGTTTGATACAGAGAAAAGGGTCTTCTGTGCATTGATCAAAGCACTTTGGTCACTCAGAGCTAACAAAAAAATCTAGAATGCACTTTGGATTGTCACTTCACAGAGATACCCTTCAGAAGCTTTACGTAATCCTAAAAGTTGTATTCTAAAACTCTGTTAAAGACATGAAATATAAACTGGAGACTTCTGACCTGGAATTATAGGAGGGAATAATTGGCAGGATAATCATGTAATTGATGTTTTTGGTGGAAATACAAGGGTATGGATCTTCTCAGTTTTGCTGGATAGGACTTAGGTCTTCTAGCACATTTGCACTAAATTCTTTTACATTTACTCACTAGGAATGAGCAAGTCCTAATGTACTATAATAAACTGGAAATCAGTTTGGAATAGAAAAGGCAGGTGTTTGTGTTCTGCATAGGAGATAACACTGCTGAGTAAATCCTTTCAAGTAGATATTTGTGGAGTAGTGATTGCTCGGAGAAATTCCCTAGGCCCCCTATTCACCCTCTTAAAGTATAGCCAGGCACATTCTACACATAAATGAATGACAATGGTATTTGCTCCTGGTAAACATACAACCAAGGGAATAGCTTGATCACAGTAAGCACATTCTGAAATGACAGGTTCATATTTTGAGTTACTATTATTATGAGTTCTGAATTTTTTTAAGCTGCATATTCTTAAAGAATCAAGAAGGAATAGTTGAAGATAACTCATTATTTACAACATGCCAAACAGGTTTACAGTTGTCACCATATAAACAAAATATAAGGTAAATGCTTTTACGAAGAATGGAAGCTTCCATTTTCAACTAACTGTAGTTTCTTGTGATGTTAGAACCAGGAACCTTGATTGTTGCTTGTCAGAATCATTACATTGTGTACTATTCTCTCACTACCAAGACCTTTTAAAGCTGATTTAGCATCTCTTCAGTATTTAGGCAATGGGCAGAGGTTAATTGAGCACTGAGATTGAAGTTTCACTACCTTTCCTTACTGGCCTAATAAATACTGTACCTCAGTTCCTTTATGTCAGGAAGCAATTATTACCTTAACAATTATTGGCTTTTTAGTCTTCATCCCTGGGCACCCATCTCTCTTTATTGTGCACCCACAGATTTGTCTCTCACATAACCCATTCTCTACATTCTGGATTTACCAGATGTCGTAGATAAATACTATACTAGCAGTATGCCTTACAACCACTCAACCATGGTTTGTAGTTGTATTTTTCAATATACCATAGCTAAATTGAACCAGAGTTTCAGAGTCAGAACAATAAGAAATTGTGATTAGCTGAAAACATAATCAGAAACTTTTGTTCTGCTTGGTTATTTCAGAGGAGGAGAGAGGAAGGGGATAAACAGAAACCTAAAACTCATGCATGGAAGACTTGATTGTTATTTAATGTTATGCACAAATGGAACCATGATCACATTAATAATCAAATCAGCCTACTTAAATATTTCTTTCTATTTTACTCATCAGGATTAAGGTTGAAAGACATGTTGAAATTGATCCAGTAAGCACATAGTTTATCTTTACTTCCCAAGTCACATACTAACTGCCTGCTGGACTACAGTAGAAAACAAATTATAAAATATTTGGAACAAGAACAGAAGTCAATCCTTTTCTCATTACTTATTGTGCTATGTTGGAAAAATGTGTGCTTATGAATTCAAAGTTAAGAATGACTAAGAGTTCATCTTTCCATAAGAATTTAAATCTCTTACCATTTTTTTATAAATGGGATAAAAGAGTTTGTTTGTTTGTTTTTAAGGAGAAAGCTAAACTGACAGATTCTGACATCAGATTGACTACTTTGAACCTCAGCTCCTAAAAGTGGGTGTGAGTCACTGCTTATTCAGTTATATTTCTGCTGTTGATTTAAGATGATCCTTTCTATACTCAGGATTGTACATTGGATAGTAGGTATGCATAATATTTTTATTCATTTTTCTCTTTGTTACTTTGTGTCTGTGTCTGGGTTTTTAACCCAAAATGTGCTAATTTCTTCATAAATAGGAGAGGGTGATCCTGAAGTTCAGTTCTTCCATAGGTCTTTAAATCCTTCTTCATGTAGGGCTTATCTCTAGGCTGACCATACGTCCCGTTTTGAACGGGACTGTCCCGTTATTTCACCATTTCTGGAGCGTCCTGTTGTTATAGTCAAAATCTTGATTTTGTCCCGTTTTTGAAAAATCTGAGTCAGGAGTAAGCCTGACAGGAGTGGGTCAGCCCCCGCCGCCATGCCAGATTCGGACTCAGTCGGAGGAAGACGAGCCGACCTCCAGAAGAAGCTGGCATGGTCCAAACCAGAACTGCCAATTGGAGGCAGCCTGGAACAAGAAGCCCCTCTACCAATCAGCACCCTGCTCAGCCAATTGGGTCCCAACCACAAACGGTGCGAGATTCCAACCTTAAAGGGCCAAGATCCTGCCTCAGAATCCTGCCCACAAGACGCTCCAGGTCTCATCTCGCCGATGTCAGTGCCGGGGAGGCAGGATGGCAGCCAAGCCAGGCAGTGGTGTGGCATTCTGCAAGGGGCTCAGCGGTGCTGCATGAGAGGTGGGGTAGAGACACTTCTCCAGCCGCTGTGGGGTCCGCGGGGCTGGGATGCGTGCGCCTGCTGGGCTGCAGCCTGAAGCATGTCTGGAGGAGGAGATTTAGTCAGGGGCCGTGGCGGAGGAAGGAGAGGAGGACCCGGTGGAGCCATGGTGCTGCCTTTCCCTGTGAGGGGCCCAAGGAGCTTCTTCCCCCTCCCAGCAGCGGCCCCTCCACAAGCACCTCCGCCTGGAACCATCCCACTCCCCACTGCCACCACCACTCTCCCAGAAGGCATCACAACTTCATTGTGCTGTGATGTCTCCCGCCTCCTGCTTCTCCTGTTCATCGGCGGTGGTGGTGGCAGCAGCAGCGACTCTCCTCCCTCCTTTGGCCAAGCCCGAGGGGGCCAGGGCAGTGGTGGGCCTCCATCCTCGGCAGGAGCCAGCCACGCTGGGGGGCTTCCGCCGCACCATGCCACCCCTTGCCACCCGGTGGGCTGCGGGAGCTCCCACAGCCTGGCGGGCGGCAAGGGGCAAAGTAGTGTGGCAGAAGCCCCCCAGCATGGCTGGCTCCTGCTTCTCCTACGTGGTAGTGGTGGCAGCAGCAGCAGTGACTCTCCTCCCTCCCTTGGCCAAGCCTGAGGGGGCCAGGGCAGTGGCAGGCCTCTGTCCTTGGCAGGAGCCAGTTGTGCTGGGGGGCTTCAGCCACCCCACCCCATCCCTTGCTGCCCGCTGGGTGGCAAGGGGCAGCATGGTGTGGCTGAAGCCCCCCACCATGGCCAGCTCCTGCTTCTCCTGCTCTGCAGCGGCGGTAGCAGCATCAACTCTACTCCCTCCCTCGGCCAAGCCTGAAGGGGATGGGACAGTGGTGGGCCTCCATCCCCTCCATCCCCGCCCCTTGTCCCCTGGCTGATGACGGTGCTGTGTGCACAGGGTGTGTGCTCCGGCCTTCCCCGGACACACCAGCTCTGCTGCACCATTTACTACTAGAAGAAAAAACAAACCTTTAAAAATCCAAAAAAAATATTAAAATCCGAAAAAAATATTTTTTAAAAAATACCTTGCCTTACCACCCGCCCCCACCTGTAACTGGCCGGTTTAGTATAAAATAACCCAGTGAAGCGAAGCAAAGTCCCAGACCTGGCCCAGCCAAGAGGAGACCCGCCCAAACCGCCTCCATCCATGCAGCAGCAGCAAGAAGAGCTGCCAGCAGCAGCAGGACCATCTGCTCCTCCTCCCACCAGCAGCCCCAAGCACTCAAGCACAACCGCTGCGGCTGAGCTATTGATTTTAGAACCCACCGGCCTGCTGCGGCCTCCTCAGCCCTTGTGAATCTAACCAGCTGCCTCTTCCCCCTCCCCGTCCCCCTGCCAACATGAATCCCAGCACCTCCAGCTACCCGATGGCCTCGTTCTACGTGGGCAACTAGCACCCCAATGTCACTGAGGCCATTCTCTACGAAAAGTTCAGCCCTGCTGGGCCCATCCTCTCCATCCGGGTCTGCAGGGACATGATCACCCGGCACTCACTAGGCTAGACCTATGTCAACTTACAGCAGCCCGCCGATGCTGAACAAGCTTTAGATACCATGAATTTTGATGTCATTAAGGTTGCATGGACCGGTGGGGTGGGGTCTGCAGGCAGGAGCCAATTGCATGGGCCGGGGGGCGGGGTTTGCAGGTGGCAGCCAATCACATGGACTGGGGGCAGGGTTTGCAGGCGGGAGCCAATCGAGTGGACCGGGGGCGGGGTTTGCAGGCGGGAGCCAATTGCACGGACTGGGTGTGGGGTTCGGAGGCCGGCATGGTGGCATAAGACTCTGTCCCGTTTTGCCATCCCAATGTCCCGTTTTTGTCTCAAGGAAATATGGTCAGCCTACTTATCTCCCTAACTTCTGGTACAACAAAGTGCAAACTATCTAAGGTGATGTATTGACAAACTTTCCCCCAATTTTTACAAAATTAATCACATTGTGTACTATGTAAGTGATGCTAGGTTTAGTTTGGGAAGTATTTTATCACACAGGGCAGAGTATTAGCAGGATAGCAGTCCTATCATCTAAAGATTATGGTTATGCTATACAGGAGTAGTCAATCTGTTTTGCAGCTTCTGAGGAGTTTAATTTGCCTGAATTATGGAGCATTAATTGATTAAAAAAAAAACCTATTGCCCACTCTCTCATTATCTAACATGCAAAATGTAAACAGCTAAAATATGTTTGGGTTTTTATCAGAACAGGATAATTTTTATCAGAATTATTTGAGTAAATTAGGACATTATGAGAGGAAGAAACATGCCAACTTTTCAAAGAAACTGGTGTAGAATATTTTGAACTTATCTTTAATTTTTTTTTTCTCAAGTGCCCATAACTTTTTCATTTTAAAGACAGAATGATCCTACAGTGAAGAATATTTATGGCAGATAAGTTGAATGGGTTTGTGTGTCTGTATCTGTGACAGTATGCAAATGTGCAAAGGGAAGGCAAGAAATAATGATGTTCCTTTATGAATGGAATAAAAACTGTGTGTGTGTGTGTGTTATACGTCCAATAGGAAAGACACAGAATTTCTTCTAAGAATAGGAGAGATAAACAGTATGGTGAGTAAACAGTTAAATACCCCCACTTCCCTCAAAACACTGTGATTAGAGCAGCTGATAGACAACTGACTGCAAAATATCATTCTGATTTGAGGCCAGACCTGCCATTACCAAATCTAATAAATCCACTTCCTTCCCTTCCCCACCGTGTTTATGATTACAATGAAACATCAAAATGATTAATCACTGCACTCCAAAACTATGTATAGAAGTTTAGCTTTATGGAGGATCAATTCAGAATCAAGTGTTGGGGGGAGCAGTATTATAGAAGAAGTTGTATAGGAGAGAAGAGTTGGACTTTTTGTCCTTAGAATTATCATGGAATGTTACCGCATACCATATCCCAGTAACATTTTATTTATTTATTGCTCACATTTATATGGCTGCCCATCTCACACAAGGCAACATAAGCTGCTCAAAAAAATAAAGGGAACACTGAAATAAGACATCCTAGTTCTGAATGAATGAAATATTCGTATTAATTTCTTTGTTCATTACATAGTTGAATGTGCTGACAACAAAATCACACAAAAAGCAATGGAAATCAAATGTAAGCAACCCCTGGAGGTCTGGATGTGGAGTTACACTCAAAAATTAAAGTGGAAAAGAACACTACAGGCTGATCCAACGTTGATGTAATGTCCTTAAAACAAGTCAAAATGAGGCTCAGTAGTGTGTGTGGCCTCCACGTGCCTGTATGACCTCCCTACAACGCCTGGGCATGCTCCTGATGAGGTGGCGGATGGTCTCCTGAGGGATCTCCTCCCACACCTGGACTAAAGCATCCCCCAACTCCTGGACAGTCTGTGGTGCAACGTGGCATTGGTGGATGGAGCGAGACATGATGTCCTAGATGTGCTCAATTGGATTCAGGTCTGGGGAACGGGCGGGCCAGTCCATAGCATCAATGCCTTCGTCTTGCAGGAACTGCTGGCACACTCCAGCCACATGAGGTCTAGCATTGTCTTGCATTAGGAGGAACCCAGGGCCAACCGCACCAGCATATGGTCTCACAAGGGGTCTGAGGATCTCATCTCGGTACCTAATGGCAGTCAGGCTACCACTGGCGAGCACATGGAGGGCTGTGCAGCCCCCTAAAGAAATGCCACCCCACACCATTACTGACCCACTGCCAAACCGGTCATGCTGGAGGATGTTGCAGGCAGCAGAACGTTCTCCACGGCGTCTCCAGACCCTGTCACGTCTGTCACATGTGCTCAGTTTGAACCTGCTTTCATCTGTGAAGAGCACAGGGCGCCAGTGGCGAAGTTGCCAATCTTGTGTTCTCTGGCAAATGCCAAACGTCCTGCATGGTGTTGGGCTGTAAGCACAACCCCCACCTGTGGACGTCGGGCCCTCATACCACCCTCATGGAGTCTGTTTCTGACCGTTTGAGCAGCCACACGCACATTTGTGGCCCACTGGAGGTCATTTTGCAGGGCTCTGGCAGTGCTCCTCCTGTCCCTCCTTGCACAAAGGTGGAGGTAGCGGTCCTGCTGCTGGGTTGTTGCCCTCCTACGGCCTCCTCCACGTCTCCTGATGTACTGACCAGTCTCCTGGTAGCGCCTCCATGCTCTGGACACTACGCTGACAGACACAGCAAACCTTCTTGCCACAGCTCGCATTGATGTGCCATCCTGGATGAGCTGCACTACCTGAGCCACTTGTGTGGGTTGTAGACTCCGTCTCATGTTACCACTAGAGTGGAAGCACCGCCAGCATTCAAAAGTGACCAAACCATCAGCCAGAAAGCGTAGGAACTGAGAAGTGGTCTGTGGTCACCACCTGCAGATCCACTCCTTTATTGGGGATGTCTTGCTAACTGCCTATGCTTTCCGCCTGTTGTCTATTCCATGTGCACAACAGCATGTGAAATTGATTGTCAATCAGTGTTGCTACCTATGTGGACAGTTTGATTTCACAGAAGTGTGATTGACTTGGACTTACATTGTGTTGTTTCAGTGTTCCCTTTATTTTTTTGAGCAGTGTATATTACATGTATAGCTTTGACTGTTCTGCATGAGCTCCTTTTAGATTGGGTGATAATTTTAAGTAAAATACATGTAAAAAGATTTCATGGAGTTACCCCACGTCACACATGCTTATGTGTGCATGTTTTTCTAATTTGTAAGCTGTGTGTGATACAAAATGGAGATCCATTCTGACGTGTTCAACTAGTGGAAATATGTTTGTGGAAAAGACAGATGAGACTGATGAAAATCATAAAAGTGCTGTTCCACCACCTCTTCAGCCACTTTTATTGTTCTTTGTATATTGACTGGTAAACTTCATTGAAAATACTCTTATACTGTTGTGTTGCCAAGAGTCCAACCCTCTTTGATCAGGGGCTAGGGCAATTGATTCATTTAGATCCAGAGATAATAGCATACCAGTGGATAATGAAACTTAAAGCTTTATTATAGGCAAACAAAGTTAAACACAGTCTAAACACAGTTTAAAAGCATAACAAGCACAGCAATCAGAAATAAATCATACATACCAAGCAAGGTAATACCTAATCTCCTATAGGCTGCCAGGAGCCCCCTAATAAGGACAGTGGAGATACCCCAAGGTGGCAATTTTCACAGCACCCAGCACTCAGGCCTGTGTGGACGCCCAAAACTCCAAAGACAATACTAAGGCTTTTATCAAAGCCTGGCTCCCAAACCCTGTGACCAAGTTTCCATGGCACTGAAGCTGCATAGCCTGACCTTGACTGGGATTCTTACTGTGGTCCCGGCACCTGACCATGACATCATTCCCATAGCCTGGGAAGCCATCATATAAGCAAGTGCTTAACCAAAACAATTTCTTATCATCCCCGCCCCATTCCAAGCCGCTAGAGGGGCGGCTGGTGGAGTGAACTTATGCTTAAACTTAACAAGCTGGGGGTTTTCTCTCCCCCCACTTCCCACAAAGATATGTTCTGGAGGGCTGTTGGAGGAGTGGGCATATGCTTCTTCTCTTCCCCCTCCCATGCCAAGCAGAAACAAAAACAAGCCAATTAAACATCAGTATAACTCAAAATAAACTCTAATCTCCTAGGTGTGGGGGAAGAAAAATCAAATCATGCCACCTAACTCCTCGAAATACAAAGGTCTTCCGCAGGTTGCCACTACAACTGTATCCACCCTTGCTTTTCTTTCAGCTTTTATATTGCAAAACACCATCTGTCTTATCTGCATCCCAAATTGCTGGATTGTGATCTACATGGAAAAATTATTTTATCTTGCTTACAAAGGTCATTCTCCAATAAAGTCAAGCTGTTATCAAATGGGTTTGAACTAGCAAATTGTTTAAATCAATTGAAGTCTTACAGATAGCTCAGATATAACTATATGAATCATTGAGTTATCCTTTGATAATCTGATCATCATACTAATAGGCACTTATTAGTATGGAGAGAAAAAGAAACCACAAAGCATGCAGATATCCAGCAAAACAGAAACTTTTGCTTTCTATGCTGCAGGATTACACATGCCATCCCTGCCAACTTTCTGCCAACTTACTTACACTCTTCCCACTTTAAACAATAAGATCTAAAGGCAGGGTATAGGCATATCTGGAAACTGTGTTCAGTCACACAATCTTCATTTAGATACATTAGAAATGGGAATCTGGTACATTTAAATGGCATGGGTTTATCTCTTGATTTAGTTGCTGTCTCCAATTTGCAAAGTTATAAACATTCCAACTGCTTAGACTTAAAAACTGACTGTGCAGTAAGTGTAAGAACCAAATGGAGATTTTGATGGGAAGAGTAAAGATTGAAGGTACCACACTTTGTGGAAGATTTACATACTGTATATCTGGGACAGACAGCAAGAGGTGGATACAATGTGAGAAAATGGAGCATACATACTGAATTATTACAGGCAAAGCTGATGGGAATGGCTATATCCATTATGCACTATCCAGGGCTTCCTGCAAGCATTGGAGTAGCCACTGAGAGTTTGCTTGTGTGGACTTAGCCCCAGTAAACTAATTGCAGTGGCTTAAGGACAGAGAAAACACTCTTTCACCCAATTGCCAATTAACATATTGAATTCCTTGGTCCCTCTAACCTAATGGTTTTAATAGATGATAGTTCAATAAAATGTTATTAGCTGTACTGTTCATTTATGAGGAGGTCATGACACAAGAGGTGAAGTTATAGCATTTGTTGAGATCAGCTTGGACACATGGATACTAGGCAAAGGTCAGGCTTAGGCTTCAGTCTGTTGCACACTTTCAGCTATTAGACTGATTTGCCCACCAGTATCAATCTTACAAGCAGCGGACATTCCATTGGTGGGTATTATTTCAATCAAGACTTCTTTCTGTGGTTCCCCTTGTCCATGTCTATTCAGCCAATGAAGAAATTATCTTGTCAGACTCAGAATCCTTTGGCATTTCTGTGTATATTTCTTGATTGGATTTGGTAGTTTGGCACATTTTAGGCACATGGTTATACTTTCCACACTTGTTACATTTCTACAGATATGTTAGAATATCTTATTTCCAAGCCTTTTTTTTTTTGCTTACTTGATGCTGTTTCTGACTAGAGTTAGCTGGTCTCCTGACCAATTGTATGAAGCTCTGCCAATATCAGAGTAATATCATTGCTATATTCCATACCTTTCAATTGCAAATAAATGATTTCTGCTGCAATAGCATTTTCTAAGGACAAGTTCACCTAAGTAAGCATTCTTGCACTTTTTCTTATGCCCTAATTTGATCTTTGATCAAAAATTCTGTCAAAATACCAAAGTCACAAGACTTACTCATTACTTTCAGACCTATTACAGATTCTTCAGCTGTCTCAGTCTTCTTCTGTAGGTGTGATCCGAAGACAAATATTTCCAATGTTACATTTTTTATGGTACACAGTAGGCCAGCTTCAAATTTATGCTGTATGGCTTTAAACTTCTTTGTTTCTTAATCTGTGAATGTAAACATATTATATACATTGAATGTAAATGTATCATAAACTTCAGGACACAGGGTCTGGTTATTTGTGGGACTGTCTGCATCCAGTTGTCTCTCCCCACCCTATAGGATCTGACAGGGCTGGTATGCTCTGGGTCCCATCAATTAAACAATTCCATCTAAATCAATGCCTGGTCCATGGAACAACCTCTGCCCTGAAATTTGTTTGGTCCCATCCCTCCTGGCCTTTAAGAAGGCCCTGAAGACCTGATTCATCTCAATATGCTTACTGTAAGATATGAGCCATGTGTCTCATCCCTGGCACATATTTTACCTTATGTACACTATGTATTATTTTACAATTTTCCTCCTTCCCCTCCTCTATCTTTTTTTCTTTTTGATGTTCTTAACCCTTGATAGCATCACTTGTTGTATGTAAAATGATCAAATAAATATATGAAAAACATCTGCTCCAGCCACTGTCAGGAAAAGTGCTATTTTCTATTTGTTCTCTTCTTTTCGTCAGCCAATAGCTATCAAGTGCAATAGGAATCTTTGTGGAAAGCATTGCCATTCCGTTGGTAGCCTTAGAGCATGTTTTTTTTTAAATAATAAGGCTGTCACTCTTCAGCTAACATCAAAGAGGGTGCTATTCTCTAATGGCTGCACAGTAATGCTGAAATTGGCTTTCTAGCCTTGTGTTGACTCTCTATGGCAGAGCTTTCCAAACTTTTTATGTTGGTGACACACTTTTTACACATGCATCATTTTGCGACACACTCTTACAGCAGGGCACAAGGCAGGCACTAGGACCTGCGCAGAATCCTGGCAGGGCTCGGAGGAAGCAGCAGCCGTAGCCGCAACACACCCAGACACTGCAGCGGACATACTAACGTGTCCCGACACACAGTTTGGAAAGCTCTGCTCTATGGTTTGAATATGCAGTAATACTAGGACCTTCTTCTGTTAACAAGTTGCATGCTATTATGATTATGATTAGATTTATAACCCACCTTTTATTTTGTACAACTCAAGGGACATAATGCTCCTTCCTCCTATTTTCCCCACAACAACCCTGTGAGGTGGGTTGGGCTGAGAGAAACGGGCTGGCCCAGAGTCACCCAGCCAGCTTTCATGCCTAAGAGAAGACTGGAACTCATGGTCTCCTAGAACACCAAACTGGCTTTCTTTCTTATTTTTTCTTTCTGTCAAACCTGAGTATCTAGCATGTCATCAGTGCTACACAAGAATCCAACTTTGCTTCTGACACAATGCATTGTTTCTTTGTGAGGGGACAGTGACACAAGAGGTAAACCAATGGACTTAGCTCTGATCTGGAACACTGCAAGGAACATATCAATCCTCCCTATAACATGGAAAGGTTCAACTTTTGCTAAATACCAGTTTCCTTACACCAGCCATACAGGTCACATGGATTTGCTCATTTCAAAAGGACCATCTTTCAAAATACTAGACGCTGAGGACAAATGCCCAGGTGGCTGGAAATACAATGCTGAAACCCCAGTCAGGCTCTTTGAATATATACATTGAAAACTACAAACTCTAAGCTAGTAAGCTAAGTAAAGTATCAACTTTTGATCAAGTTTCGGCACCTTCTGATTTTGCATGGCATTTTGATATGGAGCTCAGACACCAAAGTTATTTGAAGGTAATATCTCTGAGTAAAATATTAAGACAGACCTGTTCATTTGAAGATGAAAACATCGGAGAGTCTGTATTTACATACACATTGCACTTCAAAAGCTCTAAAGGAAAATGTTCTTAATGTGTTTGAGATGTAAATATCCTTCTCACTAACTGGCTTAGATATGCCCTCTCCTTCTCTCTCTCTGCTAATACCAGAAGATCAATTTGGCTTTCATCTTGAAACAGTAATGTCATTAGTGACATAGAAACAAGCTTGCTCTCAGTTAGGAAGTTGGATGAGACTCATCTGTATCTGCTGTCAAAAGAGTCAGGGGAATGTCTAAATCCAAGAAAATAAATTCTCTCTCACCATGGTGCTATTAATCTACCTAAGAAAGAGAACCAATGTCCTGGGAAATACCACTCAAAAAAGCAGAACAGCAAAGTTGTCTAGTAAATTCTTGACAGCATAGCTATAAAAATATCTGCTTCCACTAGTGTGAATTCTGCTGGGCCTTATGGGCATGTAATTCACCTCACATTGACAGAAAAGGCAAAATGCCTGTTGACTTTATTGGAGCTGGGTTGCACTCAATATGAATCATAGATCTCACTTTATATAAGCCTCCCTCCCTCCCTCCCTCCCTCCCTCCCTCCCTTCCTTCCTTCCTTCCTTCCTTCCTTCCTTCCTTCCTTCCTTCCTTCCTTCCTTCCTTCCTTCCTTCCAATATTTTCAAGGAATTCACCTGCATCAGAGAACATTTTTTAAAAAAAATCTGTATATTTTGTTTTACTATATTTGTTATGTCTTTGCACACCTTTTGAGTCAAGATGAATATTCAGAGTAGAAATAGAAACAAGCCTCAAGCACCCATCACATTCAGTGCATGCTTTATGAGCTAGTCAGGGAAAGGAAAGGAAAGGAAAGGAAAGGAAAGGAAAGGAAAGGAAAGGAAAGGAAAGGAAAGGAAAGGAAAGGAAAGGAAAGGAAAGGATCAGACTGATTTTTTAAAGTATGGCACATCCCTAACTATTCCTTGTCTAAGAAACAGATATCAACATAAAACATTTTGTGTGCTTCTTAATTTCTTATTTCTTAATTTGGATTTATCCCCACCCATCTCTACCGTGGTAGACTCTGGGTGGTTAATACAAAGTGTGCTGCTATGCCTCTTTCCTTTTCTGAGTAAAATAATGGTAAATATGCCAGCTGTTGGCTTTTTGCTCTTACAAAAAAGTTTTGGCTATAGGTTATCATGCTGCTGCCATTTTTCAGCTTGTGATTGAGCTCACTGATCACATTTTGCTCGATGTTGCAAAACTCCAGATGACTCTTAAAGGGTGGCAAAATGTTACAGAAAACCTGAATGTTTTGCTGGTATATTTACACAGTAACCATCCAGGGGATCTAGTGGTCCCCTGGATAGTCGCAGCCCAGATCTGGTAGCCTAATTTCTATAGTGCTGAGAAATAACTGCAGACAGTATACATGTTTTTCCAAAATTGTAGCATCCAATGTGAAGAACTTCATTACTTAGAGATCAAGCTCTCATTTTGCTCTTTGAGGGCACTGAAAAATTAAAAAAAAACCTGTTACAGCAAGCTTTGACTCAAGGATATTTATTTATGGAAGATTTAGAACCACCCTTCCTGCCTAGAAATAGGAAGGCATGCCAAAATGTGCATCTCAACGTTCTAAAGGCAAATGGCCTTGAATCCCTGTTGCAATATACTCACACAGGCTTTATTGCCTTTATAACTATTAATCAATAGATTTGGACTAAATATCCTGCTGTGAGTCTCTTCTTCTTAAATTGGTCTCCTAAATCACAGCTGTGATACACTGCTTTAATTTTATAGTAGAAAGAGCTGCCAATTGTCATTCAAGTCTTCCTGGCCTTCAGATGCACACTACAAATTTTGGAAGAAAATGACTTTGAGAAGTTGCAGATAATGCTAAAAGAAAATTCACATTTCCCACTGCTGATTTGTTACAACTGAGTTTCAAGTTTTGCAATAATCTTGTTATAATCTTCTGTTTCCTCCACCAAAGGGAGATGACTGCTGACATGCTGCAGAAAAGAAATCAAGATTAGAAAAATGCCTTGTAGTAGCAGGAAAGTTCCATGTATCTAACTTATGATTATTGGTACTAGAAGTCCCTACCCACACATATCTAATGAAAAAGGTGGTACAGTAAATGTTAAAATTAGCCTTAGCAGCAATATCTGTCTAGTCTGATGATGAACACAAGAACAATGAGGTCAGAAACAAACTTCCTCAGTTCATAAAAGTTCTCTGAGTTTGAGCCTGCTTTGTTATGGTTCAGTCTGATGCTTGTAAAGCTGACCTTCTCTTCCCAATCAAGAATAAAAAGAAACCCCTTAACCCTAGGCATAAAGATTCATGGGAATTAAGGATTCTTAGCAGCTTCATTCGTCATTCAACTCCATGATAATAATAGTTTCCATTAATCCTTGATCCACAGTGATTCAAAATGACACTGCCTCATGACATCATAGTGTCACAAAATGACACAGGCATGTAATTCATGCCATTTGTACACAGATGCCATGATGTACACAATGTCATTTCCACCTTCCCCCTGGCTCCTCTGATCCTTGGTATTTGTAAAGGGATTCATATGCATAAAGTTATTCAAAGGATTAATGGGCAATAATTACATATGAAAACATGATCTATGAAAATTAATGGAAAGCATGTTACTAGAGGTTGCAATTGTTGCAATTTAAAGAAAAACAAAGGGGAAAGTCATAAATTGGAAGGGTTTAGGAGGCTTTAGATTCCTTTGTCCCTGAGAGCACAACCTTAGCTCTAAACAGAGTCAAGATTAAACTCAAGCCTGATTTTAATATATCTCAAGCCTAAATTTAACCAAACACAGATTAAGTCAATAGAGGCTAGCTTACATTATATGACACAAAGGGAATGAGTTTGTTCATATATTCTGAAATAAGACTAAGCCCAAACTTTTATGTATTATTATTTTGACGCACTTCTTGCAAAAATCTTAGCATATTAACTTGAATTTCTATTGCTGCCCTAGATTGCAATTGCTGTTTCTTGCTTTCAGTCACATCATTACATGGCCAAATACAACTGCTCCTTATTTGTTTTTTTAAACAGACTTGCAGTGGCATCCTCATATCAAATATGAATTCTTTCCCAATTGGATGGATATAACCATGCACCTAATTCTGGAAGTGAAATAAGCACCAGAGAGAAAACAATATCAAGATGTTACTGTCGAAGAAAAACAATAGTATTGGATTAGTTTGAAAATAGAATGACTGTTGAAAGTATTAGTCATGCGTAATTTCCAATCTCTTGAAGTATTCAATAATAAATATTTAAGCTGATGAATATTCAATATATCTCTGCTCTAAAGCAAGTATACTTAGGATTTCACTACCTTCTACTTTTAAATATTAAATATAACACTATGACTTTTTGGGAACAGGAAACATTTGGTTTTGTTTGCACAACACAGAAATCTAGGTTAGGTTTTAGTTAGGTTTTTTTAAAATGACTCTGTTGGTGCAGATCTAGCCAGTGTGGTTAATTGATGGTTTACTGAAGTCAACTCAGATAATTCAATAAATCTTTAAAATTAACCAAGATTAATATGTTATGCAAATTATGCCATTAGCCCATTGATAACAATGTAACCTGTTCCAATGTTATCTTAAGAATTTTAGGCTAGAGATTGATAAATGCTGTTTTTTTTTTCATTTTCACATTCTTAGGATTTGAAAGTTACCCATATTCTTCTATTTTGAAATGAAGGTAATAATTTTTTTTGATAAGTTGAAGACATTTTTAAAAGGAGCTCTGCCATTCTTTTTCAGACTGCAACTGGGCACTTGCAGAGATTTGTTTTTGAGAGAAAACCTGCCTACCTCTTTAAGAAAAGAAAAAATTGCCCAAAAAACTGTGGTGCTATTGCAGGGTTTTCCAAAGTGCTGCCGCTGGCGGTGGCACACATGTGCATGGCGACGGCACGGGGGGCGCACATGCACGGCAGCAGCGTGGGGGGGAGTGCGGCGGCATGCCCGTGCACGGTGGCAGCGTGGGGGGGCATGCGGTGGCATGTGTGTGCACTGCAGTGGCGGCAATGGCGGCGGCAGCCTCCACTAAAACGCGGAAACTCTGATGCTGCGCTGCTGCCGTGCACGCGCGCGCCGCCACTTCTGGGTGGTGTGGCAATACACCATGCCGTGTGTGGCAACACACTTTTGTGCCGCGACACACAGTTTGGAAAGCTCTGTGCTATTGGATAATAGGAAACTGGGCTCAGGGATTGAGGATTAGTCTACTGTGGAATTGGCTGAGCTTGCCCTCTATGTATAAGCACAGGTCTACAATCCATGAATACCGTTTGATCCTCAGCTAGCATGGGATTTGTAGGTGGTGGTTATGGTGAGGAGCATACTTTCACTTATAGCTAGTGTGGGAGTCTCTACCCTTCCTAAGCTGATTAGTTCTGGAGATGGTTTTTCACATCTTGGTAATATCCATATTAGTTACATGTTCTTTATGTCTGGCTACCCTTGAAAAATAGTCAGAAGTTGCAGTTGGTGCAAAATGTATCATATTGGTACATATCATAAATTATGCATATTACTAACTAGTACAAGGAGCAACAATCACTAGACGCCTGAATGGAAAGATTTGCACTACAGTCACAATTTCAAGTGGTGTTAACTTGACAGCCTTACATGGATTGGTGCCTGGCTACCTGAGAGATCTGTAACAGATCTCTGTTGAAATGCTAGATGAAGGTTGGATAGTCGAGTTGAAGAAATTAAAGGGACAGATCAAGTTGCAAGTCATAAGTGAAATCCATTTTCTGATGGAATGTTATGGAAAAGAAGGGGTTATTATGTATGGGAGGATTTCTCTTGAGAAATCAGAGTTTTTAAGGGGGCAGTTGGGCTGTTTGATTTTTTTTTATGAAAAAAGCTCTGTGTGTATTGAAGGGATTTGTAAATGGTCTGGTTTAATTTGAAGTGGGGAAAAAGTTTAAGAATATTTATTTGGATTGCTTTTAGGGCTTGTTTGACTTCATACATCTTGAATGATTTGGATTAAGATTAATAAGGTATAATAAATGCTTGGTTTTAATCTTAATATGATTAGGATTATTATAATTGTTGTATTATTAATTATAATGGTAGACAATTTATGTGTGAGAATATAAATATAAATATAAATATAAATATAAATATAAATATAAATATAAATATAAATATAAATATAAATATAAATATAAATATAAATATAAATATAAATATAAATAATATAAATATAAATATAAATATAAATAATATAAATATAAATAAATATAAATATATCTTTCTTCTTTTTCTTTTAATATAAGGGGATGGAGCAACTGTATTTAGATATTTTTATAATATGCCAATAGAATGAGTGATAGAAATAATGTGATTTTGGTTTAATATAGAGTAAGGGATTGATTATGGAATATTTGTTGTATACTCTTGCTGTTAAAAGTCAGAAGTCACCTCTTCTTGCAATTGTAAAAAAATTCTCTTATGTTTTCACACTTTTTTAGTTTTCTGTTTTTTCTTTTTGTAGGTTTTTTTTTGCATTTTTGTAGTTTTTATCTTTGTCTTAAATCTAACAAAATTCTTATAAAAAAAATCTGCTCAGCCAGTATGATCTGCAAGAATTGACTTTTGAGGCCTGCCTTTCAGGCATGCAATTGGTATCCTTCTTTGTCATTTCCTTGAGAGTTGCATTTGGTCCCCACCCTCTCTGGGTTTATAAAATCATAATGCTGTGTCTCTTTTTGTAGAGTTTTAACTGCTGATTAATTATAGTATTGTGGAGTCCTTGGTGCTGTCTGAGCGTTATTGTTTTCTTGCAGATGTTTCATTACCAGGCTAGGCAACATCATCAGTGCGAAAAGGGAGTGGGGCTTGCTCTCTGTTTATATACCATGGCTTGTCCTACTTGTGTTGTTGGGGGTGTTGTTCTCTCCTTTGCACTTCCTTGATTGGGCTGTTGTTTGCTGCTTGGTTGATCGACTGAGTTAATAGTTCCTTGATTAGGATATTGTGCTGTTTGATTGTTCCTCTGGTGCTAATCTTGGTGTTAATCTTTGCATATCTGGGTGTTGATTGCTGGCAAGGAGGTCTTCTGGTCTTCTGGCTTTTCTATTGTCTCTTATGAATGGTATGTAAATGTTGTTTACCTCTATGTATCTGTTGATGGCTGATTTGTCTGAGTGCCAAGCTTCCAGGAATTCTCTAGTGTTTTTGGATTTGGCTTGGTTTAAGATGCTCACAGTTTCCCAGGTAAAAGTATGGTTGTGTCTGTCCATGTGTTGTGAGATTAAGGAATTTTCATCATGCCTTCTGACTGCTAGTTGGTGTTCGTGGATGCGTTCTGCTAGTCTTCTGCCGGTCTGTCCTACACAGTGGCTGCTACAGTCCTTACACTGTATGTTGTACATAACTCCTGTTTTTTCTTCTTGGGCTACTGGGTCTTTTGGGTTACTTACGATGTTCTGAAGAGTTTTGGTTGGTTTTTGTGCTACAGTGATGCCATGTGGTTGTAACAGTCTATTAGTAGTTTCCGAGATGTTTCTGATGTATGGTAGTATAATCCTTTTCATAGCTTCTGTTGGTTTTGCTGTGGTGGATTGAGTGGTCAGGCATTTTTTGATAAAGTTTCATGGGTATCCATTTTGCTGGAAGATGCTATATAAGTGCTCAGTTTCCTTTTTCTGGTGTTCTGGGTTGCTGCAGTTCATTTGTGCTCGTCTGAATAGTGTTCTTACACAGCTCCTCTTGTGGGAGGTTGGGTTATTGCTTTGGTAGTGGAGCACTTGGTTAGTGTGGGTAGATTTCCGGTAGACTTGTGTTTCTAGAATGCCATCATTTCCTCTACTGATGAGGATGTCCAAGAAGGGTAGTGTGTTGTTGTTTTCTTCTTCCCTTGTGAACGTCATTCATTTGAAGATGTTGTTGATGGTTTCATGTGTTTTCTCCAGTTGTTCCTTTTTTATTATGATGAAGGTGTCATCTACATATACAATTATAGTACTATTTTAATGTATGCTTTTAAACTTGTGTATGCATGTGTATACTTAATCATTGTTCGCTTCGTCAAGTACTTATCTGAGGATTTAGGCATAAGATAAATCAAATAAATATATTTTTTTTAAAAAATCCTATGATTCCTAGTGTCCTGTTGCTCAAGAGGATCTGGAATAAGTTAGTTTAATTATTTGATCAAAGGTTATGGCAGCTATTCTTGTTTTGATTTCCTTTTCCATACCTTTGAGTTCTTCCCATGAATATTTAAAACAATGCATGTTAGTTAGTTCAGTGATTTTAATTGTGTAGTTTTTTAGTAGACAGCAGCTAGAGGGAAGATAGAACTGATATATAAAACCACTCAAAATATGGAAAATTAAATATTTGGGAGAGTGAGAACTAGGTGGGTCTATTTTATTTTCCCATATTTGATCATTGTTTTTGTTGTTTGCTTTTCCTTCTCTTCCTGCTTCTCAGCCTCCCTTCCTATGAGGAAAAAAAATTGGTCTCACTAGTAGCCTATCCCCAGCCAATAAAACAAACAATTGACTCATCAAACAAATCAACCCAGAATTCTCACCCGAGGTACAAATGACCAAATTATCCTACTTCAGTCAGATTATGTGAAGACCCAGCTCTCTGGAGAAGGCTCTAATTCTGGGGAAGGTGGAAGGAAAAAGAAGAGGATGACCAGCAGAAACATGGATGGATTCAGTAACAGTGGTGATGAGGATACGATTGGAAGACCTGAAAGACCAGGTTAGGGGAAGATTGTCATGGAGAAAATCTATGTGGTCATTAAGAGTTGACAATGACTTGATGACATATAGATGATGATGATGATGATGATGATGATGATGATGATGATGATGATGTCTATCCCGAGTCTTGTAACCCACAAGACACCCCAGTGCATGAATAAAACACTCATTTCTGAGTATCAGCAGGACATACTGCCCCCAACTCAAGACCTTCTCCAAGAGAGAGGAAGAAACCTCAGCCATGACATAAAAGAAAACTTGTGCTTTGCAATGTAGAATTACTTGGCAGAATAACTTTTTTAAATGACTAAAAACTTGGAAAAAAACAACCACAATTTTTGAAAAGTTAGAGCTGAGTTAGAAATATATTTTGCTCTTACATTTTGTTTTTGGGTAGGCCTATCACTACCCATCACCAACATCTGGATTTCTGAATTTCTTTTCTACACAAATAATTCCCTATAAAGGAAGATTAAATCTTACTTCTCCAAATGACATATATGTCAAATAGACAGAGTGTGTTCTCACATTGAAATTTTCCAGCTGAGAGGTTTTTCCAGAAGTTTTTTTCATATCAGAGTTCCAGATCAGAGGTTTACATTACTCCTTCCCTGCCCAAGAAGTCTTGAGTCTTTCTTTAAAAAAATAATAAGAAGAATTGCCCTGAGGAACTTGCAAACCATTGAGAAAGAAGAAAGTCCAAAAGAAACTAGTAGAAGTGGAAAAATAATAAAACTAGATGATGGAAATGCAGATTAATATATGCAGATATCGTTACACAGATCTTTTTCCAGTAATCACTGACAATCAAATGCAAATATTCATGGGAAATGGTTCCATTTAAAATCTGATTGTTCTGCCAGAATATCTGCCCACCCATACACAAACACTGCAATTTTATTTGCTTTATTTGTATAATTGTTGATATTTTCCTAGGAACAAAGGATATGTGCAAATTAAGAACATGTGCTACTAATTACTGGAATTTATTCAAATTCATTATTCTGAGTGGCAATTTGTTTTACTATGCACTGCATTTATTAAAAGGTACCTTGCTTTTTAGATGTTACTTCAGCATAAAGTATCCACAATACAATGACACTTGTGCTGTCCTGGAAATCAGCTTAATTCATTGCTAATTATAATTTCCCTTTTTAATGGATATTTATTGTTCCTGATATGCCTGTATTCAGGAGATACCTATTCCATCAGGAACACTAAAAGAAAAGCGATCAGGAAATGCTGAGATATGCATGTAATTAGATTGAGTGTTCAAAGTGTTCCACTGAAAGAAGCGATTTGCAAATAGTGATGAAACAAAGGGAAAGAAGTAGGTGGGGGTGATGAGAAAAGGGATCAAATTGGTTGCTTTTGAATTAGTAAACCAATATATTGTGATGTTTGAAGCTGAGAGCCACATGGGGAAAAAAGATGGCATAACTGTTTCTTGAGCTAAGGCGGGGATGAAAATTATTCCATAAGCTATAAAATGATGAAAAGGTGAGCCTGTATGGCTAATGAATCAATCAAGAAAATTAGGATGCTCCTAATTAAGATCAAAAGGCACCTTGTGGTCAAATTACACTGAAGAGTCAAAAGCATGAATTCAGAAGAGGTGTGGATGAAGTACTGAAACCACTTGAAATATCCTGCTGATAAAGATTTTTAAAAATCCACAAAATATTGTTGCTGTGTTATTTATGTATCTATATTTATTTATATACAGTACATATTTATGTATATGATTTGTATCCTGCCTTTCTGCCCAGAGGCTACTCAGGGGAAGTCTCAGTCTCTCTCTCTCCCTCTCTCTCTCTCTCTCTCTCTCTCTCTCTCTCTCTCTCTCTCTCTCTCTCATCCTATCAATTCACTTAGACTGAAGACTTAGGTAAAGGTAAAGAGCTTGACCTTTTCCTAAAAAAACCCGAAACAGTAAAGGCTGAGCTCATCTTGTGAGGAAGAACATTCCACAGCTTGCAGGCAAACATCCATTTTACACATTTCATATAATTCAATATATTTCAACAAATAAAATGTTTGCCTTTTACCTTCCTAGTAGTTTCATTTCTGCATTTCTGAAATTCCTGACAGAATTCAATAAAAATCATCAGAAGTGGTTTTACAGCATGGCTATCCACCAGCCACTTTGGGTTTTTTTAAGGCCTAACATTAAGTTTTATAGCTTTTTCTTCCTTAATTTCTTTTTTTAAAAAACCATTGACATATTGTGGGTGTGACAGCCTAAGTTAATAATTCACTGCATGACAAAAAGCTTCTTTTATTTAAAAAAAATTAGTGAATCGACTTCATTGAGCAACAAGAGTAGAAAAAGTAACTTCATAGATTTTTTTTTACCATTTCCATCATTATATGTTATGGTATGTGTAGCAGTTAGCAGGTCACTTTGCTTTACTCCGTCACTGGTCCACTTTCCATGCTCCAAACTAGGATTGTAGCTCCCCTTTCCCTAAAGCAAAACATTGAAAGTCATAAGCAAACTGGGCACATTTTAGCAATTATGTTTTATCCTCCCCATCCTTATTCATACTCTTTCTTCCCCCCTCCCTTGTTCTTCTCAACTACAGTGGGTATCCACAATGACAAAACATGCTTGCATCAGATGTTGGGATGCAGGTAAGTATGGTAGCATTTGTATGATGTCATTACCATGCACATCATTATGGCTTGCTGCAGAATCCAGTGTCAGCTAAGACTATTTGCTTTTCTACATTTGCAGGGAGGGGGTGTGCCTTCGAGTCAGTGTTGACTCCTGGCAACTGCCTGGACTAGTCCCTGCAGTTTTCTTGGCAAGGTTTTTCAGAAGTGGTTTGCCATTGCCTCCTTCCTAGGGCTGAGAGAGAGTGACTGGCCCAAGGTCACCCAGCTGGCTTTCGTGCCTAAGGAGGGACTAGAACTCACGGTCTTCCGGTTTCTAGCCTGATGGCTTAACCACTACACCAAACTGGCTCGCTTTCCTTCACTTACTGTACTGTATAGGATTGTTGCTGTACCCATTCTACTGTAGAAGTTACACTAAAGGTAATATTGCAAGCATGGTTGCATTCAGGTTATATCTCAGGAATAACCGCTGGTGCCATAATATGTGTGCTGTATTATCTAGGTTTCAAGAAGCCAAAACTTTTTAATCTCCAGGGCATGTTCTCTGCAGGAATCTGTGCTTACATGTAAAGTCCTAGAACTTCAAGGAAAATAGAGACCTCACTGGTTTGCTGTTGTTTCCCTGTAATGTTCAAAGTAATTCTATATCATTTCTCTTGCTCTCTTGCCCTCCTTTCCCCAAGTTCTGACACTTGTGTGTGTGTATGTGTGTGTTTAATCATTCCAGAAAGAATTACAGTTCTGCACATTGAAGCAGAGAGCATTGGGATTCCGGTTCTCCCCTCCCACAAAATAAAAAATCTTGTCTGTCTTTAGCAATACTGCCCTGGATTAAGTCTATTCTGATATAAATAATTTGTAAGTGAAAAAATGTTTCTCCTTGAAGATCATGATTTCCCTGTGCAAAAAGAGATTAAGCAGGGGTGGAGGACATCTCCATCCCAATCCAGAGTAATAAGTAGTGGGGTGTTTAGGTTCCTTGGCTATAGTTGATGAATTTATGTGTCTTCTTGGGGCAGTCTGCCTTGAGAACAGTTTGATTTCATGGCTTCCTAGACACTGAATGGATGGATGTCGGCACCCCATTCTTACATTTTAGGAAACTCAGAGTTTCATTTAGATAGGACTTCCAGTGTAACCCTGGTCAAGTACTGATCTGGCTATGTCTATTTGTATGTATGTATGTATGTATGTATGTATGTATGTATGTATGTATGTATGTTTTATCCCACCTTAATTATTTTTATAAATAACTCAAGGCGGCGAACATGCCAAATATCCCTTCTTCCTCCTATTTTCCCCACAACAACAACCCTGTGATGTGAGTTGGGCTGAGAGAGAGTGACTAGCCCATGGTCACCCAGCCGGCTCTCATGCCTAAGGCAGGACTAGAACTCTCAGTCTAGTTTCTAGCCTGTTGCCTTAACCATTTCATAGCATGAAGCATCCCAATCTGCTAGCATTGTTTAAAATAATTCTCAGCTTCTAAATGTGCAAAGAAATGTCCATAGTGTACTTGGGAAAATATTTGTAGGGAAAAAAATCTGTATAATTTGTAAAAAAAAAAAAAAAAAAAAAAAGCTACATGGGAAAAAGGAATTCACTGAAAATAATGCATTAAAATAATGCATTAAAATGTATTCAACAGGAACACATACAGGAAACATGTATTCAGAATGAATATAATAATGGAAAAATAACAAATGCAGACTTTGGGGCAGTTTTCTGGAAAAAAAACAATTTACAGAAAATTTGATGTAATAGATTAACATGGATCTAATTTTATTTATTCCTTGCTAATCCAAAAAAAAATTAAGTGTTTATGTGTAATATTACATAGATCCATATGGATAGATCCATATTTTAATGAAGAAAAACTATATAAGAAAAAATAAAAATCCAGAGTTCTAAGATCTAACACTATTTAATCCAAGGATATTAAATGTCTGTATCCTTTGGATAGCTGGATAAGACACTGCTTGTACTCTGGCTAATCTAGCTTGTTAATAATATATGTCAGAAGGGCCAGTCATTGATTATAAGCTGATTACCAGTCAACAGCATGACATGGCTGTTAAAATGCAAATGTGGTTTTAGGCTGCATCAATATACAGTATAGTTTTCAAATCTTGGAAAGAAAGAAGCCCTTTTCAGTATGAGCATTCCAGATAACACCAATCTTAGACCCTTGCTGATGTTGCTGTTGTGACATCGGCTTCCTGCAGGAATTGCACATTCAGCATCCACACAGGCTTTCTCCCTGCAGATAGTCATACTGAACGTATGATGCCAGCATGGGGATGATGCCATGGAAATGAGCACTCACAGTGTTAAGCATTCTGGATGGAATAATACCTGAATGAGAATAACCTTCCATTTCCCTGCAGTTGTGAGACCACAGCTTAAATACACTGTTCCTTTCAAGAAAGACTCAGAGAAAGTGGAACAGGTACAAAGAGGGACAATGAAAATGATAAGGGACTGGAAAGGACATATTCACAGTGCCAGATTGGCCCATTATAATTATGGGCCACCAATCATTTCTGGAGGGTGGAAATGGACAATGTCATCCTCTCCTTGTCCGCAACCCATATGAATGTGATTTCCACTCATTTGTTCTTGCTCCACATTTAAAATAGTGCTTTCCATCTTCCAGAAACTCAAACATTGCTGTCTGATTTGCCTGCTATACTTTATGTTCTTCTAGGCAGCCCCTGCACATTGATTTGTTATTGCACACAATGGCAGGAACATCTCCTCACCCAGGTCATTGCCCTGCAGCTCCATTTTGTACTAGTTTTGGTTGTTGTTGTTATGCTTTCTGTTTGTGTGTGTGTGTGTGTGTGTGCACGCACGCACGCACAGGCCTTCATGTCAGTCTTGACTCCTGGCAACTGCCTGGACAAGTTCCTGCAGTTTTCTTGGCAAGATTTTCCAGGTTTGGTTCCATGATCTCTGCTGCAGCAACTTTACCACCGATGTTCCAATACAGCAGTGTGATTATAACATATAGAGAGCCACTGGTTTGAAACCTAGGGGGAAAATTTTTTTTTTGTTTTAAATTATTATTTTTCTTTCCCTAAACTACCCACTTTTCAGCTGGGCTTTGTTTATATACAGTATATGTAAGTCCATCAGTGCACCATTGAAATTCTGGCACACTTGACTTTGATTGTTTATTTTTTACCTGGCCCTTGGTAAATCAATGAGATCTGGGAGCTGGGATAAAACCGCTCTATCACAAGTGAGAGCAAAAACAATGAAAGAATGCACCAGTGAATTTGCTAAAACAAACAAACAAGCACTAAAGTAGGCAGAGAAATAAAAAGAATAATTAAAAATATATACTGGCTTACAACCAAGTGATCTTTTGCATGTCAGGAGAATATTATAACCACCAGATTTTTGGAACACTCTTGGTAACAGTAGCTACAGTAGAGAACCAGAAACCAGACTTGGCAAAATGCAAGAAAAGAACCTTTATTTTAAAGCTGGTTGTGTTTCTACATGTACGAATGTTTTTATGCTTTGACTTTGTAAAGTCTCCCTCTCTCTTTCTCTCCATGTAGACCTGCTGGGAGAAAGGAAAGTGATTGGCAAGTGCTTCTCTGGCACAAGAAGATGGGAGGGTACAGCAGAAGAGGAATTGCCCAATGGAGGGCTATGGTAGCTGGCAGTCCAGACTGAAAATCCAGAAATCATTTCAAAATATCCCAATCTAGATAGAAATGTCTTCAGAAGGCTTAGAGTTCAGTTGGCATCAGCCTAGGACAGGAACAGGGCTGTAACAAAGCATTAGGGAGCTGCCCTGTGTCTTACCAAGAGACACTGAGGAAACTGGGTATGTTACTCTTGAAAAAAACAATTAAGGGAAGGTATGATTGTACTGTTGAGGTACCTGAAAGAATATCATTCAGAAGATGATCAAGACTTGCTTATCATCATTTCAGAATCCAGGTATGAAATAATGGATTTAAGCTACAGGAAGGCAGATTCTGGTTGAATGTTAGAAGTAATACCAGTTGGATAATTAAACCAAGCCAGAGAGATGGTGGACTTACTCCCCCGGATGTGTTCAAGTGGAGGCTAAACAGCCATTTGTTGGAGATGCTTTACATTGGATTCCTGGTTTGAACAGGCGGCTGAACTTTCAACTCTGCAATTCTAGAACCGTTCAAATAAATAGAATTTAAAATTAGTCATAATCAACTAGTTCCGTTAATTTCAGTAACTCTACTCTAAATAGGATAATGTCTAATCCAGTTCAGTTCTTTTAGAGCAGCTTCCCTTTGGGTAATATTTATATCATCATTCTTTCCCACATTTTAGAAAGGCCGCAAAGTCATTTTTGATTGAGAAAGGCTTAATGCTTCTAACTGCTTATTTGCTGCTATTTATTGCTATTACTTTATATAATTAATTTATTTCAGTGATGATTTAAATCTGATTATTATTTATGTCTTTTTATGAGGATACACAAACAGAATGGAATAAAGAAATAGTGATTTAACTGTTTCTCTGGAAAATGTAAATTCTATCATTTATTTATTGCAGATTGTTTTTTAGACCACATAATTATGTGACTGTTGGCAGTTTGTAAAATCATCCACAATACAACGAAAATTAATACAGTGATTAATAATATTTAAAATGATATTAAACTGCAGTATGTAAACAATTCCTAAAGCACAGTCTTAACTAATTAGAAAGTACCTCTTTATCTGAATAAAGTACTATCTAATAAAGTACTCTTATCTTAATAAAGTACTATCTTAATTAGAACATACCACAATATTAACTAATTAGAAAGTACCAGCTTTGACCTACTTCCCGAAAACCAACAGGGTCAGAGCACACCAACATCCATTGGTAACCTGCTTAAAAATGGGTGCCATAATAGAAAAGGATCTCCTCTTTGCCTTTGCCCTTTTAATCTCCTGATAGTGTGGCACTACTAACAAATGTTCTGTCCATAGGAAAAGAAGCCCTGATAGCAAATACTGTCCATTATAGTGTCTGGGACCTGTGCACATAAATCAAAGCACATACTCTCCTTCATTCCTGTGAAAATGTAGCCTGCTATCACATTTTCAGCCAGGCATTTTTAAAACCTCCATGTTTTAAGAGTACACCGTGTTCTTAAACAGCATGCATGCTGTATGTTCAATTCTCTCTTTTTATGCAAATCAGTGCAATTATACTTGGAGGTAAAATAAAAATTCTCTGGATCAATATCACTATTGTTAAAACTTCACTTTCAGAGTATTTCTTTGCTGTCCAATTTGCTGGATTCAGTCTGATTTGGAACATCAGGAGCCTCATTGCTCTCCAGATGAAAAAGGAAAGAACTATGTAATGTTTCATCAAACTCAAAAATGTCTGCTTGCTTCTTTGAGTTTGACATGAACAGTTATATGAGCACCATTAACTCTACTGAGATCATAATCCACAAGTATTGCTCTTTTGCTTTTACTATTTTATCACACATTGCTTCCATAGTTACAAATAATGCCATGGGGGGCTGCATCAAACCAGGCAATGCTATTTACATATCAGGGACTTTATATGGCTGCATGTCCCACCAGGTTTATTTAAAGCTTCAGTGGCAGAGGGAGGTAGAAAAAAAATAGTTGGGTGTAAATATTGAGCTCCCACTGTGTATTCTACATTATACTATCTGCTGGGAACAAAGCACTGAAAAATGGTATTCACAATACCCTCCAACTGAGCCTGAAAAAAGGACACCACTGCTTTAAAAATATTTAAAAATTAACTTTATTAAATGGATTCCTTAAAGCAGTGGTGTCTTTTTTCCCCCAGACATTCTATAAAAGCCTATAACTTAGAGTTACTGTATACTTGTACTGCAGTCAAGAAGGGTTCCATATAGACAGAACAGGATTCACTGGTTTCACACTGCTCTCTATATGACTATTTTTTTTCTTCTTACTTTCTAACACCTTTTTTGTCAATCACAGAGTGGCTAACTGGGCATCATGCACATAAGTACACACTTTAAAAAACCCTTCTGTAATAAAATGGTACTTTATTTCCAAATAAGACAAAGCAGACTATGGAGAAGAGAGACAAATATTCCTTGCCAACTTTTCATTTATTCTTTACATTTCATGAGAGTGTCTACTTGATTCTGAAGGGAACATTCTCAATCTTAGATAGCCACAAAATTGGTCTGAAGCACTTTGATTTGATTTGTGATTGGTCATATCAAATCTCATCCCAGATAATTAAACATCAGTGAGCAACAACTGATGGATTGTTTTTGTGTTAGTCTTATGATTCTTGAACTAAAAGAAACTAGGAACTGTATGGAATAACAGAAGTCAAGATAATTAAAATGTGTACACTCAAAATTGTGTTAATAAAGTTAAGGGTCTAATTGTTAAGAAGTAAATAATACTGTATATTCTCTTCTAATTTTGATATTATAATTTACTTCCAGTCTTCATTTTGGCAATATTTCAGAAGTAGCCGAATATGAGCTTTCTAACATACCAATTATTATGCATTTTCAAAAGAATCTACAAAATGCACCCATGGATGAGAGAGTTCACTTCACTGATATATTACACAAATTAATTGAATGACCAGTCAGCTAGAATGGGTCAGTGAAATAAATAAGATAATCAGGTCAACCTGATTTCTTGAATTGTGCTGGTGGCAATGAGATTGTGGTCTAATGAATCCCAGTGAACTGAAATTTGTTAAATATTTGCCAGTGCTTCAACATTAATTTGTTTATTTATTTACATTTACTAAGCACACTCCATTATTACATGAAGCATAGGATGTTTCAGACTGACTGGCCAACACACGTGACAATAAATAAGCCACTGAACATTCCCAGAATGCCAGGGTTCTGTAGAAGACAAGAAGGCATTAAGGTGGAGATCAATTGCTCAAAAGCTCAAGATCATGAGAGAAAGGCTTAGGGTTTCTAGAACAAATCAAGGACATGTGATGCCCATGTGTATACCCAGAATAGATTGGCAAAATAATAATAATAATAAAAGACAGGTGCATTTCTCAATATGCCAATCCATGACTATATAAGGCTGGATCTTCTATTTTCAAGTAGCTCCAAAATCCACATATCCTTAGTCCTGCTTCCAATAGTCAACCAACATTTAAGAACATCTAAAAACCATTTGAATCAACATAATGCAAACAACAGATATAAAAATGCGACAAATAACAGAATCAGCAAGCTGCATTGTTCCAATTTAAAAAAAAGAATCAAAAGAAAGTTCATTATCCCTTTTTTTTAAAGTGTCCTAAACAGAATGCACTATTAAACTTAGAAGGTCAGATGGTATGAATGTAAATTGCCAATTGTGGAAATAAACAATTAATTGCTACTTGTGCTAATTAAATTATAGGGATATGGGTGTTATTATGTTGCTGAAGCTATTAGTAATAAAGACAATTCTGTTCAGTCAGCAGGGATGCATCAGGACATCGCTAAGTGAAAAGTTAAAGGTGAAGAATTGTAGAGGATTATGAGAAAGTGGAGAGGTTTTATAGCTCTGTGCTGTTTTCCGTAGCTTTCTATCGCAACACTCTTGAGAATTCAAATGTTAAATTGCATTCATATGAAGATGCAAAATACCAATCAGTTGCTTTAAACTAACCAAAACAAAGAGCACATTTCATATACTGCTTTTTTCCCCTTCTTTTCTCATCTTTTTTCTTTTCCCCTTTAAACATTAAAGTGCATCTACAAAGTGACATTTGTGCTTAATGATCTGAGGATTAAATTACTGAAAAAAGTTGTTTAACTTGCTTAATAGCAGCCCGCTCAATTGCACAATGACAAGCTGAGAATTGGGATTTCCACTCCCCTTCCAAAAGGCTTCATAACAGCCCCCTGCAAGACAGTAAAATAGCTCTTGCTGTGACAAGTTATTGATCTTGTTTTCCCCTCAGATGCCTAATAACTCAGATTGTAGCTTGCTAGAAACATAGTTACAGCCATGCACAATGAAAGGAGTAGGAGCTAACTAGAACATTTACTGTTTGCCTCCACAAAGAAATGAAAATCCATTATAGCACTACACACACACACACACACACACACATCTTGGACTACACTTTTCACTTTTTAATTATCTCTTGATAGACTGGCAAGACTATTGATCAACGTATGTCCTTCACTCTCTCCTCCTATATCTCTTTATATATTTGTGTGTGTGTTTCTGTGTGTATGTGTATGTGTGTGTGATTCTGAGGGATTATATGAAAAGAATACACAAGTAGCTTCATATAGCCTTGAACAACTCATAGCATATACTGTATATACTATTTATCTGCAGGCTAGATTTAAGTCATTTTTCCCTAAGAGCAGCAAAAGTGAATGTTCTGCATACAGGATGGCAATCTCCCTGCTGTTCTTAACTGTATCCTTATTTACTGTTTTTCAGAGACCACAGGACACAGATGGTCTTCCAAAATTTACCACACTTGTGTACAGAGAATTTAGGTGGATAATTTGTCTGAAATATATATATATATATATATATATATATATATATATATATATATATATATATATATATTTCTAATATCCTGTGGGACTTCCAGATCCAGACAGACAGGCAAGTACTGGCCAATCAACCAGACATCGTGGTAGCAGACAAGGACCAGAAGAAAGCAGTGGTGATAGATGTAGTGGTGCCAAGTGACAGCAACTGTGGGAAGAAGGAGTATGAGAAGCTGGAGAAGTACCAAGGCCTGAAGGAAGAACTGGAGAGGATGTGGAAAGTAAAGGCCAAAGTGGTCCCAGTGGGAGAGTGGCTCCAACAGATCCCAGGAACAACATCAGAGCTCTCTGTCCAGAAAAGTGCAGTGCTAGGAACAGCTAATATACTGCACACAACCCTCAAACTCCCAGGCCTCTGGTAGAGGACCCGAGGTTGAGGAAGACACATACCACACACAGGGGTGAGAAGGGATCTGTCTGTCTGTCTGTCTGTCTGTCTGTCTGTCTGTCTGTCTATCTATCTATCTATCTATCTATCTATCTATCTAGTAGTAGAATAAAAAAAAAATCTCTAACAGTTTGTAGTACAGCTAGTGCAAAAGCCCTAATGGAAGTTTTTTTCCCCCCCTCCATTATGTCTTCCTTTGAGATTTAACTTAAGCATGCAAAATCAGGGAGGGACCAGTGGATGAATGATTGTACTGTGAAACAGAAAATATTCCCACACAGCCCTTGGCCATTCAGAAATAAGTACAAGAACAACACATTCCCTTCAGGAGAAGGTTTCCAAAATGTTATTGTTGTTTTGAAGTTATTCCTAAAACATTTTTTTCATAAAATTAAATGAGACCTGGTAGGAAAAACATCTAGATAATTTTCTTTCTGGCGCTAGTCAGGATGTGCATTAGGGAGTTTGGCTATATAAATGTTATTTATAAATAAATAAACAAACAAACAAACAAACAAACAAATTTACCTATTCACTTTTATCTCCTCATAATTTGAGTACTAAAAGAAAGAGAGGAAGCAACATTCAGTATAATACTCCCTGAAATTCATGTAGGAGAATGCAGTCTACAGTGTCTTCAGTTAACAGGATTTCAGTTTGCAAAACAAACCTAGTTTTCTATCAGAGTTCATGGAAGAAAATTCCCAGCCAGAGTAAAAGAGACTTACACATCTTTGATTCAGCAGGTACAGCAGAGTAAACCATTGGAGACTTTGTAAATGCACAAACCCAGTTTTTCTACTTCAAAAAATAATACAATACACAGGACCTAAAAATGTAGGAAACTGAGGGAGCATGAATGAAGAGGTTTAGGTCAAATATGTTAGGAGCAAACTGAATATAAGTGTGTGAGAGTTTGTGTGTGTGCATTGGTGTTGTGCAAAGCTTCCAATGAGTGAGTTGATTAAAGGAGATTTATTTGAATCACCCCTTTGAATTGAACCTTATAATCAAATCTTGAAATAATTTTAAGGCATTAAATCAGAATTTGGACAGATTCAAAGGAGATTTAGAGATTCAGTGGGTTTTCTGGATTTGCAAGAGTAGGTACTGCAACTTTTTTTCATATATGGAGAAAGCTGAGGATGGGTGGTAGAGTGATATGATGAACTCTCTGATGTTGAAATAACTTAGCCAATGCATTCTATCACCTCTGTTATCAAAATGATTTATGGAATGCTGCAGAGGGCCCTCTTTTGAATAAAGAAATCTCATTGCATCATGCTTACAATTATTCTTAATTGCATTCTGTATTGTTTAATATTAGTTTTATTAGCATAATTAATGTATTGTTTGTTAGCCACCCAGAGTTATTTGTTTAAAATGGGCGACCATACAAGTCTTCTAAATAAATAAATAAAATAATTGCTTAAAAAGGCTTTCCTTGGGTGAAGATGAGGCATGAAAAGCCATGTCTAAACATGGTTTGATAGAGGCATGTGATATAAAAGACAAAAATGATTTGCTAGGTTTTTTCATTTTTTAAAATCTGTTATATTTGTTGTGTTTTCCTAAAGTGCAGTCCAGCCAAGAAACAATCTCAGTCCCAATAAGAAATACTTACACATATATTTAAATATGCCACTGAAAACATTGGCTACATTGCACCCATGCATTGCAGAATGTCTTCCACATTAAGCAGAGATGTTAAATATTGTCACATCATTGTGATCTCCACCGTGCATCTACAGCATGCTAAAAATTCATGAAATTTATTTAACGTACTTGTGTTAAAAATTTAATAGGTAATTACAGTTTAATTGTATAGTTAAAAGGAATTCAGTGTCTCAGTGCTTTTTCAGGAAGGACTGATTTATTTGTTTTATAAAGCTCCCAGTGGAGAACAAACAAATATAGAACTGGCTTCTTGTTCAGTTCCTGGTCAAAATGGTTTCTTGTTCAAATCACACAGTGAATATAGCTGAAAAATTATATATACCAATGCCAAATATTGATAAACTCAATGAGAGGCTATAAGCATGAATTGATATGGGAACACTGCAAGACTTAAATAGTAGGGGTTTAATTTCTTCTGAACTTCAAACTAGTATTTACAAATGTGCTTTGCTTGTTTATTTGTAGATCTTTGCATGCTGCCTTTACAATCAAGTTCTATGAAGGTAGCTTAGAGAGGATAATTAGCCTTATATACATAGAAATACTTTACTTCTAAATGAGGTACAGTGCAATCTACCAGTAGTGCTTCAAATATAGACCCCATTGATCATCTTTTAATTTATCCACATCTTAGCTGTCTTATCTATTTTGTTTTGATTAGTCAACCAGTGGATACTTTACCCCAGGGTGGTCAAGCTATGATTCACAGTCAGCATGCAGACCCCAGACATCTTTTAAAACCCGCCCAGCTGTAGAGCCCAAGAACACTCTTAAAATGGAAGCAGCCCAAAGTTTCAGCCCTTCTTTCCATTTCTGTGGGATTAGAAGGCTTTAAGGGGCAAAATGAGTGTCCTAAGCCTTGGAGAAGCTTAAGGCATGCAGGTCATGCCTTAATAACTTCATCCCCCTAAAAATGACCTAATCTTTTAAAGTGATGAACCTAAGAAGCAAAAGGGATGCCTTAAAACTCTTCATACATTTGTATATATGTCAGAAGATGGACAATGCACCTGTGCATTTCAACATAAAGGAAAGAAACCAAAAAATTTTTTTTCATCTACTCTGTGGCTGTTGGCACTTCCCTTTTGAGATTTCATCAGTCAAGAGAAGAAAAAAAAATAACTGGAGTAAATGTTATAAAACAAATACTGACCTTTCACCAACAAAAATCATGTTAAACTAATGCTCTTGGACACCAAAAACTCCCATGTCTATGAATTACCATAATGTGGCCTTTTCCTGTAGGCATTATGATACAGGTCTTGTATTTTTTTTTAAATGCTGCATTCATTGTTCTTTGCTTTAAGGTTAGATCTGGATGTGTATTTAGAATAGACCTAGTGAAAACTATGAGATTTAAGATAATCACAATCAACTTAAGTATCTCTGATTACATCTGGAATGAAGCCAAGATTTAATGGTTGTGCTGTAAAGATAAATTGTAGTTGTCTTACTTCTATGCCTTCTTCTGTTAATTATTTGCCCATTATTTCTCTCTAAAGTCTCTATTCTAGCCATATGTATCATATCGTGTTCATTCTTTCAGCCATATAAACTACTCTGGACATTTTTTGTTTAGAGCCATTATATCATAATCACCACTGTATATTCAAAGTTTACCTTCTTTTTTGGATATCAGCAATTCCCTTCCAGTCCTCTGTGCCCACCTTGCCATACTCCATTGACTCTTTAACTCTTTTATAAACAATATATATCATCTATGACATGTCCAGCCAATTAATGCTAATATAGAAATATATTTCTCTCTGAAGGAATAGGTATCTAGCAGATCACAAATCTGTGATCTGTTTCACATCTTTTTCCAGATGCTTTTCTGTGCCATTGAAATATGTCTATGACCATCTCAAATATGCAAGACCACCTCAAATACTGAATTTTTCACTGTGTTGGTACCTTCCTTTGCCAAGGAAGATATGGATGAGGACATTAAAAATGATTCAGATTTGTTGCGTTGTTTGCAGTTTTGAATTGAACACATAATATAAAAGGCAGAATGATTCACATGCAATGAACAACAATTATGTGGATTCTAAAAATATTTTTCAAATGTGTTTTGAACACCAGATGCCTGAATCTGGGAAGGCAGAATTATCCATGGGAATAAATTTCAAAAAGTAATGTATCTTTTAGCCAATGTCTTCAGCTACTTTGTTATATAGTTTAATATATATCCATGGCTAATACAGTATACTGGTGGATTCCACAGTTTGCCTGGCAACCAAAAACAGGTTGAAATACAGGCTTTCAGACATTGCTAGAGTGTGTGTCACGGGCAATTATTCCGATGAATTATCTGATTAGCAAATATGAAATTACATTTTAAACATACCTAAAAGAGAAGAGTACTAAAGAAACATAACATAATGGAGGTGTGGCTTGGAGATATATGTTACTTAACTAATAAGGCACAGCAAGGTATACCCATATTGTTATTTTTTTAAAAACTTACAATGCAGTGTAACACATGCATCTTGTAATTCTTCTTATAAAGCAACACTTTGAATTATGTAATAACATTCTGTTCTGAGAGATTACTACAAATTACTGGGATATTGGGACAAATGTAGTATCTGCTAACTTTTATCACTATATTATTCCTTCTGGAAATGGCTGCATTATAAAATGTAATTTGATGATTAATAAAGATAAAACACATTATTGCCTTATGGATAATAAAAGTGAGCGATATTTTGAAGGAAATATAAGGGGGGAAAACCTTTGCTTTAAAAAAGTCAAATTCTAAAGCATTATCACAGTCTGAGGTCCTCACTACAAAATGATTGATAACACAAATAGACAAATGAAAATATATAACACATCCATACATCTATGCTTTAAATTATACTAGTAATAAAACAAAACTGCTAACATTTTGTGACAATTGCCATGTCTCCATATGTCTCCATATTAAAGATTACTGTAAATTCCAGTGAAATATTCCCCAATAAAAATTCATGTGGAAATTAAAACATCATGTATACATACATGGCTATCACAATTTCCTTTCATGGTAAACAGTTTTATGCAAACTGCAGAAAAAGAGTAGGAAGCATTAAGAAAAAAAAGACAAGAGATTAAAAAAAAAACCAAAGGAAACGTAACCAAATCCAGTTTATACTTCTCCATACCATTATGTCTTGCAAACCATCCTTGCTTTCATTGTGCCCATACACCAATTCATACACTGTCTTTTGTTCTTTAAACTTCTCACCCCTCTCTTTTTGAGGATCTCTTCTACCATGGTCTTCCCCTTCCTCTCAACCCATTCACTTTTCCTTCCTATATTTGTTTTGTATCAAAATGCTGCAATTTACTTATTTTGTATTGGCCATTCACCAATATTTGTATCCAGTCCACATTGACTCAGGACCCATTCATTCTGAACCTATCTTACCTGGTTTTACCACACACCCTTTTTAAGTACCCTATTCCCACTGCATTAAACTTACTTTTATGTTCCTGCCAACTTATCCAATTCTCACTTCCATAGAACAAAGTGAGCAGAAGCATGCTCTTATACACAGCTATTTCCCCTTCTTTCGACAAACTTTCATACATTGCAACATACCACACTGCTACTTTTCTACAAACATCTGCCTGTCTTTGAATTTATCCATCCATTTCCCCAGTTTAAAACATTCTTCCAAGGTTCTTGGTTATTCTTGGTTAAGGAAGCATTTGGATTATTAAGGAAGCATTTGGGGAAATATTTTGTCAGCATCCTATCTCCTTCTTTTGTAGCTTCGATTTCAGAGAGTGAAATTATTTATTTAAGTAAATAACTCAGAGGACAAGATGAATTGTGCTTACCTTATTAATGTAGGAGGTAGCTGACAGGTCTTTCTGTTGTATTAAAAATGCCTTCTGAGTGCTCACAATGCTAACCCTAACCTCTTTTAGAAACACTTCCACTTTAGTTTTCTCTTTTATTTCCCCCCCTTTTTTTTCCCTGCTATTCATAGTTCTATCAGTTGTGTTGCCCAGACCCCTTCTGTGGTTGCCACTGGCCAGAGCATCTGATCCAGGGCATTTTGCTCAAAGGCAATTCAGCCTCATTCTAGTAGTTGCCTGAACAAGAAATGCTTGGAAAGGCTACAAATGAAAAGATGTGGAGATATATGTAAACTCATTAATAGCACCATGTGTCCTGGCTCCTTTTCAGATCTTTGTGTATTCAGCATATCAAAGATTTCTAAGCACATCCCTGATTATGGAAAGGGTAAGATGTTTCCTTCTTACTTTTGCACAGAATGTATAAATGTCTGAAGGGATGCCAAGTGTATAGCCAAATGCTTGGGGAAATATTTCGTCAGCATCCTATCTCCTTTTGAATGTTCAAGTGAATAGTTGAATAGAACTCTCCAAGCTGCCTGAAATGAATTCTAAAGTATGGCCATTTTTCGAAGATATATTATAATTACATTATACTAGAATGTAGCTATTTTCCAGGAGATGTTGACTTGTAATTTTAGGAAAGAGGTTACAGTGTCATTTGAGCTTCTGAATATTAAGAGGAAAAGTTAGCTCTTCCCTTTGGAAGTGGCAGCATGAACTGACACTGGGTCACCAGCCAACTGTGCTGGACCAGAAGCACTGCAAAAGCTACTTTTGTTGAATATTGTGATATTAATATTGTGATAAATTAGCATCAGGCAGTACTTTGGTTCCTCTGCTTTGTAGCACAGCTTCCAGCCCTGTTTCTGAAGCAACTGTGAAGAGCTTGATCTCTTTCAGTGGGTCAAAGGATAGCAACATTCACACTGCTGTCAGAACAGACTTGAAATCATGTACTGTCTTTCATGCTCTGACATCCACTTCCATTGAGTATCACTATGAAGCAGATTTCCTAGAGAAATTGCTAAACAGAAGCTTGATGGTTAGGGATGAACCTACTTATGTGGAAAACATACCATTACTGAAATGTAACCTACTAAAGCACTACCAGTGGTGATTTCAATTTTAGCTACAGAACAATAGAAAGAGAGAGAGAAGAGGATTCACTCCATTATATTTGGATTCTGTTTTTAATATAGGCATTTTGGTAAAGAATGCTGATTCACCAAGTAGTGAAACCAGTTAGAGAAAATAGATATTTGTCAAGGAATAGATTTGAAGAAGATTATACAGTACATAGTTAGAACTTCTTTATTCTCCCAGGATGGGATGGGGGGAATCAAAATCCTGTAGAGTTGATCAAGTGTTCAGAATTCACAATAAAATGGCATGAAAGAGAAAGCAAGGCTAAATAATCAAAGAAATATACCATATAACACATTAAACCATTATCTCCTGTTTTCAGTATTAAGACAGTTTTCAGTATGAATATACAGTACTCTTGGAGGGGAAAAAATCCTGCCTTTCCTATGGATAGCACATTTGGAAATCTTACCTATGGAAATAAGACTTATGGATTCAAGGTAAAGAAACCTTTATTACTAATTCTCTGAATTGGGTTGCCATTAATAGCAATGTAACAGAAAAACATTTAGCAAGTAACACTTTTTCTTGGAAAGTGGCAGGGGAAACTTGCCTTGGAAGATTATTATGTTTCCAAGCCAGCAATTATCATTCCCCCCTCCCCCACCCAAAAAAAGTACAGTAGAGGAGTGTCCCTCTGTGGCGATTGCTCAAAAATGTCAAGGTTGTTACTGCATCTGAAGCCCCACCTGTGATGGATTTCAGGCCAGAGGAAGGAGGGAGTGCATTCCAAGGAGATAAGTGTTCTCACAGCCTTGAGAGCCTTGGCTGGCAGACTAAGAGAGTTAGAGTAGCCTCGCCTTAGAGTTCCTGGGGTATTTACCCTTAGATTAGTTAGGATAGGTTTAGTCTGGCAGGATTCTGTTTTATGGTAAATAAAATAAAGATCTAGAGTTGGAATATCGGCTCAGCGTGGTACTTGTTCAATGCCCTCACACCACCCTTTTGATCACTCAATTGTGTCTCCCATCATGACATTTTGATGCATCCAATAGATGCTTCTAGCACAGTGTCATTAAATGTCATAGCTGGTACTCTGAGCAACCCAAAGTGGAATGAACCAGAATGTATTATCACGTGAGGTGAATTATTCCATCTCCTCCCCCAAATGATTGATGATATCAGCCTAGGCAAGGTAGAGAAAGCCTGAGTTACAATAGGCAAGAACAGCTGGATACAGGTCCAAAGCCTCATTCCTAGACACATCTATTTTGTCTAATCAACTTCATTTATTTATTTATTTTGTAGTGAGTGCAGGTTACCAATGCTAATATTCAGTTATCTTCAATACCTGAAAAGGTGCACAAAAAGTTCATGATCAGGTCAATAGCTTAGATTCCCATCTTAGTTCTGAGCAAGGAGTTAAAGGCTCAAAATCCTTGAAAACCTTCAGTTACTATCAATAACACTTGCCTATTGCAAGTATTCTTATAATGGAGCTAATGTTTATATATAATACGACTATATAAAAATAGTGAAGTCTTTTGGAGAGACATAAAAATACCCAATTGTTTCAGAGTAACTAAAAAAAATTGACATTTTACGTAAGCAAGTTTTTTTGTGTGTGTGAGAGAAATTATTTTAGAAATTAAGTCAATGGTTTTATTAAGGGATCGGGGGGATATTTATAATCTCTTGGAATTATAAGATGTGATCACATAGTTTTTTCCCAATATAATTTTGAAGGATCCTCCTCCTCCTCAATTTTGATTTAAAAAGCAGGTGTTGATTGTCATATCAGCCAAATGCTGAGTCACGGCCATGAAGCTGAAGGATGATTTGATATGTTCTCAGTTTAATCCACAACATCCAATTGCAATTCTTTGAGTAAAAGGAAAACTTCAGGAGATTTGGGAATCCTTTAAAAAAAGTGCTGCAACTTGCCTTCTCTTTTTGGTTATTCTTTCTTCCACCACTTCTTCAAAAATTCTCAGGAATAATATGCTTTACTTCAATGGCCTAGTAACCATAACTCTCTCACTGTCTTTATCTCTATTGTTGCTTTGTGCTGGAGAACAGAAATGAATAATGCTTTACCATTCTCTCAAGAGCATTTTACTTGCATATTTTGACCTCCTAAGGTTTTGCCTTGTTGGTGTTTTACCACTGCTACAATACTGTAGCTCTTTAAAAATAGCTTTTAGACAGAAAGCACTAGCCATACATTTATTTAAAAAACCCTTTAATATACATTGGTTCAAAAAGGGGCACTACAGGTGGGCATTGTTACCTCCACAGTCTTAATGAGGAAAAAAGCAGTTTGGGGAATTATTAAGATGAAAATCATACTTGTACAAAGTAAAGCTGAAGCCCAACAGTGGAAGGTGGTCTTGTTTTGTGAACAGGAAAAGCAGGAAGGTGGGTCTTTTGAGGAATTCAGCTACTGTTATACCTGGGGAGGTGGCTTCATTTAGAATCTGCAATGAACAATGATGTTCATTTATTTCAGGAGAAAAGTGGAGGATGGGTGGGAAGAAAGCCCCAAAGGGGGTGACTTTCAAAAGACTACGACGTGCTTAAAAAGATAAGAGCAGAGTGGTTATAACAGAAAAATTAAGGCTGTAGATTTGTTCCATCGTGGTTACAGCTGAAATCATTGGGGAGAAAGTTCCCAGGCTCAGTTACTGTACTTTCAAGAGCAGTTTGATTTGCAGATTTTGGCAATGCTTTTTTTTAAAAAAAATTATCTCCATATTGATAAAAAGTTATGTTTGAATATTTCAGATCAAACATCTGTTAATGACAAAGAAACACATCAGGACTTGCCCCATCCCTCAATTCTAAATAGCAGTGGATTTTACAGAAGGCTCTTTTAGGAAAGGCCACAAAGGAGGAGATAATAATGAGTTTACAGTAAAAGCTTTAAAAAAGAAACAATATTGTTAGAGAAAAGGCAAAGGGACTTCATAAAGAATTGTCAGCATTCTACCGTTAAACATGTGATTTGAAAAAATAAAAATATTTTTAGGAAGTTCAATAAAGCTACGTGAATAGATTTATTAGAATCTGATTGTTAAATAATGACTGGAAACTCTGGTCTAAAATAAAAGTTGTTTATTGTTTATTTTAATTTTTGGATTCTCATGACATTTGCATATTGATAAGAAAACTATGTAGAGCTAGTTATTTCCTCAATTTCAGCTGAGTCTACTCTGCTCTAAAGAATGGTCATGCTTATGTTTATCCACGAATCATTGATTTTTAAAACTTTTTGAATTGGATGCCATCTTTTAAATTTACTGTCCTTCAGACAACACACAATGATTGTTTGTGCAGAAATCATAAAACACAGAGGCCTAAAAAGCATGAAAGATTATATAGGATTAAAAATGAAAAGTTAGCAGGGCTATTGTCTCCAGATCTCTCAGCTTGCTCACATCTGCATCTTTGTCACAGTGGTATTGACCGAATCATCAACTACACTTTGGGGTCTCTTTTATGATATATTTATTTTCAGTGTAGCAAGTTTATGTATTCCGGTATGAATCATCATCTCATATTGAAGAATCACAGGCTGAGAAGTATAGGAATTTGACTGATCCAAGTGATAGGAAGTAATCAGACCCTTGCAGAATCTACCACAGCTCAGCATCAAATCACTCCCAGAGACCCAGCAAACATCACCAGGCTAAAGCTGTACTACATTCCTTCTTTCTTGAATCTCAACCATTGAATAAAATAAATATCTTAGAACTGAAATTCCCCCATTCCAAAAGTTTCCTTAATACTCTGAATATGAAAAGGTACTAGTCCTTAGGACCTACTCTAGTGCAACTAGTCCAGGTTACCTGAGGGACCATCTCATCCCCATGACATCGACCCGTCCCACCTGTTCATGCAGAGAGGGCATGTTACGGACCCCGTCTGTAAGAGAATTTTGCTTGGCAGGGTCCAGGAAGTGGGTCTTCTCTGCAGTGGCTCCCACCCTCTGGAACATTCTGCCCCCAGAGGTGAGGCAAGCTCCTTCGCTCCTGACCTTCCGGAAGAACCTGAAGACTTGGCTCTGCCGTCTCGCCTGGGGCAGGAAGTGGAGTAGTGATTCTTTGGGGTGGTTGGCACCTTAGAGATCTCCTCACTGAATTAGATCTTTTATGGCCACTTGGATTTTATATTCATTTTTATATTTATATTTGGTAATTTTGCATTTATATTTTAGATGTTATTTATGCTTATTGTTTTAATGTGTTTGTTATTGTAAACTGCCCCGAGTCCCCCTTTTTGGGGGGAGATGGGCGGTGGCAAAATTTGAAATATAAATAAATAAATAAACTTTGAAATGGGACAGCTGGATTTTTTGTCAGCTGAAGACAACCTATTATCACTTTCATGTATCTTACTTGCTTCTGGAAGCTTCTGCTTGCCCAGATCTGCCTAAAACCATGACTTCCAGATTTCCTTGTTAACTGCCACGCATTTTCCTAAACACATTTTTTTCTTCATCACCACTATCTCTATCTCACTGAACACTTTTTCCCCAAAGCATGCAATATGATTCTCTCTTACTCAGTTTACTAATTTGCACATTTTAGCCAGCTCTTCATTTAGGTGGGAATTAAAAATGGGCATCTGCTTAACAATTTTTTAACCTATTTCTCCTTGTTCTCCACATTCTACACCACAGATATTCTTGCAGCATTCAATATTAGGAATCAGAAACTTCTTCCCTCCAGATCTATTTATTTTCTAATAATACATTTATTATTACGGTGAGCAGTGCCAAAGGTCAGGGGTGCTAGAATTACAATCAATATCTGGAGGGCTACAGATTCCCTGTCACCAGGAGAGAGACAGGTAAGAGTGAATCCCACATATTTTGCATTTCTGTACTGGTGCACTGATAATTCTTTGATTCTGTAGCATTGCTTTTTAAAGACATTTTAAAGAAAGGAAGTCACAATATTCACACACTTATTTTTAAAAGAGGTTGTCTATCCAATTGCTGCATTGTGTCATTGAATGAAGTAACATCTGACCTTTACTGTTTTTAGTCAGAAGCAGTACTGTGTGGGGTAGGCATGTATATGTATGCATATGGCACCCATCCTGATGAAGTTCAAAAAGTCACTGAAAACATGGCTATTCTCCCAGGTTTTGGAGCAGGCTAGTAGTTGAACCCTGGTAGGATGTTTCGTTTCTGGGAGAGACAGGTATGCTCTGTTTCCTTACTTTTATTGTTCTTGGTTCTTGGTGTTTTTTTTTAATGTAAGTCACCCAGAGTTGCCTGGAGTCAAGCAGCCTAAAACTTTGATGAAATCAATAGATTTATTTATGATGAAATTATATAACAATAGGCAAAAGAAAATTAAGCCACATGAAAATTCAGATTGACAATTCAATGAAATTAAAATATACACCAGTGTTGTATATTCAGTAACTCATGACGTGATAAGCTCCTCACTCATCTTCAAGGGGTATGCACCATCCAGAAGTTTCAGCTTCAATTCAGCACATTGAAAAATGTTTTGGTACAACTCAGAATGAATCAGAGACTGTCCAATTCCATTCAGAGCCTGGCTTTGAATCAAGTTTCATCTCTTCCTTTAACTAGCATGCAGAAACACAAATGCCCTGATAGTGGCAAAAATCAATAGCAATTGAAAAAGAGGTTGGCAAAAGAGAAGGTGGCTAAGTACCATCGCTGATAACACAAGCCTGAGTTAACAGGAATTCAGAGAAGCTGTTGCTGACTGATAATCCTGACAAAATAGATTCATTGGGTCATTAGGAATCAGAAAAAATAAACAACTGAACAGTAACAGACCTGTCAGAAAAGCAATTTTTTAATCTAGCTTCCTTCTTCTTCTAACCGATGCCTGCTTTTCTGCAATGCTCAGAAATGCCAGATTGAACATGACTCTTGGTTCATTTCAAATTATGTTGCAGAGTTCCTGCTTTTCCTCTTTGACTCACAGAATCAGTCCAAGGAAGCCCAATTTGATTCAGTTCTCAGAATTTTTTCAAGTCAATTCCTAATATGTAGCCTAGCATTGTCCTCAGTATGAAACAGGAGAATGAGAGACAGAAAAAGAAGTCAAAAGGTTTTCAAGCTATCATATATAGCTGGTGTGTTGATTCTGACATGATGTACTATATTACAAGTTGTTCAGACCTTATTCAGATACAACAAGTAGTAACAATAATAATAACTAGATGTTTGAGGGCACTGGGTCTTAGAAGGTTGTGAAAAAGAACAGAAAATATCACCTAATATGAGCCATAGTGAACAGAATAGATGCAAAGATCTCAGATTTCAGGGAGCTGAAATTTCAAAGCACACATCACATATCAAAATCTTGTATTTATCCTAGTGTAACCATAATGTGTTAATAAAGTAGTATAAAATCAATAAACAATAGTAGAATTATCCATTAAGATTCACAGGAGCACAGAAGTACAGGATTTGGTATCATGGGTAAAATTCAAGTTCTTGAGAAGTTCCATTTCTCTCTTCTTAAAAAGCAAGCAAGCAGGCAAACAAACAAACAAAATACAATCCTAACAACAAGTTATTAAAGCCTATAACTGCAAAAAGATGCTTGAAAATTTTGCTTGCCGATATTTCAGTAGTTTTAAGATTGAGTAGGGTGAGGTAGCCTGAGCTCCAGAGCCTTACATAATTCCATTTCTTCCCTGTGATTAGCAAAACAGGGGGAAACTCCTGTACAATAAGAAAAATGAGATATGATTTATTTGACTGTGCATCTTTTAGTCAAGCAATGAAATCCAGCTTCTTCCTTGCAATCCACCTGGATTACCTTTGCTACAATTCTTTAGGAAAGCAAGTCTCTTTAATGTTAAGTGATGTACCAGGATATATATTGTGACACACACAAGCACAATACAATGCAATGTAATTTTTAGTTTAAAATAAAAATGTGAAGTTACTTATTAAGCTTTCTTTTTTATTAATTTGATTATGTTTCCCTATTCAGAACTTAATTTCTCAAGTAAGCAATACAAGAGGTCAGTTTAGCCTGGAATCATCTCAGCCCTTTCCCCAAATTACTGGTTTGGGAACATTTTCATCTGTTCTTCTTGCATATACTGGTGACTTGAATCAAAGCATTAAAACTAGAGTCTGGAACTCAGCTTTGGGGAGTTCTGCCACAAATTAAAACTTATTTCTATCTTTTTTCCTTCATACCAGCTGCAGGATTTTATGGCATCTTTCTAAAACAAGTTCAGCTGTAACTGAATCATGGAGACAGGATTTGAAGCTGTTGTAGTCACTGACAGTTGACATTTTTCAGACATGTTGGTAATTTGAAAGAGAGTGGGAGAAATGAAAGAAACCCTTTTAAACCTTGGTATTTCTTTATCAGCTTGTGCAGGCTTTGAAAATCATTTTGATTGACTGTAGAATTTCTCCCCCATCCTTATACATATATTTGTCTCATTTAAGAATGGAAAATGAAAGATTTAAACTAAAATCTTCAGTACTACAGGGTCTTCAGGTTGACCAGAATTCCTGTAGCCAACTTCTTTTATATAGGCCAGGTTCCCACCTCCTGCTTCTTTAAAATATTATTTTAATTGGGAGGCTTGGAGGCTGCAACGTAGTATCTGGCTCCAGGGTCACCTTGATTTCCAAGAATAATATGGAATGGTATGGGTCTCTGATGCATTCTTGGAAAATAAGAATGGTGGACTTCAGCAGCCCATATTTATCTCAAATTAAATCAAATTTTATTTTGGTTACTTATCATATACAAAATCCAAAAAAAAAAGAGAGGAAATTTTGTGTGCAAACAGACATAGATAATAATAGAGTATATGTACAAACCTCAAAGAATATGTTTACTAAACCTTCCAATCTATCAATGATACATTGAAAAGCTCAAAAGAAACCCAGCAATTTCCAATGTGATTTCATTTGCTACTCAAATAAAAGGCAAGTATGATAAAATGTATCAGTCTGGATTTGATATTTGTTAGAGAAGGAAATACACATGCTAAACATATATCCTAATGGTAGTTACAATAGAATAGAATATGGGCTGTTCCTTCTGTTGTCCTAGAGTGACATGGAAGCCATACTGTGAGTGGACATACCCTTCTCATTGTCTGAAAACATCCTGACATGTTTTCAGAATTCCAAGCACACCAAATGGCCCAAAATGTTTGGGGATCCTTGAACAATTCACAGTACAGCATTTTTATCATGAGTATAAGCTCTAAGGCTAGTGAGATAGGAACCATTGACTTCCAGGTGAATTTTCCACTAAGTCTAGCTAAGAGGCATAGTAATAGTTAAGTGTCTGGAGGATTTACTGCCATACCTGCATGATGCCACACCAGTAAAAGAATACCATGGAATAGAATCAGTAAAATTAAATCCTCTAATATAGAAATATAAAGAAAGAAATTAAATCAACTTTGTGCTTGACATGTAACATGGCTATTTCATTCCGTGTGTGTGTGTGCACGTAAATAATGCACACACCACACACATACACATATACATATACACATTATTTCCCTGGACGCTGAACAGCAATATATATTTTGTAGAGTGTTGAAAGCAGACATCAAAGATGAAATTCAATGGGTGCATCACTCATTTGGGAAATTGAGTTTGGCTATGTCATGCTCAATACTTTCTCAAGCTCCCTTTTGTCTAGCAGGGAGCAACTGTTTCGATCCATTTGTTGAAAGCTTTGGAGTTACCCTTTCCATAAAGGCTTGATAAAAGTGCATTTGTTCTGCAAGCTAAAATATAACGTCAGATTGGCTTTTGAACTGAATATCACAAGGTTTGGACTGCACAGATGAATGTAAAATTATGTGATTGTAGTTCAGTGGATATAAAACAAACTTTGTCACTATTGTTCCTATTAAGGAGGTACATTTATTTTGTAATGAATGAATAATAGAACCAAATGTACCTCATATGGCTCAATTTCCAATACATGTGCCATCTGTAACAAAGGTGTACAAATGTCCTTCACTTACTTATTCCATTACTAGCCATTAACATTCATTCTGGGTCAGGGAATGCAGAGCACTCCGTAGTGCTTTGGTTATTTCTGAGTTTTATAGCTGTCCTAACTCAAAATGTTACACTTGAAAAGTATGAATTTTCAAATCACAGTGCCTTATCTGTTCATATCTCTGAATTATCCAATGGCCTTGATCTGCTGATCAAGGGTGTATTTGCACTAACTGTTTCCCATCACCAAATGTTTGTTGAGGGCATGAAAGTGGAATACACATTTATACACATTCTACACCTTCTATTGAGCCCCAACACAACGTCAAAGCTACCTCAGGGAGCGTTTCTCTGCTCCACTTGCATAGTACACTTTTCCCTGCTATGTCACCTTCAGCACTTCAGCGTATTACAGGTGAACCTCAATAGTTCATTGGTTATTCTGCAGATGAAGGACAGATGTTTCAACTGAGCCAATGCTTATATTGCACTCTAATAGTTTCTATACCTCCCTTTACCAGTATTCTGAAAAAGGAGTGTTGTTAAAGTGTTTGCTTAGCACAGACAGGGCCGCAACTAGGGGTGGGCAAGCGGGACAGATGCCCCGGGCGCCGCGCTGGGGGGTGCACCAAAATGACGCCCGGGGGTTTGCCAAAATGACAAAATAACCCATGGGGGTGCGGAATCCATGTTTGCCCCAGGTGACACAGACCCTAGTTCCATCCCTGAGCACAGAGAAGGTTTGCAGCAGATTATATATATTCTTGTGTTGAATAACTAGTTTTCCTATTTTTTTTTAAGAAAAAATAAGTCCAGGGATTTTAACATTTTACTACTACATTAGTGGAAAAATATTAAAGAGTAAACCTTTACACTTTTTTTTAAGGCCAGGGGGTGAACTAGCTACTCAAGAAAAGGAAAAAAAACATAATTTTAAAAGAACAGATTTCATCTGGGTTTCAAACCTGCAGAACTCTGTACGCTTAGCAAATATCTTAACAACTCTGCTGTTCCAGCACTGCTGGTAAAGAGATATAAGTTAGAGTGGAAGAGACAGAAGGTTTTTTTTAAGCTGCTTGTTATACTTGCATGTATATGTACTTCTATGCTTTAGCTTTGCATATAAGATTTCAGTGTTTGTGTGTATGTGTATGTGTGTGTGTGCATAAAACACACATGCATATATAGATATACATGTGTGCGTACACACACAGTCAGGAAGACTTGCTCACTTTCCAATCACCTTCCTGGATAAAGAAAGGTGAAAGGGCAGAGAAGGGAATTCTCCAAAGAGAGGCATGGTTTGCAGTCCAAACAGTATACTTTGCAAGCTGTTGCCAAATTCTCTCAGTTCAGACAGGATTTTTTAAAACCTGGCAGGAGCATAAGATAAGAGTAGCTTCAATTGTTTTTTTTTTCTTCTCTTAAAAACTTTTTATTTTCAAAATATAGTTAAGATACAAAAAGGACTATAGAATAGATAGAAAACAGAACTAAAGAAAAAATAACAAACTATAAAGTGTTAATAGAAAGAAAAGAAACGGAAAGTGACTTCCGACTTTCTCCGATACAGATATAGGTAAATTCACAAATCTAATCTCTTACAATTAATTAACCTGTAATAACATTATTTCTATTACAACAAGCCATTTAATCTCTAAAACCCAAAATCAAAACATTGTTTTTTTCTATTACAAGCAAGTATTCCAAAAGTGGTTGCCAAGTTAATATAAATGCAGAAATAGAGTGCTCTCTCATTAAAGCTGTTAATTTAGCCATTTGAGCCAAGTCCATTAACAATCCATTCTTCAACTGTAGGTATTTGTGGATCTTTCCATCATTGTGCATATAACAATCTTGCAGCCGTAATCATATAGAGTATAACATCAAAACTCCATGTTGTTTCAAGAGTAGCTTCAATTGTAAGTGTGGATGACCTAAGGATAATTCAGACAAATATGTCTGAGCCAAGCCATAGTTACGATTTCCAAATTACCTCCAGACTGAATCAGCATCAGACATTATACATGGATCTGCCCTTCATGAGAGCCCTAACATTTCAGATAGTCCAAAATAACACTGGGGACTATTGGAGAGGAGCACATTATACCTGGTTTATATTAACTTTGTTTTGTTTCTCTGTTCTTGCCATTGTATTATTATTGTGGGTTTTATGGGTGCCAGTGTGGTGTAGTGGTTAAGACGCTGGACTAGGAGTGGGGAGACCCAGTTTCTAGCCCTCCATTAGGCACAGAAGGCATCTTGGTGCCTTAGGGCTAGTCACTCTGTCTAGACTGAATCTACAGTGGATGAGCATGGTATATTACAGTCCATAACCTTCAACGCAGAGGCTTTCATCCTTCAGTGGATTGATTCAGATTGAGAGTAATAATTGTGGGTTTTACAGTTTCATCATATCATATCTTACTTTCTTTTGTCTTGTTTTGTCTTGTTTTGTCTTATTTTGTCTTTTATTATTTTATTTTATTTTATTTTATTATTTATTTTATTATTTTTTATTTTATTTTTTTATTTTATTTTATTTTATTTTATTTTATTTTATTTTATTTTATTTTATTTTATTTTATTTTATTTTATTTTATTTTATTTTATTTTATTTTATTATTTTATTTATTTTATTTTATTTTATTTTATTTTATTTTATTTTATTTTATTTTATTTTCCTTAAATGTGCCCCATGTTTTTTTTTTTAGCCTAAAGAGAAAGGATGTCACTCAATTACTCAAACAATTTGGATTTACTGCTGAGTGAGGGCTTTGTTGTATGGATGTATGTGACTTTAAACCACAGCAGACCTTTGTTTCCCACTCCATGGCTCACAAATCACTGACCTGGAGATCAATGAAATGCCCCTTCATTTTTACGATGCTTTGAGATATTCATCGGTGATCTCTGTCTCTCTCTCTTTCCCTTCACTGAATAGCAGATGTGAACAGACATCTTTCAAATGGCTTTGGAAAATCTGTAAAGAGGCATCTCTTTTGCCAGGATTTTAATTATTAAATGAGTCTAGTCTCCATGTTAATGTTAATTATGTTTTAACTTTTTCTATTCTGCTTTTGTTAGCTTTTTGAATACTTGCCAGAGTAGAAAATTGGGGTAAGTCCAAGTATAATAAGTCTAATATCAAGTCTCAGATATAGATAACTCATAATAACTTCAAAATAAAGAAAGCAAACCACCAACAACTGAAGTCCTTAGCCAGTAAAATTTGGGGAAATCACTCTGATGTGCAATCTTGGCATATCAAAGAAGTGTCTCTGCTCTAAGATCTCTTTTGTTCTGACTAGTGCCAAGCTTTACAAGCTCCTGGTGCCAGCTTATCTGTTCATCCAGAGCTTTCTTTAACTGGTGCTGCTGCTCATTTCTGCCTAGATTGTATTATTGTGCTTTGTTCACAAAATGTGTTAAATAACTGTTTTAATTAAATGTTTTTAATTAAGTGTTCTTAACAATTTAATTGAATTGTATCTTTTCTTTCAGAATTTCAGAAACAATGTATAAACAATAGGGTTGTGCAAAGTATTTTAAAAAGGGCTCTTTGCCAAGCATGGCTTCTCAAAGTGCTAAAGCAGCCATGCACTCCAGGAGGGCTCAGAAGCTGTGCCCAGCTGTTTGTGCATGTGAGTGTATGAGCAGTGGCTTCACTGGCCATCTGGGTAGAAGTTCCATCTGTGCAAGTTACACACCTGCAAAAACCAGGGAAAGCTTTCAAAGCAGCCATGCTGGGCCTTCTGGAAGACATGGCTGTTTAAGTAGTTCAAGGAGAAATACCCTCTTTGGATGCTTTTCCCAGCTTTCAGAAATATTTGGAGTGTGTGAATCAATCCATATCTAGTTTGAATTGGAGAAGTGAGATGCATAGGGAGCATTCTTCTCTTTAATTTAGCCCTTTGAGATTCAGAGGCAATAGGATTTGACTCAACCCACATTGGGATTCAAGGTTCAATCTGGAAAAGAAAAAAAAAGAAAAGAAAATGTAAACCATGCTATAATGAAGAAGCATCAAAATATCTACAAGAAAACAAATGCTCCCTTGACTTGAGCTTGACTCCTGGCAGGCTTGATCACAGCAATGATTGGGGGCTAAAATGGCAGGTATAACCATGGTTTGAAGACCCACGCCTTTGTTGTTGTTGTTGTTCAGTCGTTTAGTCATGTCCGACTCTTCGTGACCTCATGGACCATAGTACGCCAGGCCTTCCTGTCCTCCACTGTCTCTCGGAGTTTACTCAAATTCATGTTCATTACATCGGTGATGCTATCTAACCATCTCATCCTCTGCCGTCCCCTTCTCCTTTTGCCCTCAGTCTTTCCCAGCATCAGGGTCTTTTCCAGTGAGTCCTCTCTTCGCATTAGGTGGCCAAAGTATTTGAGCTTCAGCTTCAGCATCTGTCCTTCCAATGAGCAGTCAGGGTTGATTTCCTTTAGGATTGACTGGTTTGACCTCCTTGCAGTCCAAGGGACTCTCAAGAGTCTTCTCCAGCACCACAGTTCGAAAGCATCAATTCTTCGGCGCTCAGCCTTCCTTATGGTCCAACTCTCACAGCCATACATTGCTACTGGAAAAACCATAGCTTTAACTATACGGACCTTTGTCGGCAAGGTGATGTCTCTGCTTTTTAATATGCTGTCTAGGTTTGCCATAGCTTTCCTCCCAAGGAGCAAGCGTCTTTTAATTTCATGGCTGCAGTCACCGTCTGCGGTGATCTTGGAGCCCAAGAAAATAAAATCTGTCACTGCTTCCATTTCTTCCCCTTCTATTTGCCAGGAAGTGATGGGACCAGATGCCATGATCTGGGTTTTTTTAATGTTGAGTTTCATGCCAGCTTTTGCACTCTCCTCTTTCACCCTCATCAAGAGGCTCTTTAGTTCCTCTTCACTTTCTGCCATTAGGGTGGTATTGTCTGCATATCTGAGGTTGTTGATATTTTTCCCGGCAATCTTAACTCCGGCTTGTGATTCATCCAGCCCGGCATTTCTCATGATGTACTCTGCATATAAGTTAAATAAGCACGGTGATAATATACAGCCTTGTCGTACTCCTTTCCCAATTTTGAACCAGTCGGTTGTTCCATGTCCGGTTCTAACTGTTGCTTCTTGACCCGCATACAGGTTTCTCAGGAGACAGGTAAGGTGGTCTGGTACTCCCATCTCTTTAAGAATTTGCCACAGTTTGTTGTGATCCACACAATCAAAGGCTTTAGCGTAGTCAATGAAGCAGAAGTAGATGTTTTTCTGGAACTCTCTTGCTTTTTCCATGATCCAGCGAATGTTGGCAATCTGATCTCTAGTTCCTCTGCCTCTTCGAAACCCAGCTTGCACTTCTGGTAGTTCTCGGTTCACATGCTGCTGAAGCCTAGCTTGTAGGATTTTGAGCATAACCTTGCTGGCATGTGAAATGAGCGCAATTGTACGGTAGTTTGAACATTCTTTGGCATTGCCTTTCTTTGGGATTGGAATGTAAACTGACCTTTTCCAATCCTGTGGCCACTGTTGAGTTTTCCAAATTTGTTGGCATATTGAGTGCAGCACTTTAACAGCATCATCTTTTAGGATTTTAAATAGCTCAGCTGGGATACTGTCTTCTCCGCTAGCTTTGTTGTTAGTAATGCTTCCTAAGGCCCACTTGACTTCACTCTCTAGGATGTCCGGCTCAAGGTCAGTGACCACACCATCATATTTATCAGGGATATTAAGATCTTTCTTGTATAGTTCTTCTGTGTATTCTTGCCACCTCTTCTTAATCTCTTCTGCTTCTGTTAGGTCCCTGCCTTTTTTGTCCTTTATCATGCCCATCTTTGCACAAAACGTTCCCTTGATATCTCCGATTTTCTTGAAGAGATCTCTAGTCTTCCCCATTCTATTGTTTTCCTCAATTTCTTTGCATTGTTCATTTAAGAAGGCCTTCTTATCTCTCCTTGCTATTCTCTGGAATTCTGCATTCAGTTGTTTATATCTTTCCCTTTCTCCCTTGCCTTTTGCTTCCCTTCTTTCCTCAGCTATTTGTAAAGCCTCATCAGTCAGCCACTTTGCTTTCTTGCATTTCTTTTTCTTTGGGATGGTTTTAGTTGCTGCCTCCTGTACAATGTTACGAACCTCCATCCATAGTTCTTCAGGCACTCTGTTTACCAGATCTAATCCTTTAAATCTATTCCTCACCTCCACTGTATATTCATAAGGGATATGATTTAGGTCATACCTGATTGGTCTAGTGGTTTTCTCTACGTTCTTCAATTTAAGCCTAAATTTTGCGATAAGAAGCTCATGATCTGAGCCACAGTCAGCTCCAGGTCTTGTTTTTGCTGATTGTATAGAGCTTCTCCATCTTTGGCTGCAAAGTATATAATCAATCTGATTTCGGTATTGACCATCTGGTGATGTCCATGTGTAGAGTCGTCTCTTGTGTTGTTGGAAAAGAGTGTTTGCTATGACCAGCGTGTTCTCTTGACAAAACTCTATTAGCCTTTGCCCTGCTTCATTTTGTACTCCGAGGCCGAACTTGCCCGTTATTCCGGTTATTTTTTGACTTCCTACCTTAGCATTCCAGTCCCCTATGATGAAAAGGACATCTTTTTTTGGTGTTAGTTCTAGAAGGTGTTGTAGATCTTCATAGAACCGGTCAACTTCAGCTTCTTTGGCATCAGTGGTTGGGGCATAGACTTGGATCACTGTGATGTTGAATGGTTTGCCTTGGATTCGAACTGAAAGCATTCTGTCGTTTTTGAGGTTGTACCCCAGTACTGCCTTTCCCACTCTTTTATTGACTATGAGAGCTACTCCATTTCTTCTAAGGGATTCTTGCCCACAGTAGTATATATAATGGTCTCCTGAATTAAATTCGCCCATTCCTGTCCATTTTAGTTCGCTGATTCCCAAGATGTCGATGTTCAATCTTGTCATCTCATGTTTGACCACATCCAGCTTACCTTGATTCATAGATCTTACATTCCAGGTTCCTATGCAATATTGTTCTTTACAGCATCGGACTTTCCTTCCACTTCCAGACACATCCACAACTGAGCGTCCTTTCGGCTTTGGCCCAGCCGTTTCACACTTTCTGGAGCTACTCGGAATTGCCCTCCGCTCTTCCCCAGTAGCATTTTGGACACCTTCCGACCTGAGGGGCTCATCTTCCGGTGTCATATCTTTTAGCCTTTTGATACTGTCCATGGGTTTTCTTGGCAAGGATACTGGAGTGGTTTGCTATTCCCTCCTCCAGTGGACCACTTTTTGTAATAACTCTCCATCATGACCTGTTCTTCTTGACCTGACTTCATTGAGTTACGCAAGCCCCTTCGCCACGACAAGGCAGTGATCCACGCCTTTGTACATTTTGTCAAAATTACAGAAGTAGCACCCACCGTTCTATCACACTTCAATCTCTGCCTCCTTTGTATTTGTGATGTCACAACATATGTACAAAAGGGATGGGCCTCATGTTGCAATGGGCCAATGCTACTTTTGCCATTCTGCTCCCCCATGTCTCCCTGTGGATGCTACAGGGTGCCAGATTTGCTTACAAACTGGATGGCATACAGAATAAGAAACTTTTGGCAAAAGCTGGCTAGTTGAAGCAAAACACCCAAATATATATACAGCACTAATAAATATATACTGGATAGTGTTCATAATGTTGCTTTTAATTCCTTTGAGGAACTTAGAAAATTATAATTTATGTCGTCTTTTGACTGAGTAATGTTATTATGTCTGCAGTGAGTTGTCTTAAATGTCTTATTTCAGTCTTTCCCATACTCTTCACAGATGTGTGCCTTTTATCATGGCAGTGGAACAGAATTAATATTATTTTTCTCATGCATTACCCCACAATGCATTATGCAAACTCCAGTTCCTGGATTATCATGATGGGCAATAGGATGCTGATCTAGATATAATTGGGGTCAGCTCCATCAAGGCTCTGACTATATTTCTCGCTTTTAACATAATCTAGAACTATTCAGGAAAGGAAGTATCATAATCTTTTTTTTTTTAGCTGAGAAAGCCAGGTTTATTTATTTATTTCATATGGCATTTTTTTTTTCTTGCTGGGAAATCCCTTGTGAGGTCCAGCAGCCGGCTGTGTAGACTGTTTAGCCATGACAAGTCACGTTGCCCTGACTTTTTTTTTTCCAAATTTTATTAGAGTTTTAAATATACATAGTTAAAAGGGTGAAAATGAAAAAGAAATAGAAATACAAATCAAAGAAAGAAGTAAATGTGTATAGAAAAGTAAAGAAAAAAAGAAAAAAGATAAGGCATAGATATAGTCAACTTCCGATTTATCTCTGGTCTTAGTAATTTTAAAAAAAATTTCTTACATGCTAGCTCTCTATATATATATACTCTCACCCTACCTATTCAACCTGTACGCAGAACACATCATGCGACATGCTGGGCTTGAGGAATCCAAGGCTGGAGTTAAAATCGCTGGAAGAAACATTAACAATCTCAGATATGCAGATGATACCACTTTGATGGCTGAAAGCGAGGAGGAGTTGAGGAGCCTTATGACGAAGGTGAAAGAAGAAAGTGCAAAAGCTGGATTGCAGTTAAACCTCAAAAAAACCAAGATTATGGCAACGAGCTTGATTGATGACTGGCAAATAGAGGGAGAAAAAGTGGAGGCAGTGACAGACTTTTTATTTCTAGGCGCAAAGATTACTGCAGACGCTGACTGCAGCCAGGAAATCAGAAGACGTCTACTTCTTGGGAGGAGAGCAATGGCAAATCTTGATAAAATAGTTAAGAGCAGAAACATCACACTGACAACAAAGGTCCGCATAGTTAAAGCAATGGTATTCCCTGTAGTAACCTATGGCTGCGAGAGCTGGACCATAAGGAAGGCTGAGCGAAGGAAGATAGATGCTTTTGAACTGTGGTGTTGGAGGAAAATTCTGAGAGTGCCTTGGACTGCAAGAAGATCAAACCAGTCCATACTCCAGGAAATAAAGCCAGACTGCTCACTTGAGGGAATGTTATTAAAGGCAAAACTGAAGTACTTTGGCCACATAATGAGAAGACAGGATACCCTGGAGAAGAAGCTGATGCTAGGGAAAGTGGAAGGCAAAAGGAAGAGGGGCCGACCAAGGGCAAGATGGATGGATGGTATTCTGGAGGTGACGGACTCAACCATTGGGGAGCTGGGGATGGTGACGGCCGACAGAAAGCTCTGGCGTGGACTGGTCCATGAAGTCACGAAGAGTCGGAAACGACTGAACGAATAAACAACAAAAAAGCTCTATATATAACATACAATGTCAGATTTCTTATACTATATGATATTGGTAAATTGGATTTCTTTTCAATGCAAAAGTGTTTTGGCAAATTGCATCTTTTACAAAGCATTCTCATGGTGACGTGAATGCCAGGTGGCTGGACAACAGAGAAGCCTTGGCGTTGTTTACGTCCTCATGAGATAAGGAGCGAGAAGGTACCATTATTATGGCTAGCAATAGAAATCTTCCCATGAGAGATATCCTCCTGATGTCCTTCCGTGGGAAGCCTTGCCCATGCCCAAGCCCCCCCTGAGCAAGGAGGAGGGGGGGAACTCAGTGCGTAGATGCAGCACTGCTAACCAATAGCAGGTCATGCTATGTACTTTGAGGCCTAGTGTGTGTAACAGATAACATCCAGCCAATCAGAATGCTAGAAGGTCTGAATATACAACCATGCAAAATGGTGTTCTATGTCTTCTTGATTTCTAGTGTCTCTTAGCCATGTAGTTCTTCACGTGTTCACTTCCCGTGGACTGGGCAGAGTGAGCTATGCCTGGCTTTGGGTATAGGCCATGGCAGGACCTCTGGCCCTGGGATCAATACACGGAACTCTGCTTATAAGTTCTAGTTTTGTTTTCCTTTTACAATGATGTATCCTGTATATTCATCTTTTTCATTATTGCGATAATGTGCTGTATCTGCATTATTGCCCTATGCTAAACAGTAAACACTGTTGGCCCTAACAAGCTGCATTCTTGTCTGTTTATTCTCAAGCCTCGGGTTTTTCCCCTTTAAGCCAGCATATACCCCATCAGGTTATGGTTGCCCAGAGAGAAATTTGCGTTTTCTTTGCTGCGTTGGACCTGGCTGTGAAAGGGAGTTTGTTTTAGAGGCTGGTTTTGGAGTAAACATGTTTTCTTTGAGTGGTCAGCAATGGCTGAACAGTGTCTGGTCAGTCTGCCATTTGGGGCTTTAGATGTCACAAACTATCTGACCTGGTGTGTGGAGATGGAATCATTCTTTTTGCAAGAAGATGATTTGTGGCAGTAAGTGGCAAATCCACCTCCAGAGAATTTCTCTGAAGAAGTGCAAGCATGTTTGGACTGTGCTTATGGCATTTTTGCTTTTGGGACTCAACTCCTCTGAACGGAATTATTTCAGCTACTCAGGACTGAGAAATGGGTGCTGAGCGGCTGTTGGAGCCCTCAATACAGAGTGGAACTCTGTTGCCCTTGGTGGTCTATCAAGACAGCTTTATGGTTTGAAGCTGCAACCGGTGAGACTGTGATGACCCACCTTGGTGAGTTCAAGACTTTGTTTGCTGCATTTGAACAAGAAGGCATATTTTTCTGGCACTGTGAAAAAGCGTGCGTGATTTTTGTCAAGCCTGGAGCTACAAGCCACTTCCAGGAGCCGTCTGTTGCTGTTGCCTAACAAAGTGTTCCAGCTGAAGTAAAACCTGGTATGGAATTTACAATAGCCGTGTTTTGGTGTGCTGCTTCTCAGAAACTTTCTACAAGGCTGTTCCCTGCCCCGATGTCCAGCGGAAGCCTGCTTTACGAATGGAGGGGAAGCCAGATGCCAGCTAACCAACGAATCCGAGTCTTCTGCCCTACCGGCTGCTGTTTGTAAGCATTTCTCTACAGAGACTCTGTTTTTGAATTTGGCTCGCTGTAAAGTTTGTAAACATGGACGGTTATTGTTACAAATTTCAGCCTTGAGTTCAGCAAGTAATTTTAGCTGATATTTCTGTGTAAGAATGTATATGTGTACACTTGTTGTTTTTCTCTCCTCAGTGTTCCAGCCCTGATCAAGTCTGAGTGTACTTGGTGCTGAATGTTTCATTGCGATATGAAACTGCTTGTGTTGAGACTGAGTGTGTTAGAGACAAACCTGTAAAATCAAGTGTGTGAGATGCTGTGGAGATTGTGTGGACAGGACATTGTATGTTTAATGTTCCCCACATCATAAATGCATCCATAAAGTTTTCACAAAGTACTGGGGTATCCCGGGATGGGAGAGTGTGTCTCAGATAGCCAAATGCATTCTGAGTTAGAACCCAGGAAATGTGCAAAAGTTTCTTGATTGTACTGTGTGTAAACAATCTAAAATCAGAACTGTGTCTGTTGCTAGGCAAAGTGACAGAGTGTTAACTAGACCATTTCAGTTGGTTCATAGAGACCTAGTTAGCCCCCATGTCCCAAGTAATGGTGGGGTGCAAGTTTCATGTTCCTTCTGGTTGATGATCATACCTGCTTGTGTTGTTGCTACTTGTTGAAGTCTAAAGCGAAGGTCTGTGCTCGCTTTGAAGTGTATGTAGCAATAGTAGGATGAAAATAAGGTCAGTTTCAGTCAGATTGTAGTGGAGTGTTCTTGAGCCATGTGTTCCAGAATTGGCTTTGTAGGAAAGTATTCTCCCAAAGACTTGCCAATGTTGGAATTCTAGCTGAGTGTTGGTGTTGTGAATACCATTAAAAAATAGCCTGCTGTTAGTTGCTCAGGTGCCATCCCATGTCTGGGGAGAGGCTGCCTTGATTGCAGTGTGTGGTTTCTAACTAACAGGGAGTAGAATTCAACTAAAAAGAAATTGTTTTTCTTTGGTATGGCAAGCGCCCTTCACTGAAGTGCCTGCATGTCTGTGAAACATTTGCATGTGTTCACAACCCCAGGTCACAGAGAAGGAAGAACCAAGGAAGCAGAGTGCTTCAGGTTGTTGGTTGTTGATTAAAATCCAAGGTTTATCGGTGTTTCATTAAGCCATGGTCGAATCCAAATTTCCAGAAGTGCTTTATTTTTAAGCAGCCTACTGGTTGGGAGGTTGTATGCTAAGGTTGCAGAAGCATTGCTAGTGTAAACCCACTGTCCATGGTTCAGTAGATGGGCAAAAACCAGTTCAGGTTTCTTCTGTTCCCCAGTCTCCGAGTGTGAAAAGGGCCCCTCAGGTGAAGGAGTGGAAATTTCACCTGAGCAGTTGCAGGGCCTGGAGGGGGAGTCAGGTATTAGGAAAAGAGATGGTGATGAGGAAGCACAGTGGTCATTCCTCATGGGTCTTCTTATTCCAGGGTGTGAAGCCTGACAGATTTGTGATTTAGCAGGTGACAGTGTGTCAAGTTGCCTGAGAAAACCCAGTCTTTGCTAGATATGTTGCTCCTGCCTTTGAGAGGCAGGGAGAACGTTGGAACACAGCTGTGGATAGTCAGCTTGAGTTTTGGTGAAGTGTTGACAGTAACCAACCTATCCTTTGTTTTAGTAAGCTGTAGATTCCAGATGAGTGTTCAGAAAGACATTTCTTTCTGATAATACTCTGCAGTGTAAAGCCAGTGTTGCCCAGGGATTTGTTTCACAAAAGAAGTTTGTGAACTGTGGATCTAGTGTATGCACCCACAGCTAGGCCAGAATATTGACGTGTGGTGCGTTTTCTGGTTGCATAGCGTGGAACAGGTGTCCATTTACATATTGTGATGTTGGCACAGCATATTTGAATGTAGATCTCCCTGAAACAGTGTGTGTAAGGCAAGCGTTTTGGCTCTGCATGTGTGGCAGTTCCCAAACAATTCATTGACTTAACAGGGTGCTTTATGGATTTTAAAGCAGGCCAGTCATTGATAGCATGGTGCAGATGCTAACTGGGATGTGAGAACAGTCACGTGCTGTTTTCTATGTGTACATAAGAAAGTGTAGAAGTTTGTGTAGGACTTCGTACTTATGTGAGTTGTTTTCTGCTTAGAAACTGAAGTTTTCCACCTTGAATAAGAATTTGTCAGTCAGCTGAAATAGAATTGCCAGCTGAGGAAGTTAGGCACAAATTCAAACGTTTATCTTGGTGTTGAAGTTACAAGAGCCCAGAACAGAGATGGTTCTTGGTTTGTTACAGAGTGTCATTTGTGTAAAGAAAAGCTTATCCTTAATTTGCTGTACAGTATATCACTCTACAGTAACGCAGTGGACATGCCCTGAATTAGTTTTGCCCAAGTAAAAATACCAAGCTGCGGTTTTTTCTTAAAATCAGCTAACAGCATGCAACGGGATTGGAATTCCTTATCTATGCTGGCTGCGATTTTTTGCAAAGGAGGGGACAGGACGTTTGCGGGCAATGTTTTTCTGTTTCTCTATTTGACTGTTTCTGTTCCTGCATAATTTGTATTATTTGATGTATCTGTATGTATCTGAATAAAACATTGCATGAAGTGTATATTGTGCATTATACATATGTGTAACAAGTGTTTTTAAACCATTTTCTAGTGTTGATACTATTGGTTATAAAAACTGTAACTTGAATAGTGTGATTATTACATGCATTAACCTTTGTTGTTTCTGTTTCTGTACAAATGTATTTTAAAGCTTTGAACAACTTCCATCATTGTTTGCATTGTGTCGAAATCCAATGTGGAGGGGTGTCAGATTTCTTATACTATATGATATTGGTAAATTGGATTTCTTTTCAATGCAAAAGTGTTTTGGCAAATTGCATCTTTTACAAAGCATTCTCATGGTGACGTGAATGCCAGGTGGCTGGACAACAGAGAAGCCTTGGCGTTGTTTACGTCCTCATGAGATAAGGAGCGAGAAGGTACCATTATTATGGCTAGCAATAGAAATCTTCCCATGAGAGATATCCTCCTGATGTCCTTCCGTGGGAAGCCTTGCCCATGCCCAAGCCCCCCCTGAGCAAGGAGGAGGGGGGGAACTCAGTGCGTAGATGCAGCACTGCTAACCAATAGCAGGTCATGCTATGTACTTTGAGGCCTAGTGTGTGTAACAGATAACATCCAGCCAATCAGAATGCTAGAAGGTCTGAATATACAACCATGCAAAATGGTGTTCTATGTCTTCTTGATTTCTAGTGTCTCTTAGCCATGTAGTTCTTCACGTGTTCACTTCCCGTGGACTGGGCAGAGTGAGCTATGCCTGGCTTTGGGTATAGGCCATGGCAGGACCTCTGGCCCTGGGATCAATACACGGAACTCTGCTTATAAGTTCTAGTTTTGTTTTCCTTTTACAATGATGTATCCTGTATATTCATCTTTTTCATTATTGCGATAATGTGCTGTATCTGCATTATTGCCCTATGCTAAACAGTAAACACTGTTGGCCCTAACAAGCTGCATTCTTGTCTGTTTATTCTCAAGCCTCGGGTTTTTCCCCTTTAAGCCAGCATATACCCCATCATACAAAACCATTTAATGTCTAATATATCAATTTATATATATTTTAGTCTTCAAAACCCCAAATAATTTGCTCCACCTGCATGTTGCAAATAGTCCATTAATGGTTTCCATTCTTTAAGATAGTAACAGTTTGAGTTTTCTTTTAATAAGCATGTCAATTTGTCATTTTCTGCCATATCCATCAGTTTTAACATCCAATCTTGTATCTTAGGTAAAATCTGGTTTTTCCAATTTTGCGCATATACAAGTCGTGCTGCAGTAATCATATATTGCATAATTCTTACAAATTGTTTTCCCATTTGTTCTTCCCATATTCCCAATAAAAATAATTCCGGTTTAAATGGGACTCGAATTTGTAAAATATTTTGCATTAGTGAGTGTATCTGAGTCCAAAACTTCTTTGCAATTTTACAAGTCCACCACATATGATAAAAAGACCCCTCTTTTTTTTTACATTTCCAACACAAGTTTTTGTGGAGTCATACACCATCTATACATCATCTTATAAAAGTTTTCCTTCAAGTTATAGCACAAAGTAAATTTTAACCCATTATTCCACATATCTTCCCAATGCTACATTTGTATGTTATGTCCAATATTTTTTGCCCATTTTATCATACAATCTTTGACTTGTTCCTCTACCATTTCTCCTTTTAACAGTAATTTATACATTTTTGCAATTAAATGGTCATCTGTCTCACATAATTGTTTCTCAAATTCCGATTTAGTTTGTTCAAATTCAATTTTTTTTTAATCTAATTTAAATTTTTCTACAAGTTGCATATATGAAAGCCATTGGAATGTATATCCTTCTACAGCATGTTCTTCTTTTGTTTTAATTATATATTGTCCTTGTTCTTTCCTTAGAAAGTCTTTGTAAGTCAGCCATTTATCTTTATTTCTTACTTCTGTTCTGTGAAATGCTTCTTGCGTGGAAATCCATAAAGGTCTTTTATAACACAAAATTTGTTTATATTTATTCCAAATTCTTAACAGTGATCTTCTAATATAATGGTTTTTAAAGTCCACATTAACTTTTACTTTATCGTACCACATATATCCATGCCATCCATATCTTAATTCAAGACCCTCCAAATTCAATAATTTTTCATTTTTCAAAGTTATCCATTCTTTAATCCATACCAAGCAACAGGCAGCATAATATAGCTTCAAATCCAGTAAACCTAGTCCACGTCTTTCTTTTGAGTCTTGCAAGACTTTATATTTTATTCTTGGTTTCTTTCCTTGCCAAATAAATTTGGAAATATCCCGTTGCCATTGTTTGAAAGGTTCTTCTGATGCTAATATAGGTAGTGTTTGAAAAAGATATAAAATTCGTGGCAAAATGTTCATTTTAATTACTGAAATTCTACCTAACAATGATAATTGTAGTTTTTTCCATTGGTCCAAGTCTTTTTTAATATCTGTCCAGAGTGAAATATAATTGTTCTTAAACAACTTAACATTTTTAGATGTCAAATATACTCCCAAATATTTTACTTTTTCTTCCATTGAATATCCCGTTATTTCTTTCAATTTCTCTTGTTGATGGTGATCCATATTTTTAGTCAAGACTTTAGTTTTCTGTAAATTCACTTTGAACCCTGCTAACGACCCAAAGTCTTTTAATTTCTGAATCAATAATTCAATTCCATCTAGTGGATTCTCCAAAGTGATGACTAAGTCGTCAGCAAAGGCTCTTAGTTTATAAACTTCTTTTTTAACACTAATACCATGAATGCCATCATCTTGTCTAATGTCTCTAAGTATCACCTCTAGTACCAATATAAACAAAAGTGGAGATAATGGACAACCTTGTCTTGTACCTTTTTGAATTTCACATGGTTTACTAAATTCTCCATTAACAATTATTTTTGCAAATTGGGGAGTATATATTGATTTAATCCACTTAATAAAATTTCCTCCAAAATTCATATTTTCCAATACCTTAAACATGAATGACCAATTTAAATTGTCAAAAGCTTTTTCGGCATCTATAAATATCAAAGCCGCTTGTTTTTCATAATGTTGTTCCAAGTATTCCAATACATCTAATATATTTCGGACATTGTCTCGGATTTGTCTCTTAGGTAAAAATCCAGCTTCGTCTTGATGAATAAAGTCCTTAAGAATATTTTTCATTCTTTCTGCCAATATGGTTGTAAATATCTTATAATCATTATTCAATAAAGATATTGTTCTATAATTCTTAGTTAAAGTCAAATCTTGTTGTTCTTTAGGAATCAATGTTATGTGTGCTTCTTTCCAAGTCTCTGGCATGTTTCCTGTTTCCAGAATCAAATTCATGGTATTCTGTAAGGGTAAACATAATTCACCCTCGAAGCATTTATAATAGGCTGCTGACAGGCCGTCAGGTCCAGGTGCTTTTCCACTACTGATTTTCTTGAAGGCCTTTACCATTTCTTCTGTTGTTATTGGGTTATTTAGTATTACTCTTTGTTGGTCAGTAAGAACAGTTAGCTTTTGTTTACACAGATATTCATCAATATCAACTAGATTAACATCTTGTTTTTTATATAGTTTTGAATAGTAATCATGAAAGGCTTCTTGTATATCTATATTATTCACCAAATTTTCCTGGAAAGGGAGTATCATAATCTGTAAGAATCTAAAAGTTCAATATATTTTTAGTCTGAGGATTCTATAGAACATTGGATTTAAAAGACTGGACTAATGATAATCTGGTGAGCAACAGTGACAGATTATTTGATGTGGCACATAAAGCTCAGCTAAATGCTAACTGTGTTCCATTAATTGGTTGATTTCAAAATGAAAGAATCGTGTTGAAAAATCATGGATGATTAAAGATCAAATGTTAGAGATGGGGGGAAAAAACTTAATGCCAGCTGTACTGTGATATTCATGGTCTCTACTAGGTAATAACTTACTTCTTCCCTAAATGTCCTGGACATAATGTCATGTCTTGAAATTTGGAGGTGGGGAAAATAGGAGATTTCCCTGCAACAGACCTATGTATTTTTGTATATACTGTATGTCTCTCTCTGTGTGTGTAGGCTGGTTGATCCCAGCCATGTTTCTCCAGAGCAATTCTTATAAAATATACTGACATGATATTGTCCTGCTGCCTACAGATGCCCAAGTAAAAATGAGGATAGTGAGTTGCAGGCAGAAAACCTCCATCCTCTTTCAGACTTCCAGGGAAGAAATGGCAGACTGAAGATGGCTCCTCAAAAAGCGGAGCCAACGAATGCAGCAGAACGAAGAGCCAGCAAGTTCTTCAATAATTCCTCTTCAGACAAGGAGAGGACTTGAGATTGCACGTAAGTGCTCCAGGCAGTTGCTTCTCATGAGGAGACCACAAGACAGTGGTCTCTGGTTGGTTTTGAGGGAGTAGCCATCTTACTCACACTGCAGTCAGTGCCTTTCAAAGGACACTGGGTTTGCATTCTTCCTTTTCTAATCACTTTTGGAAACTGCTTGTTAACTGATTTTCAGCTATTAGGAATCTTTACAGCATCAGGTGAGTTTCCTTCAATCGTTAGTGAAAGAAGTTTTAAATACAAATTTTAAAAAATTGGGGGGGGGGAATTAACAGCAAAAGAGTAATTAAAACTTTGATTTTAGAAAGTTACAAATGGACTAAGGGTCCAGATAAATTTGAAATAAGATTTTGGAATTAATTACAAAGAATCCTTCCTGTGGAAAAATGCTTTTGTTTCAAATTCTTTTTAAAAAAATAAGACAAGGCTTTAAAATTGGACACTAGAACAAACTGAAAGGAACTAAATATTACAATTAAAGGAGAAGAACACTCAAACTTGACTAATACAGAATGAAGCAAAATATTTTAACATTGGACATATTGAAATATATTTTTGAACAATGGACCCAGCAGTTAATTTTAAGAGTGTCTGCCTCTATAGATAGACTGTGTTTAAAAGATGTTATGGAAGAGGAACAAGTTCTACCTGACAAGATTGAGACTGATTTGAAAGTGGATTTTAAAATGACAGGCTACAAGAATGACATGGAAAAAGATGTTACACTGGACATACAAAAGAAACCAGTTGATGTCTTAATAATTAAAAGGGATATCCAAATGACAAACCAAGAGAGTGGATCTGGATAGTTTTCCTATATTTGATTTACAAAAGAGGCTTGTAAAAAGTTTTGAACAACTTTGTGAAAAGGGACAAAGAAAACATGAAAAGAAATCAAGTTCTAGGACATTATTTGAAGGGACTAAAGATCAAGATTGTTAGAAGTAAAAGGAAAGAATATAGAGTTGGTTTGTTTCATCAAGGTTAAAATAGACATGTTGTTATTTCTGGTAACCCTTAATGGACATTTGCTGACATCAGGACTGAAATGACAAGGCTTTAAGGATTTGTATATAGATAAGATATGGGATATGGGAAGAAGAGATCATTTGTTGTATTTTAAGAGAAGGTGATAAGTTAATAAAATTGTTTATGCTTGTGATGAAGGGGGAAGTAATTTTTTATATATTTCTTTTCTTTTTCTTTATTATATTCCTATTTTTTTCTTTCTTTTCTATTTCTCGATATATTTTTTCTTTATTTTCTTTCTATACCTTCTATTTTTCCTTTTTACTCCTTTTTTTAGTTTGTATTAGTTTTTATTGTTGTAATTGTAATTTTTAATAAAATTACTATTTAAAAAAAAGAAAATCTCAATCCTCTTCCAATATTGTTTAAAAACAATGTTGCTATCAGCCTTCAAGGTAAACCAGACTAGGAAACCAAAGTCATGAAGGCTAATACTCTTATTATAAGGTTATAGTAACAGAATCTTGCAAGCCTGAATGCACTCCCCCCCCTCTCCCTTTATCTTCATGAGAACTAGGGAGGGTCTTGTCTGAGACACTTTCTCAGGTTACAGTTCTGTCCCAAACTCAGGTTTCTCTTATCTGGCCATTGTCTTGGAAGCAGCTCTTCTTCCTCTTCCTGAAGGTCATTCCTTCTACCCATTACAGTTGCCCTTGTACTGTAAGGGGAAAAGAAAGAAAACAGTGAAGGATGTGGCAAGGGTTTGGGGCCTTCCCACATCCAGGGTGATTCCTTCCTTGCTTTTTCACAGTTTTCAATTTCTAACCTTCAAACAAGGCACCCTTGCAGGCTAGTAGGGAATCGGGGGAAGAATTGGTTAACAGATTCCTTCCTCAAAGATTGGAATATGGCCTCTGATCGCAGAAGGGAGAAACTGGTGTATCCTACTGTCTGAAGGAACATGATGTTTGTATAATGGCTGATTTTTTAAAAAATACACCAGAAAGTTTCCGAAGAAAGTATTGGTTCAAAATGTGTAATAGCAATAACAAAAATACTGATGAGCGTAAACAGATTTTTTCAGTTTTAGAATTTCTAATAGGTGAGAACATGAAAACAGAAAGACTTGGCATTAGAGTGAAACACCATCTGTTTGTCCAGACATGGTGTTTAATATAGAGAAGGAATAAAAGAAAATATATTTACTAGGTTAAGTAAGAATCAATAAATTGCAGGAAGCAAGAAAGAGGAATCACTATGAAGATTAGATCAAGGCTGCCTGCTCATATGAAAGCCTCCTCTGGAGAGGAAAAAAAGGGGTGTAATATTTGCATATGGCAGAGTGCAGAATAAAAAAAAAGCTGCATAGCAAGATACACTCAGTTATTGAATATCAGTAAGCATTCTGCTCAGTGAATATTACATTTTTGAAATGACAAAAATGGTGAATTGCCATACACTAACTCATAGCTTTCCAAACTGTGTGTTGCAACACTTTAGTGTGTCGCAACACACAGTTTGGTGTGTCGCAACACAACCCGGAAGCGGCAGCGGGGGCATGCACAGTGGCTGCGCGGGAGGGGGGGTGTGGCGGCGGCAGCAGTAGCACATCATTGGTGCTTCCGAGTTTTAGCAGAGGCCGCTGCCGCTGCCATGCACGCCGCCGCTGCAGACCCCCCACGCCACCACCATGCACGCTGCCGCCGCCGTGCGCGCCGCCATGCCACCGTTGGTGTGTCACCAACGGTGGCACTTTGGAAAGCACTGCACTAACTGTATGGTGGTTAAATTGAAATCCTTTGCCACAATTCAAATTATTATTACACAATTTATAATCCATATTCCCACAGTCATGACAATAAAGAATCCAAAGTATAAACTATAACAAAATAAATGAAATTAACATCAACCAATATTAACAGTTATAAATGTTGCATGTACAGTAACTGTTAAGTTACAGTATTATGGAAACATGGTGGCAGACGAACTACAATATCAGCTTAATTGTGCCTTTTTAATAGCCTTCATATAGTTTCACTTGGTTGAAACTGTTATTGTTCTTTAACTAGAGTTTTATTCACTGCCATGGCTCAAGCCACTAATGTGAACATACCATCTGCTGAATTTAAGGCTTATCCCTGTTGCCAGAACATGAAAACAATCATCTTTTGAAGTCAGAAGCAGATGATATTAGCAGTTATTCACTTCTCTTCCATCATAAATTCAGACTCCAGGTGCATTTTCCTGCATGGTTTGAAAGTTGAAAGTAGTATTATGTTACCTTGAATGTTCTTGTTCATTTCAACTCAGCCTCTCTATAGGCTAATCACAGCAGTTCATTTGCTACTTCTCAGAGGGAGCAATGGCCACAAAGCCGAGCCAATAGTAGCTCTGCTATCTAAGACCTTCTCTTTATTAAGAGTATTAAAATAGGAGAAGGGTTAAGACCTTTGCCTTGCATTTAAGAGCTTGCTTATTCAAAACTGAGAATAATTAAAAACATCAACAAAAAACCAATTTTTCTTTTTCTAGCTAGCTTTCCCTAGCTGAGGGCTCAAGTGCAGTGTTATACCATTTCATCCTTTCTCCAGTCACTTGAGACTCTGACTGGAAAAAACAGAATGAAATGGTTTAACCCTATATTTTGTTTTCTGTTTTAAGAAAATCTGTCAGCTACCTAGGGAAAACTAGCTTGATGAAGGAAAGAAAACATTTTTTTAATGTTTCTGCCAGGCTTAGAATCAGTAACTTCACATATACAAGGCAAAATTCTTAGCCACTCTGCTATTTTAGCACAGTTGATAAAGGGAAGGGTTAGAGGTTATTACTTTGCAAAATGGCTAGCAAGAAAGGAATTTTCATTTTAAAAGTGTGTGTGTGTGTGCATGTGCACTAAATACCTTGAAAGCTGGGGCCAAAGTGTCTCAGTCTGGACACACTTTTCTTAAGCCAGTTTAGATGTAACTTCCATCAGCACAGGACAGGAACAGCTTAAACTTAGAAATTGTAAGATATAACCTTATTCTAAGTTGGATCTATGGTACATAACTTTTTAATAGTGAAAAAATGCCATTTGATTTTACCACATAACTATGTGAATACATTATGATTTGCCAACAAAACACTGAAAAGTTGAGCATCCTGACATTTGTTAAGATAATAAATTAAAAGACAATGGAGAGATGTAGCAATGGCAACCTCTTTATGAAATTCCCTCTCTACAAAACCCATCAACAACCCTGTGACTTGACCTTGAAGACAACAGATTATGATTTAGTTGGTTGGGAATAGCTCTCATGAGCCATGAATACTCAGTCTCTTATGATCTTGGCTCTGCCAACAGGCCTGGGGCGGAAAGAAGAGCAGAAACTCCTGGGGATGGCTAGTATAGTAAGATGGTCCTAGAATAGCCCTTCCAAGGCACATCGCCTTCTTAATTTTTATATTTATGGTATTTTAAATGGTTATTTTAATGTTTTAATCTTTAATATTAGTAATTTTGATGATTTGTAAACCGCCCAGAGTCCCTTCTGGGAGTTGGGCGGTGAGAAATCGAATTAATAAATAATAAATAAAAATAAATAAATCTTAGTGTTATAATTAAAGTATAGTGCTGAAAGGCCGCATGACTTTTAACCTTCACTCAGTCTCATGGCAGCCAATCCATCAAGTGACCTAATCAGTTTCCATCTGTCCTGTTCCAGCCCAATCACACACAATACACCAGGGAGGCAGTTGTAAAACTTTGCTGAGAAACTTGTGAGGTAAACTTGTGAGGTAACAAACAGGCAGCAAGGGAGTGTGAGCGCAAATGCATACACTCTACAAAAACAAGACCCAAAAGTCTCACAACCTCGCCTTAAGGGAGTTTAACATTCAAAATATGATTAGTCAAGTGAGTCCAAGAGTCAAGAGTCAGGTCACAAGGTTTTCCAATCAGGAATCCAGGCACATGGAGTCTGGTAAGCCTTATCTAGAGCTGTCTGCTTGCCCTCCATCTCTATGTCAGAGGCTGGCTGCCCATCCTCATCATCTGACTCTGAGCCTGAGCCCCCCATGACACTATCCCAGTTGATAGTCATAAAACTGTAATATTCTCTTCTCCCCCTCCTTATTTCTTTATCTTTGTGTTTCACTTTTTAAAGATTATCTGGACTATTTTGCTATCTTTGTAAATAGTGTCTCACTATTTATTTTTGCAACCAACAGGAGATCATTTTCAGATCCTTTGCAGCACTGTAGAAATGCTTAAATAAATAACACAGTATAGAAACTTCCTGGTGAATCCAAGAATGGCAATTAGAGAGTGCTCATTTACTATAAAAATATGTTTGGCTGCTGGAGGGAAAAAAAATCCTTAAAAACACATCCCTCCCCAATCTGGCATTTAGTCCTGGTGAAGAACATTTTGAACTTGTTCTTGGAACATGTAAGAAATGGGACATACTATTTTTTTCACTTGGTGAGTTACTATTTGCATCTGCGGAAGGGATTTTCAGTAAGATTTGAAAGAGGTTGGATATTTTCAGGACTTAAGATATTGGGTTTTTTCACCTAAGAATCATGCATTGAACAATATTTGTTATTTTACACTTGAAAAATAACCTGATCAGTACAAGTTACTCATTGTAATTTTAAGTGGAGGGATTGATAGATTTATGTCCACTACAGAGTTGCACTGAATTGCTTTAATACTTGTGTCCAACTTGAAATAGATGTGCTCTTGCACAAAATATGAGCAGTAACCAGATATCAACAGACCATTAACATAATTGGGAGTTTAGTTAATTCCACTGATTTTAATGGGTCTGCACTTAGTCTAAATCCAATATAAGCATCCCCAAGGTGTTATAGGACCTGCCATTCTTAAATTATACATTTGTGCACCTAGAACATGACTGAGAAAGTATAGGGTCTCCATCTTACCATACATTAAAGGAGGGTTGAATTGGTACCCAGTTCATTCTGTGTCAGAAGGGGCATGGTGGCTCAGCAGGTAAGACACCAGACTTGTCGATTGGAAGATCGCAAGTTCAGAGGTTCGAATCCCTAGCCCCGCATGACGTAGTGGGCTCCCGCACTCGCCTCAGCTCTTGCCAACCTAGCAATTCACAAGCATGCAAATTCAGTGTCAGTGTCATTCAGTGTCATTGGAAGTTATGGTTAACTTGCCTTTCATGTCTGAGCCTGAATAGTTTTCCCATTAGGTATTCCTAAATAAATACAATCTTGTTTCAGAAAATATTTATTATACTTCTTTTATTTTATTTATTTCATACAATGTTGGGGCCCTAACTTCTCCATGAATAACTAGAAACGGTCTTCTCTATTATGGATCAATCCCTTTATGAACTAGCCAATGAAACATCAAAGGGAAACTGTTTTACTTTTTTATTGGAATTTCTGTTCTCTACATTCTAGTACAGGAAAAATCTAAGATCACATAACCATACATCTGTTGATGTACAGGAGTTTAATTCCTTAAGATTCTTTTATCTGGGATTGAAAAAAAGCATTGTAAGAGCTTAAAATTAAAAGTGTGTGTGTGTGTGTGTGTGTGTGTGTGTGTTAAAAAAACAGGTTTACAGGCTTTGAGAGCTTTTCCTGGGTGATGTAGTATTCATCCATCATTAGAGTTCTGTCATGCTGATGATGCATTAATGTAATACATCATCAGACTGCCTTCATTCCTATGATGTATGACTCACTAAAACAGTGCTAGCCAGCAAGAGCTCATTGTGGAGATTCAGCAACTTTGACTGCATGATTTAAAAAGGGATTACAGTTCCTTTCTTTTACTAGCACAAGATAGCATGAAGGGAGGCTTCCAAAATTAGCTTCTGTCATAGGGTGGGTCTACAGCTTCTTTATAGTTTGGAGATTCTGCTCATAAGCCTCTACTCTCAAATTGAGGTCTATGAGGCTTTACTACCGTTGGTCTGGTAGTGGGTGGCAGATGTTGGGAGGCACCTGCGATTGCTAGGCTGACCATATTTCCTTGAGAGAAAAACAGGACCCTACCCACGGTTCGCTGGACAAAGTGGGCACACATGCGTGCGTGCATGTGTGCGTGCGCTTCGCCTCAGGAACTTTCAAAAACAGGACAAAATGGATATTTTTCTTAAAACGACGGGACGGTCAGGAATTGTTTAAATAATGGGACTGTCCCATTCAAAACGGGACGTATGGTCAGCCTAGCAATTGCTCATCTTTTTGCCACTGTGAAGGACAAAGCTGGTGTGCTACATAGCATTTCCTGGAACCTCCAAATTAGCCTGTTGGGTTCCATTTTGGTTCTGCATACTGTTTCATTGGGTGATGGTACTGTATGTGGGAAAGACCTTGGGAGACTGGGCCAAGAGTCACTAGTTAGTCTGAAAGTACAATCCTCCCTCCTGTCTCCTTTACAGCCTGAGAAACTGAGCCTCTTATCTGACCACTCCCTTGGCAGCATCTCTTGGCCCAGTCCCCCAAGGCCTTTCCCACATATCATCACACACTGCCAGAAGTGAAATTCAATTGCCAATCCAGTTTATTTCTCTATGCAGAACTGAAAGTTAGTAAAATATCCTGGCCTGTGCATGCTGCCAAGGATTATGAAGAAATGAAAATTAGGATGATGATGAGTGCTTGATGAGAATTAAGAAATTTATGCTGAGGGGGTGGGGGGAAGAGAGTGCTGTTATAGAGCCTCTTTCTCTAAAATGGTGTCATCCAATTATATATGGTCTCTGGCAGCCAAGATCAGGAAAGAGTAGCAGCAGTTGTTTTAGGAATGCTCTTTACTGTTGCAGGGCATAAGAAGAGAATCTTGAAAGTTTGTCAGAGTTTCTCTCTGCTACATCTTATACTAACAAAATCAAGGCAGAGTTATTCTGAGTTTTTTTCTCATGCTTTCTTCTTTCCCAAGACTGAGTAAACTTTTCTGAACCTTCTCCTCCCTTAATGGTAAATGTATTGCCTCTCCATTCCCAGGTTTGTATTCCATCACAATATCCCATGCTTCCCAGGCAGCACAAACATAGGAAGGTTGATGTAGAGTAATCACAGGAAGTAAAGAAGTTCTCACATTTAAGAACAGAATAACATAAGCAGTGCTCTCTGGCCTATATAGTCCAGCAGTCTATTTTCTTTGGCCAACCAATTACACAAGGAAGCCCACTAATCTCCCAGCAGATGGCCTTTAGAGGCAGGAACACTGCCATCAAGGATAATAGTGATTGATCCCCATGACTTCCATGAATTGGTCCAACCCGTTTTGGAAGCCAGCCAAGCTGGTAGCCAGCACCACATTTCAATAGCAAATTCCAATGTTCAATTACACATTGTGTAAAAAATAGTTCCTTTTGTCTGTCATGATTCTTCCAGGATTCAATGTCATTGGGTGACCTCCCGCTCTAGTATTTTGGGAAGAGGAAAATACTTCTCCTTACCCAAGATGCCATGAAACCCATTGAAACAAACTCTCCCCTGGTATTTTCACACCCAGGAGAATTGAAGGCGTATGTATGAGAAATCACATATTTCTATATACTACTTGAAGAGATTTCATGGAGAAGGCAAGCTGAGCAGGAAGTAGAGATGGATATTAAAGTAAGAGGGGTTTTCTCTCAGTTGCCAAACCTCCTGTCCTCATTTTCTCACTGAGAGGGAAAAGGTCAGGAATTGCCTCACACTTCAAGACTTGTAAAATTAATTTACAAGGGAAAGTAACATGAGTGAGGGGATTATAATATGTCTACAGAATTCCACTAACTTCATCCAGAATTTTGTAGAATGGATTCAATATGAGAGAAAAAGTAAAGGCATGGCATGCTATATAAACCAGACCTGTTAAAAGTAAATGTTACAGTATATGTTTTATAAAGAATTTTGCAAAACTCCTGTTCAATGAATACAGTACTTATAAATCCTGAAGTACATGTACTGTAAATGTAGTCAGGTTTGTGCAGGAGGGAATGGTTTCCCTTCTCATCATATGTGTGTATTTCCCCCAACATTTGAGTCAGAAGCGCCAATCTTTCTTGAATTTTTTTTTTGGTTTGGATTCATGAAAATAAAGCAGTCATATGAGTGCTACTTGTAGAAACAACATACTAACTACAACAAACCTAAGAGAAAATACATTGAAAGAAGAAAAAAATGTAAAAAGTGCAGAGCCTCACAAAAAATAAGAAAAAAATAAGAAGAAACTTCCCCCTTCATCCCCAGCAAGTATTTGAAGATGTATTTAATTGTATTTTAAGAGACAGTGATAAGTTGTTAATGTAACAATGACAGTGTTACATTAAGAGACAGTGATAAGTTGTTAATGTAATTCAACATTAACAACTTATCACTGTCTCTTAAAATACAATCAAATACATCTTCATCCCATGCCTCACCCCATTTTCTATAGGCTCATCCCTAAATAAGCCCAGGATTTCCATGATGGCAATGAATTCCCAAACTGCCTCTGATCCCTCCTCTTAGGAAGACAGTTTGAAGTCCCCAGCACCATTAAGTCAAGGGGACTCCATCCCAAACCCTGAGGTGAGGTCTAACAGCTCAAGCAGGAATCCCATTTCACAGCAGGTTGGATAGTTCAACAGCAGTAGTCCCTCCTTGTCTCTAGAACCCAGCAATGCCTCACATCTGGCTATGTATAGAACAGTGCCTCTGGTCACCTGCAGGTTTTCCCACTTGACCTTTTCCACTCCATATGTCCTTCTCTTGGCTTGCAGCTGAGGGTCACACTTCTAAGAAAGGTACTACTCCCTCCACTCCCAGATCTTGGTGATACAAACCATGTCTATCCTTGTAGATGAGGAGAGATTTACAGTTGTAGGCAGACTTGTCATTCAACATCAACAGCATTCAACACCAACAACAGGGCCTTCAAGGCTGTGGTAATTTGACTCTAGGGTTGAGGACAGGATGTAGTGCACAATGTATTCTGATCATTGCATGTCCATTTGTATATGTATGTGGGTGTATATGTATGCATATAACACACATGCACACACACAGAGAAAAAAGAAATAGCATATTGTAGTGGGTGTTATCTTCTGTACTTCATCATTTTAAAAAGTACCTTCTGTACTTCACCATTTAAAAAAGAGTCTCTTACAAAACATGTATGTTTGTATAAAAATAAACAAATAAATGAATATTTGCAAGAGACTCTATACAACCTTGTCCCTCATTTCTTTCAGAAGAACCTGAATAACAATAAGGTGATCAAATGGAAACCTGAACCTACCATTAGATAAAGGGAACTGGTTTTTCAAATGGCATTTGTAGGATAAATAAAATACATTTTCTCATTCTCCTCCACCCTATTGCCTTCTATTTCTTCAAATCACATACAATTTTCCAATGCTGAGTTTGAATTACATTGGCTCTGTGCTGGAACTTGCTGTTAGCTGCCACTACAAATTCCTCGAGTGGCTAAAAATTGATTTCATGCTAATATTAGGCATATCACATCTGCTGCAGAACTCCAGATAATCACTAGATGACAGCAACACTTAAAAAATGTGTCTCTTTGTTTCCATCTAGTGGTTACCCAGAGGTTTGCAGCTCAAATACACCATAATCTTATATGTACCTGGTAAATCAAATTGAGCTCAATAGGGGTTTCTCCTCTCTAAATAGGTAAAAGGTTGCAAAACCTATCTCCAAGTATTTAATAAATACACTTTTAAAGTCTATAAAGTAGGATTGTCCCCTCATTTTTGTGGCAAGTAATCCCACCAGTTCATTATACAGGATGTGAAGAAATTATTTTTTCTGTCCTCAAGCTACAGCCAGTTTCATTTGAGTGACTCCAAGATCTAAAATTATGAGAAAAAGAGAAACCCTTAAACCATATATATGTAATCTCTCTGTGCTGAGATACTATAAAAGCAAGTGGGGCAGATTTTGTTTAGAGTAATTGTGTATAAACCCTGTTCTTTTAGATGTGCCTTCAGATTTAAAAGTGCATGGAAAAATCAGAATAAAGCTATTAGTCTGGAATAATTTAACATAAAGCTAATGTAACTAGCAAATCCACACATGTAATTACTTCAATGAAATAATCATGATACTCCATTCAATATCCAGCCTGTCAATTCTACAGCAAGCATGAGTAATGAAGCATAATAGTTATCAACATTGTACTAACAACGTGTTATTACTTCATTTTGGAGAGTCCATCAAGTTAAACTTCCTCCAGAGTTGCATAAAATTAGGATACCAACAGAGGTTAGTGGCTCTGGGGAATTCTGGGAGTTGAAGTCCACACATCTTAAAGTTGCCAAGGTTGAGAAACACTGCCTTAAGGCAACCAGAACTTCTGCTTTATCACACAGAGGGATCTAGTCAAGCAAGTTTGAGTTGAAATCCCAGTTCCGTGGAGACTAGGAGACCTTGGGAAAGTCAAGCTAACACATACAGACCTATCCTGTACATTAAGCAGTTGGGGGGAAAGAAGCCAAATATTTCAAAAAACCCAATTCTTCTCTAAACAAAACCATCACAACTCACTTACAATAATTGCAGCCCAGAGTACCATAAAAATCATTAACTCCATAAACAGTGTTTAAAAAATAACCATTCAGATGTCTGTTTAAACAAAAGTCTTCTGGTTTGCCTTAATTCAATTAAACAGAACAGGAGGGGGGAAAGGGGGGGGAACAACAAACATTATACATATATGGCTTCTCATATGTGTGTTTATGTGTATGTGTGTATATGTAAATTTTTACACAACTTCAATAAAGGATGACCATAAAATAGTCTTAACAGGCAATAGAAGAGAATGTATGCAGCTCCACAGGGTTGAACTGTGGAGTCCTTGGTGCCCTCTGAGCTTGGTTGTTTGTTTGCAGATGTTTCATTACCCAAACAGGTAACATCATCAGTGCAAGTGAGTGTGGAGTTTGCTTCCTTTTTATATACAGTATCTTGTCCTGCCAATGTTGGTGGGGGTGTGGTTTTCTCCTTGTACTTCCTTGATTAGGGACTGCTGATATCACCAATTTAAGCAGGAGTGAAGCCACCATAAAATAATGCCTCTTTTCAGGTGGTCCAGCAAGATACCATAGCTGATGGTATCAAAAGCTACTGAAAGGTCCAAAAATACCAGGAGAGGTCAAATCCCTCCCTCCTTCCCTCCCTCTAGACTTGATCATTCACCAGACCAACTAATGCCATTCCATCCATGCCTGGCTGAAAAGGATTTAGATAATCTGTCTCATCCAGGATTCTCTGTGCTGACTCTCCACTACATTCTCCGGTAACTTTCCTCCAAAAGGAAGATTGAACATTGGGTGGAAGTTGTCCATGATAGACCAATATAGTTTTTCAAGGTGCTCCATTGCCTGTTTCAAAGCCTATGGCACTTTGACCTCCTTCAACTCTAGCTGCACATGAACACACACACACACACACACACACACACACACACACCAGCAACAGAAATGAGCCAAGATAGGTATGTATATCTGGGTATAATGCTGAATGGGGCTGAACAGATCTCTCTGGACTCTTTCTCTATCTCTGGAATCTTTTCATCTATCAATAATCATCTATTATTGTGGATACCTCTGCAAATTTATTCAGTCTTCTTTTTGGTGGAATAATCCTGGTTGATGTATTTGCTTATTATATTTAGATCTACCTTTTCTTTTAAAACCCAAGGCAGTGTTTGTGGGAGTCTCCCCTCATTTTATCCATAGCAAAAAATCTGTGAGGTAGGTTAAGCTGGAAAAAAATTATCCAGTGAGATCTATAATTAATTGGGGACTTCAGCTGTTCCTAGTCCAAAACTTAACAGCTCTATTATGCTGACAAACACAGAGATAATTTTACCTGCATTTTTCTCAGTGAAAATACCCTATGTTCAAGCTTTTCCTTATCTGAACTTTTTATGCAGTGGGGCAGTGCAGTGCTTCAGATTCAGGGGCAAAAAGGTACTTCAAATGTTATACAAATTTGGAACGTATCTGCAACTTTTTAAAGCAACTGTATCTTTTTCCAGGATTGCACAGCTGCCCTCTGTCCCTACTGCACAGTCCCAAGACACCACATTTGGTTTAAGGAATTGCAGACAGCTTCATGGCCCTGCTTGCTCTGAATAACCTTTTTGCCTTCAACTCCAAAGCATTGCAGAACCCTTAAATGTAATGATAGAGCATCTCTCTCTCTTTCAAGAGAATCCATAGCCCTATTATGATATGTCTTTTTGAATTCTATAATACAATTTTTAAGATGAAATGTTAATCTTAAATGTATTTCAAATGCTGCATCTGTTGATGAAACTATAATGCATATCAGGCATATGCAGAAAATGGTTATTTCACCCTTTCTGTTTTTCTTCTATGTAATGCCATATGTATTCTTAAGGTTTTTAAAGTAAGGTATTCTGTTTTATGTTCTGTGTTTTCTTTTTGGTTTGTTTATATTATTATTATTACTATTATTATTTCTATTATTATTATTATTATTAGTTATTTCAAGAAAAAAGAAAAAGGAATAAAACTGATACAAATATGCATTTAAAGGAATATAAAAATATAGTAAGGAAAGGGGGGGAAACTCGAATATAAGCAATAGAGTATGGGTGGATAGCCAACAAATCACAATTAATCAGCAGATTGAAGATATCATATGGCTAATATATTCTAGTACACCATTAACAACTTAGACGCTGTTGTTAGACACACTTGGGTATAAGACACTTCATTTCTGGTCAATAGATGTCCTATTGAACTATAAAAAAATATGTGATTAACAGAATTAAAATCAATAAGACAGAAAAGCAAAGTATATAGTAAACAATACACTAAAAATATACGGTAAATAATGTAGAGACTATATGTCTGATTAACATATAAACTCCAGAACCATATATAGATTTGCTATCCAGACATGGTTTCCAAATAAGATAAAGCTGTAAATCCAATTTACATTTTAGATATGAAGTTATTTTAGACATCAATGCATATGCCCACAGTTTAATTAAGCATTCTTCCATAGAGGGGATCAGAGATCTTTTCCTTGCAGCTATTATCATATACAATGCCATTTCAGTGTATTTTGAAGGAATATGTAGTTTGGTGAAGTTTAATAAAAATATTTCAGGTTGGAATGGGATAACAACTTTCAAGATTTGTGACATTCCATGACAAATTAATTTCCAATAGTGTTGAGCTTTGCAGCATGTCCACCACATATGGAAGAAAAATCCATCTGTTCATTGCATTTCCAGCATCTCGTGGAAAAAGAGCCACTCATTTTAGCAGTCATGACTGCAGTAACGTACCGGCAATAAAACATCTTCTACCAGTTCTCTCTAAGCATAATGTTAGAGGTGAATTTAATTTTACTGAAATTTTGCATCATTTGAATCATACCATCAAGAGGAGACTGATCCCATGTCTCCCAGCAAACCACATTCTTCTTGCTCCCTATTTCCAGTGCATGTGCAAAAGGATAATCAGTGCATCACTGAATATCCTTTTGTATATGATATATGTACCATATCTCCAACACTGAAAAGCACACCGTTGGAATTTTACTGTCTACAAGAAATTGGTATCATCCATATATTCTTGCTCACTCTTGACTTGCTCAGTCTTGACTCAGAATAATTTCTAAGTAAACTAAACAGCTCCTGTCTTTCTCAGTATAGGTAACACTACCTCTTACTACCTTCCATTATGGGAACTATCAATTTCCTAAAATGCTTGATGATGATGATGCTATCTGTTCAATCATGTCTGATTCTTGGCGATTCTATGGACCAGCTCTCTCCATTTTTTCTGATCTTGTATAGCTTTTTTTAGTTGTTTAATGTTCTGGCTGGTGTCAACTTTGATGGTGTCTAGCCACCATGGTTTTTTTGCGGCCTCATTTCCTTTTACCACTGACCATACCAAGCATAACTGCCTTTTCCAGCGAGATTTATCGCATGACATGGCCGAAATAAGTAAGGTGGAGTTTTGTGGTTTTTCCCACCAGTGATGTGTCTGGTTTTATATGCTCCAATACTTGATTATTTGTCACCTTTGCTGACCAAGGAATGCACAGGAGCCTTCTCAAAGACCACAGCTCGAATGAGTTGATTTTCTTCCTGTCTAGTTATTTCATGCTTACCCAGTTCTTAATCCATAAGGAGATGTGTAGTTGTTTGTTTTGTTTTGCTTTGTCCTAAATTCCTGTGACTAGTCAACTTTTTCCACAGCTATTCAAGAATTGTAGATAATGTTGCAAAAGATTTAACACAGGGGCCCAATCTTACGTCTGAGATATGCCTTAGTGAAAAAGGAACTACAGACATCAGTGTGTTAAAGATGACAGCTGCATCAATAATGCTTTGGGATATGTTTGCTACAATAGTTAGTTAATTTTGCCTTTAGAGCACAGCTGACCAAAAAGTTGCACTCAACTGTCAACTCTGAAGATAGGTTTTAAGAGCTGGAAGCAAGAATAATCAATGAGTGTTCTGGATATTGAGCACATGGTTCAAAAGAAAACTGGGAACAATAAATAAAAACCTTGTGGGTTTGTTTTTTTTTACAGATACCCCTCCAAATAGACTGGCATATGAAACGCCCTGCTGTGAATAGGAAACCAACCAAGGAACATAGTTCTATATTTTATCTAACATTTCTTTTGTGTGTGCTCCCAAACATCTCTGAGAGAGCAATAAACAATTTCCAGCACTGCTCTGGTGATTCAGAAACTCACATTTCTTTTCAACAGTGAGCTGTCTTGGATTATGTTATCACAAGGAAATGAGTGCTGGAACAGCAGCTTTCAGCCAAGATATGATTGACATTTTAAAATTCACTGAAAATAATGGCTTACCAGGATGGCACTGTGACTGTTTAGCCATCTGGAGAAAATTGTTCAATACCATATTGCCAAATCTTTAGTGATACTTCAGGGATAATGTGTGAAAATAATCTGCTTCTCTATCTTTCTCTCTCTCATATAGAAACACGGAGGGAGGGAGGGAGGGAGGGAGGGAGGGAGGGAGGGAGGGAGGGAGGGAGGGAGGGAGGGAGGGAAGTTGCCTTCAAATTGAACTGGAAATTTACATGGACACATCTATCCAGTTTTCTTGGCAAGATACAGAAATACTTTGCCACTAATGTTTCCTTCAGTATGTCATTTTTACTTCCTATTCAGCCTACAGACCACCCCAATGGTTTACCCAATGGTAAAACTTTATGCTGTTGAGATCCAGATTCCCCTGAGATCCAGATCTGGATGACTCTTATCCTATTGGCCTTCCATAAGTTCATGAAGACCTGACTTTTCCCTCAGGTATTAGGGCCAGGATATTAGTGGAGCCCAATATGTATATTTTAGTGTAGTGAGTTATTTATGTGGTACCTTGATGATTGCATTATGATTATTTTTAATGTACTTTGTTTTGTTTTATGTTGGTTTTATAATATATTTTTATTGTTTGTTAGCAACCCAGAGTTACTTGTTTAAGATGAATGATTGATTGGTCATGTGATATCAAGTTGTTGTCAACTCTTAGTGACCATGGGCGGACATCTAAATTATCCACACGAAAGAAATACATTATGGAGACACAGAGAAAATCAGCACTTTTAACAACTTTAGCTTTCCCCAAGTCTAAGCACAAGATCTTCCTTTACAATCATATAGACTCCAAAACAAAACAAACCAAACGGGGAAATGGATTGCACTAGTTACACAGTAATTATGCAGTTACTTCTCTTACTCCCTACCTTTAAGTAGTATGTTTATTGCCTGTCTTCCTTTAAAATGTGCTTTATTGGACCTTCCTGCTCATTGTGTGAAGTGGGAGATAGAACTACTTCCCAATTATTTCCCTGACAGCACCCCAGTTTGATGGCATCAAATCTTATGTAGGCTATGAGATCTGGGCTGCAAACATTGGGGCAACCATTAGATGGCAGCAAGGAGATATGGAAAATTTTAATGTTCTGGTTTTTGCCTCCAGAAACCTCTTCAAAGATGCAAAAGCCTGCCGGAAGAGTCCTGTGCTGTTGTGAGCATGCAGAACATTGTTATTGTTTGCGAAAAAAGCCAAGAGTCCCTGCCATCTTACATGATTCTAAAAAGTAAAAATGTTCCTCAATCAAAAACCTTGGTAAAAGTTTTTGCAGATTTGTCATTGAAAATGCTGAACTGGAAATTTATTTTCCAAAGCATTCGCCCTGTTGAGAGAAGCCAAAATGGACAGATTTGCCTATCTCTACAGCAAGTATGTTTACTACTGTTTTTAATCCAGTCTAATAACTTCTGTCCTCCTCCTTCAAGTTCCTTGGTTTCTGAATGTGAAAACAAGTCAGAAGTTGGTATAACAAAATTAAAGCAAATGTAGCATTCAATCACCATCCCATTAGGAAATCAATTATAAGAATTTGGAATAAATATAAAAATACAATTTTACCAAATATACCTCTTTGGATTTCACCACATGAAGCTTTTACATGGTACGGAAATTTAAATATAGGTAATTGGATAACATATAAAGATTTACTAACTTTTGAGGGATCAAATTATAATTTAAAATCAAGAGAAAATTTATTAAAAGATGGAATAAATTGTAATTGGTTTTCATATGCTCAAATTAAAGAACAATTCAGAGTGGATAATAAAAACTTTAAATTTAAAGAAAGTGCGAACAATTGGGACATTGTCCTATGGAAAGATAAATATAATTTAATTTCAAAAATGTATAAGATATTAATTTCAAATAATTCGATAAATATACAAAAAAAGAAATGTATGTCCAATTGGGAAAAAAATTTAGGTCACAAGATCCAATTTGAAATCTGGGAAAATATGTGGCTAAAAGATTTAAAATTCACATTGAACTATAATATGAAAGAAAATTTCTACAAAATGATGTGTAGGTGGTATTTAACGCCAAACACTCTGTCAAAAATGAACAATAGGTTGTCTAACAGATGCTGGAAGTGTAAAAAAGAAGTGGGTACTTTTTTCCATCTTTGGTGGTCTTGTAAGGAAACAAAAAAATATTGGTTAAAAATACATCAAACAATATGTGAAATATTGGAAGAAGATCTAATTATTGAACCAGACATGTATTTATTAGGATTTTTAAAACCTGAGATACATAAGAAATATGGGAAATTACTATTTTATTTAATAATTGCGGCTAGAACTATATTTGCTAGACATTGGAAAGAGGATTGTATACCCACAATTGAGGAATGGTTATTAAAAACAATGGATTTAGTTCAGATGGCAAAATTAACAGATTTATTAAATGATAAGAATCAATAAGAATTTAACTAATGCTGGGACCCATTTTATAGATACATAGAAAAAACTCAAAAAATACAAATAGTAAATGCAATGTAAATAAGATATAGAATTGTATAAATAGTAAATATAATTAATTATACAACATGTAGAATTTATTATAGAATTTTTTTGATGAGAAAGTAGGAAGTCTATTTTATTTTGTTGTTTTGTTATTTTTGTTTTGTGTTGTTTGGTTATAGCTAAATTACAAGAAAGAAAGAAAACAGGAATAGGGGACTACAGAAAGAAGAGAAGGTTAGAGCAGGTATAAGAAGGGAAAGATGAGATCTTAAAAGGTACAAGTATGCAGAGAGGAGTAGGAGAAAAAGGGCTAAAGGTTGAGGGTTAAAAATATTTAAATGCATTCAGAAAGGGGAAGTTAAATAGAATGTTTTGGTTTTGGTTTTTGGTTTTGTTGAAGAAGTCAGAAGTACGGAAGAAAGAAAAGAATATAGAGTTTGAAGAAGGTGTTAAGAAGAGAAAATAAGAAGCAAGGGTAGAGGGAAGGGCTGTACTATATTTAAAGGTATTTAATATATTAATATATGTACTTAGAAATTATATAATATATTCTATGATGTAAAATATGTGTTGTATGTTGTATTGTATTATTGTTGACTTATGTGTATGTAAATGATGTTTAATAAAATAAAATATATAAAAAAAGAAGTTGATTTCCCAAGCAAAATCAAAATTCTATAGATTTCAGCATGGCTACTGTTTAAATTAGTAGAGAAGCAAGGCAAAAATCTAGCCTCAAGCTATTTCCAAGTTTCCTTTAGCTGCATTATCCAGCTAAATTCTGTCTTTTCACTTGTTAGACATGAATTGAGCTGATGGTCACATCATGGGGTGAGTTTTTGAAGGAAGAGATATCACTGAAGGAGATGTCACTGAAGTAAGAAATATGTGAAAGAAAGCTTTTAAAAATAAATCTAATGACTGATAGATTTGAGTGTGGATTTTGGGACCTTGGCATATTTTGTGAAGCCCTAAGGACTAAAGTGCTAGAGGCATTTTTATTACCTAACTGTCATATAAATTATTTTACTATGTTAGGTATAGAACAATATTTGTAAACGTTTTTTTTTAGATAGGCTCTAATGGGAATTATGAAGACCTGAAAGCTGACAGAAGCTACTAACAAATTTCTTAAAAAACACCAATTTTTTTAATGAACTTCTGAAAAAGTTCAACAGCTTAAAAATATTTTTCAGCTTATAGATTACCCTCTTGCAGTGTAGGAAGGCCTATTAGTTTTCCCCCAGACAACTCCACTGATACATGGCACGACACAGAACAAAGCATCCATCTCCATAGCCAAGGAGTCCAGAAACCTCCTAATAACATAGTAACCAAAGATGACTGCACACTTGCCTCCTCAAGAAGTGTGTCAGTAAAACTGGAGATAGTAGGGAGTATCCTGGGGGTGTTGGATGGGAGAAGATCCTGATTAAAAAACAAAGAGGTTGGGGAGAGGGTCTTAAACATATGTTTTGTCTTTTTTGTAAATATGTGCATTATGAGCTGGTTTTATTTGGGTAAAGCTTTTGTTTTGGGTGGGGCTTATATCTTTGTGTAATATATTGTGCTTGTTTGATTTCTTTGTGGAATAAAGTTTATTATAGTAGATGTTAGCCTTTAGGAAGGCTTTGAAGACCTGGATGCTCCCTCAAGCATTGGGGCAAGATGTTGATGTGCTTGCCCTGTGAAGTGTGATATATAGTGAGGCACTCTGATTGTGTGTTTTGTTGTGATTTTTGGTTGTTCATATGGGTTTTATTATATTCTGTTTTTATCCCTGCATAAAGATACCGAGTTGCATTTTTGTGAGTTGGTCAACCATATAAAACTAATAAACAAATAAATCATCTGCATACATGTATGCTTTCCTAAGACTTGATTTCATACTAGTGAAATTTGTATTTTCTTGTTCTTTGAGAAATATTGTATATCTTTCTGCTCTGGCATCCTGGGACTTAAATCCACCTCTGCTGGAAAGACAGTAGCCTCTGAGCATCATGCTGAGTAGAAAACCATGAAGTTTGGCTTTCATATCTTATTTTTGTCTTGTAGTTAGCCTCTTGGAGAAGTTATATTCCCATTGATCCACAAACATTTAGGTAATTCATTATTGGGACTGAAAAACACACTCTCTTAAGCCTTAATTATTGTATGGGATTGGAATATTTATCACCATTTCGCTCTCTATGTCCCTGCCACTCCAGTTAAGGGTTATTCGCTGAGCCCTTCCCATCTTATTGTCTCCTATCTCCATCTTTGTTTCAACTGATAGCCCAGCAGTCACCAAGCGTTTTACTGATTTCATATTTATTTTAAGTAGGCCTTCTAAACACTTTCATAAATGCATGTTACATAATTTGAGTCCAGTTATTTTCCAACCTTTTTTGTGGGCTGTGGGACAAGTGTTGACCTGATCCTTATTTTTCTACATCCACAGAAAGCAGTCTGTTTCATTTTATGTAAGTGCAAATGTATAAGATTTGAATCTACAGGCATTATTTGCTCAGAGCACTTATTTGAATATAACTATATAATCCCTTGAAACATTACTGTGATAATAAAGTGAGATAAATTTTTGTCTTTGTCTCTTTCTTTATGTACATATACATATACATATACATATACATATACATATACATATACATATACATATACATATACATATACATATACTCATAGCTTCTTGGTACTTAACAGGCCTGCTACACTGAATTTTTTTTAATCTGAGCAATTCAGCTCTTTTAAGAGGATAAGTGTGCCATTTAAGGTAGTCATTGGAAACTGTAGCACTGCTCCACAAACTCAGAGCAAATCAGAAAATACCAAAAATCACATCCATCCTCCAGGGTGACGGAGCTGCCCATATCCATTAGCATCAGTGACAGCACTGCCAAGCTCAGTATTAACCTCTTTTTATATTTCATTACTGTCTATCACTCTGGGGAAGTTCTAATTGGACAGCTGTGTGAAACATGGCCAGCTTCCATCCTGCCAGAATGGCAACAAAATTAACTGAACACCAGAAAAATGCAGCCTTGAGCTTCCATTTATTTATTTATTTTGTGGGAGGGGAGAATGATGACAAGGTGGCAAGTAACCTTATGCAGACATTTACATCCAGATTAATTAAAACACTGAAAATAAATTACACATGATGCATATACTGTAACAGTCAAAATTATCCAATGTTGGGGATGAATATCGTCCCATTCCCTAGATGTTTGTTTGTTTTTTAACGTGAAGGTCACCTTTTCAAATACCTCAACAAAAAGCTTTAGTAAGGCATTGGGCCTAATAGGGCAACTCTAGCAACTCACTCAACTCAAGTATTTCAATATTATTCCCAAATGACTTCAAATTAAAGTAATGATAATTATTTAAAGAGGGGCAATAAATAATAGACCTAGGCATAAATGGCCTTATGAACTTTTCTACCAAATGTGTATTTGTAGAAAGTGGGTGGATGATTTCTCAACATTTCCCCAGATGAAAGAAAACACTTCCGCAATTTCTCAAGGACAGACTGTTTAACAGTGACAACAATACTGAAAAGCCAAATGCATAATGTCTTCCTGTAGGATTTAACTGTAACGTGGGAAGCCAGGGAGCTGCAGTCCATTGGAGAGATAATTCTACAGTGTCGGACAGAACATTCACATCCATCTCTTGGTGACCTCACAATTAAATACATGCAGACATATCCATCAGAACTTTGCCAACATTCTAATCGTCTTTGACATAACTGCTTTAAGGCATAACAATAATGATTTCCAAAGCATGATAATATAATTCATCAAGCTGAATGAGAACTGGAAGAAAAAAAATGAGCATGAGAATTTCCCCTCTCAGCAACAATAAGTGGAGACTTCCTTCCTTCCTTCCTTCCTTCCTTCCTTCCTTCCTTCCTTCCTTCCTTCCTTCCTTCCTTCCTTCCTTCCTTCCTCTATCCAATTTACGTAGCTGTGCCTGCCCTCTGAAATACCATACAGGCTGAAATTATGTTGGCCCCAAGTCTGTTTACCTTTCAGAAAGCCTTGAGACCTGGCTGTTTTCTTGGGCATGGAGGGAGGGGGACAGCAGGAAAATAATTAAGCCCACACTGTTAGTTTATGGTGTCTCCAGCAACCATTTTGTGTTTTAATTGGTTGTTAAATATATATTTTTATGTTGTATTTTTCTTCTATTTTTAAAATTGTTGTAAATTGCCCAGTGTCACATTTGTGAGATGGATAACCATATAAATCAATTTAAATAAAAATTAATTAATTAATAATCATGAAGCTGCCCAACTCCTTAGTGACTCTGGGCAGGCTTACAATTTTTTATTTTTTAAAAAAACTACTTTAAAAAAAATTGTAGCCTAACAAAAGAATAATACAGTCAACAGTAATAGGGACTCCACAACCACCCTAACCCAAGGCCTGTGAGAACAATCAAGTTTTTAGTAATTTCCTGAATTTTATTAGGAATCTCTGAATGGGAGTGTCATTCCAGAGGGCAGAAGCTGCAACAAAGAGGGTGTCCTGGTTTCTGTAAGGTGACACTGTTTAATCAACAGGACCCAGATGGCACCAAACCTGTTTGATTGTACCAGAATGATCATCATTCATTGGCGATCACTATACCACATTCTGGACCAGCTGTAACTTCCAGATGATTTTCAAGGACAGCTCCATGTACGGCACATTACAATAATCCAGAGAAGGAAGCTGCAGTAATTGCCTTTAGTAGTCCAACATTTTCCTAAAGACATTATAATCCAATGGCAGCTGAAAAACTAACACAGTCTGTCCTGGTAGGTTTCAATGAGTTTGTCCTGCAACCAGTGGTGTGCTGGTAAATGTTTAAGAACTGGCTCTGCCAGCTCCATTACCACTGCCACACTGTGCCATTAGCTACAGAACATCTGATCAGCACACTATTTATTTATTTATTTATTTATTTATTTATTTATTTATTTTCTATCCCACCTTAATTATTTTTTATAAATAACTCAAGTCGGCGAACATAACTAATACTCCTTCCTCCTCCTATTTTCCCCACAACAACAACCCTGTGAGGTGAGTTGGGCTGAGAGAGAGTGACTGGCCCAAGGTCACCCAGCCAGCTTTCAGGCCTAAGGCGGGACTAGAACTCTCAGTCTCCTGGTTTCTAGCCCATTGCCTTAACCACTAGACCAAACTGGCTCTCTACACTAGGCATGGTAGCTCAGCTCTGCTCTCAACCATCTTGCAAAAATCCAAAAAAAATTAACAATTGCTCTCACATGCATCCAGCACACCACTGCCTGTAACTCTCAAACTTCCTGGTCAATGTGGGTGAAATATTGGTGACCTCCATGGGCACCAATTTGGCAAGTTGAAATTCTAACACTTTTAGAGGATGCCAGATTAGAACATGGTGCTCTTTTAAACTTTTATTTTATTTTATTTATTTATTTATTTATTTATTTATTTATTTATTTATCATATTTATACCCCGCCTATCCCCTCCCTATTGGAGGACTCTAGGCGGCTTACAGCATTACAATTCATATCTAATTATACAACAATTCACATATATATTATTATCGCACGCTCAGGAAGGGGGTTGGGGAACCGACTCTTCTGTAGGTATTGGACTACATGTCCCAGTATACCTTGCTTCCAAGTCGGCTGCTGACATCCTGGATGTTCGCCAATCAGGTTCCGTCGTCCTCTATTGTCCTCTGTCGCCATTTTCGGGATTTCCGGGATCTTCTTTCCGTTCCAAGGGCAACCCCCGAATTACAGGACGTCGGCAAATTGACCCACTTTAACGTGGTACCCATTTATGTACTCGCTTTCGCTTTCAAATTGCTGGGTTGACAGAAGCTGGGGCGAGTGGCGAGAGCTTACCTCGTCATGCGGGGATTTGAACTGCCGACCATTAGATCGGCAGACTTTACAGCTCAGCGGTTTAACCCGCTGAGCTAACTGCGCCCCTAGGTGATAGGAGACTATGCATTGCTTCAACACAAGTATGAAATCTGAATCCCTCCTCCCTATATGTGTTACAGTTTGCAACATTTAATAAATATTTATTTTTTTTATTAATTTCTTCAATCAAAAAAAGCTGCAGAAATTTAGAATATGACAATCTAAAGTATTCATTACATTGTGCCCAGCTGTGTGCTCTAGAATAAGAATGAGATACATATATATATTTGGGCAATGTTTGTAGATTGTCATATTGAGCCAGTAAGCTGTTAACAGCTTCAATGTGTCAAGAAAATACATATTTAAACTCTATTTAGAATGCAGATTATTGACCTAATACAATGTAGCTGCTCTTTTAGAACTGGTACACTTTATCATTGAAAGCTGTTTGATGATTGCTGGTCAAAGCTGATTATAAAATGGCTGGCCTTGGAACAACTGTTCATATGTAATCACATTTTTCAGATGGTAGAACATAAGGGCTTTTGGTAAATCACTGTAGCCTATATAGTACTGAAGTAATCAAATGACTGACTGACACATTTTGGAAACATGTATTTAAATACAGAAAATGACATGATAGGGGTGTGCTTTTTTTTTACAAATTAAAAAAAAAACCCTGTCTATTTTGAGGTAGAAGCTCTTCAGCTTTTCAGTTGTATTTTAAGGAAGCCATTTTTAAAGTGTATTGCAAGGCTAAGCATGTCATCCTAAGTTTCTTTCTCTCTTAGTTTATTTAGTATGATTTTTGTATTGCAATTGATATAAGTTTGTAGTTGCTTGCATAACTTTCCTATAGATTAGAATTTAGTAATCCTAGACTCTGAATACTAAGAATTCAGAACCACATTCCCAGCTCTGAACTCTCACGTAATAGCTGGGATGGTTAAGGCCAAAATGAAAACTCAACAAAGCTCATCCTAAGTATTTTAGCCTTCAAGTGCATCCCTTTCTTCACTTTCTCATGTACCATCTATCATACCCTACTGTTTGCTATATCATGCAGGAAGCAAACTAAGATTTTTGAAGATCACTTTCTGTTCTTGCTCAGCAACTGAGTTTGAGTCCTTCTTACATATGAACCCCTTCTTTATTCTGGTGATATAAGTATGCCCTTGCCTGATGGCCCTTTTGTAACAGTGGTTCACAGCCTTAAAACTGTACTTTTTATGGGTTATGGTGTAATTATATATTGTGAACAATATGCATCATGCCCTAACATAAAATGAATAATCAGAGATGGCAGTGGGAATGGAAGAAATCAACAAACAAGATATAAACTCATTGACAGATACATGGCATGAAAAAGGATGGCAGCTGTGAGTATAGAATATATGGATTGGATAAAATTGTCCTATTTTAATATTTGGGGGGAAAAATCCTTCTATGGATTTAAAATAGGAAATATGTAGAAGAATTCACCAAAACAGATCGATCTGTCTGTCTGTCTGTCTGTCTGTCTGTCTGTCTACCACCTATATTAATACCCTAATACTCTCACAATATCACACACTGCCACCACAGCACTTCCTGAATTATCCATGGGACTTCCATGCTGAATGGAAACTTTCCCAGGATAATACTGTAAAACTCAACAGCTCTAAGGAATGGGGGAAACGTCAGGTTTATTCTATATTTTAGTAGCCATTCAAGACATAGCCTTCCCATAATTGCTTGTAATAACAACAAAAAATAATAATATAAAGAGGTATTTATTATTAATAAAACTGTATCATGCCCTAGGGATCAGGAGCCCAGTAAACTTTGATGAGAACACAGAATAAGTTCACTGTAGATTACCCTAATCCATCCTTCCTTGCTGACCTTAAAATTCAGATTCAGGTTTTGCTATAGTTTCTACTTTTTTTCCCTGTCTCAGGCTTCAGATAATAAAGTCAAGCATCGGTAGTCAGCAGTGCTGGAAGTAAGAATCACCTGGCTCTTCCGTTAAAGGTAGACATGGTTTGAAACAATAGATCTTATACTGAGGATTCATCTATCTGATAGTGTTTTCTCATTTGTAGAGCTCAGATCTGCCTTGTCCACACACTGTGAGTACTTAGCTGGCTTCTTTGAGGATATTGGTCATCCAGGACAATGGAAAATGTTTAGTAAAACCAATTAAAATAAAATACAATTTCAGAATGGCTGTCAACCATTAATGTAAATTAAAAATATTCTATAAAATACTATTAAAATAATGCTATTTCACAAATATCTAGTGTAGGAACCACTACTGAGAAGACTGTATCTCTAGCACTCACCAATCTGACTATATAGGGCCTCGAGTACTGAAATAGCAGTGCCATGAAAGTGAAAGCAGTGCTTCAAATAACCTTAAAACTCAAAATGAAAACTCTGAACTGGATCCAGAAACACACTGGCAACCAGTAATAATACGATCTGCTCTGCTCTGTGCAAGGCAAATCAGCATCGTGCACAAATGATTGCAGGTAGTGTAGAAATAGCAGATTTTTCATCTAAATGCAGAGGAAGACTCTTTCTACCCTGATTTTTCCTCACCCCATTCATTGTTGTTGGTTAGAAATGTAAGAGGAGAAACAATAACATTATGTTTGAAGTTAAATGTGGGAGCTACAAACCCCAATATTGCTGCAGAATCATCCAGGTGAAGCTTGGATTTTCTCCACTGGATCACAGTATTTTCTGACTGGTTGAGAAATACCCATGCAATGACACCATGTATTCATTGTAAGAAGAGACCTGTACTAGTCTATGGTAGCAAAAAGTCAGGAGTCTGGTAGCCACTTGGCTGATTAACAAATGGAACAAACTTTTCCCCAAAGAATTTATGGATACAAGTTTGACATCAGGGCTCAAAAAATGAACAAAGAAATATCAGAGCATTTCAACCTCCCAGGACACTCTATTGCAGACTTCAGTGTGGTCATCTTGGAAAAAGAAGACTTTAATAGTACCATTGAGAGAGAGATTGCTGAACTCAACATGCATCAAAAGGTTTCCAGCAATCTCAAACGGTCTCAACAAACACAATGGATTTTTGACACATTATAATTGTTAATTGACAATGCACTTGTGATTTGTCTCACATGTATCCTGAATTTGTATAACGAATCTGTCTTCCTTTCCCTTCTCTGCCCCCCTCCACATCCCAATTTAAATCTTACATTAGTCTAGCCACATTATGCATCTGATGAATTAGCTGCAGCTCTGAAAAGCTTATGCCTTTTAATAAAATTTGTTAGTTGGAAAAGGCGCTTCCAGACTCCTTTTTGCTATGACATACTTGTGTGGTTTCACCATTCATCCATTCTGTACGTAATCGTGTGGACGTATATCAAAGGGAAGCTGTATATGTCTATAAAAGTTAGCCAAAAATGAGCAATACCCAGTCAACTCTTATTAACCAACCTTTCCCAACCATGACATCCTCCAGATATGTGGTTTTCAACTTCCAGAAGTTCTAGTGAGCATAGCTATTGTTAAGCTGACAGCTGGGGTCTACTCATCTGAAAGACACTCAGGTTGAAGAAAACCAACACATAGTATTCAAAATAAAGTTGTTGGGGCAATTCTTGGATGTCTCATTTTCTCTTGTTGTTTTCAGAAGAATGAAAATATCTGTATTTTGTATTTAAATATATTTGGATAATAGAAAGGATATGGAGTCAGATGACTTTACAAATATGAGAAATGAAATGAAATGAAAATTAGAGCCAATTTGGTGTATTGGATAAGGCATCAAACTAGAAACCAGGAGGCCTTGAGTTCTAGTCCTGGCTTAGGCACAAAGCCAGCTGGGTGACCTTGGGCCAGTCACTCTATCTCAGCCCTAGGAAGGAGGCAAGGGCAAACCACTTCTGAAAAACTTTGCCAAGAAAACTGCAGGGACTTGTCCAGGCAGTCTCCAAGAATTGGGCATGATTGAATGGATTTAAAAAAATTAAATAGGTTTTCTAAAGTGTAGCTCAAAAAATATTACAGGTTCAAGGAATTGAAGAGCAAAAGCATTAATGGGTAGGGACAGGTGCTCTGTTAGTGTAAACGCCATTAACAAGATTTAGATTTTACTGAACCGAAATCTAGCTTGATATATTTATATCCCTATAATAGCCTATGCATCCTACCAAATTTTAAGTAGAAGTGAATGGGTTGTAAAACAAAATCTCATTAGTAGTTTCTAATGAGATTAATTACAGTAATCCTTTCAGATGAAAACACAGGTAAAATTTCTAATGGAATGATATGTCTGTTTTGTAGGATTATAGATAGATAGATAGATAGATAGATAGATAGATAGATAGAGTGCGTATGTATGTATGTATGTATACAGGTATGTTAGAAAAGAAATGCCACCATAATCCTCTGCAAATGATAACTCCTCTCTATTTACAGTCCTAATAAACAATAAATTCTTACATATCTTCAAGTTAAAATAATATTTAGCTATTTCAAATTCTACAAATTTTTGGATTATTAACTTTGGATTCATATGTAAATGTTTCATCCCTTAACTTGGTTTTCAAACTGTAGAATCAAGATATAACATCATTTATATTTTAAAAAATGCTTGTTTTACCTGGCTATCCAAATGAATTTGCTGCAAAATCTACTGATCCTATTGTCAAATCCAGATTAGATCACATATCTCCTGTCAGATAGGATCAAATGTTGATAGCTACTGTTCATTGGCTGTCCAATCTTGCCAGATATTTATTCTTATTTGTAAGACACTATGGAGTACTATGTCTGCATGTCATCTGTCAAATATTTTATTCCTTTAGAACATTTCTACACTTCAATTCAAAATTTCTGAGACATTTTTACTATAACTAATACAATTATGTAGTTAACTGGTGTATGCTATAAATTCATGGACTATCAGATTAAAATTGCACATCAGCTGTCAAATATTATAACAACTACTTTTTTTTTGTCAACAGCTAGTGCTCAAAATCTAATTGTGCTAAATATTCCCAGAATATTAGTAAACCTAGAGAATATTCAGAACAGATTCTCTATAAAGTTCACAGTGAATAATTCTGAGGAGTATTCTTGTACAATGATGGTACATTTCAACTCTATCATGTTTCAACTTGGCATACACTTGGAATATATATCTAGTGGAATCTGTGTAATGCATGTTCCTCATTATAGAGAAATTAATTCCTTTGCAGTATGGTTCACACAAAGGGTCGCAAAGAACGGCAATGTTTATTCACTGTCTTCAAGTCAGGAAATAGGTATTTTGGGACTCACTATAAGTATTGGTAAAATAATTCAGGCAAATTGTTAATTTTAGAAAGTAATGTTAAGCCAACAACTGATACATTGACTCTCATACTTTCTTTCCTATGGCTGTGCAGCACTTAGTCAAAGCCAAAGCTATATTCTTGTGATCATACATTGGCCACCATTAAACCAGCAGCATTCTGAAAGTTTCAACACATTTAATATACAGCTACTGGCTGCACACAAATATCTGGTTATTGCATGGAGAAAAAAAATGATAATTACCAAATGGCAAGGAAACTGTTTAATCTTCATTTCAGTAGAGATCCTGGCTTAGAAATTTAAGAATACAAATCCTGTTTCTCAGAGAACTGTAATATTTGGTGAGTATGACAACAGATTATATATAACTCCAATCACATTGAATGCATTCAGCATTAGACCACTGTAGAAGTAATGAGAAAATTTCATCAGGTGGAAATATGATATAGATTAACTTTATATAGATTAACTTTATAGTTAACAGGATGATATGTATCCAAATATGTCACCATAAATTAACTCATAAAACAAATGGCAGAAATACTGTTTCAGAAAAGTATGTTTGCACTCAATTATTCTGGTTCTGTATGTGTCAAAGACATGTATGTGTGTGTGTGTGTGCATGTGTGTATGTATGTGTGTGTGTATGTATGTGTGTGTATGTATGTATGTGTGTGTGTATGTGTATATATATATATATATATATATATATATATATAGCATAAAACTTAGAAAAGGCAGGTTTCATATAAAGGCTGACCAATTGGCATTAAAAGTTGTATGTAGAGTATTAAATTTTGTATTTCCATTTAAAACCTTAAAGGATCTGAACCACAGATATATTAAGCAGTTGACCATATCACTATATATAACCAATCTTAATTGAATTAAGATGGTCCTTCTGCAAAATAAAATCTGCTTTCCTTGTCTTAGAAATATTTCTATTTTACAAAATAATTATATCTAGCTTGAGTGCCCCCCTGCCCTCAATAAACTACACTCTTAGGTATAACTTCCATTACATAATGAAATTGCAAGGCTTTATGGCAGTGTATGTTCTCAGTTGAAACAATTTCATATAGCAAAATTTAGCATCAGAATGGGTTTTGAAAAGGGCATTTTGAAACCAAATCCATGTCACATTTATTGCCTATAAATAGGCCCTAGAACAGTGGTGGGGTGAGGTTTTTTTCAGGTACTTAAGATGCTGACACATCTAACCACCACTCAACTAGTATAATAACAAATTAATTTTTAATGAATTTTGAGGAAAATGAATATGCAAGTTCTGGGATCAGTAATGAAGACATAAAAGGGCTCTTAAACAGCGAATGAAGAGTTTTTGAAAAATGAAGAAATATTAAACAGTTGCATTTATTTCTGGTCTGTTACAGTGTATTTACTGTAAATTTAGAGGAGAACATAAGCTGCAACCACTCTACAGAATCTCATTACCAAAGTTCTTCAACTGTAGATTTCTGCATTTGGTGATCCACTCGGAACATGAGTATTTAACCTTTTCTACTGAAAGATAGATGATTTTCACTCCAGTTTCAGTATATTAAACCTGAAAAATATATCATGCATGAATCTATTCCACACTGGGCACTAGGAAAACCCATACTGTAAATTCCAGTATCTTTTAAAACATTATAAATAAAATGATAGCAAGCCACAAGCCTTGTTATCCCTTCAGTAGAATCCAGTGGTAATTCCTAAGGAATGAAATGATTCAGTCATACTGGGCCACAAGGTTAAGATAATATGGGCACCATGAAAAGGTAAAAATTCCCCCCGCACATTTGTGCAGTCATGTCTGACTCTAGGGGCCGGTGCTCATCTGTTTGTTAGCCGAAGAGCCAGTGTTGTCCGAAGATGCTTCCACGGTCATGTGGCTGGCATGACGCATGCAGAACCCTGTTACCTTCCCACCGAAGTGGTACCTATTAATCTACTTGCATTTGCATGCTTTCAAATTGCTAGGTTGGCAAGAGCTGGGGCGAGTGCAGAAGCTCACTCCGTCACGTGGGGCTAGGGATTCGAACCTCCGAACTTGCGATCTTCTGATCGACAAGATGGAATTTGGAATAACTTTGACCTTAAATCTGTGCACTGATCTTATCAATTCTATATACTTTCAGTGTTACTACTCTAACATACCAATTCCAGTTACTTCTCTGAATCAGTTAACGTTTTGGGCTATTTACTCGCTGTTTAATACATGTACCACATTTTCCTCTATATCTTTAAAGACCTGGCAAGATAAAACAGAATAATGCAATGGAATCTTCCCAGTGTTAAAACTCCAAAATGACATCTTTTTTTTCAGGCGATCGATGGCTATATATGCAAAGATGGAGAGAAATATGTAAATGTGAAGGAATTCTGTGTAAGTGCATATCCTGCCTTATATACACACATGTATTCATGTGTTCTGTAATTTGTGTGTGTGCATACGCAACACACACATACAGCCGCATATATACACACACAGGGTGTACCAAAAGTCAGGACCCATAGAGAATTTATTATATAAATTATATTAACTGTTCAAATTGGTTGCCATTTTTTTCTAAACACTTTCTTGTTCATTTGACACATGACCTTTAACATTCCTAAGTACAGTAACATTTTCTCTGAAAATAAAATAGTTAATAAAATATATTGTTTTAAATGTGTGTGTGTAATAAAATACCACTTCTTGATGGGCTGAGGAAAGGATATTTAAATGTAATTAAATAAGAAAAGGATCCTTACTAAATGAGGCAAATAATAAATGCCCAAGGGACTATCATAATGGGATACTTCCTAATAAAACAGAATACATGGAAGCAGGGTGAACGTTAAAGTTATTCAAAAGTAATGTTAATTACTTTTGTAGATTTACTAATTGCCATTGCTGCCAGCAGCAACATATCAACCTAAAAAAAAGTTACACTATCATTTATTCTCTTCCCAAAAGTGCTTAAGAATTATTATATTATTTGACCATTAAAATTGCTCATTCTGCTTATTAAAGTGAAAATAAGCAAGAAAACTAGGGTCATTTCATGATACCGCACAAGCCGAACTTCTCTTTCTTAAAAATATAGCACTGTAGCAAAATCCATAAGCATTTTTGTCTGACTTAACTCTTATTGTTGTCAAATGATCTGTAGTTCCAGCAAGATGGTTTTATATTATGAAAGTTGCCATGCAAAGAACAGCAGTACCTCTTACAGATGCTAGTCTGCTTACAATGACAGTTCTGTCATTTCTTTAAATCTCTGTTCCAATTTCAACATCTTCTTAGCCTCCAAAATTTCAGAAATTAAACAGAGGCATTCTTGTATGAACTTTATGACTCTACTGTCACACCAAGGATCAGAGTCCAATCTCTGTCACCAGCATCGTTTTTTGTTAAAGGTTCTCTAATGGTTCTGGACTGCATTCTTGAATAGCATCCATAATAATTTCCCTCTTAAAAAACACCTAGCAGTGTTTAGAGAATATTTAGTCTCACGACAGACCTGGATTTAATAATACAGACTAATCTTGAACACATCAGAAGAAAAAAGCATTATATTGAAATTCAGTGTTTAGATGAACTCGACAAATGAGCTTATCGAACTCTAAGAATGTGCTTATAAAACAGATCAATAAAACTTAAGTCACAACCAGGGACAGGTCATATTAATAAAAAAAATGTAGGAAACTCTGTAATAATACTATTTTAAAAAATGAAGCTGTGCTAAGGATTCAAGCATCGTAATATTTTAAAATTCAAAAGTATGAAATTGCAAACTGTGTATCACATCGTTACATAAGAACATTCCTGTGTGTATCTATGTTTATAAGCAAATGTACTGGAGAAGAGAAACACCTCCTCACCACCCCACAATCTGTTTAACTAAATCAGTTAAAGACTGGCCATTGTATTTTGTATAATGTGGAAAACTTGGTTAGTTTTAAACTTTGTTTGTTTGTTCTCCACTTAGCATGTTGTGTGAACTGTACACAGCCTGCTTGATTAGTTTATAGTTCAATCATAGGCATCTACAAGAGGGGTCAAGTGAGAAAATGTGTGTCACAATGCCATGATACAATTTGCCCAGTACATAACTCCATGTAAATTTGCAATGCAGGTATGAAAGGGAAGAGCTTGTGTTGTGATATCACAATGCAGGTGTTGTTATGTTATGTGTTGTTATGTTGGTGTTATTATGGTAGGAACAAATGCCTATGTGTGCAATGTAGTGTGAAAACCCAGAATATCAAATGATTTAGTATCCAGACTAGACCTTTATGCCAATGCTACCTTAGTGAAGGGGGCGTGGTGGCTCAGCGGGTAAGACGCCAGGCTTGTTGATCGGAAGATTGCAAGTTTGGAGGTTCGAATCCCTAGCCCTGCGTGCAGAGTGAGCTCCTGCACTAGCTCCAGCTCTTGCCAACCTAGCAATTCGAAAGCATGCAAATGCAAGTAGATGAATAGGTACCACTTCGGTGGGTAGGTAACAGCGTTCCGCGCGTGTCATGCGGCCACATGACCGTGGAAGCGTCTTCGGACAACGCTGGCTCTTTGGCTAACAAACGGAGATGAGCACCGGCCCCTAGAGTCGGACACGACTGCACAAATGTGCGGGGGGTACCTTTACCTTTACCTTTTTACCTTAGTGAAATCTTGTGCTATCTGAATGCAGGGTATATAGTTGCTGAGAATGGAGTCTGGAATCTGCTCTTACCTCCAATATGTTTAGCCACATTTCTCCACCAGCCAGGCATCATGATGGTGCAAATCCTTGAGGCCTTCTACCTTTGGAAGGCAATCAGGATTGACACCACCATCCCTTGTCTATGAATGTTTTACTTTAAAATGCTTTTAATGGTCCATTACTTAAAGGAAAATCATCGAGCCAGACAGCTTCAGTTGCTGCAATTCTTATGTCCTCTTCAGAGCCTCTGGTGCCACCCTAATGCAACAAAGAACATTTTGCCATAGTACTAAAATTAGTAATTAAATAATTGGTTTTACTTCAACTCTGCCAATGCTGTAGAGCAGGAGCAAGTACAAGAACGTAATGTAGTGGTGTCATAGCATGGATAATTGTACCCTATAGTTACATAAAAGGAGATGAAAATGTGATACAGGGTTGCAGTTTTCTCTAATATTTGTGGCATAAGCCACTGGTTTTTTAAAACCTTATAAACCCTGAAAATAAGACCCTTGCAACTGTCAGAGGATTATGAGTTGTTCTCAAGTAGACAAGATCATGGTGTAATCCTATCTACTTAAAAATCAGACTGATTGAATTAAATATAACTTACTTCCAGGATAGTGGATACAAAATTTTAGCTTGCATTCGTTTCCTGAAGACATGGCATGAGAGCATAAAAGGCAACCAGCTTCCTGAAGCAAAACAAAGCTTGGTGTGATCAGTTCCTTGATAGGAGATTCCAGGAAGCCAAATTTATGCTGTTTTCAACTTAAAGACACATACACTAAAATTAAGCAATAGTGGTCAGGTCTGTTCGGCTGTACCGCTATGCTTCATTCAATATAGAAAACACACAGCACTTCCAATGGCTACATTTTAGTGAGTTTTAAGAGAAGTAAGACAGGCGTAGTCCAGAAAGGATTTTTTCCAGAGAGAGGGGGGGGGGCATTTCCGTTTTAGCCTCGAGGAAACCCAGTTGTTGTTGTTGTTGTTTTTTTGGAACAGCTAAAAAAAGTGAAATTCAGTCCCTAATAAGCATTAATATTATTTTCCAGGTCCTGTTGCTTTTGGACATGATACAGGCCCTTCACCCATTTTACCTGTTTCAGTTTGTTGTTGAGTTTCAGTCAGTTCACTTTCACTCTCAAAGTTCTGCCAACGAGATGCCCTTCATTAACTAACAGGCTGAAAATCTCCAGAAACAAAGGGATATTTTGTTGTTGCTGTTGTTGTTGTTGCTGTTGTTGTTGTTGTGGTTGTGGTTGGTCACACAGTCAGCCAGATATTTAGACTGGATTTGGCATTTTTGTCCATCTATCAAAGCCTTCCCAAAGCCTCCTGGTGGAGAGTAGGCTAGCCCCCTCCTTGCTAACATTTCATAAATTGTTAAAGTCAGAATTGTTTCAGAGGGCTTTCCCTGAGCTTATTTATGATGCCATCCCATTTTTCATTTTCATTTTTATCTTTGTCCTCATATTTGCCTGATTGTCGGTTTTCCTGTTGGTGCGTGTTAAGTTTTGGTATGCTTTAAACTGTTACCATGGATGTTTTAAATTGCTTCTATATATATCCTTTGTAAACTGCAGAGAGTAATTTTTGATTGCAGCAGGGTAGAACTGTGTTTAATAAATGAATAAATAAAATATAGTGCAGTGAAAGAACACTGGGCCTTGAATTGAGATCTACTCTCAGATCTTCCACTCAGTCTATAAGTTCACTGCTTGACCCTGAATCATTTATTGACTCTCAGCTCAGCCTATCTTACAGGATTGACATGGAGAAATATATCACATGCGCTTCCCTGAGTTCTTTGGATGAATGTTAGAATACATTCATCCAATATAAACAAATCAATATCACAAAAATATTTTGCTCAAAGTCACCATTCTTCTCTGTGTTTAATGTTTGTAGATTTTCTGGCATTCCTACATTATTTTAAAGCTTTCTTAAAAAAGAAATCCTTGCTATGTGCACAGAAAACTATAATCGCCTACATTGTACACCTTCCTCCCCGGTGGAGGGGGGAATCTATCAATACTTATCAGGAAAAACATAAATTTGCTTTTTAAATCTTTTAATCTAAAGTATAAAAGGAAGCCACTTACTGGTCCATGATAAATTTTGCTCAGTAAGCTTGACTAGCAGCCTTAGTGTCCATTTCATGTGCATTTATACAAATCACATAGGTGCTCAGATGTTCAATGTTAGCCATGGCATAACGTGATAAAAAAAATATCTTATGACTCACTCTCTTTTCAAAACAATCTATATATAATTAATTCCACCAGTAACTCGATGTACCCTAATGACAAATGAAATAGCTTCTTATGACTCAGTGGTTGGACATTAGCTGCCAAATATTTGCCATCTGGAATCTGTGAAATGCTGATAACTATTCTTCTACTTCTGCTTGGACGGGCTGGTTGTGTCAGCAAGGTGTATGTAGTTATGTCAATGCAGCAGAAAACAGATGCCCCTCTTCTGCAGCCAGACAGCTCATACAATTATAATAGAAATATTTCTATCTTTCTAGAAGCAATTTAAATAGGATTTACAGGCTCACCTTCAGGGTGTTTGTCCAAAAGAGCAGCAAAAGCCAGTTAATGATCACTAAATCAAAGAGGCACCTGCTGTGTGTGCTTTTGAGCCTGACAGGTTTTCAGGCAATTAATTTCACTAACTAAACTGTAAATATTTAAGAATCTTTGAAAAGCAACATTTTTTTTTATTGCTAGAGATGAAAGCCTTTTTTTTTTTAATGCTGAGATTGCAAAGGTCTTCGGGACAACAGGCAGTTCCTTGAAGAGACAACAAGACATCCCCACAATGTCATCGATGATGCTCCAGATTTGTATTGAAGCCATTTTATTCTTGAATGGGAAATGCCAATTCAAGGCAGTGAATGCTGCGTTGGAAACAGCAACACATTCCTATTTTATATTCCAATTAGTGCCCTCAGCTCCTAGCAATGTGCTGGCCTGTTTAGGAAAAAGTGCCCAAATACAGAATTACAGATCACATAGGTTTAGAAGGTGACCAAGATTTATTGACTTCAGTGGTGAGTGAGAAGCTTTTATGGGTTTTGAACACATCTGTAGGCATTTCTTTAGCAATGGAGCTTCCCTCATGGTTTTCCTTCAGACTGCCTCAGGGATTTGTTATATAATAGTGGAGAAATGTAAAGGAATATACAGCATTATGAGCATTAATAGACTGACACTAATCGGTGTTCAACTGTTGACCACAAGGGGCAAGCACTGATTGGCTGATGGTTCTTTGTGAGTTCTAGACTCATAAACAAAAATATATAGCTACCCTTATAGCATCCTGATGTGTGAATGTTGAGAGCCATGAAGCCATGAGCCTTGAGTGAACTATTCAGATGTTGTTAGTGAAACAAAATGGGCAGAAGCACTCCTTAAGCTCTGGGAAAGGAGACATTATTGGGAAGAGACTCAATCTAGTTGTTCCCTGACTCACTGGGATTATAAAAGGGAGGGAAGAAAAACAGCATCAGACTTGCTAGATTTGGTTAATATAGCCTAGCGCAGGGGTCGGCAAACTTTTTACCCCGGGAGCCATTTTGGCATGCTCGTGCACATTTTGAAATGCTCGAGAGCCAGGGGGCGGGGTTTGCGGGCGGGGGCCAATCGCATTGAAGGGGGCGGGGTTTGCGGGCGTGACCAATCGCGTGGAAGGGGGCGGGGTTTGCGGGCGGGAGCCAATCACGTGGAAGGGGGCGGGGGGCTCACGGAGGGCTCACGGAGGGAGGGAGCGCAGCCAGCGGCACCGCGAACCCAGCCCGGCCGCCCCACCGGGAGTGGCGGAGAAAGAGCTGCCACCCTCCGGCCGGCAGGACGGGTGCGGGAGAGCGGAAGGCTGCGCCCTCTCCACCGGGCGGGACCCGCGCCAAGGGGAAGCGCTGGGAACCAGCAGCGGAGGTTGGCCGGCTCCTAGAGGCATGGGTCCCGCCCGGTGAAGAGGGCGCAGCCTTCCGCTCTCCTGCGCCCCAGGTTTTGAGCCGGGCAGAGCGGAGAAGTTGCCCGCGGCAGCCGCTCTAGGAGCTGGCCAACCTCCGCCGCTGGTTCCCAGCACTTCCCCTTGGCGCGGGTCCCGCCCGGTGAAGAGGGCGCAGCCTTCCGTTCTACCGCGCCCCAGGTTTTGAGCTGGGCAGACAGGAGAAGTTGCCCGCGGCAGCCGCTCTAGGAGCCGGCCAACCTCCGCCGCTGGTTCCCAGCGCTTCCCCTTGGACAGGGAGTTCCCTCCCGCCGCCCCCCTCGGAGAGACTGGCCTGAAGGGGCGCAGAGGCCGGAGAGGGAGCCCCTCCGTCTCCCCTTCTCTCCCTGCCTTGCCCGCCTGCAGGGAAGGTCCCGCCCGGTGAAGAGGGCGCAGCCTTCCGCTCTCCCGCGCCCCAGATTTTGAGCTGGACAGAGTAGAGAAGTTGCCCGCGGCAGCCGCTCTAGGAGCCGGCCAACCTCCGCCGCTGGTTCCCAGCACTTCCCCTTGGCGCGGGTCCCGCCCGGTGAAGAGGGTGCAGCCTTCCGTTCTACCGCGCCCCAGGTTTTGAGCCGGGCAGAGCGGAGAAGTTGCCCGCGGCAGCCGCTCTAGGAGCCGGCCAACCTCCGCCGCTGGTTCCCAGCGCTTCCCCTTGGACAGGGAGTTCCCTCCCGCCGCCCCCCTCGGAGAGACGGGCCTGAAGGGGCGCAGAGGCCGGAGAGGGAGCCCCTCCGTCTCCCCTTCTCTCCCTGCCTCGCCCTCCTGCAGGGAAGGTCCCGCCCGGTGAAGAGGGCGCAGCCTTCCGCTCTCCCGCGCCCCAGATTTTGAGCCGGACAGAGTAGAGAAGTTGCCCGCGGCAGCCGCTCTAGGAGCCGGCCAACCTCCGCCACTGGTTCCCAGCGCTTCCCCTTGGCGCGGGTCCCGCCCGGTGAAGAGGGCGCAGCCTTCCGTTCTACCGCGCCCCAGGTTTTGAGCCGGGCAGAGCGGAGAAGTTGCCCGCGGCAGCCGCTCTAGGAGCCGGCCAACCTCTGCCGCTGGTTCCCAGCGCTTCCCCTTGGACAGGGAGTTCCCTCCCTCCGCCCCCCTCGGAGAGACGGGCCTGAAGGGGCGCAGAGGCCGGAGAGGGAGCCCCTCCGACTCCCCTTCTCTCCCTGCCTCGCCCGCCCGCAGGGAAGGTCCCGCCCGGTGAAGAGGGCGCAGCCTTCCGTTCTCCCGCGCCCCAGATTTTGAGCCGGGCAGAGAAGTTGCCCGCGGCAGCCGCTCTAGGAGCCGGCCAACCTCCGCCGCTGGTTCCCAGCGCTTCCCCTTGGCGCGGGTCCCGCCCGGTGAAGAGGGCGCAGCCTTCCGTTCTACCGCACCCCAGGTTTTGAGCCGGGCAGAGCGGAGAAGTTGCCCGTGGCAGCCGCTCTAGGAGCCGGCCAACCTCCGCCGCTGGTTCCCAGCGCTTCCCCTTGGACAGGGAGTTCCCTCCCGCCGCCCCCCTCGGAGAGATGGGCCTGAAGGGGCGCAGAGGCCGGAGAGGGAGCCCCTCCGTCTCCCCTTCTCTCCCTGCCTTGCCCGCCCGCAGGGAAGGAGGCGCGGTCCCGCCCAGTGAAGAGGGCTCAGCCTTCCGCTCTCCCGCGCCCCAGGTTTTGAGCCAGAGCAGAGAAGTTGCCCGCGGCAGCCGCTGTAGGATCACTGCAAAAAGTGACGGTGGGGAGGGTGCCCTGGGGTGGAAAATATCCATGCCGATCAACTGTGCGGCGGGGAGGAGGTGCGCCTCCACCTCCCGGCTGCACAGCTCATCAGCGCGGATATTTTCCACCCCTGGGCGCCCCCCCCCCATCACTTTTTGCAGTGATCCGAGGCTTTTTTGCGAGCTGGCGGCGGCGCTTCTGGAAACCGGAAGCGCTGATGGCCCGCCGCCGCCAGTGTACTGGTGCGGCATCAGTGCTTCTGCATTCTTGCGCAACACACTTGGGGCCCCCAGGCAACACAATATTGCACCCTTTCAGGCCCGTCTCTCCGAGGGGGGCGGCGGGAGGGAACTCCCTGTCCAAGGGAAGCGCTGGGAACCAGCGGCGGAGGTTGGCCGGCTCCTAGAGCGGCTGCCGCGGGCAACTTCTCTACTCTGTCCGGTTCAAAATCTGGGGTGTGGGAGAGCGGAAGGCTGCGCCCTCTTCACCGGGCGGGACCGCGCCTCCTTACCTGCGGGCGGGCGAGGCAGGGAGAGAAGGGGAGTCGGAGGGGCTCCCTCTCCGGCCTCTGCGCCCCTTCAGGCCCGTCCCTCCAAGGGGGGTGGCAGGAGGGAACTCCCTGTCCAAGGGGAAGCGCTGGGAACCAGCGGCGGAGGTTGGCCGGCTCCTAGAGCGGCTGCCGCGGGCAACTTCTCTACTCTGCCCGGCTCAAAACCTGGGGCGCGGGAGAGCGGAAGGCTGCGCCCTCTTCACCGGGCGGGACCCGCGCCAAGGGGAAGCGCTGGGAACCAGCGGCGGAGGTTGGCCGGCTCCTAGAGCGGCTGCCGCGGGCAACTTCTCTACTCTGTCCGGCTCAAAATCTGGGGCGCGGGAGAGCGGAAGGCTGCGCCCTCTTCACCGGGCGGGACCTTCCCTGCGGGCGGGCGAGGCAGGGAGAGAAGGGGAGACGGAGGGGCTCCCTCTCCGGCCTCTGCGCCCCTTCAGGCCCGTCTCTCCGAGGGGGGCGGCGGGAGGGAACTCCCTGTCCAAGGGGAAGCGCTGGGAACCAGCGGCAGAGGTTGGCCGGCTCCTAGAGCGGCTGCCGCGGGCAACTTCACTGCTCTGCCCGGCTCAAAACCTGGGGCGCGGGAGAGCGGAAGGCTGCGCCCTCTTCACCGGGCGGGACCCGCACCAAGGGGAAGCGCTGGGAACCAGCGGCGGAGGTTGGCCGGCTCCTAGAGCGGCTGCCGCGGGCAACTTCTCTACTCTGTCCGGCTCAAAATCTGGGGCGCGGGAGAGCGGAAGGCTGCACCCTCTTCACCGGGCGGGACCTTCCCTGCGGGCGGGCGAGGCAGGGACAGAAGGGGAGACGGAGGGGCTCCCTCTCCGGCCTCTGTGCCCCTTCAGGCCCGTCTCTCCGAGGGGGGCGGTGGGAGGGAACTCCCTGTCCAAGGGGAAGCGCTGGGAACCAGCGGCAGAGGTTGGCCGGCTCCTAGAGCGGCTGCCGCGGGCAACTTCTCTGCTCTGCCCGGCTCAAAACCTGGGGCGCGGGAGAGCGGAAGGCTGCACCCTCTTCACCGGGCGGGACCCGCGCCAAGGGGAAGCGCTGGGAACCAGCGGCGGAGGTTGGCCAGCTCCTAGAGCGGCTGCCGCGGGCAACTTCTCTGCTCTGTCCGGCTCAAAACCTGGGGCGCGGGAGAGTGGAAGGCTGCGCCCTCTTCACCGGGTGGGACCGCGTCTCCTTCCCTGCGGGCGGGCGAGGCAGGGAGAGAAGGGGAGAGGGAGGGGCTCCCTCTCCGGCCTCTGCGCCCCTTCAGGCCCGTCTCTCCGAGGGGGGCGGCGGGAGGGAACTCCCTGTCCAAGGGGAAGCGCTGGGAACCAGCGGCGGAGGTTGGCCGGCTCCTAGAGCGGCTGCCGCGGGCAACTTCTCCGCTCTGCCCGGCTCAAAACCTGGCCACCGCCCCAGCCAGGCCCCCTGCGCCGCCTTGCCGCTCGCGTCCCGGGCCCGCGCCCAGCACCTGGATGCCGCGGAGCAGCGCCATCTCCAGCCGCAGCAGCCCCTGTAGCTGCTCCTGCGCCGCCTCCGACAGCGCCGCGTCCCGGGCCAGCAGCGCCTCCCTGCCGCGCCGGGCCTCGCTCAGTGCGAGAGCCAGGGGGCGGGGTTTGCGGGCGGGGGCCAATCGCGTGGGAGGGGCGGGGGTGAGTTCAGCTGCGGAAGAGCCACACTCAAGGGGCCAAAGAGCCGCATCTGGCTCGCGAGCCGCCATTTCCGACCCTTGGCCTAGCGCAATGAAACTTGGTTCTAGTCTTCTTGTGGAGTCTATTTCTGGATCTGGATAACCTTGAAGGGCTGACAGTGAATAGACTTGCAAATAGTAACAATAACCTGCAGTCATCTTGAGTGTATTTGAATCAGGGTTGAGAAGAATTGGAAGATTAAAAAAAAGTGGTCATTTGGAAGTCTACATACACTGACTCAGACAGTAAAAGATAAAATGGTTTCTGACATTCATTTTCCCTCTCATGAGTCAAATATGTCCTCAATAGGTCAGACCCTGCTCTTTTTGTGTCTATGTCTATATGTGTTGTTTTTCTCAATTGCCTCAATGTTGCATAACAGGCTATATTTATTTATTCAATTTGTACATCACCCAACTCCCAATCACTCTTTAGAAGTCCTTTAATTCCAGATGGTATTAGACTGCACTAATCAGGGTAAGTTAATTTCATCATGACCACTGATGATGCCAAAAAGGAGCTTGCTATGTTGTGGGCCTAAGATATCCTTCACTGGCTCTTAAAATGTATATGAGAGGACATGATTTACATGCCTGTACCTGGTTGGAATTGAACAAGCTGTGGTTGATTATCATGTCTTTGAGCATAACACTTTATAGCTGGCACTGTCAGCAATTCCCACCAGCTAATTATGTGTGAGAAGCTTTTTTCTTTACTTTAAAAGGCTTCTCAGCTAGTAGAGTGACAATGCCATAGCATGGAATTGTTTTGTGTTAAATTGTTTTCTGCATTGAAACACTCCTGTGGGCGTCACCAGGTTTATTGACAAAATATGATTCTTGTTGTCCTTTGGCCTGTATCCATCTCAGTTAGACAGTTCCACTCTCTTAATCAGCTTAGATTGCTGATTTAGTTCCAAGGTAAGATCTGTTTCCCTCTGTGCAAAGGTGAATTTTTGTCACTAATATTATTGCATAATGCAGCTGGCCCATAGCAATATACTTAAGCACTTCCTATGATGTACTCGTGTACAAAATGTATAATTCATGCATCCTTATTACATTATGGAGGGGCGTGATGGCTCAGCGGTTAAGACGCCAGGCTTGTCGATCAGAAGATCGCAAGTTCGGAGGTTCGAGACCCTAGCCCCGCATGACGGAGTGAACTCCCACACTTGCCCCAGCTCTTGCCAAACTAGCAGTTCGAAAGCATGCAAATGCAAGTAGATGAATAGGTACCAATTCGGTGGGAAGGTAACAGTGTTCCGCGCATGTCATGCCAGCCACATGACCGCGGAAGCATCTTCGGACAACAGTGGCTCTTTGGCTAACAAATGGAGATGAGCACCGGCCCCTAGAGTTGGACACGACTGTGTGGGGGAACCTTTACTTTTTATTACATTATATGTTCTGTAATTATTGATTTCTTTTTTTTCCCATGGAGATTTTAATTATATGTTGATCAGTTATTTAGCAGTATGCAAGTAGAATCAATAATGAACAAATAAATGCATTCATTTATATATGTAATTGCTGGAAAAATCTGTTGGCTTGTTATGCCAATAGTGGAGATTTGCATGAATTCCTTAAAAAAGAGAGAATAAAAGCATAAATAACAATAAAGAGAAAGTGTGTGTGTGTGAGTGAGAGAGAGAGAGAGAGGAACAGCAATAAAACCACTAACAAGGCTGTCTATTTTCAAATTATAAACTTTTATTTGGGTATCCCAAGTTTATAGGTTAATTAAGCTCTGGGATAATTATAAATGTTTGTATTATGCCAATGGAAGAATGTAACATGAGTTTTCATAATCAGTTTACAGTATTATTGTATAGCAGGGTGCTATCTAATATGCTTTGCTGATGGAAATGTTAGCTTTGTGTAAAAAGAAAAAGGAAAAATAAAGTAAAAAATCACTGAATTTCTCCAGTGTCATATCCAAGCATTCCAGAACTGAAATTGATGAGAGCAAATCAGCATCCCACATCAGTTCAATAACTCATTTCCTACTTGCTAATTCCCAGTTTAAGTACTCATGTAAACATATTAATATATGTAAATATAAGTTGCTGACACATTTGGCTTCTGATTTCCAACTAATATATTGATTTGGCTGCACATTTGAAGCTTTTTTATATCTCAGATGATCTAAACATTATCCAGTGCAGGTAGTCCTTGTTTAATGACCACAATTGGGACTGGCAACTCGGTTGTTAAGCAAAGTGGTCACTAAGTGAAACCACAACTGTGCTAATGATCTTCAGCTTTCCTTTGCTTTACAGACTTGCATGGGTCATAAATGTGAGGATTGGATTGGTCATAAAGTTACTTTTTCATCACCATTGTAATTGTGAACAGTTGCTAAACAAGGCAGTCGCTAAACAAGGATTACCTATACTGAATGGTTTTAGCAGTATTTGCAAGTCATAGTGCTTTGTGAGAAGATATTAATATTCCATATCAACAACTACACTTAGTAAAGACATGCATTATTTCACTAATCTTCTTTACCCACAGCTATGGTAATGTACGTAACTCAAATATTAGATGTCAAGATTCCTTTGTATGTATTATTGTTTTGTTCCACAACATTCACAATTGTTCTGGGCCAATTGCACTTTCTGGGTCTTTGTTGCCAATTAAACAAAACATAAAAAGCCTACACTGCTGTTCATTCATCAAAGTTTCCTAGTCTAGGTACATCACTGAAAATGAATGCCATTTCCATATTGCAGCATGAGGGACGGATGGTGAGGTAAATGACATTTCCAAGCACCATATTCTTAGTTTCTCATTTTAATAACAATGGACCATAAAACATATGGAAAAATACGTATTGCTGACACACTGCTCCCACCCCCTACACTTTATTAATCTGAAGCTTCAAAAGCTTGGTTTTCTAAGATATTTTTTCCTATTTTTTAGAGGTAATATAATTTTAGAAGAAAAGGAAATCTTTTCAGTTTAAATGTTTCCTAAACAGTAAAAAATTGGAAAGATCCAATGGAAGAGAAAATTGAAAGAGCTTAGCCAAGATTGGATTTTGCAGTATTTACAAGACAATTTTTGTTGTTTGTTTTTCAAGATAATAATAATAACAATAACAATAATAATAATCTGAAAATCAACAATATTTTATCACAGACCATTAAACTGGAAGATACAATAAATGCCAATTAAAACATACTAGTCATAATTTCAAGATTAGATTAAATGCAATAACTATTTTTGTCAGAATAACAACAAATGAACATTTTTCTTTAGGAATACTTAGGTCATAGCTTTCCAAACTGTGTGTCGCGACACTTTAGTGTGTCGCAACACACAGCTTAGTGTGTCACGAAGCAACGGCGGGGACGTGCATGGCGGCAGCACGGCAGCAGCTCGGGGGCACACATGGCGGCGGCGGTGTGCACGTCGGTGGTGGCAGCGGTGGGCCATCAGCGCTTCCATGTTTTAGCGAGGCCACCACCACTGCCTCCACTGCCGTACACACCGCGCCCGCCGCGCACCCCCCTGCGCCGCCACCGTGCGCGACCACGCCGCTGCCGCCACTGCCGCCATTGGTGTGTTGCCAATGGTGGCAGTTTGGAAAGCACTGACTTAGGTAATTAATTATCTGTATAAACATTAATGGCTGGTTAAGAAGTTTGGGATGTGGTGTTGATCATAGAACTTGTTAAAGATTATAGGTGAATAAAATGAATCATATCCTAAATTTTTAGCATTGCTATATTATTACACTGAAAACTAATTCAGTGGGAGTAATATAAAAATCATGTAAAAAAAGGATCAACATAAGTTCTGAACATTACTCACTGTAACTACAAAGTGATTAAGCAAGAAAACCTTTCTCTAAATTATTGGAATTGGTGTGTTGGATTCAGATGATAGGTTCAGATGAGAAGAAAAATGTATCTCTATTATCTTCTACACTAGAGCAACTTTGGAGAGCCAGTTTGGTCCAATGGTTAAGGCAACGGGCTAGAAACCAGGAGTCTGTGAGTTCTAGTCCTGCCTGAGGCATGAAAGCCAGCTGGGTGACCTTGGGCCAGTCACTCTCTCTCAGCCCAACTCACCTCACAGGGTCATTGTTGTGGGGAAAATAGGAGGAGGGAGTATTAGGTATGTTCGCCATCTTGAGTTATTTATAAAAATAATAAAGGTGGGATAGAAAATTAATCAATCAATTAATTAATTAAACTTAAATGGAAGTAGGCAGCATTCAAGATTATGTGTGTGTGGACCTCCATTTGGGCAATTTTATTTTTCATTGATTTTGCTGATCTTTCTATACTTCATGGGCTCACCCAACAAGGATGGTATAGTGGTTAAGGTCTGAACTAGAATTGTAAAAACCCAGGTCAAGTTTATCCTCAGTCATGAAGGTATACAGGGTGTCTATGGGACAGTCACAACCTCTTATTTCTAAATACCCCAATGGTGGCTGTTGTGGGAACAAAAAGGAGGACAGTGTGCTATGCACATTTTGCTTTTCAGGACAGATTTGGAAAGAAAATGGGATGACAGAGATCCATTCATAACACTTTGGGGCAGCCTATAAACCTAACAAATGAAGAAACAAACAAAGATGTCTGCCTGTTAGTGAATAGAGACAGCTATTTTAAACCACCATCACAATCACCATCATCTTTAATTTTAAATTAGAATTTGATATGCTTGCAATTTCCATTGCTGGCTCAAAAGCCAAGGAGCTTTTAAGGTAAGGCAATGGATGTTTCCATGAAACATCAGCTGAAAAGTTACCCATATATGACATTTTGCTTTGGCATTTTAGCTTGACACTGACCTGGAGAGTAATTGGTGCAACTTTTCCAGGCACTTGAAAAAGGTATTCCAGTTGAATATATGCCTGGTAACTCTCTTCAGAGCTTACTACCTTCTACAATAAGTATGCAGCAATGAGAGGAAGATTATTAGACCAGCCACCCAGATGAACTAAATCCTACCCTGATTTGGGGGGAATGATGGAATACTTAGGATACCTCAGATCCTAAACCTTTAATCCAGCCCCTAGCTTAAATCCTTTGTTGTTTGTTTTTTTCTAAATGTGGAATCTTCTGCTTTTGGAAATAGCCTCAGGGACCAATTGGAATGTGAGAGGAGGGATATGATGTGAGAGTTTAACTTCAAACAGGAGAAAGTGAAATATTCTATGATCCTGGTGGAAATAAGATTGTCTTGTTAAAGATTTGTTAACATTTGAATTCTTTTGTGTCATCCTTATACAGAGCAACCTTGGTTTTCTGGGCCTCCATCCAGTGGACTTTGGATGCAACAGACAAAAATGTTGTTCAGACTTCACACTCACACACAGACACTGGACAAAGTTTATTGTTTCCAAAGTAAATTATATAAATTTACATAAATTATATCAAAATATAAATTACCTAATTACAAAAATGTAATAAACTGATGTACATAATGTGGTTTTGGATTTAACGGAGAGACACCTCTTTCCCCAAACTGGTTCATTAAACAGAAGTTTTACTATACTTTGTGTTATCTCAAATCTTCTCTTCCTACACTCAGTAAAATTTAAAAGCATTGTCCTTATGTCTTGAGGTTTAATTGAGTGCCAAATAGAGTAGCACTAATAATTTAACATTAACTGTGGTTAAGCAAGCTTGAACATTAACTATTTCACTATTAGTATTCATAGCTCAATGTCATTAAAACAGCTACTGGTTATAGAAGCTTAGGTGAATGCAGATATCCCTATATACAGTAGAAGAAGAGTAGCTCTTTACTATTTTCATTAGGTAACATAATCACTTAAAGACTGCATGATAAAATGGGCTATGAATTTTGGTTATAATATACAGATGGACAATTGGGGAAGAATGTGGGTAAATGGGATGAAATTCACATTGTACTATTATTTAACAGAGAATTTTGATAAAATGATGGACTGTTGGTATATGACACTAGAGAAATTATCAGAGATGTATAAACATACTTCAAGTCAATGTTGGAACTGTGAAAAACATGAAGGGACATTTTACCATGTATGGTGGACTTGTCAAAAAGCCATTGGATACAAATGCACACAACGATACAAAGAATTTTAAAGATTAATACTGAGAAAAAAAGCAGAACTCTTTTTATTGGGACTTATGGATAACCAATTAGAAAAGACTTACGGAAGACTTGTTTCATATACTGTGTGGTAACTGTAGCAATATTATTATATGCACAGCAGTAGAGAAATACTGAAATTCCAACAATGGAGGAATGGATTGTTAAGGTGTCAGAATTGGCAGAAATGGCAAAACTGACCTGTTTGGTCAGGGACAAAACAATAAGTACTTTTATAAAAGACTGAAAACTTTTATGGACTTTTTTCTGAAAACGGAAAAAAAGCAAAGTGATGATTTATGGATTTGATGATTGAAACAAGGGTTAAATAAGGGACTGAAGAGATTTTTGTAATACCAGGAGGGAGGGAGGATAATGAGGGTTGTCTATGAAGGTTCTCAGTCATCCAGGTGGAATTCTCTGTAGCTTGAATCATGTCAACTGGATTTCTATTTTCTCAGTGGAAACGTTTCGCTCCTTATCCAAGGAGATTCTTCAGTCTGAGCAAAGTTAGTAAGGGAATCCTTAAATATGTTTCTAGGTGGCTGTGTGACCTTGCACCTAGGGCTAGGTCATGGTTATTTTGAGATGCTATTTCTAAGTCCCTTTATCATCTAAAGGAGGATCGTTAAGATTACCATGCTGCTGTTGAGCTTGCGAAATGGTCTTAATCTTCCTAGGCACAGAAGACAAAGCAGGAAGGAAAATAGGGGAAAGATTGTGCCTGAGGCCCCCACCTCTATTCAAGGAAGGATTTTCCAAGTTGGCATAAATGGATTCCTTCCATTTGAGAGAGGGGTCAAGGAATAATGAGGGTTATTTTTAACCCATCACCCTGTCCCATACACATACCTACATATTGTGTTATAATGATATCAGTGAGACATTATTAAATCTGTTCCAAGGTGGATAGATTAAACAGTTAACTTCTTGATCAAAAGGTTAACCAAGGTTAATGTCAAAAGGAAATGTTGACTACATGCCTGAAACTCTTTCTGAGTATTATCTCTGCTTGCGGTACCTTTGTAATTTGTCCCCATGATGTGGTAGATGCATGTGAAGGCAACTACCATGCTGTGGTGTTAATCAGAAGACCCAGGCCCAGCTGAGAGTTAGCGTAATTACACTCCGACCATTATCTCTTTTTGAACTCTTTCTAGGCCTTCAGCTGACATAATAGCAAATATGATACTAATTGAAAAGAAGAAGAGAAAGAAAGGACCCAGATGTTACTTATTTCAGTTTATTATGCTGTTCAATGTTAGATGACTATGTTTATTGATGTTGACTGCTGAGCAGGAATTCAGTCCTTTTTAAGAACATGCGTCTCCCAGCACCTGCAATTTACACCCATCCTTTTAAAGGTTTTTATCTCCAAATGTGGTGGAAAAGAGAAACTGAACTGGGGGGTTCACATCACTTCTCCATATGCAGCTCTTTTTTTTTATACGTACAAGTAACTAATTTCTAAGTCTGTTTTTCTCCTGCAAAGTGGGGACCATTTTTCCATCAGTTCTCTGTGGGAAGCAGTTGTATGGAAAGGGTGGGGCTGAGGAAGTCTAGCACTTATCACACAAACACATATGATAAGTGCTAGACTAGAATGTGTGTGTGTGTGTGTGTGTGTGTTTGTGTGTGTGTGTGTGACATGGATGGATCCTTTAAAAAATTCCTTTAAAAAATCATTTTCCATGTAACTACTACTGTATGTATTTTGGATGCTGGGCCAGTAGATGTAGAGCTCATTGCACTGAATTTGAGTAGATGATAAATCCAAAATAAAAAGGAGCAGCAAAGTCTCTGGCCTTATACTAATCATTACATCTCCCCAGTCCCATCCACTCCAAATTTTCTTAGAAAATGAGCCAATTTTCAAGGACAATTTGCTTTTGCCCTTCTACCCACCCTAGTAAAATGTAAAGGTAAAGGTTTTCCCCTGCACAGTCCTGTCCGACTCTAGGGGACGGTGCTCATCTCTGTTTCTTAGCCGAAGAGCCAGCGCTGTCCGAAGACGCTTCCGCGGTCATGTGGTCGGCATGATGCGCACGGAACGCTGTTACCATCCCACGGAAGTGGTACCTATTTATCTATTTGCATTTGCATGCTTTTGAATAGCTAGGTTGGCAAGAACTGGGGTGAGTGCAGGAGCTCACTCTGTCACGCGGCGCTCGGGTCTTGAACCGCCAACCTTCCGATCGACAAGCCTGGCATCTTAACCACTGAGCCATCACACCCCTCTACTCACCCTAGAGTGCCCCCAAATAGCTTAGCAAAATGCATTGGAGTAAAGTTAGTCAATGGTGGAAGGACTTACTTCTGGGCAGCCTGACCAAAACAGTTGTAATGATTTCCCTTCCCATTAATGCAAAATAATGCTTCATAAGAGGCAGATTGTAAACTTGAACCAAGTTTGTAGATTTAAAAAACCCTCATATTTATAACTTTTATGCTACACCTTAAATACATTATTTCTTGCATGCCTCCTAGCCAACTTGGTTCTTTGAGTGCATGGCCGACTGTTGTCATGTCCCACAGGCATGATCTTTAGCCATGTTGGTAGGTGGAAGTCGCAGTTCAACACATCTGGTAAACAGCCCAGATAGAAAAGCTATGATTTACTAAAATTAGATAAATTAATGCTGCCCACTTTTTCTCTGGCCTTTCCCAAAGCTTTTGAAGAAATCTGTACATGTTTATCCTAAACTGTCATAACTTGTAGCCATAAAATACACTTAAAATTAATTGTACGTTGGAGAATAAATACACTATTTTCAGTGACTAAGTTAAAATAGGCATAAATCTAGAAACAAATAAATAAGATCTCTAAGTTTTCAAGACATTTCAACAAGTCAGCTAAAGCGCAGTTGTATTTTTTCCCTCTGTACAATTAACCATCACATTATTCCTCAGTGTCAGTGACTATTCAATTAGCATGTCAGAATGGGAAGTAAATCTTTGCCTGTTTAAACTAGCACACAAAACAGGTTATTTTTTAAAAAAAGCAATGCTGATCAACACTAACCATCAAATGTTTCTCAGATTGCTTTGAAAGTACTCTAAAGTCTCATCTGGCTACAAAAGCTGCATTGACACATGAGAAACTGCTAAACAAATTTCTGCATTATCTACCAGTAAGCATATCTAGCTCAGCTACTAATTGGAAAAGGATTAGTCAAAAGAAAACAACATGTTTCCACTGCTGATGCCCTAAAACAGCTTAATTCTCCATTGCTCAACTGCCCTTCTACTTCTTTAGGGTACCTCTGATAGGGGATCTTCAAAATATTCACAACTATTTTGCACATAGCTATACCTTTAGGTTTCTCATCTTCCCATGTCAACTGCTATACACTGATTCTAGCTATCTCCTTCTTGAATATCCTTAGTTCCTCACAGCTGCTTTGAAATATCCCTATGCAGAGCAGTGTAAATCACAGAATCACAGAATGTGAGCCCTGGAAGAGATTTTGGAGATCAGCTTTCTCTAATCCACATCCCAGTGCAGGAATCCACTGCTACAGAATACTTGACAAATGGTTGTCCAGCCTCTGTTTAAACAACTTCAATGAAGGAGTTTCCATCACCTTTCAAGGTAGCTGTTCATCTTGAACAGCTTTTACATTAGGAACTTTACTTCTTCTAAATTAAATCTGCTTTTTCTTGACCTGTTTTTCTGGGACAATTTTGAATAATTCAGCCTACCTTTTTCATGACAGCATTTCAGATACTTGAAAACAGTTATCATGTCTCCCCATAGTCTTTTCTTCTCAAAGTGAAACATATCCACTATCTCCATCTGTTCCTCATAGATTTTCCTTTTTAGGCCCCTTATCATCTTGATTACTCATCTCTGGCCATGCTTCAGTTTCTAGCTTGGTGTCTTAACCACTATAAATAATTAAATTAAATTAAATTAAATTAAATTAAATTAAATTAAATTAAATTAAATTAAATTAAATTAAATAATAAAATAATAAAATAAAATAAAATAAAATAAAATAAAATAAAATAAAATAAATAAAAAAATAAAATAAAATAAAAAAATAATAAAATAAAATAAATAAAATAATAAAATAAAATAAAATAAAATAAAATAAAATAAAATAAAATAAAATAATAAAATAAAATAAAATAAAATAAAATAAAATAAAATAAAATAAAATAATAAAATAAAATAAAATAAAATAAAATAAAATAAAATAAAATAAAATAAAATAAAATAATAAAATAAAATAAAATAAAATAAATAAAATAAATAAAATAAAATATAAAATAAAATAAAATAAAATAAAATAAATAAAATATAAAATAAAATAAAATAAAATAAAATAATAAAATAAAGTAAAATAAAGTAAAATAAAATAAAATAATTAAATAATTATAAAAATAAATAAAAATAAATAAATAAAAATAAATAAAAATAAATTTAAAAAGTTACAGTAAATTTTATCCAAGCTGTGGAAGATGTATTCTGATTTAACAGACTCTTTAGAGCTAGAATATTAAGATTCCTGTTAAGAGATCCCTCAAGCCCTTCTATGCTGCCTCATTAAAATGGTGGGGTATTCCTGGGAGGGATGAGTGAAGAAGACAGAGAATATATGACAAAGGGTATATAATCCCTACAGGGTCACCCAAGGTGTGAAGGTCAGTCCAGCTGCTGAGCTAAAGCAAGCAGGAATCTATATTGGGCAGCACTGATACAAGAAGATGCTGGAAGTGGGAGATCACTTTAATGACAATGGCAAAAGCATCATTTCATACTGAATGGCAGAAGACAAGCGTAAACCACTCCTGTATTTTACCAAGAACACCACATGGATAGACAAGATAATGTGATTGATGATATAGTGCTGGATGATGAATTCCTCCAGCTTGAATGGCATTCAACATGCTACTGAGGAAGAGCTGAGGATCATTTGTAGTACTATTGGTGTTGATGATGTGGCTAGATTAAAGCCTAGATTAAAGGACTGTAGCAGCCACTATGTAGGACAGACCGGCAGAAGACTAGCAGAACGCATCCACAAACACCAACTAGCAGTCAGAAGACACAATGAAAACTCCTTAATCTCACAACACATGGACAGACTGAACCATACTTTCAACTGGGAAACTGTGAGCATCTTAAACCAAGCCAAATCCAAAAATGCTAGAGAATTCCTGGAAGCTTGGCACTCAGACAAAGCAGCCATCAACAGACACATAGAGGTAAACAACATTTACATACCATTCATAAGAGACAACAGAAAAGCCAGAACACCAGAACACCTCCGTGCCAGCAATCAACACGCAAATATGCAAAGATTAACACCAGGATTAGCACCAGAGGAGCAATCAAATAGCACAATATACCCTAATCAAGGAACTATTAACTCAGTCAATCAACCAGGCAGCAAACAACAGCCCAATCAAGGAACTACCAAGGAGAGAACAACACAAGCAGGACAAGCCATGGTATATAAACAGAGAGCAAGTCCCACTCCCTTTTCGCACTGAAGATGTTGCCTAGCCTGGCAATGAAACGTCTGCAAGAAAACAACAAGGCTCAGAGAGCACCAAGGACTCCACATACATGCAAATAATAAGACATCCCCAAGTTTTATATTCACACTTACAATAGTATCAGAGTTACTGCTATTATCTAAAATTGGTTCACTATATGTATGGCAAACATTCTCCAGGCTAAAGATATTTAAATATATTCCAGAAAGAGTGCAGCTGTTATCACTACGTTCAGACACAGGGATGATCTCCACCTAACTGCCTCAGCATTTTTTGCATGGAATATTGTAACTCCAAAAAGACCAAGACATTCTAGGAAGGAAGATCTACTTCTACATTTCTAGCACTACAAATGTTAATGGCAAGAGCAAGAGAGTTCTTTTCTCAGCAGAATCTTGCCATAAATTGAAGTTGCTCTTTCATCTGCCTAATCCCGAATATCTGCTTTGAAATGACAATCGGCCTTTAAATGATACAGTAATGGAATTTCTGCCTATTATGTTGCATATTACATGGAGGTAGTTACCAAATATTTGGCATGTATAGATATGAAAGGAGAAAGTTTTATAACGCCCAAGAAATTAAGAACTTTAAAGAGAAATTCGTAAGATTTTTGGGCCAATAGGTGCTTTTTTCTACTAAGAAGATTATTGTGATTGATAAGGTATATGTGTGAATTGAGTGAATTCTCATAAGCTCTTTTATATTCAAATAACATTGAAAAGATATTTACATTACAATTCTTAGGAAGGTTATCTCTACTCAGTCGCATGAAAGTCAAAAAAGACAGAAAAAGAAATACAGTATCAAAATGATAAACATCTCTCTTTCTCAACCTCTTATCTTATTGAAAATGTTACCTGTGAACCTTCAAAAATATAAGCCTATCTCTCTAAAACTAAAAAAGGAAGTTTACAAAAATAATTTCCATTTCTTTCTTTTTCAGTCAGCCTAGACCCTCAACCATTCTCCCAACCTCTACTTTTTCAGCTTTCCTTTCATCAATCCACCTAATTAACAACAGTGTGTAATTAAATGCCAGTCTGAAATCTTTACTTCAGTGGAAGAGAGGAATGAATTTGTTCTTGTTTAACAGTGCTCAAGGTTTTGATTAGCAATCTCCCTGTCCCCCAAACTTAGCAGACGTTCTTAAGTAGATCATTATTTAGAGCAGTCAAGAACGTTTTGTTTTTTTATGGTATAAGATATCTTTATTTATTATTTTAACTCTCTTGTGATTTTTTAAGTAGTTATTGCTCATTTTAATTTTAATTAGAAATATATAATTTCTAGTAATATGTTTTGTGGTTGTTTCCCAATTTGAAAATTTCTAACAAGTGAGTGGATTATAAAGTTTTAATGTAAATGCATGCAAATGAGCAACTGCATACAATCTGCCAACCATCAAAGTGATAACTCTGAAAAAATAACATCTTCTGTTTCCATGACTTAACACTTATACAGCGTAAGGACATAAATGAAGGTACTAGCATTATTAGATTCTCTCCAAATGCTCAGAAGGAATAGTTGCAGGAACTTCTGCTTAGTTTCATTCTTGAACATTTAGCATTATAAGACAATACAATATATATATATAAGTCATGAGCAAAGCACTTCTCTGTTCTATTTTTTTATTTTATGATCTTTGTAAAAAATTCCCATTGATGTGTTCCTTCATACTGGAAAAAAACATTAACTGTATTCCCTGTGATTCAGATCAATGTAGCTTCTGTAAAGCCATGGATATTTTTGTAAGTGTCCTCAAAAATCCCTAACTTGAGTGGATCTTTCTCTGCTTCTTCTTCCAAATTAGTACTAAGTGAAAAGAAGCCCATTATATTCCTGCAGCTTGCAAAGTCTTTCAAACTAAGGTAGTCCCCCAGCTTTTCTATGGCTCTCAAATTTGCTCCCTTGCAAAGCTTAATATTATTGAAACTATTCAGAATAAGTTCATTAGAGCCATATTGATGGTGCAGGATTGAACTCTAGTAAACCCCCCTTCCTATGGAATGTGTACATGTTCAGCAGAATGTATGAACTGTGGATGCCACAGAAAATCTTAATTAAGGACAAATAGTTAATCTCTTCACAGGAAGGAAATCTTGATTGCATCCACCTTTGTTTATCTCACAGAATCACTGTGAGATAACCACCTAACACCAGACCCCTCTCCTTCTCTTATCAAAATTCCAGGATATTCATAACTAACTTGTGATGTCTGTAAATTAAATTGTGATATCTGTAATCTTTAATGAAATCTTGACCTTTACACTTCTGTTAAATCCTAAAAAAAACTTATATCCTGTGTGATGTATGTGTTAGAGATCTGAAATGTATAAAAACAGATGCTTCTTTTGTCTGGGGCTCTCCTTTTCAGAGGAGGTTGCCCCCTATTACTTGAGCTCAATTAAAAGGGTTATCCTATTTCTCGTCTTGGTGTGAATTTATTTTGGGTTCTTCGTACCAAGTTAAACGTGCTTGGACACGGGACCAACTCTGGGTCCAACAATGGCACCAAAAAGTATCAAAAATGCCATTCTACGGGTAGAAATGGGTATAGTTTCATTGGATGCCAGAGCATGATTCCTTCTTCTTACCTTCTGGCTAAGGTTAATTCTGTTTCCTATGGGTTTATCCCCATTAGTATTTAGAGATCATTTTAAATCATCATGGCTAAAAAAAAGCCTTAGATAAAATACAGTTGCTGGGCTTCTCTATGGAAAGTCTGTAATCTCAACAATTTAGGTATGAGGAAAGATTAACAATACTTTTAGCTATGATAGCTAAGGTGCCAAAAGAATGTAAGTGGCCCTTGGCAATCATGTTAAATTTGAATGCCTGAAATATTTACTGAAATGTAACAAAATTAAATTTGTTTCAATTGGAAATAATCGTTCCCACGTGTTAATGTGGTATTTCTCTTGGCAGGGGACATGGATGCTGTATCTGAACACACCTTTCACATAATCATAAGAATCTTGTGCTATATTACATTGATCTTATCATACAGTCTGACCAACTCTGGAAGGATTTCTTTCTATGGCAAATACTTAGGGCTGCTAGATTGCTTCAATATTACTGTACGTAGATAGCAGCCTCAAGAACCTGTCTCTCACGCTTTGTGATGGTCATCTTAATGTTACAGCTCAACAGTACATAGATATGAGCCATTGGTCTGATCCAGGAAAGCATTTACTTTATTTAAAATCAATGCTGCTCCAAAGATTTTTATTGCTAACAAGAGCAACTAGGACATGTACTGTTCTTTGAATTAGGAAGAAGGGTGTTTTCATGATAACATTCTGTACCTCCCCAGGGAAAGCCAATTTTCTCTGTGAAAACTAGGGCAAATGAAAATAATGAGTTTAGATAATCATTTTAAAAAATCCTCTGTCCAGGATTTCAGCCCTGCCATACATCTTTTCTTGGGTTTATTCATCACTCTCCATTTGAACTGTTTCATTATTGTTCTCCATCTTAAAAGTAGTCTACTTCATGTTTGAGATCTACAGCTGCTCCACAATAAGAAATCTCAGTGCTTGTAATTGCTAATTGCACTGTCATTTTAGAGGCCTAGCAACATGACTTACTTGATAGATTGTATCTACACATTTTTTTCCTCTCTGTCATTTGATGGAATTCAATCTGATTTTGAGACAGTTGCCAGTACACATGCCACCTTGAAAAATTATAACTTTTTTATCACTTCATTTTCTATTATGCTTTGAAAATGCAGAATTAGTAAAGGCACGCCATATGATATTCTGCTTCTTAGTTTCATTATGCATTATGCATTCAATACTGAACAATTTTCAGCATTGTAGCTTAATAACAGAGTGAGTGTGTGCTTTGCATGTAGAATGGCCCAGACTCAGTCCTTGGTTACAATCCATCTCCAAGTAGAGATGGAAAAACATGTTTCTGAAATCATGGAGAGGAACTGCCCAGTAGTGTCAATAAACCTAGACTAGATGGACCAATTGCTTGACTCTATAAAAAGCAGTTTCCTACGTTCCTTTCTATTGCTGTAAAGTCTGTATTATTCTGAAGGCATACAAGTTCAGGAAACTAATTAGGAGTAGACTTTGGGGTAAGCTAATTTGTAATAGATCATTTCCTGATTATACTGTTCTAGATCTAGACACAGTGGATAAAACTGAGGATTTATTCCAGTGCCTACTTACTTAGAAGTAAATCCCATTGAACTCATAGAACTTACTTCTGACGAAACATATATCAGGTTTGTACTGTATATCTCATTCAAAAACTGCAATATCTTAGTTCAGATCAGTGTCTGACTATTGTAGTGTTTCCCAATCTTGGCAGCTTCCAGATGTGTGGACTTCAAGTTCCAGAACTCTCAGCAATAGCCATGTTGGCTAGGGAATTATGAGAACTGAGTCCAAACATCTGGAAGTTGCCAAGGCTGGGAAATACTGGGCTATTATATTCAAATTGTTACTAAAAATATAACATTATTGAAGTATTTATTTAAAAATCCATTCCACATTTTTATCAGATAGTAGTTCACAAGACAGCGAACAGCAGCATCGGATATACTAGCCTAAAATAGGAAGCGATTACGTTGGTCCCTGCTATGTGGGCATCTTATCCTAATGCAACATTTGAAGTAAGACAATTCCCAAGTTGCAGACTCGAGTCTTAAATGGAAATGAACTCCCATCTAAAACAGATTACACTGGTGTCAAGGTCAGACTATTTCTCAGTTAATATATTTCTGTCTTGACAATCTTAAGCTTTAACTACATTTAGTCAATTAAGGACCTTAGATACAAATTCAAAACTTATATAACTTTCCCCACAGTATGAGTGTGGGGAAAGAGTAAAAGGGAACATCCACTTACTGGTTTTACTATCCTGAATCTCTAAGCACTTCAGCTCATTGGGACTGCATGTTCACATGGTCTTTTAAAAATATCTACGTATGCGCTATAGTCGCATGCACTTATACACGTACACACAGAGAGAGAGACTCATCAGTATAATTCAGAAGTATCCTATCTATATGGAAAATGGAACCGCATAGTGACAGCTGAATATGTTAAAAGAAAGTTACTGGTAAATATTTCAAAATTATAGGGAAGTTTTGTCTGGAATTTGATCTCTGATGATACTGTCATAGATGCAGTTATCAAATCCTAAATATGCAAATGTGAACCAGGCTCACTATCATGGTAATCTGCAGGTATAAATGTAAGTGTAGCAGTGAGGCAGGAACAGAGCTCCTGCACTGCTGATAGGAGGTTCAGTGTTTTATACCAGAAATCATTTTTTTTTCCATATGGAAAATTACAACCTAAAATCAGTTTGGAGCACATTCCAAGTTAATAATAGGACCAACAGATGCAAAAACTATATGATCAAATGTTCATTTGGAGATCTCACTAAAATGAAATATATCGTCTCCTTGTATCTCCTGACACATGATCAAATATCTCTCATATCCTTTCTGCTTAATATTAATAGAAATAAATGTGTTTTTTTTATAAGCTTCAGCAGTGGAATTGACTTCTAATGGTCAAATTTCCCAAGCCACTGATGCTTTAATACAGTAGTAGTTGACATAACCAGATGAGTGGAGCTCATTGTTTTATGCAATCCCTCTTTAATATGAACTGTATTTTACCTAGAATGATTTCCACTGTAAAATAATTTAATTTCTTTTTGCTTTAAGCTATACTGGAGCAAATTCACAATAGTCCCTGTGAAGTCATTAGTCACAGTATAAATGACAGTGGTATAAATGGCTGTCAAATTGCTTGAATATGAAAGAAAAATGTATAATAATGCAACACTGCATATACCGGAATACTATCTCTTCTTTTTCAGCAAGAACCAGTAAATAGAATTCTGACCATTTCACTCCTGGCAATTGTAAACTGGTTACCTAGTAACTAATCCAGCAATACTGCTGGCTCTGTTTAGGTTTTTATCCACTTAATTATTTCTTTTTTTTTTCTTTTTCTACTACTTATAAAAAATAAATGGTTGGGAATGATTTAAGTAGGTGGCTGCTTCTGATAAGACAATTACTCTTTTTTAAAATATATTTTCCTTGCCGGCATATTTCAGGGTCACTCATGTTTCATACTACCAGCATAGTTTGGAATCATACATGATATGGACTGATGCTTTGCTCTAAAATGGGAGAAGAATGGATAACCTTAAACCATAACCTTTGTGAAAGATGTGTTTTGCAAGTGTCTGCTCAGAATCAAATGCATTAAAAAAATCATTCCACTATTTTAACTATTTTTCTATTATAAATGTGAACTTCATGCCTACGAGAGCCACAAGCAAGATGTTCTGCATGAACATCCCTTGACAATATGCTAGAATGAACATGTGCATTAGTGCTTGGCAGGCATTTGTGCGGACTAAAAAAAATCTACATATGAGCAGCACAGGGTTGGCAAGTTTTGTATTTTTTCACACTTATGTTTGTTTTGTGCCAGTTCACATTTCTAAATCAATCTCTATGTGTATTATACTATATAGCTATTTTATTATCCACCTACTTATTATAACTGTTTTACTGTGTTCTTTTTAATTTTTTTCTCTGTACTTTATCTTAATATTGTTGGCTGCTTTGAGTGCATTTCTTAAAATGGAAATGTGGAGCAGAATCATAGAACTGGAGAGCTGGAAGGGACCACAAAGATCACCTAGTCCAACCCTCTGCAATGTGCAAGAAAACCAATTAATCAATTTATGTGGGGTGGCTATCCAGCCTCTTCCAAAAAACCTCCAGGGATAGAAAACCCACAACCTCTATAAGCAGACAGTTTTGGTGTTGTACTGATCTTACTGTCAGGAAGTTTTTCCTTATATTTAAATTAAATCTAGGTAGCTGCAAGTAATATCCATCATTTCTGCTCCTAGTTTCTGAGCCATGGAAAATAGTTCTTCCCATCCCAAGTCCAGATGGGAGCTTCCACAGAAGGTCATGAAGAATAACAGGGCTAAGGTCCTGTGGGATTTCCAGATCCAGACGGACAGGCAGGTACTGGCCAATCAACCAGACATCGTGGTAGCAGACAAGGACCAGAAGACAGCGGTGGTGACAGATGTAATGGTGCCAAGTGACAGCAACATCAGGAAGAAGGAGTATGAGAAGCTGAAGAAGTACCAGGGCCTGAAAGAGGAACAAGAGAGGATGTGGAAAGTGAAGGCCAGAGTGGTCCCATCGGTGGTAGGAGCACTTAGGGTTGTGACTCCTAAGCTGGGAGAGTGGCTCCAACAGATCCCAGGAGCAACATCAGAGCTCTCTGTCCAGAAGAGTGCAGTGCTAGGAACAGCTAAGATACTGCACAGAACCCTAAAACTCCCAGGCCTCTGGTAGAGGACCCAAGGTTGAGAAAGACACATACCACCCATAGGGGTGAGGAGGGAATTTGTGTGTTGTGTGTGTGTATGAGAGAGAGAGGGAGGGAATAAGAGCCATCAGATTTAGCAGATGCAAATACATACATGTATCCTCTTCTTGTTATATCTAATTATAATTAAAATATTTCTTCATTCTTCCGGCTTCAGTGATTTTCAGTCATTTGTCATAACAATACTATGCTCAATATTCAAGGTGTTGACATTTTGCTGCATCTGGCCATTGCCAATTCTAACAAATAAATTACTGTCATCACTTCTTTCCCTCAAACCAACAACGCCCCATTTTTACACATAAATTTGCCTATTTTTTCCTGGTTTTTCAGCATTTTACTTTATCTCTTTTCAATTTGTATCTGTCACTATTTCTTGTAGGTGTCACAAGTTTTAAAAATTATTATGCAATGATAATACCACTCCTTAGTCTGTGGGTTTTCTTTTGCATCTCCGGTCCAGAGCAATGTTCAGCCATACCACCTTCTGAGAAATAATAAGTACTTTGACTCTTGTAAGCCCAGACAACAGTTTAAGAAACCAGGTTTTATTCCCCAGAAGTAGCTCCTGCTTGCCTTTGCAATGTCCTTCCATAGGAAATCAGGAACAGCAGAGTGACTATATTTTCCAGTCAAAGTTAAAAACCCATTCGTTCAGCTTCACTTATGTTTAGTGACAGCAATATGTATTTCTTGCTGTGACATGAATACGTGAAGGACACATCATGAAGTTGAACAGAATTGCATTATATTGTAAAGCCATGTTCTCTTTCTCCATCTTTTTCCTACAGCAGTTAATATACTGATGTCAGAAATAAATAAGGCAATATTGTTGCCTTAACTAAACATTAATGGCATACATGGAGATGGTTATATGCTAACGTGGAAATATTTAACCCCCATCCCACTCCTTGCCCAACAGTGCAGATATAAAATGTCACTAATGAAGAATTAATGTGATGTTAATTACTTTGATTTGTTTATGTATAGAATATAAAAGGACACAGAGGTTTGACTAAAAAGAAGACAACTTGATGATTCAATTGCTTTTAAGGCAATAATAGGCCATTTCTTCTTGACTCTTTTGGCACCCTGTAAAATTTTGCTGAAAACTTGAATAAAATGTACAGGGCAAGATAGCATTTCTTTTATGGAGTTGTAAAAGTGGTGTTGTAAAAGGCATTAACCAAACAGATTTTAACCGAGATTTGTCTGTCTGATTTTTGAAATATGATGTCCAGTCTGGAGGAATGCAAACAAACAAACAAAAAAATCACCATAGCAAGACACTTTCCCATATTATTATTATTATTCAGATTTATCACCGCCCATCTCTACAGCAGTATCCCTTGTTTTTTTCCATTCCTATCATAGGGTTACGTTCATAGTTTCCTGAATTTAGGAAGATGTTAAGGCTTTAAAAATTGATTATGCTCCTACGTCCAGCTATTAATGTTATCTTGTTTAATTCTTGTTTGCTATTTTTTGAAGACATCACCCCCCCACAGAACACTTTATTTTCTTTTTACTGGTGCTTGACTAACATTAATTATGGTTCTGCATTTATTGAATGACACAAACAATCTGTCAGGGAGACTCTACAGAGCAGAGAAGAAGGCTGGACTATAGATAAGAAGCGAGCACGTAGCTCAGAGAGCCTAGCCTATTTTCCCAAACGTCAGAAGAAAGCTCCGCCCTAGGGTGAACGGATATTCTGGGGAATCTTCAGGCACTGTTAGTTTAGCAGGATTTTGCTTGTAGGTATGCAATAAACACTAGAGACTAGATTCCTGGCGTCGGCGTGTTATTTCTGCATCTACACACAACATCAATCCTGCTAAACCTCAACTCCCATCGAAAGAGGGAGGAACACAGTAACCAGGAGAATGGCTTCTCAGACACAGGAGTTGCAGCAGGCCATAATCCAGCTAGCAGCAGCCTTGACACAACATCAGCAGCAGGTCGACGACCAGATTAATAACTTACAGGCGGCGATGCTTCAGCAGATGCAACAACCAGCTCCAGGAGCCCAGCAGCCGGCACCAGTGGCACCACCCCCACCAGTCGTCCTGCGATCCCCAGGGTGTTTACCAGAGAAATTTGGGGAAGAGACGGCACAGCTCAGGACCTTCGTCGTCCAGTGCACTATGTTTTTCGACAGCAGACCAGCCGAGTTCCCGACGGAGAGGTCCAGAGTCACATTCATTTTAAGTCTGCTGAAAGGCTCAGCCGCAAGATGGTCCATCCCCATGGTGGAAGCTAACGACCCAATTCTGGACAACTACCAGAACTTTATGGCCCGTTTCAGAGCCCATTTTGATGATCCAATCAGAGAAGTCACTGCCAGCCGAGAGATCCGACGGCTCCGACAGGGGAACAGGAGAGTAGGAGCGTACATCGCAGATTTCAAACTGCTGGCAGGAGATTTGGGTTGGAATGAGGTGGCATTGAAGGATCAGTTCAAACAAGGACTGGACAAAGAGATTAAGACCGAGTTAGTGCGGCAGGGCACGCCAGCTACATTGGAAGACCTATACCAGTTAACAGTCGTCATAGATGCTCGATTGGAAGAGTTAAGAGAGTTTCGGCCAGGGAGAAACGGCAGGAGCCCGACCGGCTTTTCCAGGTTTTGCTACCCCCTCTAACACGTTTGCTCCCCTGAGCGCAGAGGAACCTATGCAGATAGGGGCGACACGACTCTGAAGCCGAGAGGCAAAGGAGAAGGGACAGTGCACTTTTTTTCTATTGTGGAGGTCCAGGGCACATCGCAAGTGAGTGCCCGACCAGACGCCAGACAACCCTGGTGAGATTTACAACCCAAGGCACAGAGCAGGCCCGCATACCAGCCGCTTCTTCCCAGCAGTTAAACTCCAACAGCCCCCCTTGCCAGAGCCCCATAGGGAGGCCATCCAACAATTGAGAAGGGCTCAGGCGGCAGATCACAGCCAATATTTTTATATTGTTCCAGCCACGCTGACTACAGATTCCAAGCACCTAATACCGGTAAACGTAATGATAGATTCTGGTGCGACAACCAATTTTATAGATAGTGAAGCGGTGGAAAGTTTTCAAATTCCAACAATTGCACTTCCAAACCCCATGCAGGTTGAAACCATCGACGGGCAACCTCTCAAGGCAGGAGAAATTAAAAGCTGCACCCAGCCAATTCAGCTAACCATCGCAGATCACACGGAGTGGATCCAACTGTATGTTACTGCTTCCTTGCAAGTCCCGGTCATTCTCGGGGCACCTTGGTTGAGACTCCACAACCCCAATTTGGACTGGATGACCGGAGCAATTTCCTTTCCCTCTCAGGACTGTCGGCACCACAAATTGCAGGGCATTACCCAAGCCCAACCGGCAACTGCAAGCAGAGAAGCAGGGAGGGCTTCCCTGCCAACAAAGTATGGAGATTATGCAGACATCTTCGGAGAGCAAGAGGCCACAGCATTGCCTCCCAATAGATCGTTCGACTGCACAGTGGATTTGAAGCCTGGAGCCAAGATCCCAGCGGCACGGCATTATGCAATGTCCCCTAAGGAGCTAGCTATCCTAAAGGAATATTTGGATACCAACCTAAAGAAGGGTTTCATTCGGCCATCGACATCACCAGCATCGGCCCCTACCTTCTTCGTGCCTAAAAAGCCCGACCCTTTCACCCCGGCGGCACAGGCTGGCGATAAGGGACCCCCCATGCGCACGGTGCATGACTACAGCGCACTCAACGCAGTCACCGTTAGAGACCACTACCCTCTTCCAGTTATATCTGAATTGCTAGATCGCCTGCAAAAAGCCCGTATTTTTACCAAGCTGGACCTCAGGAATGCCTACAATTTGATCAGAATAAAGCCAGGCCATGAATACTTAACGGCTTTTAACACCAGATATGGTAAGTTTGAATATTTAGTCATGCGTTTTGGACTAAGTAATTGTGGAGCAGTGTTTTCCAGGTTCATGAACCACATTTTCTCAGACTTGTTAGATAAATATGTAATCGTGTATCTTGATGACATCCTGATTTATTCTGAGGACCCCACCTCCCACATTACTCATGTGCGTAACATTTTGCAGAGACTGAGAGAGAACAAGCTGTTTGCCTCTCCGCCACTTCTGAGGCACCCGAACCCTTTAAAACAGTTCCACGTCCAGTGTGACACATCTAACTTTGCCGTCGCCGCCATCTTGCTCCAAGCGGCGGACGGAAGAGGGGCAGATTTATTACCCTGTGCCTATTTCTCTCGCACGCTGTCACCAGCAGAGAGGAATTATGATGTGTTCAACAAGGAGCTGCTTGCCATAAAATCAGCCTTTCAAGAATGGAGGCATTGGTTACAGGGAGCAGCATTGCCAATCAAGGTTTACACAGACCATAAAAACTTAGCGCTTTTGCAGAGCTCCGCATCCCTCACCCCCCGTCAGGTCAGATGGAGTCAATTTTTTTCACGCTTCAATTTCATCATCTCGTATTTGCCAGGCAAACAAAACAAGCTGGCTGACGCATTGTCTAGGCAGCCGCAGGAAAAGGCAGAACCTGACCAAGCCACCCAAGCCACGATCTTGCAACCTCAAAACTTTGAGAAACCTCCCGAAGGGGACCAAATAGAGACCTTGGCAGCAGTCAGACTAGCAGACGACCTCCTTGTAAGAATCAAGGCTCAGCAGCAACAAGACCCCTACGCACGGGCTAGGCTGGAGGACCTAGAGGGGGCCCAGAGCGGAGCACCGTCCCCGTTCACAGTGGAGGCAGGGACCCTTTGGCATAGTGGGCGGCTTTATGTTCCCAAGACCCTGAGGGAAGAAGTCCTACAGCTTTGTCATGATAGCCCAACGGCAGGACACGGGGGGGTGTTCAAAACGCTGCACAGAACACTCAGAGATTTCTGATGGCCCAAGATGGCAGCACACATTAAGACTTACGTGGCCTCTTGCCACGTATGTAGATGCACTAAAACTGTTCCAGGGAAACCAGCAGGCCTTTTACAACCCCTACCCACACACCCCCAACCTTGGGACACTGTCTCCATGGATTTTATCACTGACTTGCCACAGGCACAGGGTTTCACTTCCATCCTGGTGGTGGTAGATTGCTTTACAAAAATAGCGCATTTTATTCCCTGTAAGGGCCTACCAACAGCACAAACTACAGCACAGCTCTTTTTGGACAATGTCTTCTGATATAGAGGTATGGTTAACCACTTGATCTCAGATCGCGGTTCGCAATTTACATCCAGGTTCTGGGGGGCGCTTTTCCAGATGTTGGGGGTTAAAATACACTTGTCTTCTGCGAATCATCCTTGCAGTAATGGCGAAGCAGAGAAAACTAACCAGTTATTGCAGCAATATCTCAGATGTTACATTAACTACCGACAGGACAATTGGCCAGAACTTCTCCCCATGGCAGAGTTCGCTTACAACAATGCAGTACATTCCTCAACCAAGATGTCCCCTTTCCAGGCTCTCTATGGCACAAACCCGAGAGTGTTGCCTCACAACACTCACAACAAACAGCTGTTCCTGCAGCCACGGATTTCCTGGCAGAAAGACAGGCAGCCCATCAGCTGTTAGCAGAGCAGCTGGAGCTGGCAAAGACAGCCTATAAACGGAACGCAGATGAACACAGACAGGAAGGACCCCCCATATCACCAGGAGACAAGGTCTGGCTCTCTACAAAGTTTCTATCCACTAACAGACCTTGCAAGAAGCTGGACTCTAAGTTTATTGGCCCTTTTCATGTGCTACAGCAAATAAACCCTGTGGCTTATCGTTTGCAGCTTCCACACTCCATGAGGATTCACCCGGTGTTTCACAAGTCCTTGTTAGTCAAAGATTCCCCTCCAAGTGCCTTGCGGTCGCATACCACCACCCCACCTCCGGTACTTGTCCAAGGGGAACCAGAGTACGAAGTGCAAGAGATTTTGGACTCCAGAAGGAGGGGCAGGGGAATTCAGTATTTAATACACTGGAAGGGGTATTCTCAGACAGAGCACTCCTGGGAAAATGCCAAAGACGTTCACGCACCCTTGCTAGTGCATAGGTTTCATCAGATTTTCCCTCACAAGCCACGGCCAGCGCGACTCCCAGAGCTACAGCCACCAGAGGAAGACAAGGAGTCCGGCCAGCCTGAGAGTTTTGTAAGTTGCCAGCAACCATTCCTGCTCCCTCCACCAGGACCAGCGAGGGGGGAGGAGGACGATTCGCATCCCTCCACCTCTGGTTTACAGTTCACAGGAGGGGGGAGGGAGAACCTTTCTAATGATTTAGCTGTTTTTCAGGAGAGGCCAGCTGCACCCGGACTATCAGATCAAACAGAGAGCCACGAGCCCTCCCCTGATATTCCTTTCGTGGATGACCTACCTTCTCTGCCCAGCTCCCAGGAGGAGGAGGAGGAGATGGACACATTTTCACACGGGATCCAGCCTGACACCAAGGACGAAGGAAGGGAGGGAGTTGCTATGGAGTTTTTGGAAGTAGAGGGTGGTGGTGTCAGGGAGACTCTACAGAGCAGAGAAGAAGGCTGGACTATAGATAAGAAGCGAGCACGTAGCTCAGAGAGCCTAGCCTATTTTCCCAAACGTCAGAAGAAAGCTCCGCCCTAGGGTGAACAGATATTCTGGGGAATCTTCAGGCACTGTTAGTTTAGCAGGATTTTGCTTGTAGGTATGCAATAAACACTAGAGACTAGATTCCTGGCCTCGGCGTGTTATTTCTGCATCTACACACGACACAATCAGAAATCATGTACTAGTCATGTTAATATTGGAAAATTATAGAGTCAGACAGATTTGGCTAATGCCAGTTCATGTAAATCAAACCCGTTTACTGTGAGAACACAAGTTTTATACCTGTCCCATGAACAGTTAGAAATCGCTGTCCAACTAGCACATTTTCATACCTTTTTTCACATGTTCTTTAATGACTACTCTAAGAGAATTGAACTCATTGTAAACATTCTCTCTCTCTCTCTCTTTCTCTCTCACACACACCAGACATGTAACTTTCCCTCTACATACAGTAACTTCTTTTCATTGCATCCTCTCCTTTCCCACATTCCCTTGCCATTGTCCTTTGCCACTGTCCTTTGATCCATGTGGCCAATCCTGTTCCTGAACTATACTATCCAAATTGTGTGAAGCTCCAGGGACTTTAATATAGACTTAATCTTTGCTGATTCTTTCCTACATCAGCCTGGTCTAAGCACAGCTGACAATAACTTTGTGTTGTAAAAGAAGTTATTTCCTTATTACTTATTCCAAAGCTAGTAAATACTTTCCAATTTCCATGGTATTCTCCCCAATCTTTTTTCAACAAACGCTATATCCCCATCTTAATTTTTCTTGCCCTATTTATCTGTGCTGCTAAAAATAATCTGGCAGTCCAGTACTGGTAGACTGATATACTCACCCATCCTTTTCATTTGGCAAACATTTATGGTAAAATAAAACATTTATGTTTCAATTCACAATGCAGTTTATTTCCATTTTGCTGAAATTCAGTGTAAAATTTAATACATGGTCACTATGCTATTCCAGAAGTTCTATTTCCATGTTTATCAGGTTCCACATAAGTTGCTTTTCTGACTCTTGTGCGAAGGTCAAGGCACAGTCTATCATAAGCATTGTCTCAGAAGCAGAACCTTTGAGATGTATGCTGACGTGGCATTCAAAATATTCCACCATTGTGGCACTTTAATTAACATCTCAGTGGCCTGCCTTCACAGGGATACTTACATCATTTATTACATAATTTACTGCAGAAAATTCCTTTTGCTTGCTAGCAAACATCCTGCAGTAAGTGCTCTCTGGAGAAATTTAAATTACAGTGGTAGCTCCACACATAGTGGTTTAAACTGCTCAGCACAGCTGTTTTATCGCAGGTCATTTGCAGACGCACTTCTCAGAATAAGCCATACAATAAATTCTACCAGGGTGAGTGGTGGCAAGAAGGGGGGGGGGGCTATACTTGCAGTCATGTTCTACTATGTCTACCTTTTCTGTTGCTTGGAGACTAAAACAATAGGCTGGATTGGCTAATGATGTAGAAAATCTTTTGTGAAGGTGAGTGAAGCCCCTTGAATTGTGTGGGTATGTTTCTTTTTCTCTGTTCCAGTCTGGTATCTGTCATCTTGTTATATTTTATTTTATTTTATATTTTATATTTTTTATATTTTATATTTTATATTATTTTATATTATTTCATATTTCATATTTCATATTATTTTATATTTTATATTATTTATGTTTTTACTTGTGATCCACCCAGAGTCATTGGGAGTTGGGCGACATACAAAGTTATTAAATTAAATAAATAAACAAACAAACAAACAAATAAAATCTTTCTCAGAGATTCATCTAATGCCATTGAGATTCTTTTCCTTTAAGATTATCTGAGGAGGAGCCACTTCATTTTCTCTAAATTTTGATTCAAGTGAAATGTTATGGTAGACAAGGGATATGCAGAGTTTTTCTTACAAATGATGATGCTGTTAAATAAAAACTTTCTTAACTTCTTTTGACATGGTTTACCTGAGGAGACATTAGACATAATACCCTAGGATAGCTTGCATTTTTTTGCCATTCTAAATTATTGTAAGCGAAAGAATGAACAAAACAATAGCTGTGATGTATCCTACTGGAATGTCAAAATACTAACATCTTGGAAGCAAACATTGGAGCAATATTGTCCTCACTGGATAGCTTTGGATCATTAGGATTTTTTTATCCTAATCTTTTAATTACATGGTTCATGCCCATATATGTTGCCCTGACCAACTAGAGAGAAGGGATTATTTTATAGGTTAAAATAATCTCCAAATTTGGCCCATAAATATGCCTTGAATCTCCACTGAAGAAATATAGTCATATTCAGAACCCAATATACTTATACTCTAGATTTGTAGTACAGTTGTATTTTCATTGCAGTTCTTTTCTCATATGGTAGTTTCCAAGTCAGGAACTTGCTGCTGGTTATAAAGTTGACAGAAATCATTGAGGAAAATCATACAGATGGTGGCTCTGAAACTGAGATGAGTTTCAGATGCCTGTCAGCTCATTTGTTCACTGATTCATAGCGTCACCCACAGCACATCCTGAACTAATTGTCACTCATCTCAAAAAGGTCTCCAAAGAATGCAGGATGGTAAGAGAGGAAGCAATGCATCAGGCAGCATTCAAGAATGTTCTGTTGGTCTCTGTTAGTCAGTTCTGGAGGTCACTCTTCAACTTCCACTCAATCATGTTATTTCTATTGCCATCATACATGCAGTTTAAAGAATACAAACTCCTCAGGGATTTCAGAACCCAAAAAGAGGTATCAAACCAGCTTCTAAGACACAGGTGTTTCTTATCATCTAGGTACTTTGAGATTTCACTTATTTTACTCATTCATTTAATTTTATCTTGGCTTCTTCCTCAGAGCTCAGGACAGTACAAGAGGAGTTATCCCATTCTTCAACTTAAACTCAAAATTATGAAGTAAAGATTGATTAAATCAGGGATACAACTTTATTGATTTTATGCACCCACACAAGAATTTACGATGGTACAAACTGCCATGGTATAAGGCTTTTGATGCTTGTTAAGACAGCTTTCCTTGTTAAGACAGCTTTTCTGAACCTGATATCCCTCAGATATGTTACAGCTGCAATGCTATTCTTATCCAACATATAAGGTATAAATATGAACTCTCCTAGTTAAGGATGCTAAGCCTGTACAGCAGCTGTCTCCATCCTGTGGTCATAATTTAATGTGGATTGGATGCACACTCCTGAGAACCACGGTGTCTTGAAATTCATACTCTGTGATTGGCCCACTCTGCTCTCAAAGTAACTTTGTTTTATATCCTTGTAAATCTCTCTGATAGGTGATGGGACTTAGGTTTTATTACACGACAGTCACTGATACCTCATCCTATGTTCTCTATTCACACTTCCCTATCCTTCTTAACACACAGGACCGGTAACTTCAATTATACCTGAAGGAACAACAGGCAGTAGGCAAATATACAAGTGTGTTTGGTTAATCTGGGAAGACCAGAAATAAAACTGTATTCTGTCTAAGTTTCAATCAGCTTATGCTGCACTGATTGCAAGAGGGGTGGGAAGGTGTAAGGTGGTTCCCACTTCACACACAAACACACACACACACACCCCTCTACCATCTATGTAATGTGTCAGTCTCTAGCAGGCTCAATTCCATTCAAGACCAAGCCACTAAGACCAGTTTCCTCCATAAACCACATAGCAAAGTAGTAACCCTGTGTTAGAGTTAGTTATTATTATTATTATTGAAATGGAAGAAGAACAAGTGAAAGACTATGATAAAAACTTTGGACACATACTGATGGAACAGTGGGAAAATATGTGGTTAAAAGGATTGAAATTTACATTGTTATAATCTAAAAGAGAATTTTTATAAAATTATGTACCATTGGTATATGCCTCCAGAAAAATTGTCTAGAATGTGTAAAGGTACTTCAAATTTATGTTGGAAATGTGGACAACATGAAGGGACATTTTATCATGCCTGGTGGACTTGTAAAAAAGCCAGAAATTTCTGGGTTCAAATACATATAAAGATAGAAAGAATTTTAAAGTTCAACATTCAATTGAAACCAGAACTTTTCATGGTGGGATTAATAGACAGACAATTAGAAAAGAGCCATGGAAGATTATTTTTATATATGATTACTGCTGCGAGAGTATTATATGTGCAAAAATGGAAAGACTCTGAAATACCCACAATGGAGGAATGGTTGGTGAAGATGAACAGAATTGGCAGAGATGGCAAAATTAACTTGTTTGATTAAAAAAAAAGCAACTACATTAATCAGTGATTGGAAACCCCTTATGGACTTTTTGCTGAAAAAAGAGGAAAAATGAACTTGTGATTTATGGGTTTGAAGATTAGAAAGGGTAGCTTATGGAAAGAAGGAAATTATAAGATAATTTTAGAGAGAGGGGTCAAAATATAAATGCATTTATAACTGCTGCCAAGAAAATCAGAAGCTGCTTCTTTATAATCTTTCTTTTCCTTTTCCTTTCCTTTTCTTTTTCTTCTTTCTTTTTCACTATTTAGTATTTTCTTTATTATATTTTTTATAGTTTTTACTTTGTTAAAAATTTCTTTAATAGAAATTATAAGAGAGAGATAACCACTTAACCTGGGATCTTTTGGGGCATAGTTAAATTTGCACTTGAATTTGATTTGTCTTGTCTTCAATCTTTTTGTATCTCATTGGAGGTCTTCTATGATCAACACCTCCTACCTGATTCTGACTAACAGTATGGGAGTGGGAAAATGTGTTCCATTCTTAATTTAAGACTACCATATGGATAAACATATTGCTACACAGTGTAAAACAGGTTCATTAGTACTGGAAGGAGTTTTAAACAATTCACTGGAGTTAAGAAAGCCGAGTTCTAACTAAGTGAGAATAAGTGTGATACAGAGTTTTGGGAACTAAACATTCAGATTTAACTATACTGAGATATGGGAAAGTCACTGGATAACTTTCAGGTAGCCATTCTTTCTCAGTCCAGCCTACCACCCTTGGTTGTTGTAGCTGTGATAAAATTAAAGGACAAATTATTGCATATCATGCTTTACACTTATAGAAGGAGAAAGTAGAGCCCAGGATCTGCATCTCTTTTGTGGGCTCCCATGAACACCCCAAACTTTGTCCCTTTCGGCATGGCTGGCTTTTAAGAGGCCAAATGAGTGCCATAAGCCAACCAGATGCTTTAGGCTACTTCACCCCTTAACAGTCCTGGATCTACCACCCCAAATGCAGCCTCCCATCCCATTTTGGGCATGTGGCCTTCAGCATTTTGTATAAACCTGGCAAGGTCTGTCCTAGAGGAAAGGTTGGAGATAAATAGGAAAATAATATTTAGATTCTCTATTTGCTTATTTCTCATATAATTTCTGTTAATTTCTAATATAATTTCTGTTTCATTATTGCTTAATAGAAGAACACATGAACAAAACATTGGGATGTACTTTTGGGCCCCCATGTACTGGCTTCATCATCAACACTTTTTTCTGAGCCTTGGAGTGGGCAAGTGGTTTTTATGGTGTACTCATTTCACAGGATCTGTGTCTGGATCCCAGTTTAGTGATTAAAAATGTATTTTATTCCTTGTTCTTGTTTATTATTATATTGTTTTATTCCTTTTAATGTTTTCTTGTGAACCACCCAGAGTCATTGGGAGTCAGGTGGTACGCAAACATTATCATCATCATCATTATCATCATCATTGAAAGTCCATATCTTCATATCTCACCATATATTATTAGAAATCATTGGATTTCTCTAGCCCTCTACCCATTTTTCCCGTTTTCCTTCTCAATTCAATGGCATTTTGGGATGGCAATTCCTTATGACAAACGTGGCAAATGAAAAGGTTCTGGGCTTTCAATTCTGTACATTTTAATTTTTTTAAAAAAAAAGCCTCAAGGAAACTGTTGCTAGCCTTTTTAGTATTTTACAGAATCAAAGCTATAATTTACAGCTGACCTTGGCAGATCCTGAAAAAGCTAGCCAGAGGAGGAGGAGGAGGAGATGGGCAGCAACGGTAAACCACTTTGGTACTGTTGCCCTGAAAATTTACAGACATGTCTCTGTCATTATTTATTATTTTTATTTATTTATTTATTTAATTTATATGACCACCCATCTCCCCCCAACGGGGAACTCTGGACGGTTTATTATCAGGATCTGAGGGAGCCTTCGCCTTTTAATGAAATTTGCAGGCAAATGTGACCTTTGTGAGAGGAAGATGCCTGGCTAATTTCATCCGAACAGGAAATATTTCTGTTCAGGAAAGTAATCCAATTTGGGGTGGGTAGGGTTGAGGGGGAAGATAGATAAAGAAAATGACATGCAGTATTGAGGTGGCTGTGCTAAGAAACATATATGTTGTTAGAAAGAGAGATGTAGCAGTGGAGCAAGTTGGATATTACAATTTATGGTAGTGTGGTGAGCAGTGAACAGGATACTGGTGGTTAGCTTTATTCTACCCATCTGGCATAAAAGAGTTAATCAAATTTAGGGAGGACATCATCAGGTTCCCAAACGCCATTCAAATCTACTAGCCTTGCAGTTCCCGAAATACTTTTCAATACCTACAAGAATTGTCTGTTGTTCAGAGAACAGAAAGTCTGTGCCCTGCAAAATTTGCAACATTTCTGTTATGGACTACTTGCTACTTGAATACACGTGTTGCCTCATACAGCTTTCCTTAGATGTCCTCTTTCGATGAGGCAACTATCTTATCATGCTCAGAACAAATCATAAACATGAACATCCAAGAACATTTATATCAACTGCTTCCCCTTAAGCAACATTAGTATGTACACAGATTTTAGAGAGCATACATGGAATGCCTAATTCCTACAAGTATTGAAATGAATGAGCAGCCCTTGTTCAGACAGATTGCAAAGTAAAGTTGTAATGCTTTCAATTCTATCCATGGTGAAGACATTATAAGCAAGCTGTGAGGTTTCCTGAAAGCGCCCCCACTACCACCATTTTCACTATGATTATGTGTGCATTGAATTTAATCAGATTTTAATATGCAACATAGCTTTTGAAACCAGGCCTTGAAACTGTTTTTCAAATCATGACTACGAGGGAACCTGAATTAACATTCAGAATGGTTATAACTGCTATATGGACATTCCTCTTCAACATAGTAAAGAATTGGGTAGGAGGTAATATGTAGGGGTTGCAAGTAATTATTATTTCATCACTAGTACTTGTTCTCAGCTACATGTTGGATGTTCTGGACTACAGACATTTAGAGAAAGCATATATGTTGGACTACTTATTTTTACTGCAGTTTTTGTGTCCGCGTGTCATGGTGCTGACGGTGGGATGATGAATAAGAATAAGAATAGAATTCTTCACCAAGTGAAGGTGGTAGATTCTCCCTGAATAAGGAAAACCAAGCACATAGGGGTACATCTAATTTTATCAGAACAAATTTCTACTTGCAAAATTTGATTTTCCCACAAATATGATCCAGGGAGACCCTGACATTTCAAGGATAATTTGAGTAACATGTGGAGGGTGAACAGAAAAGGGCTGGCAGATGTTATTCTATCAGCAGAGGAACACAGTTGGATACAACCCACAAGATTCTTATTGTTGCTTTATTTGGTCCCACAACATAAACAACTTAATTATTTAATGAAGTGTGAGAAGAATTGCAGCAATCCAAGGAGCCTGAACATTTTTCAGCTTTGCCTTAGAACAAAATGATCCCTTTCTAGTACCGTTCCCTAATTATTAGAGCCATGAGTTTCTCTGTTAAATAACCAAGAAGAGAAATCACTTTTTTTCTTTTTAATTGTTCTTATTTTTCTTGAAGAAATAGAACCCAGCAGATCATAATTGTTTATTAATGCTGCATGAGATTAAATGAGCCCTGCAGTACTTCAGCTCCATTTTCATGATCTGTGGGCCAGCTGCTTCACAAAGCATCATTAATGAAGCATGAGGATTTCATGTTGCTTGGTCATCCAACTGGAGATATGTTTCACCTTATGGCAATTTTGTTTCTCCCTGTGCTCAAAACCCAGGGGGTCCTATATGCTACCAGCCCATTAAATGCACAATGCAGATACAGCTTTTGGTCTCCTTTGAATATCATAAAAATCATCATACTGTTTGTAAGAGTGACAGCTTGCAGTAAAGTGCTAACTTATGAAAGAGTATAGAGTCACACACTGTGAAGAGGATGGAGAGAATACTGTAAAATTCAGAGTTTTGTAACACCTATTACTCAGAAAGTTTTAAGACAGTGCGAATGCAAGAATTTTCTCTCTCTCTCAGCTAAGAAGTCAATAGTGCAAACAATTATATTTTATAACTAGTTAGTGCCAGATGGCTTCATAAAGAGTTTTTAACAATGTTGTGGTACAATTATCTATATAAATATAGATATGCATACATTTGTCAGGGTTTTTTTAAAAATAAATCTCAAGCTTTTAAAGAAAAGCTTTTGAGTCCCAAGCTTTTAACTAATGATCCCTTCTCTTTATTACAAGAAATCTCCTGCTATTGTCCTACAGGTATTGTATACTGATGGCAATGTTACACAAATACCATAGCAAACCTGACAAAAACCATACTGTTTTACACATGTGAAGACTGATATTGGACAGAAGACAAAACAGGCTTTTAGAGAATGGAATTCAAAAGCGAGAATGCTACAGAATCCCTTTCATGGTTTATAAGACAATTTAACTTCTATCATGACTATAAAACCTTCTTTTCAAAACAAAAGAAAAAAGAAAACACTACTAAAATTGTGCAACTGTAGCAAGAAATGGAAAAAGGAAGCTGAGTAGTCATATCATAGCTATATATCAACTTGTGAAGAAGCAGTTCAAATTAATCAAAGTAAGCTACTGTTTATTTAAATCAGGACAAAGGAAACTTTTGCCTTCAGATACTGTTAAACTACACCTCGCAATATCCAATGTCATCCGCAAAGCCAGCTCTTGGAGTATGATTCAGTATCTGGAGAGTCACAAGTTTACTATATTTGATTTAGGTCAATGGATGCCAAAGATCTGAAGATCTACCTCATGCTCTGGGGGAGATATAACCTTGAAGGAAAATTAAAAATCTAGGGAGCACTATCTAAGAAGGATTTACTGTTGAAGCATTTTTCCTGCATCATGTTTTGTTTTTGTTTTTAAATGAAGTTTAGAATAGTCCTCTGAAGATGCCAGCCACAGTGACTGGTGAAACGTTAGGAACCAGAACTGCCAGAACACGGCCACACAGCCCGGAAAACCCACAACAACCATTTAGAATATTTGTTTGGATGTTCCATTCCTTTATCCACAGGGAATAATTTCTATCAATTCTCCATTCTATCAACATTCTGCTATACCATGTCGACTCCCTATCAAAGGGATCCCAACCAGAGGGGGTGGGGCTAGGGGTAGGGGGTAAAGAATTTCAGATTGAAGGTAGAAATGGAAAAACTCCATCATCAGCATTTATTCTATTCAAAAAAGGGAAGTTAAAATACAAATCATTACATTTTAAATGGATCATTTACATTTTAAAAAATTAAAGTTTAATCACTATTATGTATTTGTTTGTGAGAAACAGGGTAGAAGAATAAATGTATACCTGAATAACTGGTGTTATTCCAGAACCACAGAGGCTTTTAAAATTACTTTTAAAATAATGTTGGTTTCTATTAATATAATTGAAACAAAGAAAACCTCAACAGGGGAGCATTTTACATTCTTTCTACAAAGACCCTTACATTTTTTTAAATGGTTACCCCTCCCCCCCTGAAAAAATAATCTTAGGAATAAAGCATTATCCAATTAATCTGAGAATAATTTATTCATTTTTCATAACATTTTTTTTTATTTTTACCTATCACACAGAGGGTAGAGATTTTCAAACTTTGAGAGTTTGTGAAACCAGCTTAACATTAACCTGTCCAGCAATGATCATGTTCTTGGGTACCATAGAAACAATACATTGCAAAGATAAAAAAGAAGAGATGTACATATATTTTATGATAGTCACAATCTCATCTTATGCTGCATCAGCAATGTCTATAACTAAAAATAATATAGAACCCTGCAAAGATCTGCACCCTACAGTGCATTAGTTATGAGCCTCTACTTCAATTAATTTGTTGCAGCAGATTATTGTCCTTGGGAATTCACCCATGTACAACTGTACCTTTTTTGAAGGGCTCTCTATATTATTTCCTTTGACAAATGTGCTCTAGAATTAATGGCACAGACTGATGGCAAGGCATGAAAATGGACGGAAATATTTGAAAGTGAACTGAAAAAATGGGTGCCTGCATTATTATTTCAAATATTTAAAAGGAAGGTTAAACATTTTAAGCTATAAAGATTTGTTTTTATTGGTGAGAAAGATTTGAAAATATTTTAAATTAATTAGGAATACGCATGCACAATGTCCCCCCAAAAGTCCTGCTATGCTGCCTTATTGTGGCAGAAGGGGTGGGGGGATGTTCATGGGAATAACATTAATGAATTGAGATGGACTGGAATTGGACACTTTCAATCAGAAGATTGCACTGGTTACTACTCAGAACATGAAAAATGAACAAATGGTGTTGCTTTGAGAAGGTTGATGTATTTTATGATCAAGTTCAATTTGAACTTGACAAAAATACAATGCTTGTGCTGCTTGTGACTGGAGATTTGGAGACACATTTTTAAATGCTAAGGAGGGGAAAGTAGTTGGAACATATGGCCTAGGAAATTGAAATAACACAGGAGGATGCCTTATGAATTTCTACCAGTTCAAAGACTTCTCTGCTAACACAGGTCTTCAAACAATCAAAATTATGCCTCTGTATGGACATCACCAGATGGGGTAGATGAAATCAAACTGACTATATTATTGCTAAATTGAGGTCAAGGAGCTCAATTACAGCATCAAACTGAGTGAGATGGGTGGTGGTGAAAATAAATAAATAAATAAATAAATAAATAAATAAAGGGGTAATATGCCATAGACTAGCACTTGGTAGAGTAGCAATGAACACCTTGGAAAAGATATTCAGATGCCATGATGTGTCTATACTTACAAAGATCAGAATTGTGTAAGCCATGGTATTTCCTGTGATACTCCATGGAAACAAAAGAATGGACATGGGAGAAGACTTCTGAGAATACCATGGATAGCCAAGAAAAAAAAATTGAAGAAAATCAACCCAGAGTTCTCATTCAAGGCACAAATGACCAAACTCAAATTATCATACTTCAGATGTATTTATTATAAATATGAAGACCCAACTCTCTGGTGAAGGCACTAGTGCTGGGAAAAGTGGAGGAAATAGAAGAGGATGACCAGCAGCAAAGTGGATGGACTCAATTACAGCAGTGATGGGTGCACAAGTGGAAGACCTGAAGGACCAGGTTAAGGACACAATCATCTTGAAGAAAATCTATGTGGTCAGTAAGACTGGATACTGACTTGATGGCACATTATCAATCAGTCAATGCTTCATGTATTTCATTTGAGAGTTTAATCCAAGTTAGGGTAATCATCCCCCATATAACCAACATTTGGGCAAGTTCAGTCCTTTTCTTTACCTCTGAATCTTTGGTATATTGAGTCTCTACTGAATCTCATGCTTTTCTTAATAGGAGCCCAGAAAAAAAATTTCTAAAACCTTTCTCTGATTTCCTTCTCCTCCAGTAAATATACAGTATACTGTAGTGTCTGTGAACATTAATGATGGAACCTTTTCTTTTGTAGTGATCACAATGTAAAATAACAATGAAAGATATAAAGTCTCATAAACTTTTTCAGCAACCAGCAAAAGCTATTTCATTTCTGTGGGTTTTTCTTGGAGGCTGTATTTCATAAGGCTTTTGACTCCTCCAGTGGCTTTTCAACTTTGCCATGATACTGTATCTGTCTGTTGTTGCTGCTTTTAATGACATTGGTATTTTTGCTTTGATGTGTTTATTGCACACTTGCTTGATATATTTTTTTGGCCCAAATAATGCAAGACATAAGTAGGTGCAGCTTTTATACAGCACATTCAGCATATTTCAGTCTTTCTTTTATGTCTCAACAATGTTTTCAACTCCGTATTACAGCCTTCTGGGTCAAACCAGGCCAGTGGCTGCTTACGATATTTTGAACTCCTTCCAAATATTCCATCTCATATTAAGGAGGCACGGACAGACTCTACAATAAGACACAGTCCATATATGCTTATGCAAGAGTTTCTATTTGGTACTCTTGAAGAGGCACAATCTGCAATCATACAATTTATGCAGAGGAAGGCTTTTCACACCTCAGTTAATATTGTGAAGGGAAATCTTGCAAGTTCACTCATGCAGGGTAAGACAGAGTTTGAAAATAATAACTTTTTAAAAATAACTCAGTCTGGTAAACAATAGGCGATACTAGTTTTTTTTTACAAGATGATATCTTCCTTGCATTAACTTTGTTGCACGTGAAAATCCAGTTTACCCAATTCCACTTAATAGGGTTTGTACATCTGTAATATTATCTATAAAGGAAGATAGTGTTAACATTCTCATTGCTGTCTTATTTAGTATAGCTAATAAGAAATCCTGAAGCAATGTTTAAAATGAAGCCTCGGTAACATCTGCTTCAGACTTCAGTTTAATTGATGCTAAAAATCTCAGGAGGTCTGCTAATTCCACAATTGTCCCACATTGAGTTATGTGTAGAAAAGCCACAGCACACAGTATTTTTATCTTCTAGGAACACAATATTTATGAAAACAAGTAGAAACGAGTCATAGTATTTCTCCTAGACAAGTCTGTACTCTCTTGTGATGTTGATTTTGAAATGTCAGGGCCTCTGTACATTCAATTGAGGTAGCAAATGTTGTCTCTGCAGTGTCACTTCATAGCTGAAACATCAGGACTGTAAATAAGTGTGGAGTCCTTGATGCTCTCTGAGCCTTGATGTTTTCTTGCAGACGTTTCATTGCCAGACTAGGCAACATCTTCAGTACAAAATGGGAGTGGGACTTGCTCTCTGTTTATATACCCTGGCTTGTCCTGCTTGTGTTGGTGCAGGTGTTGTTCTCCCCTTAGGAGTTCCTTGATTGGGCTGTTGTTTGCTGCCTGGTTAATTGACTGAGTTAATAGTTCCTTGATTAGGGTATATTGTGTTGTTTGATTGCTCCTCTGGTGCTAATCCTGGTGTTAATCTTTGTATATCTGGGTGTTGATTGCTGGCAAGGAGGTGTTCTGGTCTTCTGGCTTTTCTATTGTCCCTTATGAATGGTATGTAAATGTTGTTTACCTCTATGTGTCTGTTGATGGCTGCTTTGTCTGAGTGCCAAGCTTCTAGGAATTCTCTAGCATTTTTGGATTTGGCTTGGTTTAAGATGCTCACAGTTTCCAGTTGAAAGTATGGTTGGGTCTGTCCATGTGTTGTGAGATTAAGGAGTTTTCATTGTGTCTTCTGACTGCTAGTTGGTGTTTGTGGATGCATTCTGCTAGTCTTCTGCTGGTCTGTCCTACATAGTCCTTACACTCTATGTTGTAGATAACTTCTGTTTTTCTTCTTGGGCTACTGGGTCTTTTGGGTTACTTACAATGTTCTGAAGGGTTTTGGTTGGTTTATGTGCTATGGTGATGTCATGTGGTTGTAACAGTCTTTTGGTAGTTTCTGAGATGTTTCTGATATATGGCAGTGTTATCCTTTTCATAGCTTTTGTTGGTAGTGTTGTACTGGGTTGTAGTCAGGCACCCAGAGTTGAGTGGGTATCCATTTTGCTGGAAGATGCTGTATAGATGATCTGTTTCCTTTTTCTGGTGTTTTGGGTTGCTGCAGTGTGTTAGTGCTCGTCTGAATAATGTTCTTACACAGCTTCTCTTGTGGGAGGTTGGGTTGTTGCTTTGGTAATGGAGCACTTGGTTAGTGTGGGTAGATTTATGGTAGACTTGTTTTTCTAGAATACCATCATTCCCTCTACTGATGAGGATGTCCAAGAAGGGTAGTGTGTTGTTGTTTTCTTCTTCCCTTGTGAATTTTATCCCATTGAAGATGTTGTTGACGGTTTCGTGTGTTTCCTCCAATTGTTCCTTTTTTATTATGACAAAGGTGTCATCTACATACTGCATCCATACTTTGGGTTGTATGCATGGGAGTGCTATCATTTCTAGATGCTGCATTACAATCTGAATTGAACCTGAAAGTGGTGATCCCATGGGTGTTCCTTTGATTTGTTGGTATATTTTTCCATCAAACTGAATGTAGGTAGTGAGGCAGAGGTCAATGAGGTCCATGATTCTGGGTATTTCTGATGGTATTTCTGGGTATTTCTGATACCCATGATTCTGGGTATTTATATATGAATCTGCAAGAAAATAACAAGAGAGCAGCAAGGACTCCACAGTTCAACCCTGAGCTACAAATATTCTCTTTGATTGTAAATAAGTTTGCTTGTATATACATTTAATGAAGAAGGAAGTGAAGAGAAAGAACATTTTGAAAGGCACTCTTGAAAGATGGCAGCTAATAATCTACAATTATTGGAATTAATAGAAAGGATCAGCAATGACTGATTTATATATCAGAAATAGATTGAGAAAACAGGGAGAAAGGAAAAAATGGATCAGTTCCCATTTTAATGCAAGTGTGTCCAAGATGTATACAGTGCGACCAAAGTCTATATACAAACTAGAATTCAGTTCAACCATAAGTCTACTATATCTGGGATGTAAAAATCCGGGTCATAACAGCAAAGACTTAGAGTTTTCTGTATCTCTTTGCTGCCATCTAATACTAGCCCAGATTTTTGCAGCTCATATGCAGAGCCTTATTCTATGGTGTACTTCCCTCTTCTAAAGATTATGATGTAATCAAAATCACCAAAAAAATGGTGTTAAAAACATATTGGGAAAATTACTTACAAAAAATTAGCAATACGATGTATTGGATCAAAACAGTGAAAATGGAGCAAAAGATAGGCCAAACATATGCAATGTAAAATGACATTTTTCAATCTTTTAATATTTTCCTTTTTTTCTTACTTAATTTCACAATATTTGTTATTAGACACATTAAAACTAAAGGACTAATTAGGCAAGAGGTATTTTATGTCCGTCTCTCTTCTCTGTTGTTTATTCATTCAGTCGCTTCCGACTCTTCATGACTTCATGGACCAGCCCACGCCAGAGCTTCCTGTCGGCCGTCACCATCCCCAGCTCCCCCATGGTTGAGTCTGTCACCTCCAGAATATCATCCATCCATCTTGTCCTTGGTTGGCCCCTCTTCCTTTTGCCTTCCACTTTCCCTAGCATCAGCTTCTTCTCCAGGGTATCCTGTCTTCTCATGATGTGGCCAAAGTACTTCAGTTTTGCCTTTAATATCATTCCCTCAAGTGAGCAGTCTGGCTTTATTTCCAGGAGTATGGACTGGTTTGATCTTCTTGCAGTCCAAGGCACTCTCAAAATTTTCCTCCAACACCACAGTTCAAAAGCATCTATCTTCCTTCGCTCAGCCTTCCTTATGGTCCAGCTCTCACAGCCATAGGTTACTACAGGGAATACCATTGCTTTAACTATGCGGACCTTTGTTGTCAGTGTGATGTCTCTTGCTCTTAACTATTTTATCAAGATTTGCCATTGCTCTCCTCCCAAGAAGTAGGCGTCTTCTGATTTCCTGGCTGCAGTCAGCATCTGCAGTAATCTTTGCGCCTAGAAATACAAAGTCTGTCACTGCCTCCACTTTTTCTCCCTCTATTTGCCAGTTATCAATCAAGCTGGTTGCCATAATCTTGGTTTTTTTGAGGTTTAACTGCAACCCAGCTTTTGCACTTTCTTCTTTCACCTTCGTCATAAGGCTCCTCAACTCCTCCTCGCTTCCAGCCATCAAAGTGGTATCATCTGCATATCTAAGATTGTTAATGTTTCTTCCAGCGATTTTAACTCCAGCCTTGGATTCCTCAAGCCCAGCACATCGCATGATGTGTTCTGTGTACTCTCTTCTCTGCCATGTACCTATTTCCAATTGTACCAAGAATCTGCTCCAAAAATTCCACCAATTCTTTAGATCAAATTGTGGAGTGCCTGAGTTGGAACAAGGGAAAAAAGTCAGGAAAAAATCTGTTCTGCTGCTGAATGCTCTTCCAACAAAAGGTAAATACCATCAGCTACAACCCATAATACAGGTGGTCCTTGTTTAACAACCACTCATTCAGTTATTGTTTGAACTCACAACAGCACTGAACAAGTGGTAGTTATGAACGGTCCTCAAAATTCTGGCTGTTGCAGCATCCCCACAATCACATGATCGCAATCTGGGCACTCGGCAACTAGCCTGGATTTCTAACTGTTGCCAGGTCCTATGGTCACGTGATCATGATTTGTGACCTTCCTTCCAGCTTCCCACAAGCAAGTCAATGGGGAAGCTGGTAGGAAGTCAGAAGTTGCAATCACATGAGGTCCTTGCTTAACGACCCTTGCTTAACAGTAGTAACCAGGGACTGCCAGAACTGCTGTTGCTAAGTGACATAGCCATGTGATGTCACACTTTATGGCTGCATCACTTAGCAACAGAAATTCCAGTCCCAATTACTGTCGTTAAGTGAGGACTACCTGTATATATGTTGCTTAAAGAGTAAAAAGGCTAGTAGACCCACCACTATTTTAGGATGTTACCAAGATGTCCCTCAATGGCAACACCATAATGGTAGATAAGCTTCCCTGATAGTTTGATCACCATCAGTGTTTTGCTTGACACTATGCTGGAGGTGTTAGCAAGAAAAGTAGAAAGAAATGAATTGGATAGCAGTGCTGAAAAACTGGAAACACAAGAAAAAGGCTATTGCTTGGACTCTGGATTCAAAGAAAGGAATAGCTACAGAATTTCAATTGCCTCAGTGATGGCTGGGTGATTCTGCAAGATGCTATATCATCAGTGAGGAAATGGCCTGAGTCAGAGGAACAATGTAGGGCACTTTAAAGGATATCTGTTATTTTAAATAGGAACAAAGGGAACAAAGGAGAAAAGTTCATTTTTACACACTTTGTTTGTGCACATAAAAAAAATCTTTTAAGTCCTCCAGATGCAAATGTTACAGAGGCCATACAGTATATGATGAAAATACAAAGTGCAGCTGTATCCTTTAAGGTCCTGAATGTCCTAGGATCTGCAATCTGTCAAAAAAGAAAATACCTGAACCCTAAAAGCACCATCAAAGTTTTTTTGTCCGATTAATAAATAAAAGATTGGTGGGTTCCAGGTATAGAGCCTTCTCAACTGAGTATAATAATTGTCAAACTTTGTGGAAATCTGCCAAGCCCTACAGTATCTCCCCATTTTAGATGAGCCCTGGAAACCCTTTTTATTCCACTCAACAATTTATGACTGATTTTATACTTCTTGCTGTATTTTTATATTATTTCTTTTTCTATGTTTTGATATGCTGTTTGCTGCGGTATAATTTTACATTCTTGGGATTTTTTAAATTTTATTTTCTGCCATACTTTCTTCATTCTCTGTACACCATCATGCAAAGTTTTTTTTAAAGGTAGAATAAGCAGCTAGCAAAAGTGCAGAGGCCAATGTTGTGAGAATTTGCTCCTCGATGGAAGCCATTAACCAAAGTAATTCAATTCTCTGTTCACTGAAACATGTTTTTGACATTTTATCCTGTAATTCACAAGTTTCTGAAATCTGCAACGAGAAGAAAAGAATGAAAAGAAATATATCTAACAAGCAGGTCTGTAAGGATAATTCAACCTTTATGGCACAAACAGACAACCTTGTTTTCTGTTGAAAGTTGTACTCGCTCAGGACTAATGGGGGAAGAGGGCCACTCTTTTCCTTTTTTTCTGAAACCTTCTTTTTTTAGCTAATCATGAGACCATCAGACAGCTTTTTAACAGCTTGTACCAGATATCTGAATTGCTTATTTGCAGAAGGCACTTTAAATTAGACTCAGAATCACAAACTGACCAGCTATGCTCAATGGAAATATGAATCCTAAATGCACAGGGTTCAGGCTTCTAGAAGGGGTAAACTGTGTAAATCCAAATTAATTTAGACCATCCCTACCAAACATCCTGACAACATGCGAAGATTTGAGGGACAATGGGAAGGTCTTAGTGTGTATCCCTGTTGCTCTCAGATCTAAGTATATGCAGAGGTAAGTGTTTAATGAATACTCAAAGAGAAATAATTTAAACATTGTAATCATAGTTTATTTATTGCTTATGATATCCAAATATTTGATTAAAGAGCTTTTCCATATTAATGCTATATCTTGGCATCATGTTGGTTAGGATCACACATATTTAGATGCAATGGGAGAGGGACAAGTGAATGTGCAGTTAGGACTATCATCACTGATTGGTCAGATTGTTCCACAAATATCCTTACATCCTTACCCTCTACCCCACTCCCAGTAGAAATGCAATTATGAAATTGCAAAAAGTGGAGACATGCCTAAACTATTTTGAATGGTTTAAATCCATGGCTGATTTCATCATCTAGAAATGGCCAAAGTCACAGATGCAGATTTGATGTGATCAGTAAAGCATCTATGAAGGACACAGAAATACAGTTAGGTATAAGGAACAAAAACCATTGTGAATGTTCACCTGGGAAAGAACAATAGGGAGAAAACAATGAGATAAAACCAAGAACAGAGCCCCAAAGTGCAGTGCCAAAGAGAGAAGGAGAACCAACAAGGGATTGCCATCAAGATCTTCATGACCGTTCAGTTTAATTGTTCCTAACCATCCAATGATTAAACTGAAAAGGATTCACATATCCTTTAATACATTTGAGAGGAACTGAAGCAACCTAAATTTTGTGTCACACTTTGTAGAAGAACAGCTGTTTATTATTTTGTATGGTAGCTTTTATACACAATTTCAATATCACTTTTTAAAAAGAAAGTCTGCTTTAAGAATGATGTAGATCTGCAGAATCTGAAGTGGTGTTCTACAGAGTGATAGAGCCAAGGGGTTATTGCTAGAAATGGTTAGTTTTGTAGTATGTGAGACCCAGGTAGGGGGGAAAAAAGCTTAAAATCCCTCTTTCCCACACGGTCCCAACTCTGAAATATTTAATTGTTCAGTGGAAGAGGCACAGAAGTACAGCTGAAAGAAGGATGAACAGAAGTAACAAGGCATGAACTGTAGGACAGGGATAGACAATCTGTTTTTATCTGAGCTATTTGTATCTGTCAACACCTGCATGTAAATGGTGAGAGAAAATGTAGTATATAATGCTATAGCCATAATTGCTTGAGTGGGGTCACATGTTCCCTTTCATTGCAACCTCAAGGTGAATCAAATCAAATCAAATCAAATCAAATCAAATCAAATCAAATCAAATCAAATCAAATCAAATCAAATCAAATCAAATCAAATCTTTATTACAAACATAGATCAGCAAATTCAAGCTGCCCCCCCCGCACTCCTTCACCCCCCCCCTTTAGACTTTTTCATTCTGAAATCCCCATCACAATATTGCAAGCAGCCAAGGAATGGAATGCTGTCTCTTAACCAGAGATCAGAATTGATTGCTTTCAGAAAGCTTTTGGCAATCAGGTTATAGGCTTCATGAAATTAATATGCCCCTAAAGATACAGTTGTTCAGCTCTGAAACTGAGTCACAGACAAGTGAAATCAAAGAATGTAAACTTCCAGATAATTCATAATGAATTTAACATTGTACCTTCTGAATATACTTCTTCATTATCTTTAAAAGATATGATTATATTTGTGTGTCAGGGGTCATTGTACTTACTTGTTTCAAAGTAATAAATAATTCTATTTGGAATTTGAAAAATAACAAACAGTACATAATGTATTTCATAAATAAATTCAATAAATAAAACTACCTTGGGGAAATAACTATTTGAGCTGGGGAAAACTCAATTAATGCTTCCATGATTTAATTATTTCCTCCATTTCTGTTCTGACCTGTTCCCCTGACTTGCAAGCTTGTGGGACGTGTAAGCTAGTAAATGTGTACCTTTGAATGAAAATAGCAAGGCAAGGGAAGAGTTAAATGCCTTCTGCCATTTTCTGAACTGATCTAAACTATTATTCTCTGCAGTATTTTGCAAGGGAAAATGAGTTCTAATAACATATTTGTAGATAATATTTTGTTAATTTTTGGGCTTTATTGGGTAAGTTTGAATGGGTTCATTGAACTTAAACATGTAGGCTTCTGTTATGTTTACCAGAATCAGGACAGAGACCTACATAATTTCCTCACCTAATCTATATTCTGCTAGATTTATCTCCTATCTGTCACAAGAGCAAGGTAGAACATTTGTGCATTGTGCCAACAGGATAACCTTAACCTTTGTTTAATGACTATCCTCATATATCACTGAAAAACAGAAAACAAAGCTTGCCTAAACTTCAACTCCTTACAGCATTATATTGTGGCTCTCTATTTTCTTCCATGCTGTACTCTGAGTCAAGCACGCAAAACATACAAGAAGCTTTCTAACATTGTGTACAAGCCATTGCTAATAAAAGGCCAATACATGCATTTGTAGTTTCAAGCATCACCAGTTTTGAAATATGCACACAACCAGATAAACAACAATCCCTAAAATAGTGATATGCTACCAAGAGTGAAGACATAAGCCTAATATCAATAAACCTCCAAGTTTATTTTAATAAATTGGATTATTCCTCCAAGTCATCCAGCTATAAGACAACTAATCATGCTTTAAAAAACAGAAAGAAAAAGAAAAAAAACTTCTAAATACTTATTAAAATGGGATTATGCTCACCTGGCTAGGTTGCCTGGCATTTTAAATTGTTCTGACAGTTATAGGAATTTTATATCAGAGCCAAGGTTCTTATATTATTCCCAGCTACAGGCTAGCATGAGTGCATACATGCATAGGAAACTAGGAAAAAAATTGCCTTTAAAATAGAAACACTCTAGCTTTCCCAGTCACCCCATTTTGAAAAGTTGTAATAGAAGAGGGGCTACTGTGAGTAGAGAAAACTTGTTTCTCTGATGTACAAACATTGCTCCCGATTACTTTATTACTCATTTTAGGGTTGGGTGGACAGGGGAGGGAGGAATCACATACTGGCTTTAAGGATTAACTCTGTTGAATGCACACACTTAGATGCAAATCCTAAAGCTACAGACATAAAAAGCTTCTGGTTTATGTCAGCAATAGCTGGAAGAGAGCAAAAAGCTGGAGTCAAATAGCTTAGATGGTTAATAGAGGCTACATGTTAGGTGAACAGTCAGTACTTTAAGTAGTCATTTCTATGTGTGCAGACAGCTCCAAATTCTATACTGCTGCCATTGCCTCACCCGATGCTTGCTCTGGAACTCTGCACCCACATATTTGTGTATTCATGTGTATACTTGTGTGCTAAATAAGCAGGGAGATTGTATTATAGCTCTCTGGTAAAAGTGCCATAGGAGGTATTCCATAACAACTGACTGGTAATATCTCAGGTATAACTCAGAAGTCTTATTAAACCTTAAAGGTAATGTACTGTAGCTGAACTTCTCTTTGGTCAGATGGATTACTACAACTGCTCTACCAAGAGTAAGCTCCTAAGCAGTTATGCAAAATTCTCCTGAGAGCTGTGCCTGTTGCTGCCGGTCCATATGCAATTAAACCTTCGCTGATTGAATCATATTGAAGGTCAGTGAATGCAGGACTTCCTTAGACTTTCCCACTTCCCTGATCTACATAATTCCACAGACTGTAATTTAATTTTGCTACACAATGGGAGTCTTCAGCATAGGAAATGCAGATGGTTCTCCATCAATCACCACAAAATTGCAAATAAAATCTGAATGAATCATGCAGCATCTCTATTAACCAAAGGACCGACCCATACATACATACATACATACATACATACATACATAAAAAAGTGTGTGGGGAGGGGGAGGGGGGAAATATATTAACATATGGCATCCAAGTGTTGTTACCCAGTTGCTGAAAATAGAAAATCGTTCTTGGGTAACTTTTTCTTTTTTAATTAAACTCTGATTCATGCATAGTGTTGCTACTGAAAACCAGATCAATTGCTGTTTCTTTCTGGTTGCCTGGCTGAGAGTTGCCCAACCCTGATTTAGCCCATCTGTTGCTCCATCAGGAGTTAATGTCCATTAGTAGAATATGCAGGACTCCAGAAGATGTACCATCAGCTCCTTGAGTGCACCCTCTTGAGCCATTTGCTCTCTCTTCCATCAACAAGGCTCTTCTCCAGGTATCAGGATCTTTGGCTCAGTAAAAAATACCCAGACCCTCAACACAGCCAAGCTGGATAAAAATCTTTATTGCATACTTGAATGAAGCCACTTTAAATAACTGATTGGCATCTATCAATATGAGAGTGCAATCCCCTCTGATATATCCTGCAATTGAAATCCGGTGCTTCTTTACCCCACCTTTCCCATACTGTGCACTTCCCAGGCTTGGTGCTAGAATGCAGCTGGTTGTTAATTTAAATAAGCCTGCTCCTGCTCTGGGAAACTATAGCTAGCCACATAACTCCCACACTGAGCCCCAAAGTTCTTATTTAACTATTTAATTTTGATGTATAAGGCGGCCCCAACTCAAAAATTACTTGGGATAACATGTAAAACTGGTATAATGCTTTAAAATGGCAAACAAAATAAACAGAAAAGGGTATCAGGTAATGGGAGAAACACATATCACAGCCAAAGAATATACATAGAATGGGCACAATACCAACCTATCCCAGAGCTCAGGGGTGAGGGAGGCATTGTGACAAAGAAGGTACACTGTCTCGGTCCTATCAAATGACATTGCTTAATGGAAGAGCATGAAGTGTGGCAACCCTGTTGGGTATTACAGGATGGACAGAAATGAAGGGAGAGAGCTGGTTCCTCAAATAGCCTGGCACTATGATAACCAGCACTTTGAATTGCTCCTGGATGTTCACTGGCAACCAGTGCAGCTTGCATAGCAGAGGTGTTACAGGGGTGTACCAAGGTATGCCCATTACTGCTTGTGCCTCTGCATTCCGAACCAGTTGTAACTTCTGATAGTCTTCAAGAGTACCCCATGTAGAGCACATTGCAGTAGTTGATACATGAGATAACCAAAGTGTGAGTGACCATGATAAGAGACTCCTGGTTTGGCACACCAGATGAATCTGTGCAAAAGCTCTCCTGGCCATAGCTGCCATCTACTTATTAAGCAAAACCTGTGATCCCAAGAGGGCCTCCAAGTTACACAACAGCTCTGAATAGGGAATGCAACCCCATTCAGAACCAAAAATGGAAAATCACCAGGACCAAAAGAACTATAAACCTATAACCACTTGGTCCTGTCAGGTTTTGTTTGAGCCTGTTCTACCCCATCCAGAACCAGTCAGGCACTGAGAAATGACCTTGACAGTATCACTTGGTCAACCATATTTGGCATGTGCAGCTGGTATTGAAAGCTGATGAGAGATCAAGAAGAGCCAGGATGGCTGTACCTCTCTCATCCCAGCTCCATGAGAGATCATCAGCAAGTGCAATTAATGTTGTCTCTGACTGTGCCTTTGCCTGAAACTTGACTGCAATGGATCCAGATAATTTATTTCCTCCATGAAGCTGTAATCTTACCACATTCTCACCTTACCTAAATAGGGAAGGTTGGAAACTGGGGAAAAATGTCCAGTGGGATCCAAAGATGGCTTCTTGAGGAGGGTGTGTCCCATGGCCTTTTTCAAGGCAGGTCCAACCATCCTCTCTCTCAAGGATAGTATTATGACATGTAGTTCCAACCATACATCACCTCCTAGGAGGCCTTAACCAACCAGTGACATGAATCTAAAACTCAGGTGGATGGACTAACAATCCCAGGGATCCTGCATTGTAGGTTCTAACAGGACATGACCATGCTTCAGTCAACTCAACAGGATCCACCCAGTCGGAGTCTAACTCAGAACAGATCCAAGCAATTTTATCTGCCAGATTCCTAGAATATTCTTCACAGTGGCCCTTTAGATACTTTTATGAAGGTCCCTTTAAATAGGGCTGCTAACTGGCCACCTGTGTATGTGATAAGAGCAGATACTAAGTAAACTTCTTGCACATGCTTGTTTGGGTTTGCTCTCCAATGGTGTTCTAGACATCTTTTTGTTCATTCCCTGAAGCTCCTCAGAAAACCAATTAGAACCATGGGATCGATATACAGGTAGAGGCCACATATGTGCAATCTGATTCAAGGCTCTTGTCAAACAACCATTCCAGAGAGAGGCTAAATTGGACTGTCCACCAGACCAGATTCCCTAGGGAAAACTCCAAACTCCCTCTGAAACCTATCTGGTAGACTGATTGAATAGGTCCTACCTCCATGTTTTGGGGGTAGGCTGGCATGCCAAAGGATTGATGGGGATGTTTTCGAACATGTTACAATTTCCCTGAGGTAAAAACCAGATCACGTATGATGTGTGTTGGGCCCTCAGTAACCTGGGTCAGGTCCATGGGTGCTTCTCAGTTGTACCAGACTCTAGGCCACATGAGGGCCAATTAAAGTCTCCCATAACTTTCAGTCTTTGGATGCTCTACTGCCAACTCAGCAACACAGTCAAGCAGCAAAAAGGCCAGGACAATAGCAACAAAAGCAATTTATCCCTAGAGCCTAGTTTCAATCACAGGAGTTCACTTATGGTTATTTGTGGCACAGAGCTTCTAAAAGCCATTAAGGTCTCCCAGATGATGTGATACCACCCTCTCCTGCCCAGAGAGGAATTCAAAACCAGGTGTGTGGGGGGTATATTTTTGAGAGAGGAATACCCACTCCAAGCCCTCCAGGTCAGCCGCCTTCTCCACTACTCATTCACTTGTACAATGGGGGCCTTATTCAACAGTGACCTGGCATTTAACTGCTCCAGATGGAGGATCTAGTGATCTGGCAACAGGGATGAATATTGTGGGTTGGAAGGTTGGAAGGCAAAAATGGTATCAAATATTGACTCTACTTCCCTATGTGCAGCCTGGTTCTAGATTACCACATCTCCTTCCAGATTACCACATCTCCCTTTTCCTGTCAGCACTCAGATGTTACCACCTGCCCTCTGTCCCCCATCTCCCCAACTCCACAAGTCTAGGTACCCACTAACATCCCTCAGACACCAACCAGCCGCCTTCAGTTGACCACCTTCCCAACTGCATGTGGAATGACTTGATAGCTGAGCATAGAGTGACTGAGTATTTTGAACAAATACATCCTGACACTGTGTGTAAACATATTCAAGGTCATGCACAGCAAATATGCGTTTAACTGAAGACTTAGCCACTTATCTTCCTGAAGCTCTGGATATGCATCCCATTCCAAATCTATTGGTATCTGAAGGAAATAAATAATTCCAAGTAAAGAGCATTAGGTCACGTGCAGATGTTTTCCTCTGCATGTCTTCAGAGTATTGACAATATGTTGCTGTGCAATTTGAACACTGTCAGTGGTTTTGAACACTGACAACAAGCTGAAAAAGTCACATACAGCTTTATTGAAAAATCAGTTCTCTCTTGTATACCTATATAAATGAACTGATGATCAGGGGAGCAATGCAAAACAGAATAATCATAATCAACACAATTACAAATACAGTCTGCAACATTTTGAACATTCAGCTATCATTCTCACCATTCCCACCTTTGATCCCCATAGCCAGATTCAATCATTGTCCTTTAAAGTCACCTTTTATTATTTTTTATCTGTTAAAAGCATGTTGATCATTTCTGTCAAGGCAATATAGAATCTGCATTTGACCAAATGCAAAACACAAATAGGCAAATTGCAAGGCAAATGATAACAACACAGTCTTAACTTGTTCTGAAAACCAGCTTAATTAATTTAGCTTAGTAAAACATAGAATTTTTCAGGTCTTGCAAAATGGTTAAGTTAAAACATGTTCAATCATACAACTCAAGAATTTTAAATGCCTTGTTAGAGGTACTAGGGGTTGGTACTAATAAAATGTACGCATATTCAGGAGCCTGAACATCTGAGGAAAGCAACTCCTTTGTTAGAAGGAGTTATTTTATTAAGAAAGAGGAAGGAAAAAAGAGGAGGAAAAAGTTCCTCCAACTTTTTCCAGTTTTCCCTTTCATTTATGCCATTTCCACATCAGTAAAACAAACAAACAAACTTGAAAAATTGTACATATTGTTGTGTGCATTTTTTCCTAATCAAGGCATTTTGTATGCTCTAATACCATTTTTTTTGCAAATATTTTTTTGTAATCTAATGCAGTTTTATATCTGAATTTTTACAAATGTAATAGTTTAAGGCACATTTCTATGCATTTTGATTAGAGAACCCACTGCAAAATTCAAAGAATAAGCCTGAAACCTAATTTCATTCTAGTTTGCTTGTTGGTTAAAAAGTACAAAATTAGATAATTTTGTTGTAAAGTCCAAGCCAAAAACTTTTACCTACCCATCTATAAATATTTGAGCTTCTTAGATGGTAGAATATAAATTTATTTTATTTTAATAAATCCTTTAAATAAATAAATATAATTGTAAGAAATAAGTAAAACAAATAAATAAATAAAATAGATATTGCCTAGTGATGCCTCTTCCTCTAAGAAACTGCACTTAGTTTCTCTAAGTTTTTTTTCTTCAAATGATAAAGTCTTATCAAAATTTGGGGCACAATGATCTTGGGCAGGATTAAATTTAATCAAATTTTATATTCCCTTCCCCCTTTTTTTTCAAAAAAATTGTTTATTTATACAAATTCTGCCATCACCACAAGGACTGTTTTGTTTGGTCTCTCACTAGAATTCCAGATAGACAGATAGACAGATAGACAGACACTAGAATTCCAGATAGACAGATAGACAGACTATATGAAGCCAAATGATGCTATCAGTCCAGTTTAAGTCTTTGTAAATCTACTGTAGCTCCTTCTTTTCTTTTCTTTTCTTTTCTTTTCTTTTCTTTTCTTTTCTTTTCTTTTCTTTTCTTTTCTTTTCTTTTCTTTTCTTTAACACAGAATCCATTCGTGGTTGGAGAAGATGGCTCCAGATCTCTCTAGCAACTATACTATTTAGTTTTCTTTTTCTTTTTTCTTTTTTTTAAAAGCCTGCTGCCAAATCTCCAACTGGGCTTCGGGGTGCTTTAAGGGGAAAATTGTTTTCCTTCCCTCCTGGAGCATCCAATAAGAAAAATACCCAATCCTCTAAGTATGAATGTATTAGAACACTTTCCTTTACTATTTGCATTAGAAAAAACAAGAACCATACAAATCTATAGAGAGCATCACACAAATACAAGAATAACTTTAAACAACAATAAGCTACTGAATTCAATGGGATGAATCTCATTTTGTCCTGCAAAGAGACTTTCTCAGAGCCAGCAGTTTGTACCCAACAGACTAGTCTCCTTAAATGTGGAGTGAGGTTCAGAAGCATGTATTTAAACAAACCAGATCGCCTCCCTCTCTTGCAAAATGCAGACAACAGCAACTGTTTCTGCCAAATCTGACAGGGAAGTTTTTCTCACTTTCCTCTTGGGTGCTTGATCGCTCTAGGAACCTGTCCATCCCAGCCCATCTAAATCCAAGCCCACTTCTATTTGTTGGCTCTTCAAGCCACAACTATTAATTAGTAGCTGTGAAAATTCATCCATCCACTTCATTACTCGTTTCTGTTGCACTCCTACTTTAAGAGATTTACATTAAAGCTAACAGAGTAGGTTTTTCACCTCTTCCCTTCTTTCCTCCCATTTGCTAAATAAATCCCAGCTCTTGTTTCCATCATATCTTCTGTTGGATTAAGGTCTCTTGACTGACCCATTCAAAAATCTAGTTGTTGACATGCCTGGAGGGATAATGGAAATATTTACAATTGTAAACATTATGTGGGTTTTACTGCAAAGACTTACACATGCTTTTCTTTTAGAGGTGTACACACACAGTTCTATATCGCATACAAATGCCTCTTCTGCAAAGAGACAAACAAATCAATACATCATGTGTAACTTCCGTGAACTACCTGCTTGATTTAGCTCTGAAAGGTGAACTTGTGATTTAAGAAGAAGCATGGAGAGAAGAAATTGGTGAAGAGCTAAGTGAAATATAAGGGCTTTACAAAATCAAACAAGTAAATTTGTTACATTTGGATTGTTCCTGAAGAGTAGTGTTCTTCAAATTGTTGGTTTTATAAGTTAACAATTTCTGTTATTGTTCTACTGTTTGAAGTCTAGAAGACAGTAAGGAATGTTCCCAACACCTTGATGAAAAGAAGCGTATTTGGAGTGGATGATTATATATCTATATCTAAGACTTAGAAAGGCTTACTTACAGTATGTGTGCTGTTATGAGTGTGTGTGTTTGTGGTAATCTCAATGAATCATATGGTTTGAAGGAGAGATCAAGGCCATCCTGTCCAATCCCCTACTCAGTGCAGGAATCCAAGTGAAAACACACCAGAAAGATGGCTATGAGGTCCCTATTGAACACATCCAGTGACAGGTAACCCACTATCTCCCTTGATAATTAGTTTTACTATCTATTAAATTGGAATATGTCTTCCTGTAAGCTAAATCCATTATTTTGTGTCCTCTGGAATAATAGAGAACAGGCCTCAACTTTCTTTTGACCCATTTTTAGGTACTTGAAAAGTAATATCATTTCTCCCCGCAGTCATTTTTTCCTAAGGTTAAGCAAACATCTCCTCATAACATTTAGTTTCCAATCTCCTGATCATTTCTGTTGCCTTTCTCTGCAGCTATTCTATTTTCTCTGAATCTCAGTACATGAAGTGGAAACTGATTAATGTATAATATAAGTGGTACTATTACTTCCTGTGATTTGGAAACTATATGTATGCTGGTACATTCTAAAACTGTTATATTCCTCTTTAGCAGCCAATTTTCATTGTTGACTCATTCAGCTTGTGATCAGCTAAAGTTCCAATATTATTTTCATATCTATAACCCTGATATGTGTCCCTTATTCTACACCTTTGCAGTAGATTTATTTTTTCTAAATGAAGGACTTTACATTTGTTTCTATTACCCTTCATTCTCTTATTTTCAGTTCACCTCTCTATTTTAACAAAATCATTTGAATCTTGTTTTTCTCTTCTAAATTATTAGGCATTCCATCCAGTTTTCTGTAGATCTAACTAATTCCCTCAACTTTTTCATCCAAGTTGCTAATGAAAATGTTGAAGAGGGCTAGACCCAGGACCAAACTTTATAATGTCTACCTCCATTGTATGAGAAACTTTTTTTCCCACTCTATGCATACAATTTCAATCTGGCTATTAAACCACCTAAACCACAGTGTCAAAAAGGAATTAGGCTTATAAAACAAGAATTCTAGCAAGTGCTTTACTTCCAAATTAGGCTTCTATATATAATTGAGTAGCATGGGGGTATTGTTAACTGTTTTCCTGAGCTCTTAAGATGAAGAGCTGGGAAGGGAAGAGGAATCTTGACACAGTTTGTAAAAGTGTGGCAGCCTACATTTGCTCATTGTTTTGCTAATTTTGGTTATCAAAACAATGTTAATTTTGTTAAACTATCACTCTGGGAATTGGCTGTCACACATTTTCAGAATGTACTAAGGAAGTTATCAAATTATGGTATCATAAAATCATAGAAAAAGGTCTGGAAATCTAGTTGCACCCCTGCCTAATGTATCCATCCCCAACCGAAGACCATCCAGCTTCTGTTTAAACAATGAAGGAAAATCCACTACACCTCAAGGTAGTCTGTCTCATTGTTGAATTGTACTTACCACTGGGAAATTTTTCCTGATGTCCAACCAAAATGTGCTTCCTTGTAATTTAAACCCATTGTTTCTTCTTTTGTTTTCTAGAACTCAGTACAACTCTATCCTATCTTCTATATTACAGCCTCTCAATGGTTTTGAACACTGGCAGCAAGCTGAAATGTATAAAAGTTATATACAGCTTTATTGAAAAATCAGTTCCTTCTCATATACTAGATGATCAGGAGAGCAATGTTCCAGTTTGCCAATGTCCTTCCTAAAATGTGGTGCTCAGAACTAACTGCAATATTCTCTGTGCAGTCCGACCAATCCGTAACAAAGAGCAACAGTAATTTCTCTTGATCTTGACACTATACTGTCTTACTGTATCTTCTACATGACAGCCTTTCAGATATTTGAAGACAGTTACCATGTCTACCTTCAGTCTTCTTTTCTTGAGGATAAACATACTCATCTCCTCTATCAGTTTGACACTGGTTTTTTCCTTCCAGGGCCCTTATCATCTGCAAATCCAATAATCATAAGGTCAATGGCTGTTGTGGGTCTTCCGGGCTGTGTGGCCGTGTTCTGGAAGTTGTGGTTCCTAACGTTTCGCCAGCATCTGTGGCCAGCATCTTCAGAGGGCAGGAGCACAGATAGAAGCAAAATCTTCGACAATACAATCATAAGGTCCCCATTCACTTTTATATAATAATGACTCTTGGAGGGATGGAAGAGGGAAGGTGAAAATAATGTATAGGGAAAGCAATTAAACACCACTTTTTCAACAGCACAAACTCAACTGGAATTAGTATTTTAGTATATTAGTATATTAGTACAGATGTTCCATCTTATTTATTAGTACTGTCTGTGGCCAGTAATGCATAGAAATCTATACATTATTATGATCATTATGATTATGATTATTATATTAGAGCAAGAATGGATTTTGTTCATTGTGTTATTATGCACATTACTACTTCAAGACTTTGGCATGGGCTTCAGAAGGCAAATCATCCCCCTGGCAATTAGTAATTAGTTAATGCTTGCTACATTTTTTACATTTTAGCACTTTTATTTTTGAGTATTTAAAATATTCACTGTGATTATATTTAAACACAATATTGACTTAATAAACAGCAATTGTGATTAGCTTTATGGATAGTATTATATTTTGGATAAAGTGGTCTCAGATATTTTATCATTGCTACTATTACTGTTGTTGTTTTGAGGGAAAGCAGTGTCAACTATGCTACTGGTTGTAAGTAATCAGGTGTAATAACTTGGCTTTTGTAGAAGTGGTGCAGAAGACAATCATAATGGCAAAGAAGTTTAAGTGGCATGCCACAATTTTCCCTGTGCTTTGCTTTATAAAGTGGCTTCACTTTTGCATGCTTGTGCATAATATTGCTGGTTAAAGCTTTAGCTTTCCTCCGAATACACAGTCCTGTATAATTGTCCCTGCTTAATTGGTCATTTTTTCACACACTTTAGCTCAAGAGTGTTATGTCTTTCCTTTAGAAGTGCTTTGCTAAGACTAGGCCCTTGACAGGGAAGTCAGGATGGATGAGCTTCTACTCTCGATAACTACTAGGCAAGAAGTATAAACAATCGCATCAAATTATCCATTCAGTCGTATCCGATCCTTGGTGATTCCATAAGCCAGCTCTCTCCATGATTTCCGATCTTGTACAGCTTCTTTCAGTTGCTTTAAATTTTGGCCCGTGTCTGCTTTGATTACATCCAACCAGCGCATTCTTTGGCATCCTTGTTGTCTTTTGCACTGACCGTTCCAAGCATAATGTCTTTCTCCAACGATGTTGATCTCATGACATGACCAAAGTAACTAACTCTAAGTTTTGTTATTTTTCCTTCTAGTGACATGTCTGGTTTTATGCGCTTCAACACTTCTTTATTTGTTATCTTTGCAGTCCAAGGAATTTGCAAGAGCCTCCTCCAACACCATAGTTCAAAAGAATCAATTTTCCTTCTATCCAACTTTTTCATTGACCAACTTTCACAGCCATAAGTAGTTATGGGGAACATGGTAGTGCAGACTAGTCTACACTTAGTCATCAAGCTGACATCCTTGCTTTTCCAAATTTGATTCATACTCATCATTATTCCACACATTCCACCTCATCTCCATCAATTATTATTTTGATGTTTCCATTCTTTGCAGTTGTCATGAGTTTGGTCTTTTTGATATTCAGAAAGAGGCCAAACTTTTCACTTTCTTCTTTGAGTCTCATGATTAGGTGCTTTAGGCCTTCCTGGGTTTCTGAGATGAGGGTTGTATCATCTGCGTAGCTAAGGTTATTGATGTTTCTTCTGCCAATTTTTACCCCAATTTCTGATAAACAATAAATGTGTGTAATCACAAGAATGAGTAATTGCAATAGAATATTATATAAACTTTTAGAAACCTGATGATTTGATACAAATAGAGATAATGTTTATCTTAACACATACTCCCTGGTCCAACACCTGGAGAAGGATTGATTGATTAAGTGCCATCAAGTCATTATCGACTCTTATCTTGAGATGTTGTGGCAATTATTCCAATGTTTGGGTTTCATCCAAGCTGTAATACCAACCACCCTCCAGATGTTGTGTTATTTACACCCCCTATGTTTTGTAAAATGTATAAGAGATGACAGACAACCCAAGTACTTTGAGCCTCAGGTTAGACCTATCTGGGAAAGGTGTTATACACTAGCTGGAATAAACTGAGGAACATCCCAGCTACTAAAAATATATGAGACTTTGTCTTGTATTTACACTCCTCTATTTATTAATGCTATGTCTTGTTTTATTGCCTTATTTATTGATATTTCCTGTCTATATTATGCTTTGCAGTTGCTATGCTTTACTTAATAAAACCTCTCAGCTTTTACCTCATTGTGTGTTTATTGCTTTTGAATCCTGCCCACATTTTAGATGGCAAAACAAGTTTTCATTAGGAAAGTTCACTTAAATGGGATTTCACACATTGTTGTGATAGAATCAAGGAGAGAGAGACACAGAGAAAGAACTCTTAGAGTCCACTATGATAAAAGAAGGAAAAAAAACTTTTGATTATGATATTCATCAAAGGCCTCTGGCTGCCAAAGAACAATCTGTTACTTTTATTTGATCCATCTGAAAATAATAATGGATTTGAAAACAAAATGACACAGACAGAGAGATATCATTAAACTCATGCATCTGGACAGCAATTTCTCACCAAATGAAAAAGGAGGGCTAAAAAGCTCCATTCATTTAGTTTCCTCACACTTTTCCTAAGAGAAAGGATTCTTACATTGCACAGTTTGAGAGCACAAAATTCCCACAGATTCCATGAGGATAAATATTTTTGGAATCTTTAAACCTCAGAACACATTGTAAACACATCAGTATAGATCTGAAGTTTACTTCTAAATTTAAGATATTCAACTATTGCCAAACTTCTGGCACTTCTATATTTGTGGAATTCTCAGCTTCTGCAGCTCAAACCTATCAAGTTCTGTTGTTATTTACACAAAGAAGAATAATGATTAAGACTTTTTACAGTCATCACTAAATTTATGCGGAACAAATGTCAAATCAGTATGAAAAGCTCATTCTGGTGGAACACCTGTCAAAATTAAAAGGTAACAGAAAAGATTAGTAAAACTTTAAAAAAATCCACCAAAGGTTGCATAGTTTTCAAATTACAGTTGTAGCTTTGTCTACTTTCTTTTGGTGTCTTAAATTATGAAAAGGGATGCTACCATAGACCTGGTCAATGTAATATAATCTCATCAGCGTTTTCCCAACAGATTGGTTCATTTGAAGTAAGTGACAATCATACCGCCCCATCATTTAAGGAATACCATTACATCTTCAATTCTTTCTCTTAGAAGCAAAATCATCCCTTTACCTTTAATGGAAAATGCTATCTCCATACTTCCTCATTCACAAAACCCATACTCTTCTGTTTGTAGATCTTTGTGAATAGCTTTGGGTAATACTGTATTA